>OY998270.1:45345631-45945631 GCA_963922045.1 Persicaria maculosa | reverse complement strand
CTTGCATACACGTATAAATGAAAAAGATCGACTGAAAATGCCTGAAGCATTAATGTCAAAGCCCCGTCACATAAAATTGATTAAAATCCTTATAAGAGTACTAGATGTACCTATAATTGTGAAAATGGTGACATTGCATTAGGTCCTGAAGTACCATACAATGTTGTACTCTTTTCCTTGATCTTGGTTTTTATCCCATTGGGTTTTTCCATGTTAAGGTTTTTAACGAGGCAACTTAGGCACCATTTAATACACCAGATCCCCCATGATCAAATGGCATACTAGGTCCAGAAGTACCTTATGTCTGTGCATTGAAAGCAGCTCAACACCAGCAAATGAAAGTCAAGCATTCGAAGTCAATTGTAATGTATGAAGACATCTGAACTTATACACGTCAAAGGCAATGTTGAGACTCGACTATGCAGCCCATACAATCAGCATCATCAAGAAGTTCAAAGAGCTTACCCGAATGAGAAGACTACAAGAAGGGTATTGAATTCAGGGGGAGTATATATGCACTGCACTCTTTTTCCCTTCGATCAGGTTTTGTCCCACTGGGTTTTCCTGACAGGGTTTTTAACGAGGCAGTATCACCAAAGCGTATCACATGTCATTTGTATTTTTTCCTTGGTCCTAGTTTTGGTCCCATTGGGTTTTCTAGATGAGGTTTTTAATATGACAGTTTTGTAATATTTAGGGATGTTTATCCAAGGGGGAGTGTTATAATATTATCTTGTATTATTATATTGGGATGGATAAACACTAGAAACCCTAGTTCCCTTTGTATACTCCTATATAATGGGTCCTTTGAAACCCTAATGAGAAGATCAGTTTCCCTCCCTTCTCTCTATGCCTCCGTGTCCCTAATCTTTATTTCTTCGGTTTATCACACTTATCAATGGGAAACCTTTTTTTTTTAAACAACATGGGTAACTTTTTTAAACTAATGTGAGACCAAGGAATGTTCTAAAAGATGATTAAAAGATGATTAACATGTGCTAAAAATATGTACTTATCGACTTTGAAAGTCAGTGTTATAACCATGAACTTAATGAAAAACTCACCGTGTAAATATCAAACTAATATTTTTTTATTTAATCCAATATTTACATATATTATTCACAATTGCTTTAAAAAGTTCATAAAACTTTGAATGTACACCTTGGCCCACCTATACAAAAAGAATTTGATTAAAAAAACATGAATTAAACCATCAAAAAAATGGAAGCTTGATGTCAAGTCTCCTAAGCCATACGGAGTGAAGCACCATATGTATCATATCAAAGGGTTTAGAAGGTCTATTTAAGGTAAAATGCCATTTCACACTTCTCACACCCTTAAGTAATCTCAAGTACTTCTTATTCGAAATTGCCTTTAGTATCCTCTTCATCTCCGGTATCTCGTCTATTGAAATCGACACTGAAAACTGGTTCCAATCAAGAACGTCCCCAAAAGGTAATGAATAGTTACACGAAATAAGCACTGGGACACACTCGGCGTTGATAGCCTCAACGATCCTAGGGCTTGCAACTTCGTAGCCACTTGGGCACAAACAAAACCTGCTTTGTCCCATTAGCTTGAAGTAGTCTTGGCCCTTAGGGAGGTGATCGTGTACTCGAATCTCGTCGTCGTTTTCCTTCCACTTATCGAACAAGAGTGTCCTAACATAGCCATGTTTCCCTCCGGCAAAAAAGGCTAGGATTCTTCGATTTCGTGTTCTTGTGAGAAGGGCAGGCGGATTGAGCTTTTCGCCGCCTGGAATGTTGATCTCGGGGATGGATATGTCCCTCATTGGGCGAAACCCTTCAGATATGTTTGCGTTACACAAGGCTCTCATAACATGTTTTAATAATTCAGGGTTAGCCTGTGACACGGCTGGTGCCTGAAAATAGTTCATAATATATACTACCTCAATTTTGACATAAGTTTTGAAATATAATTAATTGTCAGCATATACAAACTATATCTTAATATGTTATTTATATATACTAAAATGCAATTGTGACAATTAAGAAACGTGCACCATAATATAATATTGACTTTTATTATTCATTTGTGTTTTTTAATGGTGATAAAAAAAACTATAAAAAATATCAAATTTTTTATAATCTAGTAATATTTATCAGTAATAAATAAAAAAATTATGAAAATCAGTTTATAATAAAATTTATATTTTATAGATGTTATTATTTTTAAAAAATATATATGAATAACAAAAATTAATTAAAAATAAAAAAATGAAGTAATCAACAATAAGAGAAACAATTCAATAACGGGGATAATTGAGAAATTACCCAATCATGGCAAGAGAGCAAGAAGTGGTCAGCTCCGAGGCTTGTATTCCAGAAAGGGTACCTCCGGGAAACCAGGTCGACATAATCCAGTACGACGCGGTGCATGGGGGCTCGGGTGTAGCCGTCCAGGAGGAACTGCCTCACCTTGAGGAGGCTAAAGGGGAGGAAGAAAGCGTGGGCGTCATCAGGATGACGGGCCATGAACGCGCTCATCCCGCCGTCCATCTCATCGATGAACTGCCCTTCTATGCCGTAGATTGCCTTTGTGGGCCCGTGGTGGAACAGCGGCGCTTCCCCCTCCTTGTACGTCCACACCTTGAACCTCTTCACCATCTCCATGTGACTCCTATGGATATTTTTCTATTTTTAGACTCTTTAAGTCATCACATTTAGTGGTAGATGTAGTGAGTTTGGGGTGGCTAAAGTCCCTCCGAACTCAGAAAAAGCATAAGAAAAAACAAAAATTTATGGATTTTTTTGAATTTTTTTTTATTTTAAAGATAAAAAAGTGTAGAATGAATCGCAGTTGAAAATAAGTATTTTTAATATATTAAGGTCATGAATTCAAACAACATTAGCCCCACTTTTATTCATTACTCCATATCATTCTCATCATCTCTAGTTCTTATTTAAACAAGCAAAAGTACTAAACAAACGGAGGTAAAATTGAACAATTGAAGAGATTTTAATCATCCTCTCTTTAGATCCCTCCCTCCCAAGTCCCAACCAATTTATTTTATTTTATATTATTATTTTAAAATCATTTTTTGTGAGAGGAAGAGGGGACTGTATACATAATTAATTAGTGAAGTTGATCCAATTCCAAACGAACGGGCAAAACTGATATACTTAATTAGAGGGCAATTAAAAATGAGAAGCTAGAAAAAGATTAGAGAAAGAAAACCGATAGAAAGCGTAGGAGTTGCGGTAGAGGCGGGGCAAGGGAACAAAAGAGACCGGTTCCACCCGAAACGGTGTCGTATAGTTTTTGGAGCGAGCCGCTTCCCGAATCGCAGCTCGTGCAGCCGCCAAGCTCTTCTCAATTTTCTCTACTTTCAACAAATCTTCCATCTTCTTACTTTTGACCGTCTGTTGCTCCATTTCATCCTCCTGCATTCATTCATGTTAATTATGTAATATATAAGCGCAGGAGTTAATGATTAATTAATTAATTAATTAATTAATTAATTAATTTTGGGGTTTGTTTATTCCTTGATTTATTCATACGTGGAAGGTGACCTTAATTAAGTGGCTTCAACTTACAAATAAGTGCATGTAAAAACGTACTGATGTAACATAGTAAGTCTAAAGTTAAGGGAGCTAGAATTAATACGTTTCAAGTACTTATATAGCAAACTAACATTAAAGTTAAATTCGACCTGATCGACCCAACCAACCCAATTGTGGAAATTGTGAAAGGCAAATTGTGCGCTTTTTATTATCTATTTGAGAATATATCCACAACACGATATACAAAAGATAGAACTTGGACTACAAGGATAAAATCTCTGCATACTTATCTAAAAGGATATTTATAATATATACAAAATATCAATACCAATTATACATGTATGTACAATTATGGATATCAAACCTTGACTTAATCATACAAGTTCAACCAAACTCAAAATTAACAAACAAGAACACAAGCTAGCAAAGTATGGTTGCAAGAAACTCACCTCTAGAGGATAAGATGGGCCACTGAAAGGGGAAGGGGCTGGGGATTGCCAAGGGTGACCCACCTCCGACGTCGGAGGAAGCGCCAAAGGGGAAGAAGCTGATGTTGGGGATGAGGATGACAAAGACGAAGACGACGAGGGTTGAGGGAAGAAGTAGACATGATCAATAGGAGAAAGGTGGAGGTGATGGTAGAAGAGGAGGAGGAGGAGGAGGAGGCTTGTAAGGATGAAGGCTGAAATCAAGCATGGGTATTTGGTTCCTTTGGTGTTGAACCTTTGCCACATTCTCTCTGCCTCTCTTTCTTGATTCTCTCTCTCTGGTGGTGTATGAGAAAGGTGGGGTACGTTTTGTGTGGGTTAATGAGCACAAAATTAAATGAATAATTGGGGATTAATTAATTTAATTGGTTATAATATAAATCATATAGCTAGCACACGCAACTTGAATGGAGACATGAAATTTAATGAGACGTGTTAGATTTTCATTTGGATTTAGTAATTAAGTTAATTGTTGGCCCATGGGGGTCTTATGAATCATTAATCCTAAGTGATATAAGGGTAAATAAATCATACATGCACTGATCGATATATACCACAATTTTGCATACTTGAATGGTTAATAGTGTTTAATGGGCATCATAAAATTTTGAAATAATATTTGATTCTTTAGATAAAATATGCCATTTACTATTCATAATTTTGTAAAATAATAAAAATTATATAAAATATCAAAATTTTAACTAATTTTTTAAAATTTGATATTTTATATAATTTTTAATTTTTTTAAAAAATATGTATAAATAGTAAGGTGGCATATTTGTTCAAGAAATGAAATATATAATAAGGCTTGTTTGTTTGTTTGAAGTTGACTCATATATATGCAATGACAGATTGCCATCAATGATTTCAATATAATGACATTTTGCGCCATATATTAATCAATTTATTAATAATACGGAGTAAATTCAAAGAAACAATAGAACTTGATGGAAAGTAGCAGATAAAATGAGTCAGGCTCCATTTTGTAAAGTTTCAAAAGAATATGAATGGTGCTAAACTGCCAATGAACCCTTCCTAGAAATGTCCACGGATGAAATCGTTGGAATGTGGTTGTCCAACATCGGTAATATAGAGAATGTTTGAATAACATATAAGGTTGAAGGGCTAATCCTCTCATTGCCAATTGGTTTTAAGATGGAACCCCGTTAGGTTTATGTGTTGTTCGAATCTCCCGTATGTAGGCCCGCATACACGACCTCCCTCCAGCATCTTAGCCCCACCGGACCCAGCCGAGTTAACAGAAATGACGGCAATTAATGTGAAGATGCCTGTTCATTGAACACAGTGGAATGGAATAGGAAGATCAATGGGAATGTGCAGATCATCAAGAAACCCAGTGATCCAAACCAACTCACTACCAGTTATAGATCGATATACTTCGATATTTGCTTTCAACGGATGATTTGGAAACAGTATTATGTTTCTTCGTCTTCCAAGAGACCAAATAATTAATCCCCAATAAACATGCAATACCCAATACTAATAGTCTATTTTAGATACCGAGCTGCTTTCATACGAGGAACTCGTGGTAAAGGCATGAACTGGATAAGTTGTTGGACAATGTAAGAAATGTCTGGACAAATTGTTGGCATCCAAATCTGACACTATCGGATGATTCGATGACTCGAGCACAAGCCCAAGACCACGCTCATTGCACACTTCTCAAAGTAAAAAATTGAAGACGAAGACAGGGAAGGAGCCAACACGATGACGGCGCCCGGAGACGGGACACGTACACCTCCACAACCACCTCTGCCTGCGTGCCTAGGGACTGTGCGGTGATCCGACTGAGCTAGTGTTGGTTGATTTGGCCTGGATGGCAGGACCCTTTTCCGACATGTCTATCCTATTCTATCTATATGTATTATTATATTCTATATTTTTATTTATTAGGACAAGTGTAACTTAGGATAATTAGCTAGTTATAACTTATGAGTTTTATCTTAATTAGATATTATATGATTTAATTTAAGAAGAAAGTCATATTTTCCTATCCTAGTGTGCTTTAAATATTTGCTTGTAATTTTACATTGAAAATCAGTTTAGAGCTTAATCATAAAGTGCATTTTTTTCGAATTCTTGGCTCATGGGGATTTTGTAAAATTATAAACATTATATAAAATAAAAATTTTAATTATGATATTAAAAAATATTTTATATAATTTTATTTTCTTTAAAAATTTTATATAACTAGTAAAAAAAAATATCTACTTATGAAGTGCCACTTCACCCATCTAATGGCACAATGATGGAGACTTGATTGGAACAAATAAACTGTTGAGTACTAATATAGAACATGGTTGAAAGGTTAGAAGCTAAACCAATAACTTACCCCAATTATAAAATCATCATGAATTTAATGTCTTCAAATATAAAGAGGGAATATATTCAGATTAAAGTATAAAATCATCTAGGGTGTGTTTGGATTCCAATGCATTATGTTTATAATGCAAGTATAATTATAAGCACTTAAATAGTGTTTGATTACTTATTTTACAATGTGTTTAAAATAACGTAAATTTTAAATAAATTACCTTATAAATGTAATTGTAAACTTTACGCAATAATAAGTGTTTAATTGACATAATTTATAAGATATTTTATTTAAAATTTAAGTTATTTTAAACACATTATAAAATGTTTAACCAAACACTATTCAAGTGTTTATAATTATAATACATAATGCATTGGAATCCAAACACACCCTAATGGCACACGGATCCGTTGGGCCTCTTGAATTCAGTAGGGCGTGGCAGATGTTTAATTTTGAGAGAAATTTAGTGGTCTGTGAAGGAGAAAATTCAGATGTCCACATATTTTCAGGCACCTATAAATGGTTGGATGCTTCTTCATACTTGAAGTTGCAAGTACTATCTAGAGCCGTTGAGGACCAAAATCACAGTTTCTGACAAATTTATTCATAAATACCTTATTACCTTAATAGGGTCCGGTCCCTGCAGAATAAAACATTTACTTTTGCTGCAGAACTCTCATATGAAAACACCATCATCTTTCACACATTTACAATCACACCACAAACAGTACCCTTCCCATTTGGGTCAAAACTCCACAAACACTCCAACAAGAAAACAACCTAGTATATACTCAAAATCTACACAAAGTAGCTATCTTCCTCTTCCAACCCGAATTTAGGATCAAAAGCACTGGTTTACCCGCATTAGCAATCTCTGTTCAATTACTCCTTCCCAACATGCAATCAACACAGCAAGCTCAAGGATACACACCTATTACCCACACTCATAGCAGTCATTTCTCGCAAACGGCTATCGAATCTGAAACTGTGGTGATCTTCTTCTGCAGCTCTGGCTTATTGGCTCCGACAAGCTTTTCAATTTGCTGTCCATCTCTCAGGAAGAAGAAGGTTGGTGTGGCTTTGATGTCATATGAAGTACTCAGCTCCTGCACAGTGAAAACATTTGCTAGGGTTTAGCTGTAGCAGCCACAAGCTGACCATTAACGTTTTTCAGAATGCCAACTCTTTTATTGACATTTTATAAATTTATCCACCAAAATGATACCAAAATGCTCTTCCATATTTGCTCACCCAATTGCAAACTCAAAAGCCACTACGGTGGTTGTCATTTAATAGGTCATCAACCTTTGTTATAGCATGATTATAGCATAAATAGCGTAAAAAATTTCCCAAGGAAACAATTCCTTTAAACTCTTTGAGGAATCAAGTTGTTCGCTTATAACTCTTACTAATCATCAGTGTAATAACAAGAAATATCATAATTCCCCTACCCCCCCAACCCCCCCACCAAAAAAAAAAAAAAAAAAAAGACCACAAGTACATTTGAGCACAATGCCTCCCTAATCAATATGGCAAAATTGTCTTCTTTGTCGAAGAACATTTAATTATTTCCTTCCTCATACATGTTCCTCAAGCTGATAGAATGCAAACTTTCAAGTTCTAAACAAAAATTCTCTGAGCCATCAATGCTAAAAGCATACTTACAGTTAGCTCATCAACATCAACGGTTAGAAACATCAGTAGAGGATATTTCTCAGACAGCTCACTGTAAAATGGCGCAATCACCCTACAAGGACCACACCATGCAGCACTAAAATTTGCAATCACCTGCCAAAATTTGAGCTTTAATAGAAGTCCAATCCATCCAGTGAAGACATAGAATAGATTCACAAAAAAGTTGGCAAAATCACTCTACTCTTAAGCAATTTATTCCGGAGAGGTGTAAGAGGAATATATGTCGGAATGTGGTTGTCCCACATCGGTAATATAGAGAATGCTTGAACAACATATAAGGTTGAAGGGCTACTCCTCTCATTGCCAATTGGTTTTGAGATGGAACCCCGTTGGGTTTATATGTTGTTCGAGTCTCCCAGCCGAGTTTAACAATATAAATAAAAATAACATAGCGGCAGCTGTTCTACCATGGAGCACAATGGTTATGCACTCATGCATGATGAAGCTGGCAGCCAAATTCTTTTTATTTCCCTTTTGAGGAATTGAAGCCAAATCTCAGACTAAAAGATATGGTGGATGATTTCCCAATTGTATAAACCAAGACAGTCACAATGGCCTCTTGGTCATTACTGAAAGGGTGGAAAAGTTTCTTTTACAGAAAATGTCTCAAATTGGCAATATTCATCTGTTGAAATAATGGGTAAATTACCCCACTAATCCCTAACCTTTGATGTTTATAGTTTTTAATTACCTCCTTAATCTTTCAAAAAGAGTTACACCATAGGTCCCTTGATGTTAAAGTTCCTTTCAATTCACACTTTAACACATCCAGTTGGATTCATTTTTTATGAACAGATAACAATTTTATTTTATTAAAAAACACTATTATCTTTAAAACAAGAATAAAGATGGTTTAAAAACTTTAAATCCATCTGTAAAAACTAGGATTCTAAAGGAATTTTAATTGCAGGGATCAATATTTAACTTTTTGGAAAGATCAAGAACAAAAATAGAAACAATGAAAGATTAAGGTCTAAATTAGAAAAAATATCAAAGATTAGTGACCAATGGTGTAATTTACCCATGAAATAATTAACAGAGCACTGTATATTGTCATTAAATCAGACTGTTTTAGGAAGTACAGCATCAATGGAATATGCAATAATTTCAGCAATGTCTATATTTGTATGCTAGATATAGACAATAATGACACAAAATTAAGTGCAAGTCCTCCAAAAATCTTTCTTGAAAGTAATAGTGGCAGAAAGCAGAAATTACTCCCTCAATTTCATTTGCCAGACATATATCATATATGTAGTAACATACAAAGATCATAGACAGGATCAAAACCAAGATGCAGCTAACAATTTAAAATATTAGAGCTGCAGAAACAAGATGATATGGCTTAACTCGAGTTCATGTGGAATAACATAAGAAACTTACAATCTTGCCTTCCCTACTTGCTTGGGACAGCTTCTCATCCCAACTTTGTTTTGTGGTGATCAGTTGGACATTTCCACCAGCCAATTCCATGTTGTGATACGAACTTTCTCCATCATTATCATGCTACAAGTAACAAGAAAAACAAAACAACATTAGATTGGGATTCAAAAGCCCTTATATTATTTCGTTCAGGACAAACTATGCCCCAACAATGAGCACGCTCACCTTTGACATACAAAGTCCCATCTGCAGAGTAAAAAGCCTTGCAGCAGTGTTGAAACTGCAACCTGCAGTCATTAAACATGTGATGTTCACTTCTGATTCAAAAAACCTAGACATGTGCAAGCAATCAACCAGAAGAAACATCCAGCAACAGAACTAGCAAAACGCAAAGCACTGCGATCATGCCCACTAGCAAAAGCTTCAATCCATTAATCAGAATTCATAAACTTAATGAACCAACATGTTGCAACTCATTTAAATTTCAAACATATCCACGCTACCTATATTGAGTTCTTCCCACAAGCACGCACTAAAATGGATGTTTATGTCAAAATTAACCTTAGCACCTAAGAATCTCTTTCTAATCCAACCAAGATCCTGGAGGTCCCTCAAATCAATTGAGCAGCAAGGAAAGCAGAAAACAGAGACAGAGGGCAGATATTAGCCTCCAGTCCAAAACCCCCCAATAATTACACAGGGAGGGAAAAAAAACCCTAGAATTTATGTTGAGGATATTGGAAAGAGCTGAGCAGGATCAAGATAGCAGATGATCTATAAATCCTTACAGATAAATATGCATAAATATTAGATAGAACGAAAAAGAGGGATCGGTGAGAATGAGGTCGCCGGCGCTGACCTTGGAAGGGGTGGCGGCGACCGGAATTGGGGGTTTGACTGGGTCAAACTGTAATCTGTTCGATGGTGGGAATATGGAGGAGCGCGGCTACAAATACCGAAACGAGCTAAACAAACAAAGGAAAGTTGGAAGGGAACAAACAAGTAGACAGAAAGAAAGAGAGATTGGATAACAAAATTCAGGTGATTTAGGTGAGTCGGGTTCCGGATATCCTCTTTGCCTCTTGTGGTGGTTCCTTCTTGCTAATTGGCTATTGCTTTCTCGTGCATAATAATAATAATATTATACACGGTGGGGGTGGAACTTTCAAACTTCAAATATATGTACCCGACTATTTTATTTTACTGAAACTTCGCGTGGTATATTAGAGGTATTGGTTTTTTTCGCATGGAATACAAAAGTTTAGTCTTTTTCTGCAGGTATGTATGAGTTTATAAGAAATTTTATCTTGTGTCCTTGTCCGATTAAAAGTAATAATCGACATTCATTTTCATTAAAAAAAAATTAAAACCAAAAGAAGGATGGAAAAGAGGAAGCGTAAGGTGATACAGAGAAGGAGGACAAATGAACAGGTTGATGCGAGGAAGAAAGGGGAAGGTGAACACGCTGGCCGATGACACTGACTAGTGTTGCAAGTCGCACCGGAATACTCCTGTTGATGATGTCAGGTATGTCGATATTTTGAACCCCTTTTCGAAAATTAGGGTTTACAAGTGTAATTGGGTTTGAATGACTCGATTTCTCTAGTTAGTGTGTAATTATGTAATGTGAATTAGGAGTTGCTATCTTATATTAGGGTTTAGAGGGTATTGGAGTTGCTATCTTAAATTTTTGAGTTTGAGTATTGAATTGGGTTGCAATTCGAGTTTGGGGGTTGAAATTCGAGTTTGTGAAAAATCTGTCTGTATTTTTTCGAAAATCTATCTATGTGCACTAGACCTGTCAAACGGGTCATTCGGGTCGGGGTCGGGCCACTTCGGGTCCCGGGTAAAACGGGTTCCGGGTATATCCCGGTTGACTCGAACTCGGGTTTGACCGGGTTTCGGGTCATTTCAGGTTTGTCATTTTTTTCTTTTTTAAATTAAAAAAATCATGATTTGATAATTTTGCGATAATTTTAAAATTCTAAAATTAAAGACGTGGTTCATAAATTCTAGTGCTTGTAATTATATATTATATTTGATCCAAAATATTTGATTTTTATTATTTCTCATAATTTTTAATAAAATGTAATAATATATAAAATATCAATTTTTTAAATAATTTTTTAAAAATAATTTCATGCAATTAGTAATAAGCATAGCTTTTTTTTTAATATTTTGTAGAATTTTTATCTTTTTAAAAAAATGTGTTGAAAAATAAAAAATCAAATACTATCGATCGGACGGAGTATTACACCATACAAATAAATATAAAAGTTGATTTGAAAATGAAAGATCAAGTGATTATAATTATAAAATGTAATAAATTGGAATCTCCATAAAAAAATTAATCATATATAATTATAAATCAACCGGGTCAATCGGGTCAAAATTACCGAGTCAATCGGGTCATCGGGTCGAAACCCAAATTACCCAGAAAATTTTCGGGATTTCGGGTTCGGGTCAGAAAAAATTTCCGGGTTCAGGTCGGAAAATTTTCGGGCGTTCGGGTCGGGTCGGGTTGTGTTTTGACAGGTCTAATGTGCACTATTATAGTCTATGATTAATGTGTTGCTTGTGTTTTCGAGTTTGTTTGTTTTCAAAAATTTGTTTGTTGTCATACATTTGTTTTACTGATTTTTAGATTGAGTTACTCTTATTGCAATTTGTTACAAAAAAATATGTGACAACAGTGTTTACATTGAAATCAGTAGCAACAATCAATACATGAAAACAACAATAGCTTACATTGAAATCAATACATGGCAAAAATGTTGAAGGACTGAATTGAGTAACTAATTTTTTTTACAGCTTAGAGGTGACACATATCGATATAGGATGGAAGAAAGGGAGAGTTATCAACGACTTTGAGAGAGAGAAAGGATTTCGGTGAGAGGAGGCCCATGAGAGGTTAACGGACTGTGATGACCCATATGGAGGTAACTATTTAAGTGTTCTTCCCCCTTTTACACTTATTTTGGGGTTTAGGGTTTAGCGATGTAGACCTTGTTTCGAATTGAGGGTTTTATTGGTTGGATTATAGTAATCCCTTGAAATGTATCAATTTTTATGTTTTTAATTATTAGAATTTAGTGATCCATCCGCTGAATCACCTTTTGATACCAAAGAAAATTGAATGTATCTTTGTGTAGACTAAGTTCTACTTACTGGTGTGAATCGCTTTGATTTGGGATTTTAATAGAGAGTTTATGTGCTATGTAATATGTTGTGGGGCAACATTTGTCTTTGGCATGTTGATTTCCTTGCAGGATCGAACAGAAAGTTTGGATCCAGATGCAATCGCTAACCTTTTCAACGTTGTTGATAATTCTCTGGTTTGTGACGTTGATCCCCTATGAATGTATTAACTAACATGTCTATTTCATATATGCATGTCGCTTTCAAAGCTTAATGTAAGTGGCTATGCAGCTCAACTTAGACTAAGGCTGTGTTCGGTGGGGGGATTTTGGGGATTAAAGGAGATTAAGCAAGAAGACAATCTCCATCCGGTGTGTTCGGCGAGCAGTTTCAAATAGATTCTTCCATGGAGATTGTGGGGATTAATGGAGATGAATGTAGAATCTCCAACCCGGAAGATTGTGGGGATTGTGAGGGGATTTTGGATATCCCAATCCCATATTGCCCCTGCCCTACCCACATTTCATTCGACAGACGAGGGCGCCGCCAAGGAAGTAGAAGCAAGGAAGGAGACTCCCCGTCGGCGATAACAAGGTATGCTCCTCCCTCCACATCTCGTGTCTATTATCTACTGCAGGGGGTGGGGGTTCTGACGCCGGCGGTGGCGAGGGCCACCCCGGAGTGGCGGATCTGCGAACCGTAGGTCAACCTCCGTGATGCAGCCCCTGATTTCAGGCCGATAGGAGGTGTGTCCTCCGTCCTTTGGGCCGGCGATGGTTGGTTCAATCCCCCATTAACTCGTGAAGCTCCATTTCTACCATTTCATACTCCAATCCCCGTTCAATCCCCCATTGAAGGGCTTCGGAGGCGACAAGCTTGAAGCCCCAGTTGAAGTCCCCCATTTGAGAATGCAATCCCCCATTGAATCTCCCATTTCGCTTATGTGAACATATGTATGCAATTAAGGATTTATGTGGGAAAACAATCTGAAGCCGTATGTGCAGAAGCATAAACTGGTGTTTTTTTTTATCCTGCAGGTTCCACCATGTCTTCAACAGGTAGCTAGCCCAGTGGATGCCCGGAGAAGTACCCCTGGATCGGGGGTGATGAGCGGATTCCACCCTGGTGGGAGCAGGTATGGCCCTAAACCTCTACTGCATGGTGTGATGATCTGTGTTCATGTGGTTGCGGAGATGGATGAAGATGTTGATGATCTGTGTTCATAAATACACTTGTTTCTGAGTTTGTGGGATGATCTGTATTCATAAATAAACTTTGTGGGATTAACATGACATCTATTCACTATTGCAATTTACAAATACTATTTGACCCTAACAAAAAAAAACTCATCATCAACATAAGTAACATTAATAAGCACCTTCCTTTTACTGGGCCTACTCAGTTCATTCATACCCAAAAATAAACATAAAAACCCCATCAAATCAAATTACCCAACTAAGGAAACCAGCAGTGGCATGTCTAAATTGAACAAAAATGGGAAATTCCAGTGTCGAGAGAGACCATTAGGAAAAGAAGGTAACACAACAAATTAGCAGAACCTTGATATCTGTAATAAGCAACAAAGAAACAAAGACAAATAATCAACAGGAAATACAAAAATCAAAGCAACCTGAATAGGCAAAAACAAGAAGAAATGAAGAAAGGGGGACATCTGGGTATAAACGAGTTAACAAATTGAAGGGGAGAAAGTAAAAGGTCACCTGGAAATGGAAATTGAGGGTTTTGGGAGGAGTAGTTGAAAACTTGCAGTTGTTGGTGGAAGAGGAACAACAGGTGTTGAAATCAATGACAGGTGAGGTGTGAGTGTGGATTGTTTGCAAGTAGGAGTGACAGAGAAGCAAAAAAAATGAAAGCACTTTTGAGGTATACTTAAACACACTAAAAAGGAGGAAAAGAGAAAGGGTGGGTGTGGATGGGAATGGCCCATCTCCTACTTTGTTGTTTCCTTCAGATGTTGATGATCTGTGTTCATAAATAAACTTTGTGGGATGGTTTGTTGATGATCTATGTGCATAAATGAATAGGTTAACAGGTTGCATCTTCAAGTTGCATCTTCTTATGTTTACTACTGCTATAATCCATATGTCATGACAGAATTGTATTGCATTTCAATTTTATTTTATTACCTCATTTCAATCACTTGCTCTTGCTCCAAGCATTACATAAATATAAGTGACAATGCTTAAACCATAACAAGCTCAAGTAAACCCAAAAAACTAACCCTATTTGCGGCTAATTCCAGCATGAGGCTTCAATTGGTTTGAAGAGCTGTAAAAGGGTCCCCCTACCATCGAACAATAATATATTATATGGGTTCTACATCATTTCTTCTTTGGTGAGATCAATCGAGTCCCAAACTCCTTACAGGAGGAAACAAAATCAAATAAATTTAATGAAAATTCGATGAGATTAGTTATTCCATATGTTATCTAAAACTGGAAAACCCTAATAAGGAGTAGGTGATTTTATTCCAATTAAAAATACCCACGAAATGAAAAAACAAAGTCATTTGACCTTGGCTATTCATCACACACCTGAACTACCTTTGATCCAGAGTTTTTGAATCTTTTTTCTGTAATACTGGTTTTTTTTCTGTTAGTTTTGTTGTGGTCATCAGTGGTACTGTGACAGCTCCAGTCAAAACTGGCAGTTAGCATTTCAGTACACCTATCATAGAGCTTTTTTCTTAGCATTTATAGTCCAAAGCAAAGACAAGAAATAAAAATTGGGTAATGTGTACATGCGAATATAAAGAATTCTGAAATTACATCACACCAAAACACAATTTATATGTCAGCAAAGTCATTCAGATCCATTTAATTTATGGTGAGATATATTTCAGCAAAGGCATTATACATTTTTTATTTAGTACTTGATGATCTGTGTGGGAAAAAATATGTCAAGAAATGTAGAAATGGATGGTCTATACGGTGCAAATTCTTCTCAAATGTATATAATGTAACAAAAGAACAAAAGGAAACAAGACATGCATTGCATTTCAATTTGTTTGTTCTCATGTTAATTAATTGCTCAAAAGCATTGTACATATAAGTCACAACCCTTAAATCCTAACAACCTTAAGTAAACAAAAAAATTAACGAGCATAAGAGGCTTCAACTAATTTCAAACATTGTAAATGCATCCAATACAGTTACACATGATATAGTAATAAAACACACTTTGTAAAAGAAAACATTACATTCAGCAGAAAATACAGAGGCTTCAGGGTTGATTTTTTCTCAACCTATTCAAATGATTTGTTGTGGTTTTTTTTTTGTCCTACAGACACGTAGAGGGTGTATTCAGTTGTTACTCACATATTTGTGTCTGCTGCCACGAGTGTCTTTGAGTGTTGCTTGTTTATGTAACTTTGGCTATCAGATTTGTGTTGGTTATTGTTACTATTGCCACGGTTAGTGTGTGTTAAGTTGTTCAACTCCGCTTACACCTTCATTCCAGGAGATGCAAGACGACGCGAAGGCCAGCTATGCTCAGAGGGTCTCTCACCCCTTGAGGAGATCCCTCAAGTCCTTCCTCCTCCGGAGGAGGATCCCAAGATCCAGCAGCTTGAGGAGATCGCCATGGACCTCACCGCACGGCTGTTTGCATCCGAGGCTGAGGGACAGAGAAAGGGCGAGGAGATCGACCGGCTGAACGCGCTGAACGACGAGCTGGCAGATCGTCTGGCAAGCCTCTCTGCACACTCCTGCTCCCTTTGGGATGACCTGCTAGCATCTAGGGCTCGGGAGGACGCTACCAGGTGGATGTTCCTTGCAATGACAGCCGTCGCGGTCGCTGCGATTGTCAACAGATAGGATGCGTGGACCGTTTCCGAAGCTTTTTGTGTATATGTAGACCTCGATTATGTAGACCCCGCGACTCCAACTAGCGACTGTAACCATGGTAGCTTCTCCACGGCGTTGTATATGCCGTCCTGACCCCCCGACCCGGTTGTTTTTTGGGTGATCGTAGGGCGGGTGTTGTGGGTTTGGGTGAACTAAATGCCTTGTCGCTCTAGCGACTTTTGGGACGTGTAGTAGGCCTTTGACAAATTAGGGGCTCATTTTGGCACATCCTATGTATCATCCTTTCGTATTCCGTAATCTACTCCCTGCATAATGCAACGTCAATTGATTGAGTCCCGAACAACCTACCAAAAGGTCTCTTCCCTGGTTGACTTTGTAAATACAAGTACTACAATAATGTCTGTCATAGCCAAAACCTTAGAATACAGTAAGCAATATTGGGACGCAGACTTGTTTAGTGGAATAACTACACCCTCGATACAATACATCTCCAAGAGGGTGGCATCATACATACAAAAGTGTGGCGTCGCCGATCATAATGCGCCTTAATACAAAAGGGTTTGCACAGATCCCCGATCACAGGCGTTGGCGTGTGGCAAACTCCCCACTACCGACGGCGTCGCCGGTCGGCCCAAATTTGTCTGGCAATCTCGTCCCGAAGCGCTTGCATCCCCTCTGGGACATTATCTTCATCGTCGCTCGATGCGTGCAGGAGCTCGTCCTCGCTGTCATCGACAGCTTCGACACCACCATCCTCCACGATTTCGGCCCCGGGCTCGACATATCGGTCATCCCCTCTGTCGTCAAAATCCTCGCCGTCCTCACCTGACCGTCGGATGAAGTTGTGCAATGCCATGCAAGCGATTATTATGTCCACCTGTTTGTTGACCGGGTACTTGTGCATTGGTTTCGTGATCTTCCACATGCTCTTGAAGATACCGAATGTCCGTTCGACAGCCCCCCGCAAGGACGAGTGTCTTTGGTTGAACGCTTCCTTCTCGTTGTCGGCTGGTTCTTCAACAAATGACGCCCTATGGTACTTGGTCTTCGAGTACGGGATCATGTATCCCGGTCGCTCTGGATAGCCTTTGTCGCACAAGTAATAACGGCCTGGAGGAGGGTGTGGGAAATGCATGCCCGGGGTGCTAAGGGGGTGCTCGTGCACACGGGAGTCATGGGCGCTTCCCTCCCAACCCGCCGAAACGAATGTGAAATTCAGGTCGAAGTCACATACAGCTAGCACGTTGAAGGTTGTTATGCCCTTGCGTCCCCGGTACGGTAGTTGCTCTTCACGTGGAATACACGCTTCGATGTCTGTCCCATCGAGAGCTCCAATGCAACCCTGCATGGAAGGGCTAGTCGATGTCAAGAATTCGAAGCGATTTCAACCGATCATGGGCAATATTTTAGTAACCTTAAAGTATCTGCTGTATCGATTGTCCTCAGTAATCTGCTTCGGCACCTCTGAGAAGTGAGGATTGACGGGCTTGATGACGTCGCGAGCCAGTCTGTTCCACCCGTTGTGTCGGCCCACTAGTGATTCGAGCACGTCGCTTATGGCATCGCTTATGATCGAAGTCGAGCGCTGGAATCGCTCGCAAGAGTCCCGCAATGATGCCCCCCATGCCATGGTGTTGACAAATATCCCAACCTTCTCCATGACGGTCATGTTGTTTGATCCGCACAGTCCGTAATGCTCTTCAAGAGTCGAGCATAGCGAGGTGAAGACGTGCTTCCGCATGCGAAATGCTTGGACACAACGAAGGTCTGTCTCGTGGGCGAGTATGTCCTGAATCCAACGCTCGCCCATGTACTCGGATGTGTAGCAACACACTTTGTGGACGTACTTGAAGTAGTGTGCTGATTTCCGCACTACTTGCAGAATCAGAAACAACTGTGCCAGCGCTGCTCGCTTGTGCCTCCGCTTCGGCCGACGTCTGTCCGAAAGAGAATCCATCAGCCCCAACTCCATAGGAGCACATACACTTCTTAGGTAATAGGAATTGGGATGTCGAGGGCAACAGTATTATGTGACAACGATGCACGGCATAAAAGTACATGACATGGCAGGCACAAGTGAGGAAAGGACAAACAGAAAATATGTACACTCAGTCAACTACAGAAACACATAATCTGTACCATAGTAAGCGCGCAATGATTACAACTCAAATTGAAACAAACATGAAATCGTTTTTGTTGTCTAAGGCATCATCGTAACAAGTCTAACAATGCAACACATAGCACTGTGAATGGACTCCCTCCTGCTGATGAACATTCACTCCTCAAGCCCCGCTAGACGTCCGCCCCGCTCTTTCGGTACTGGTACTTCAGCCACGCCAGCCTGACCGCGTCGCTCCTCGTCATCGCAAGGAACATCCTCGCACGCTCGGGGGCGATAAGTGATTCAATTGCGAACATGAGCAATGGGCTCTCATCCTCGATCAATCCTTCCGCGACAAGATGGTCGAGGACCTTCATGACCTCAACCTCTCGGTTAGCTTCTGTACAAGATGCCTCGTCGTCCGCTAGTACGTAGTTCAATATCTGCGCACTCGTTTCCTCAACAAACTCCATCTACCTATCGAACATAACCGATCCGGATGACCTTCTCGCACTGCGTTTCTTACCAGAAGGAGTTGTGGACGAGGTCGTCGGACGTTTCCTGGACCTAGTGGGGAAGGTGTTACATCCGGGGGTGACAGTGGGAGCTGGCTGAACATGCGGGACTAGAGTGGACTGGCTGGCACCTCTGACGAGGTCCGAAAATCGACGGAGGTCGAACTCGTCAATGTTGTCCCCATCATCCCCGAGGTCAACCTCTGCAGCAGTCGGTTCGGGTCGGTGGACGTAGCGTCCATCATCCGGCGTAACGGACATAGGCACAGGGCTTTGCACGGGATCCATAAACGGTGATACGCAGTGCTGACCGGTGGCTACAGTGCCTTCGTAAATCTGGTCCCATGCCTCTTCGAGGTCCGGAGGTATGCACTTGTTCTTGAGCTTGCGGAACTCTTCCTTCTCCTACAAACGCAGGTGCCACATACGGTAAGAGTCGTCGCATACAGGATTACCAAATGATTACATTTCTAATCCAACCAAAAGATGTTAAAGACATAGGTAAACCACGTACCTGACATTTACGCTCCCACCACTCGTCGGTGGCGTCGATGCAACCTCGTTCGTAGTCCCATCCTAAACCGATCTCTCCGTGCTTCAAATCTTTCCAAGCCTTCCACTTCTCCTTCATGGTGGCGTATTTGTTCTTAAGGGTATTGCCCCCACACTTCTGCCATGTTAGTTCCTCGAATTGGGTTGTTAAAACCACCCAGCTGAACCCTTGATCACGCCCGTACTTTCGCTGATACCCAATCAGAAGGTCCAAGAACTGTTTCAAAATAGTCGGTGTCCATAAGAACTTCAGTTCCTTAGCAGCCTGGCTTTTCTTTCCCTTGTCAGGAGCGGGGGGCTTGCCACTGGAGGCCATGGATGCAAATGTCCGACAGCTGACGTCTCCGCAGGCCAACAACATACGAATAAACCAATATTCAAACAACAGCAAGCAACGACATTCGATACTTGAAGGCAAACTCCCGCTCATGAGGAATGAAATACAAGAAGCAAGCAAATATGCAAACACAACCATCGTAAACTATAAAGTACGACAACTGGTCAGTTAAAGGGAGATATAAAATAACACGGTTCAAATTTTGGTGGTTAGGGTATGTAGGACAACTCTCCCATGACACTATGGAACTATGACTCTTATACCTCTCCTATGAAACTATGATTCTAATATATCCTAGTGGCCTTCAATTCAACGCACACACTTGGAGACAAGACACATAAATGATGAACCATTTGCTCTCACACTACACAATATGGAATGCACCATTGACAAGAAACGCAAGGATAATTTACATAACAGCTGATAATGAAATTACATATATATATATATGTGCATCATGATAAGTTCATATGAAGCAGAAAAATAAATACTAGACCACTCATTCCCACAAGTCTAATAGAAGATCTACAAGGGACATGTTATATTTCATCGGGTTTCATTTGACGCTCTTTTATTTTGGCTAACTCCTTCTCTTTTAGTTCCAGATTCAATACCCAAACGTTATACAAATATATGGATTAACCAACCAAAGAGAGCCTGCACACATAATTTTTAATGACGTCGCTATACAACCCAAGGTGAAGATGATGAATTTCTATACTCGACAAAACATAGACGACATTTTTTTATGTACTAACACTTCAGAAGTTACACAATATAGAACGGGGTAAGAATCAAATAGCCGAGAACATATAGACTACAACCCCAGCTATAAACTCTTTCTTTGCCATTATCCAAACAGATTTGAACCAAGGTATCTGATTTATGTTCAGTTACTGAATTTTTCATGCTTGTGTGACAGTTGGAAGCTCAGTGAATTTGGTGTATTTATATCCATCCTTGTGTGAATTGTAGTAACCGCACCCAATGTCATCGTCGGTACCTCTGGCGTGCCCATATACCAAACTTCGTTACCTTGACGGACTATGGGGAGGGTTGATTTTGTTCCAAATGCACACAATGTCATCGCCGTCACCTTAATTGCGTCTGTGCGCCGGCGGTGACGAAACCCCCAAATGTACCTAGGGTTCATGACACACTAGTCTGACCCCTAATTCCCAACTCCATTTCCACATTTCAGTGCAATACTTCCATTCCTCATGCCAACATTCGACTGAGGTGATATCTTACCTGGTAACCGGAGGGGAGGACGATGCCGAGGCTGTCCTCTTCGAGCGGAGAGATGGCCGACACACCAGCGATGCCCGAAGTCGGAAGGTTGAGGGGGTGGCTGAGGCTTCTGCACGCGGGACACTGATGTTGTTTCGCCTGCAACAGTCGTCTGTTGTCCTCCTTCCGTTCGCCGTCGTCAGTCGAGAGGTTGGATCCTCTACAATGGCGTCGAATTGAGTAAACACAAGTGGGAGGGGGCCGGTGTATGGGGTATAATTGTAGGGGTAGTTTCGGAATTTTGCTATCTTAAAATACACCACAATCCTCTACCTACCAAACACCTTTTCGAGATTTTTGTCCTACATAATCTCCATCCCCAACATCCCGTTTAATCTATCAAAAGAATCTACATCTCCTAAAATCTACAAAAATCCCCTTAATCCTCAGAATCTCCATCTAGCGCCAAACACAACCTAAGTGACTTTTTTTCCCTTGTAATTCTTCGATCTGCTAGATTTTAAATTCTCAAATTGGTTACAAAAACAAATAAAAAAAATTAAAAATCCAGCAGAGATTAGAGATTAGCTATGTATTTATAATAGCTCATATTTAAAAAATAAGGAGATTATTCTAATAAAGTTTGTAATTGTCACAACAATTCATATTCATATTGTGCAAGATTATATGTTTCTTTCTTTCTTTCTCCCATTAGCACGTTAACATTAACGCACAGTTTCAAATCCATCCATTTTTTTTTAATTTTTTCCATATCTAAATGCAACAAAACTAGTAGAACTAGTTGTGAAAGTTCACTTGACAAAATTTATGCACTTATTCAACATGACAAAATTTAAGCATATTAGCTCAAATGATAGAGCAATGTGCTCAAACACAAAAATGTAGGTTCAAATCCCGCATGGGCTAATCTCAATTTAATTGAAAATTCAACTCTATATCTGAGATTTTCCTTATTTTTAAACTGATATCATTCATATAATCAAACGTAGCTCAATATTTAGATAGCCTATGTGGGATTCGAACCTACATCTTTGTGTCCAAACACATCGCTCTACCATTTTAGCTAATAGGTTTAGGCTTCGTTTGGCACATTAACTAGCTAGCTTTTTGAAGCTTATGGATTTGATATAATATAGTTTTAAATGAAATAAATATAATATTTTAGTTCAATCAATATTTGGAATATGAGCTTTTCAACAACTACTCACCTAAGCTTTTCGAAGCTTTTGGATTTCTATTCACAAGTTTCCATCAGCTCCCTTAACAACTAGGTTTATATATTAAACGTCATACTAGCTTATTAACATGTATTAAATACAAATAGTCTATTAGCTTCAACTACTCCATCAGTTTCATCTACTCCATCAACAACCATTCTACCCAACAGACCCAAAATAAAATTGTTGTAAAAATAACTTTAAAAAAAACTTGGCAAATATGTGATAAATTCATCTGATTATAGTTAATAATTTTAATGTGTAGTTTCCATGAAAAATAAAGGAAAAATTCGGTTGTTACCCCTAAGGTTTATATGATTCCGGTTGGTATCCCATAACTTTTTATTTTTCAGATATGATGTTGCCCCTAAGCTTTCGCAAAAGTCTATATGACACCCCAAATCCATGTTTTTCACTTATTGAAATGAAAAATTGCTTTTTAATTTTTCAATATTTCACAAAATCACCATTTACTTTTAACATTTCACATAACTAGCCATATGTTTGCTGAAATTAACCCAAAATCACACTTATTTTTAAAATTAAACAAAAGCCCCTTTTATTTTCCAAATTTCAACTCAAAACCACCTTTTATTTTTAAAATAATGTAAAATCCCCATTATTTATCAAACTTTGCACATAACCACCTGTTATTTGTCAAACATATATTGTACAAAATTACTCATGATAGAGGGGGTGGCAAGCCAATTTTTTAAGTACCCATTTCAAAGAAATAAAATACAGATTTTATTTTGAAACATGTTCTTCATGCGTTTTCTCATCTTCGAGCTCGTTTGGTTAATATTTAAAAAACCCAAAAAGTTAAAAAAAACCCAGGATTTAGGATAAATACCTGTTGGTTGTT
This sequence comes from Persicaria maculosa, assembly GCA_963922045.1. Lineage (NCBI taxonomy): Eukaryota > Viridiplantae > Streptophyta > Magnoliopsida > Caryophyllales > Polygonaceae > Persicaria > Persicaria maculosa. The sequence continues at coordinate 45,922,403 of OY998270.1, read as the reverse complement.
TTTGTGGACATGAAAAAATCCAAAATTTGACTTACCAGGAATTTCAATTCCTACAAAATGAGGGAATTTCACTTATCTAGGGGGACTAGGTAAGTTAAAATTCCACCATTTTTTATAGAAAAATTCAACTTCCTCCATTTAAATTCTCTACATCTTATAACTTAAACAAACAACTTTTTAAATTTTATAGAAATTATAATTCATGGGAATGGAATTCATGGAAAGTAACTTTTTAGGAAGCATACTTCCTATGTTCAACCAAACAAGCCCTTCTTATTTGATATGATGGATTTTCAGAAATATAGTTATATTGGTTTTTATTATTTTGGAAGCAAACATCCATCGTTGTGGTTTACATAGATAATTAAAAAAGATATATTAAATACATAGTATATGCTTTCAATTAAACATTTGATTAGACTTAAAAAAATATTAATACATCAATATCATCAACATCTATCTATATATCTAATAATCTATTAATTTAACAAATCTAATTAATTATTAAATTGATTTAACAAATTTATCATAAAATTAATTGACCATAAAATTAATTTTAAAATATCCCAATATGCTTAACAATTTAATTAGTTGAAGATAAATGATGATCACACCTTAAATCATTAATTGCACTAATTTGTTGGCTATTTGGTTTGATTTTTTTTATTTGTAGGAAAACTAAAACTTATTTAAAATACTTTGGTGAAGAAATTGTTTGATATATATGCACAAAATTTATGTTGTTTCATCCTATATATACACACACACAATTAATCATATTATTTTTACCTAATTTTCTTAATAAAATCGAAATAAAGCAAAATGTTTTTTTCATGGAAACTAACATTACTTTAGTTATCATCATAATACTAAGATAAGATCAAATTTTCAAACGTTTAATTATATTATAATGTATTTTCACACGATCTAGGTTTGAAATTTGATCCTATAGCTATTATGACTCTACTTAAACCATGTTATCAAATCTCTAAAAATACTTTGATTTGCTTTCTTAATTTATAAAAATATGTTATGTTAACTATAAAAGTGGTAGTAGAGCTTTTATTAGGCTATAAAATATTTTTTCAACTGAATATATAAATTAATAAATAAAAGGCAATATCTAGAAGAAGTAATTTGCTCTAATATCCATTTTTATAAATCCATTAGGTAAATGTCCACCCTAAATAATTTTTTTAGTAAATGTCCAAAATATTTTCATAATACCAATTTTACCCTTGTATTAATTAAAACACCCTTCCCCTTCCCGCTCCAAATCTTCTACGGAGCAGCTCGGAGTGTACGCTTTCAAGGTGCTATCCCCAACCCTCTATTTCTCGAGTGTTTCGCACTCATGCTCTCTACCACAGCCGTAGCTAATCTCCATTGATGCCCTCTGCCTTTTCTTATTGAATTAGGGATTTGATTTCTAATTGAGGAATTTGTGTTAAATTAGGGTTTTGAATTGATTTTGAATATTGATTCATAAATTAAGGATTTTGTCTAATTGATGGATTGTTTAATTGTTTCAAGCAAAATGGAGTTTTGGATCTTCATATTTGCAGTGGCCATGGCAATTGAACGTAGGTTGGGTTTGCAATTTGATCCCTTCTACATATAAAGATTTATAATTTATAATTTTTTTTATAAAAAGGCAATGATTCCTTTCATCAAATCTCCCAAACAAAACTAGCTTTTAAACCTTTTTGTTTACTTTTCCTTAACTTTAAGGAATTTCCATTCCCTCTCTCCAACCAAACGAGCCCTCAATTTCGAAGCTTCAACGAATAATCGACGTCACAGTCTTGTTAGCCCTTTTTTGATGCCATATATTTAATATTACTTGTGCTTTTGGTTAGTTTTAGCCCCTTTAGGTTTGTTCTTCCCTAGTCATAGGGTTTTCCTTTGGTGACAACATTTATGTCACTTTTTTCATTTTGATTACAATGTCTATAACCCTGTTTTAATTTTGGTTATAATTTATATGACCCTCTTACCCATTCATATATTAGAAGAGAACTGTCACTACATGTATTTTGGCTTCTTGTTAGCCCCTATAGGGTTTGTGCTTGCCTTGTCATAGGATTTTCCTTTGGTTACAGTGTCTATAACCATATTTTTATAGTGGTGACAGTGTCTATGACCCTGTTTTTATAGTGGTGACAGTGTCTATGACCTTGTTTTTATTTTGGTGACAGCGTCAATGACCCTCTTACCCATTCATATATTAGAGGAGAACTATGAAAAACTCTATCAAATTCAAGATTTTGAAAACAAAAAATTATAAATGCAGTTCACAAAAGTCGAAAGAATGACATGTGAAAAGAAAGTGCAACATCTCTTCACTGATTTTGTTCATCTTTTGAGTTTTGATTCAAAATAATATGAGATTATAATTATTTTATTTAAAATTTTCTACCCAGCAGCAGCTAGGTTTACTTACACCAAGATCCGCCTTTGCTTTTAGGCCATGAGATTCACTATTTAAGGCCATATATATAGAGAGGATAGATCATGTGTAAGCAAGCCTTACTGTGTAATTTGTGAGCAAATCTGGAGCGTCGGATTAAGAAGATCAAACGGATGAGATTAAAAGTAACTTGTGAACAGTGACATTATTCGTAGGAACCAAGTGATTATTCGTATGTACATACATATGAATAATCTTTTGTTACTTACAAATAATTACATTTGTTCATACATACGAATAATTACATTATTATAATTATACACGAATAATCGCTTGGTACCTACGAATAATTTCTCTGCTCACAAATTACACCGTAAGGGTTGCTTACACGGGATCCAACCTCTCTCTCTCTCTCTCTATATATATATATATATATGCAAGAGTTCCAGTGAAACAAAGAATACAGTGAAACGGTGAAACGAATGAATATTGCGTTATATTAATATGAATATGGCATTATGTGAATATTGTGGTGTGTGGGTATGAATATGGTGTTATTCACTTTATATTATTTGAATATAAATAATAACATATTCATATACCCATATATAAATCATATTCATATTCACACAACATAATATTCATATTTATATATTTATATAACATAATATTCATATTAATATGACCCAATATTCATTCGTTTCACCGTTACACCGTATTATCCGTTTCATCAGAACCTTTCCCTATATATATATAAATTTTAGGCAATTACTATGTTACCTAAGACCAAATGTAGTCGATTTCAGATCATGAGTAGTGAGTACACCAGTTGTAAATCTCAAGTCATTAAGAGTTCTCCACTAAAGGCCAAAAGTTGAGCCATGTATAGGCCATCGTTCACCACGTGAGGTAAAATATAATTCACCACTTATTAATTGGGAGGCTGAGTGTCACCTTTATTTAATAGTCATCATACTAATCACTTTAGCCATTTTTTTATTAATTAAATGTTGCCTTACTTCATGTACTACCAATTGTGTTTCCTAGTTAAAAATGCTAGACACGCGGGATAAGACTAGAGATCATGGAAAATCACTATTGGTTACCCTCGATCACAACAAGTGAGGACTCAAAAGTCAAAACTATCAATATTTTGTGAACCGTTTCAAATTCCTTCTATGCAAGAATATTTTGTGTGGTTGTGTTTAATTGTTGGTTTTTTAACCATTTTGAAATGGTTCAACCGGAAAGAACTTGCGAATAGCACCTAAAGATACCTGGTTCGAACCATGGATGACCGTTCTCTGTTTGCCACAATCAAGTCAATCCTTCTCTTTTACATGTTAACCGATAAGATCTTATCCTTATCTTTTATCGTAACTAACAGATAATATCGCCATCAATTGTTCATGTTATAACATAATTAATATATTGATGCATTAATTAACACTACTAGACAAGCGAGCGAAATTCGACGCTTTTAATAGCCATTTTCAATGCGTTAAGGCGTCGAAAAAATAATTTCCGACGCTTAAAGCGTCAGTATTTTTCGTTTCGCGTCACGAATGACAGCCTGTTATTTTTTACGCGGATTGGTGTTGGAACCCATTTCGACGCCTAAAAGCGTCGAGATTGGCATACCATTTTCGATGTCCTAGGGTGTCGAAAATGGCTCATTTAATTCCTACTTTCACCCAATTTTGACACTTTAGGGTGTCGAAAATGGCTTATCTCGTTGTTACTATCAACCTTTTTCAACGCTCTAGGGTGTCGTAATTGGCATATATATATATTAATTAATATTTTTCTTTCTTCACTTTTCTAAATTGATTGGCACATATATGCAAGGTTGTAGCACAAGCCATAAGAGAAAAATATACATAATAGTTATAATGCATCATTTAAATTCACAAAACCACCATTGTATCATTTAAATTCACATAAGCTATCATTGTTTCATGTTGGGCACAATCGAATACTTCAAAATAACCATTTAGTTCTCAATTTAAGTCACAAAAAAAGACACCCAAAATATCACTGTAGATGATCTATTTGTCAACTCATTAAACATCTAACCATATCTGCATCACCTTGGATCTTATTTGAGAAGATGAACTGAAGAGATACCCCCAAAAGGAACAAAAGCCTAACACATTTCCTGCTCACCTGCACAAGAAGGAACAAAAGCCTAACACATTTCAATATACCAACAGTAAAAAGAGAAATCAGAAGGAAAAACAATAGCAACACATGCTTGAATGAAACAAACAGAAGTTTACAAGATTTCATGTTATGAACTCTTTTGCTGTCTTTAGACCAACTTGCATCATGTTATGAACTCTTTTTCTAAGAAATTTAGTTTACAAGATTTCATTCTAGGAAAACTAATGAAGAGGTATATTAATGCATACTTAAAGGTTTTATATGTACCAGTAAATTGCAGTGAATGAGTCAGCTAAAGACGTTGATGACAACTGTAATCTTAAACTTGCTGATAAATGGAAATAGGAGTTGAGTAAAAAAAACAAGTGTGACTGTGAACCGGTTGTGCCTTGCTTAGTCCAACTATAAATTGCATTATTTTAGTAGGATAAATTATAAAGAGTGACTTCATTGATATATATTTGGTTTATAAGAAAGGAATCTTTGGTGAATTGGTTGGGGTGATTCTGTTACTCTCTAGCACTAATGGAATAAAGCTTTTGGTAATGCAGGGTCGCATAATCTTACAATTGACTTTTTTTTTTATTTTTATTTTTTCAAATTGATCATATAATTCCAAAAATTTAGTTCTTCCTAGTGGCTACTTTTGAAACTATCTAAATGATTTCTTTCTTGCAGTTATTTATTTATTTATTTATTTATTTATTCAACTTGGCTCAACCTGTTTGCTACGTACCCTGTTAACTTGTGGTGAGTTATGATCCAAATGATTAAATTGTAATGTGTATGGCATTACAGTTTAATTACTGAGCTTATGATTCCATGCCTTCAAAAGGAAAATATAATTATGACCCCTCTTTCCTTGAGCATTTTCAGTTTCCATTTTTATATTTCAACAGATTCTTCTAAATCCCCAGAAATAGTTTTCTTCATTAAACATATCAAAATTTTAGCCTAACACGTTCAGGCTACCATAATTTCATTAATCTGATACACACTTAAGAGTAGCGAATGCAAAGAGGTCAAATCAAAGAAGCTTGCAGTGGGTTCTTTTCAAAGCATATATTCATGGAAAGTTGAAGCAAGATACCTATTTAAGGGATATTAGTCACATTTGATGATTTCTTTCCTTCGAATCACCACTAGTAGAAGCGACCTTAATACAAAAAAAAACAAAAGAGTCAGAAATGGGAGTAAGACCTTAATACAAAAAAAAACAAAAGAGTCAGAAATGGGAGTAATTGAAATTGGATTAGGAAATATAAAACAAATCATTATGAAAATAAATAGAACTTGAGAATCAGCCATGCATGCCCAATGCAGCCTCCATAAACTCATTAACTGTGCCGGTACAAATTGCATCGAGAGCTTGTAGCATCATTTGGTTAGATTGCACTATGCCAGATTTACACCCTGGGGACGGACATAGATTGGTTCGTCTCTTGAATTATATCCTAGCGACGGACTTCATGTGGGTCGTCGCTTGTGGATGGGCTGAGAGCAAGGCATCCATACCAAGGTTTCAAGTGACGGACATTCTAAAAGTTCGTCTCTTGAATAAGTCTCAAGTGACGGACATTAACAGGTCCGTCTCCTGAATACATCCTAGCGACGCTTGTTTATTGTTGTTCTGGAGGTCGAGCTTCTGGCGACGAAAAGTAAAAGGTCCGTCTCTTCAATTAATCCTAGCGACGGATTATAGCATGCCTCGTGGCTTGAGTAGCTGTCATTTGTCACTTTTTAGGCATCATTCAAGCGGCGGATAAAGGTCTAAGTCCGTCTCCTTAACTTGATTTACAACAACCACATTAAATGAAGCTACTTACCTCGTTAAAGTGTTAAGGTTACAACAGTAGCCTTAAATGAATGCCGATGCATTCTTCTTCATCTCTTCACTTTCCCATTATCTTCTCCATTTTTCATCTTTTTCATTTGAAAATTTCAAGTGATTTGGATAATATTTTTTGGAGATTTAAGAAGACCAATTTGTATGGAGTTGTGACAAGGTATTGTTTTTTATACATATAATGTTATATTTTGTTGGATTTGTGAAATCTTGGTTAGTTTGGTGATTTGAATTTTTTTTTTAGATCTACACAATTTTTGAAAGAATTGAAGGAGACCAATTTCACTTGAGTTTGTAACAAGGTTAGTAGTGCCTTTTATTTATACATATAATGTTAAGTAGAGGGAGAAAGTGTGAAATATTGGTTAGATATGTAGTGAGGAATTTGTTGGATATTTTGAACTTTGTGATAGAAACTTGAGAATTATTGATTTAATTATTTTGCAATTAATATTAGTGATGATATTTGGTAGTAATGAAATTTAGAGTATTTGATTGATTTAACTTAGAATTTGTGGGCAATATAAATTATTTGTGTGAATTTAATAGAGATTTGTTGTGATTTGATGAAATGTGTGATGAATTTAACTTATATTTCGTATTATATTTATGAAATGATAGTGAATTTGGAAAATAGATAAGAGATGGATGCAATTTCCTCGTACTTCCAAGGAATACCTTGATGGGATTATTTTTTTTGTGAACAATGTTAATGCCAATGCAAATGGGAGGATATATTTTCCTTGTCCGTGTCACCGTTGCCATAACTCTCGAGAGTCGGTGAACATTCCAACAATGTTGATGCACTTGTCTCATTATGGTATGTGGCCGGATTATACTGTATGGGATAGCCATGGAGAAGATCCAGTTGAACCGACATTTTCCTTGCGTAGAACGCAATACTTGGAGCAAAGGGCTTCCTCTTCCTCTGATCCTAATCCCGTTATGGATATTCTACATGATAGCTTTCCTTATCATGCTGGGTACGAGGCATGTGATGACCCTGATTTTCATGATGTGGTCGATGATGATTATCAGAAATATGAGAGGCTATTAGCGGAAGCTCGAACTCCGTTGTATCCCGATGGGTGGTATCCCGATAGTTCACAGACTGTTTTGAGATCTATTTTGCGTGTAATGAAGATGAAGGTGAAAAATGGGTGGTCAGATAAGAGTATGGATGAACATTGTAGTCTCTTTTGTGATTCTCTTCCACCAGGACATAACTATCCTAAAGATTGGAAAACGATGCGGAGGGTGTTGTCGGATATCGGATTGAGCTATAAAAATATTCACGCTTGTGAGTATAATTGTGTGTTATTCTATAAGAGGTATGCAAATGAGGAAGTCTGTCCCATATGCCATACTTCAAGATGGAAGCCGCGTCTAGGTAGTGACGGGCGCAAGGTCCCTAGAAAAGTGGTGAAGTACTTCCCCTTGACTCCTAGATTGAAACGATTGTACATGTCCCCGCACGTTGCAAAGCAGATGCGATGGCATGGCGAGAGGGTGCAAGACGATGATCGTTTGACACACCCTGCAGATGGTGAGGCATGGAGAGAGTTTGATAGAACATTCCTTCATTTTTCTAGAGATGTGAGGAATGTGCGGCTCGGATTGGCAACTGATGGATTTAATCCATTTGGGAAACTAGCAAATCTCCATAGTACATGGCCTGTCATTTTGATGCCATATAATTTGCCTCCGTCGATGTGTATGAAAAAAGAATTCAACATGTTAACATTATTGATCCCAGGTCCAAAGTCACCTGGAAAGTGTTTGAGTGTGTTCATGGAGCCATTGATCGATGAGCTTCTAGAGTTATGGCATACTGGAGTGACTACAGTTGATCGATATTCACAGTCTACATTCACGATGAAAGCGGCAGTGTTATGGACTATTAGTGACTTTCCCGGTCTTGGGATGCTATCATGATCAACGACGAAGGGGTACAAAGCATGTCCTCATTGTTTGGATGATACCTCTGCAACATATGAGTGTGGGAGGATGGTATACGATGGTCATCGCAGATGGCTCCCATGGGACCACCCTTGGCGGTCGGCCGGTCATGCTTTCAATGGAAAGAGTGAATTCAGGCAAAGGCCTCATTCATTATCCGGGGTGGAGATCCTATCGAGGATCGATAGGTATGAACACCAAACTCTCATTTTATTTATGTCGATCTATTTGTTTTAGTTATTCAACAATATATGATATTAACGTATTTTTCTTTCAGATGCATGTTCCCCACCCTTAGCTTGCACGAAGGGTTCAAGACTCCGTCTAGTTCGAAGAACCGAATATGCTGGACTAACAAGTGTATGTTTTGGAGATTACCGTACTGGCCACATACGAGAATGAGGTATTGCCTTGATGTCATGCACATTGAAAAGAATGTTTTTGACAACATCATCGGGACTACTTTCTCGATTGAAGGGAAGTCGAAAGACGGTGCCAAAGCTCGTGTTGCTTTAAAAAAGAGAGGGGTTCGGACCTCTCTACATGTAAGGAGGAACGGACAACTTCCTCGTGCCCCATATGTAGTGAGGAAAGAGGATCTTTCGGAGGTGTTCGAATGGTTTGGTGATGTCAAATACCCTCATGGGTATGCTGGGAGTTTGAAACATAAGGTTAAAGTCGAGGAAAAAAGGTTTCATGGATTGAAGACGCACGATTGCCACGTTATGCTTCAACGCCTTCTTCCAGTTGTCATTCGTGCATACTTACCAGTTCACGTTGTCAAGCCTTTGATTGCCCTATGTAGATGGTTTCAAAAATTATGTGCTAGAGAGGTGAGGAAGGACGATGTTCGACGGATAGAGGAAGAGATAGTCGATATTTTGTGCCACCTCGAGATGATTTACCCTCCACACTTTTTCACGATCATGGTCCATCTTATGGTTCACCTACCCCAGCAAGTGTTGCTGACTGGACCTGTGCATTACACGTGGATGTATCCAATCGAACGGTATGAAAGTTATTTGATTTGTTGTAAATTTATTTCTTACCATATTAATTGAAAGCTAACATTTATCAAATTCATTTCCATCTCAGCCAACTTGGCGTGTACAAAAAGAATATGTTCAGTCCCCGATACCCCGAAGGGTCCATTACTGAGCGTTATATTTGTGACGAGGCAGCTACGTACTGTAATTTATACTTGGAAGATGGAGAATTTCGGGGCAATGCACTCACCCCCACTCCTACCATCTTTGATGTCTCTGTTGTCTAAGAGCTCGTTTGTCCTCAAAGCTATATTCCTCGTGCGAGGTTAAGTGATATGGAGATTGCGGAGGCACATTGGCAAGTGTTGCTTGAATGCAACGAAGTTTCATACTACTTGGGCGAACATGAGAAACTCTGGCAACAACATTTCCCAGATTCCACTGAAGATGCACGTAAAATTGATTTCCATACTTACTTCTTTGATTGGGTAAGCATGTTATATAATATTATTACCCTATAGAGTCTTGTTGTTCTACTAATGTTCTTGCCACTATAGGTTTCTGCATTGGAAAGCGATGGAGATACATACCTTAAACCAGGGATTCTATCTTTGGCTAGAAAACCAGTTTCACATAGGATTTACACATCTTGTTGTGTGAACGGGGTCAAATTCATTTCATGGAATAGAGATCGGAACTTGAAGACCCAAAATTGCGGGGTTATGGTAGAGACGGAGAGTGTCACCTACTATGGTATCCTTGAAGCTGTGGTTGAAATTCTGTACACCAATATGATGTCGGTTGTAGTGTTTAAGTGCAAGTGGTTTGACACTAATCCTGACAACATTGGTATCACATATAAGTTCGACCACGGGTTGTTGACTATTGATACAAACAGCAGTTGGTACGATGATTCTCCATTCTGTCTCGCAAGCACGGCAAGGCAGGTGTTTTATGTGGATGACCCAATATGCTATATACCTCACTTGATTTGGCCCTATATGCTAACAGATCCAAATTGACAATATACCCTTGCATTATATACCAAGTTAATTATACCTGTTGACTTTGAATCTTGTAAAGAATGACATATATATAAGTGATTAATTATACGATTAATTATTTTGTATTGTAATCTTGATGATGTTGTTTAAATCTTGATGATGTTGTTTAAATATTGATTAATGTGGGTTAAAAAAAACTACCTCAAGTCTTTAGCTTAGCTTAATTTGTTTTCTCCTTGTTTAATCAGTAGTGGACTTTGTCGATTTGGATCTGTTAGCATATAAATTTGTATATAATGCAAGGGTATATTGGTCAATCTATAAATACATGTATGTTGCTGTAAAACCGATCTCAGACAATTCAAGAATCAGTTGAGCTTTTCCGTTGGATCTTCTTCTTCCTTCCATTTTTCTTATACGTGTATGTTGGATCTTCTTCTTCCTTTCACAACCATAGCCTAACGCCTATGTTTGTGATATGGTTGTGATATCTTAAGTATCTTCAATTATACACATCTATGTTGTGACCCTTCACCCAAATGTGTATTCATGTTCTCTCCAGGGAAAAAGCGAACTATTATAAGCGCAAAGACGAACCGCATCATGAGGGCCTCAGGCAAGATCAAAATTAAGTGGTCGAGCTTCACCAATGGACCTACCAGGAATACCTTCAGCATGCTTGTGCGAGACATTGGGGCCATCATCAAGACACATGTGCCTACACTGGCTTCTTCTTTTGATGAGCTTGAAGATCGACATCAGAACATTCTGATATCGCATCTGCAGGTTACCTTCTCATTTGGTGGATTAATATTTCTTTAAATTTTCAAGTAATACCATGTTAACTAACTACTGTTTTTTCTTTTGTAGAATATGTATGATATAAACCCTAATGATGAGAAAGTGCTGGATTTTATCAATGACAAAGCGCCGGCGAGGTATCGTGATTGGAAGTATAGGTGTCGCCGACACTTCAAGAAGCATGGGGTCCCTATACCGTTAGAGTTCAAACAACGTCGAGAGCAATGGGATTGGCTGCTGAAAAATGAATTCCTCGATCAAGCTAAGATGGTATACTGATTTCTGTTTTTTTATTACTGTATTTTTACTTGATTTCTGTTTTTTTATTACTGTTTTTTATTATTACTGTTTTTTTTATTTATCTATTATATAAAAGTTTTTTTAATTACTGTTTTTTTATTTATTACTGATTTCATTACTGTTTTTTAATTACTGTTTTTTTATTACTGTATTTTTACTTGATTTCTGTTTTTTTATTACTGTTTTTTATTATTACTGTTTTTTTATTTATCTATTATATAAAATTTTTTTTAATTACTGTTTTTTTATTTATTACTGATTTCATTACTGTTTTTTAATTACTGTTTTTTTTATTACTATATTTTTACTTGATTTCTGTTTTTTTATTACTGTTTTTTATTATTACTGTTTTTTTTATTTATCTATTATATAAAAGTTTTTTTTATTACTGTTTTTTATTTATTACTGATTTCATTACTATTTTTTAATTACTGTTTTTTATGTATTGTTGTTTTTGGAGGCCATAAGTCAACGCAACCAAAGAAATAGGACTAAAAATCCAAACTTGATGAACCATCATTCGGGGTCAAAACCCCTGATTCATCGGGCAGAGGAGCATTATGAGAAAGGGAGTCTGGCACCGCGTATTCAGGCTGCGATTGATGGATACTTTAAATGTCCTAACAGCACGGATAAAGTGGTTAGTGTAGTATTTGTTTTGTACAACACTTTGTTCTATAACGATTTGCATTCTCACTTAACATTAATTTCTGATCTTTGAATTGTGTTGGCAGGAAAGTTTGCAAAGTTCACTTAAAGAGATCGGTCAATCTCAAACAGCGGCAGCAACTGCTAACAATACTGAAGTAGAGCCGGCATGCCTGGATGTTGAACTTGACGTCCTGGTCAAGTGCTTTGGAGAACGCCGGGGCACTGAAGTGCGAGGTAACATCTCCATCCTCTAGCTTTTCAAGTTGCAATTTGGTCTTTATACTTGAATAAATAAAAACTATGCATATTAGTATTCTTATACTTTGTGTTATTTTTTTCAATAGATTACACAAGTTGCAATTTCAGTGTATGTATGTATGTATGATTTCGTTGAAATATCACTGAAATATTAGTTTAGTTATGGATATTTCAGTGTGTGTGTGTATGTATGATTTTATCAGTTTAGCTATGGATATTTCAGTGTGTGTGTGTAAAGTCATGGAGATAATCATAAAACTTGTAGTCTACTATAAATTTCATATTGTGGATCTGAAATGATAAGGCTGTCCTTGGGCCTAGTTTTGACTCATTCACAATTTGGCGTTGATCTATTTTTCAGCTTTAAACCATGGTTAAGCCTGAACTGCCTGTTCAAATTAAACAAGGATTAAGCACTATGGTTATTTGATGTAAGATGGAGATTTAGTGATAATGATTATTAGTTTTTAGCAATTGGGTATATAAGTTTACAATTATAGAAATGGAGGGTCAGATTTAACTTTTAAGGCTTAATTTAGATTTACATGATGGTTAATCTTTCAAGGGGCCGAGGTGCCTAAACCCTGATGTATTATCCCAATAGACTAAGCCTAGTATAATTGGAATCCGTTCTTAAAAATTCATGTTCAAGTACAAAAGTACATGGCTACATAGCATGGTTCTCTTTTTGTACTTTGTGTTTGTATTTTTATTAGGGATGGATTTGTTATAATATCTAATCAGCCCCCTTTTTCTGATTTTATAGGTTACTTCATGTGCTCATGCCTTTTGTAAAGCATGTCTGATTTATTATTTTAGTCTACTATATTTCAGTTTAAAGTTATGGATATGTATGTATGTATGATTTATTTCAGATTAAAGTTATGGATATGTATGTATGATATATTTCAGTTGGAAGTTATGGATATGTATGTATGTATGATTTCAGATTGTAGTCTACTATAAATTTCAGATTTTTGGGTCTGACTTTTTGTTATCACTGAGATTGGTAGGGATGGGAGGAGTTGTGCGCAGACCCCCCAAGAAAAGAGGGGGGGTGGAGCACAGAGAGTTCCGCAAAGAGGCAAGAACTTGAGGAGAGGGCGGAGAGGGCTGAGGAGAGGGCGGAGATGGCTGAGGAGAGAGCTAGGAAGACGGATGAAAAATGTGATCGGTTATCTGCTGCGGGTGAAGATATGCAGAAGCGTATGGAGGCCATGGAGCAAGTTATGCCACAATTTCTCACTCCACAACCATCGTCTTGAACTTAGCATTTGCATGTAAGTGTTTCGGTCGCAATAGGTTGTTAGTTACCTTTTGGTGAACATTTGCATTGAACATGGCAGATTTTTGGTGAAAAAACAGCTCTTATATCACTTATATGTGAAGGTTTTGGCTATTTAGTTTGTCAAGCCTTAGGTATGCAGGTATATGATTGAAAACAGGTGAATCTGTGTAGGAATTTGTGCAGGTTTTTGTCCACACAGATTCAGTGAAAAAACAGCCCTTACATCACTTGTATGTGATGGTTTTGGGTATTTAGTGTGTCAAGCCTTAGGTATGCAGGTATATGGTTGAAAACAGATGAATCTGTGTAGGTTTTTGTGTAGGTTTTTGTCCACACAGATTCAGTTTGTGAAGTGAATGGTTTTTTAATGTCATGGGATATTTTTTAGTTGTTTGTGTATGTAATATGGGTTGTGATCGATGTGAATGACCAAGTTGTGTGTTTTGGAGATGGTGTGCAGGTTGCTTGTGTATGTAATGTGCAGGTTGTTTGTGATATGGTGTGTGAATGCAGGTGGGAACTACAAATTTGGCTTTATTTTCATAAAACAAATTAGACTCAGGAGACGGATTAATACAATTGCGTCCCTACATTATAAATTAACATTGCCAAAGTTACATTCTTGAGACGAACAATTATTTCAAGAGACGGACATATAGCTTAATTTGGTGAGCCATATATTGAAGCGACGGATACATGTGGTCGCTTGAGCATCTATATTGGGTTCCAAAGACCACTTGTATATCCAAGCGACGGGATCAAATTCGTCGCTTCAAATCACTTCAAGAGACGGACTTTGCTATTCCGTCGCCTCAAACTTGGGGGGACAGAATTTGTGGGACAACCATTCAAGCGACGGATGTCCGTCTCTTGAATGCTCCAGCAACCCAAACTGAGCTCTGGCGACGGCGACGGTTTATGTCCGTCGCCAGAGTGTATAACTGGCATAGATCTACCTTTGCTCGAAACTCATGATTTTCCATTTTCAGGCTTGTTAAAGTAGCTTCATTCTCCACCTTCATCTTTGTTATTTTTGCTTTCAAATGCTCTACTTCCATAGAATTGTTCATGCTCGCGGCACCACCTCTTGTTTATCTCCAGAAATAAGACACCCCAAAAACGTCACTTTCTTTCACTCCTAACTCAAATCCGACGGGCCTCTTAGGTTTTCCATCTTATTACATAAGGCTCTCAAACACAACAATTTCAATTTCCACTTTAGATTTTGATAAGCCCGGTTTTTTAAGATGTTTTTGAACTTTTTCATTTGCTTCCACCTAAAATAATTAATATGAAAACAGAATTTAGAGTGCTAATGAAAGTTGCTAGCGGAGAACACCAGGAGAAGTAGCTATAGGAAAGAACAGAGGGAGACTGTTAGGGACATCATCATGCTAGTTGATGACATGCTAGTTGATGTCCTCCATCACGTATATAGATTGAAGACCATACTATAACATGCTAGTTGATAACAAACACCGAGTTTCAACAAGAACATCATTGATCAAATCGAAGACTAAAAGTAATTAATTACCTTATGACATAAAATAAACAATGTAAATCCAACTAAATTTCACAGCATAAAGATACTAACTCCAACTAGTTGAATAATCTCAACTTTAAATTGATCATGAATGTCATTCCATGTCTTCTCTCCAATGGGGCAGAATCTCTTATTTCTGGCCAATGATCCAAGGTATTTGATTAAAATAAAAGCACCTTTGTGTATTGGTTGGTTGTAGTCATTGAAGTTGACAACACATCTGAACCCAACATCAAGGGTGTCTATATTGTGAGCTTTTACAGGTCAACTCAACTTCATATGCTTTCCTTGTGATTTTAAACATCCCGATCTTGAATTGCCTCCAATATCTCGGATGTGGATCTCGAACAAAGAGGGAAGACGGATACCTCCTCACCTCCTAATTTCCTGATTTGGATCTAGTCCGGAGTGACAAACCTTAGTCGATCTCGAACAGAGAGGGAAGCTGAAGGGAGAGAAGAACAAGAAAGGAGAGACACACCTGCTCAGACTTCAGTTGGCCGTCTTCGATGGGCGATGGGTGGCCGTGGCACAATTAGGATTTTTTGAAGTGTGAAGAGTGAAGATAGCAGAGAAGGACACGGGAAGAGATCGACTAGCTAGTACGTTTGTTTTAATTTTTTGTTAAGCCATTCTCGACGCTTTATGAGGTCGAGATTTTTGTTAATTTCGACAACCGTCAAAAAATTTCGACAGCTCAGAACATCGAAAATTTTCGACGGTGTCACAACACATCGACACCTACACATAAAAAATACACGTATTTCCTGTAGTGTAAGCTCGATCATAAATCAGGGATGAAGCATTTACTCTAATTCAATCCAGGTTTTTTTTTATAACAATTTTACTTATTTGGGTGTTGGAGTTACCTCTGTGGATTTTAGCCCCACTCCTATGATTATGTGCTGACTCTAAGTCCCATCGATGAAGGTTATCAATCTCCTAATTGGTGATTCGAAAATATAAACATATCTTTCCTATTTCATTCTACTTTCATACCCAAACCCCACCCCTATTCTTCTTATGTTTCTTTATTTCTTTTAATTATTTATTTTTTGAATTAAAAAAAATCAAATTTAACTATGGGCAAATTCATAGATCAAAACTCAATCAAAGATATTAACGATTTGTCCGTTGTCGATTTTTTCGGCCTCTCGATCCACCGGGCATGTCCGGTGCGTCCAATTCTTTCCGGTTCCAAAAAAAAAAGACCCAACCAAAGATATGATAAATTGCGGTCCTTTAGTTTAATTGCAATGCAATTAAGGTTATGTGTGCAATTGTGTTAACTCAGGAGTCATTAGAACTACTTTCATTTATAGGAATTGTAAAATGAAAAAACAGAAATTGAATATACCTTTCGGCAATGGAAAATTATTAGGATATGAAAATAGTCAAAATGGTGCAGATTCCATGCATTTATTAAAAGGAGAAAGGCATATGATGTGGTAGACTTTTTTTTAGGCCAATTGGGTTTTGATTGGATATTTCACCAATTAAGGACTTGAGAGACCATGCGAATTATAATCATGGTCCATTCATTGGACAACCGAAAGTGCGGAATTCGTTTTCTTTTCAGTATTTACAAGTAGGAATGGCAATGGGTCGGGTAGTGGGTGGATGGACCCCCATTTCACCCGACCCACTATGGATGATCAATCACCCCACCCGACCCACCACCCATATCCACTTCACCCATATCCACTTTCACCCATATCCATCGAGTGAGCGGGTGAAATGGGTGAAATATGGATGACATATGGGTGATTTTACTAAATACACATCATTGAATTGCAATAAAACATGTAGAGAAAATATTGACTAAAATAACATTATCTTACACATTAAGTCTTAAATAAGTCATAAGTTTAAATAACATTGTCTTAAACACATAATCTAAGTCTTAAACATAAATGGGAGTTTAAATAACATTTTCTTAAGGAAAATAAGTGGCTCAACAATAGCAAGATAAGAGTGGTAGATGACAAAGAGGGCAAGAGATTAGCAGAACAAAGTGCCAATTAGAAAGTTAGAGTTTAGAAACTTAGAAAGTTTATAGATTTTTATATAAGATATATAAATAATATTTTATAATGTAGATGGATGGTGGATCGGGTCGGGTGGTGGATGATGGGTCGGGTGGTGGATCGGGTGTGGGTGAAAAAAATATCACCCCACCCGACCCACCACCCATATCCACTTCACTCATATCCACTTTCCACCCGCTTTTTTTCGGGTTTTTATCCACTTTTTCGGGTCGGGTGATTCGGATTCGAGTCGGGTGCGGGTGAAATTGTCATCCCTATTTACAAGTTTGATACTCTCATCACGTTCTGATCCCAAAAAAAAAAAAATTCCACGTCAACTCTCTCTTTTTTATTTGGTCGATATTTCACCATTCACTAAGTCAAGTTTTAGAGCATTCACAAAAATTGTATACTTTTTTTATTTACTTTTATAAAATTCATTTTCATTTTATCTACTTTTTGTATAAGCTCGTTTTTCTACAATAGATGTTTGATCCACAAAAGGCCAGACACTCCAATAGAATTGAATTGGAATTGACTTGGGTAACAATTAACTAACAAGTACGTGAATGAGTGAATTGCAACGTGAGTAATGAAAGGGTTTGGATTGAAATCAGAAAACCCTTTGCCAAAGGTTTCTTCCAATTATATTCGGTTATAATTTTCATTGAGTTACATAAATGTTTAAATAAAAGAAATCAAATCCTAGTTGAAACCTTAGGCTGACCCTCCTCTCCATAAGGATAGATTTGACTCATTTAAAATCTAATATTATAACTAACTAAACTTCTAACTTGTGATATAATTGAAAGATAACAACTTGATGATTAAAAAAGTCTTAAAGATAGACATTTCTGTAAGATTGTGTAATTGTATATCTTTCATTCCATAACTTGATTACAATATATAGCACATATACAAATCTATCTTTGAGACTTAAATCTTATCTACCAAGATAAACAAAGATCTTTATCTAACTACCAAGATATGAATTTATCTAATACTAGATTAGGTTTTATCTAATACCCCTGCAAGCTGAAGGACGCGGAGTGACCAGAAGCTTGGGACGAATAGCGGTGAAGTACCGACCTGTAAGAGCCTTGGTGAAGATATCCGCAACCTGATGACTGGCAGGAATATGCCGAACTGACAGTTCCTTGGAATCAACTTGCTGACGAACATAATGGTAGTCTAGCTGAATGTGTTTGGACCTAGACGTGATGGCAGGGTTATTGGCCAGAAATGTAGCAGACAACTCCTTATGAGGTTTTGTTTGGTTCCTTGCCTACGTATGATGATCTTAGAGTTATAGGATGTCTTTGTTATGCATTGATTCCTCATAGCAGTAAAGATAAGTTTGGCCAAACGGCATATAAACTGTATGATTTGCAGACAAATCAATATGTTATAAGCAGGGATGTTTTATTTTTGGAAGACAAGTTTCCTTTTACAGATAAGGAAAGTAAAAGGCAAGAAGGACATCCTGTGTCACAACCACAATGTCTTCCTTTGGTGAACCCTGCCCATGATGAAGGTGTTCCATGTTATGTGACTCCACAGCAAGTGGCTTCTGAGAGTGTGGATCATCCCATGGCACAACAGGGTGATATGTCACAACATGTTATGCCACAGCAAGAGCAGATAACTTCAAGTAATGAGTATTATGTTCAAGATAGCATCGGAAATTCTCATGTACAGAGTGAGTCTGAGACTGGTGGTCATTCAAATGTTGAGGAGGTAGCTCCTCCAAGGAGATCTGCTCGAGCATATGTTCAACCTTCCAAGTTAAAGGACTTTATTTGTCCTTCTTTGCAAAAAGGGCATTCTGAGTCTGTCTCTCAATCATTTTTATCAGAAGCTCTTGGTGATGCAGCCTTATTCTCAGATGATTTTGTTGCTTCATTTGCTCATATGGCACAGATACTTGAGCCACACTCTTTCAGACAAGCTAAGGGCAACCCACATTGGATAGATGCTATGCAGAATGAGTTGAATGCATTGGAAAAGAATCAGACTTGGGTTCTTACAGAGCTACCTAAGGATAAGGTTGCAATAGGATCTAAGTGGGTATTCAAGTTGAAGCATAAACCAGATGGTTCAATTGAAAGATACAAGGCAAGATTGGTGGCCAAAGGGTACAATCAAATTAAAGAGAAGGACTATAAGCATACCTTTTATCCTTTTGCAAAATTTACAATAGTTAGAAGTCTGATGGCTCTGGCAACAGTTAAGCAATGGCCTATACATCAGCTTGATATAAACAATGCCTTCCTCCATGGATATTTGGATGAAGAGATCTATATGCTGCCTCCAGAAGGATATCAGGAAGCTAGTCCAGGACAAGTTTGTTTGCTCAAAAGGTCATTAAATGGACTCAAACAAGCCAGCAGGCAGTGGAATGTTGAGCTTTCCAAGTTTCTGTTCTCTCTTGGGTTTTCACAGTCTAAAAACAAGATTATTCTTTGTTTATAAAGGAGGTTCCTAAAGGTATCATTACAACTCTTGTTTATGTTGATGATCTCCTTTTGACGGGTGATGATGAAGAAGTTGTCATTAAGGTGAAGAACAGCTTGCATAAAAAGTTTACAATCAAGGACTTGGGTCTTGTAAGGTACTTTCTTGGCTTAGAAGTTGTGAGATCTCAGGCTCGTATGTTGCTTCATCAAAGAAAGTATATTTTGGATCTTTTGCGTGACACTAATAGCTTGGATTGCAAGCCTGTAGTGTGTCCTCTGCCTAAAGGATTAAGGTTGTCAATTGATGATGGTGATGCTTATCATGATCCAAAAAATTATAGAAGGTTGATTGGAAGGTTATTATTTTTGAACCTTAGTCGTCCTGATCTATCTTATGCAGTACAACATTTATCTCAGTTTGTAAGTGCTCCAATGATACCTCATTTCCAAGCTGTCACACATGTTCTTAGGTATCTGAAAGGCACTATTGGAGCTGGTTTATTTTATTCCTCTTCTTCATCCTTGCATCTGTCTGCTTTTACAGATGCTGACTGGGCATCTTGTGCATTCTCTATAAGATCATTATCAGGATATTGTGTATTGATGGGGGATTCACTTGTTTCATGGAAAACAAAGAAACAAGTGACAGTGTCTAAGTCAAGTGCAGAATCAGAGTATAGAGCCATGTCATACACATCTAGTGAGATGGTTTGGCTTCAAGGGTTGTTTGCAGATTTGAAAGTTCAAGTTCCTCTCCCTATTCCTCTTCACTGTGATAATAAGGCTGCTCAACACATTGCAGCTAATCCTGTGTTTCACGAGCGCACAAAGCACTTAAGAATTGATTGTCACTTTGTGCGTGAGAAGCAGCTTGAAGTTTTTTTGCAAACTCACCATGTGCCTACAAGTCTTCAGCTAGCTGACATCATGACTAAGTCTCTGGCTGAACAGCAACATAAGTTTTTGGCTTGCAAGTTGGGATTGGTTTTCTCAAACCCCAATCCAACTTGAGGGGGGGGGGGTATTAGGATATACTCCGTATAGATTTATGTTTATAAGGATATATTATGTAAAAGGGAAAGTTATGGGTTATAGTTTGTAAATATAGGAAAACTGTAACTTCCTCTTCTATATATTCTTACCTCTGTAACAGATACTTCAACGTCTCAATTACAGATTTCTGAATTCTCTTTCTCTCTTCTGTCTAATCTCTCTCTCATGTATTCGATCAATTACTAGTTTCAATTCAAAGTAGGATATGCTTACTACATCCTTCCAACAACCAAAGCAACAAAGACAATGGACATGTAAGAAATCTTTAGGAAGCTTACGTCTAGCAATGGAATAAGGAAAAGGAAGAAAAATGCTAAACTTCTTAAAGATAATATATATAGTGTGGGTCTCAAGGTGGAGAGGGGTATGAAGAGGAAGAAGAAGAAGATAGGTATGAAGAGGTCCTCTGGCCACCAAAACCATTGAGAAATTCTAGAGAAATCATGAGCTGAATAGAACCACCAACCCAACAAATTCCAAATGCTATCACTATCAAGAAAGGGGCACTTTGGAATATAATGCCTAAGAAATAAAAAGAACCTAAAAATGAATGTGGTCGTTCGAGTGGAAAGAAGGAAATGGTAATTGATGCCTAAGAAGACTAAAAAATATAAAGAAGTAGTGGATGCAAAACCTAGGAGTTTTTGCTTCATGACTTCCAATGGCTTTAGCAATGACTTTGAGGTAAGTGATTACATACCCAGGATGTTACAGTTAACTACCAAGAAATGAGTAGTTGTTCTGGGTTCGTAAAACCTAATCTCCTTTTGCAAGTCAAAAGGGAGATAACTGGAATGGGGAATGTAAAGCTTACAGAGAAAGTGGGTAATCACAATGTGAGCCTAGTGGACAACCTAAAGTTCAATTTACTCAATATGGCTAAAGATTTGTGATCATGGGAGAAATAAGGTATTGTCTAAAATTAATGATGTAGATGTTGTTCGAGTAAAAATAGAGCAGGTCAAACTGAAAGGGAAAAGGCGTAATAGTGTGTACACATTAGGAGAGTTGGTCAAGCAAGTCAAAGGCTAATTCATAAGTTGTGTACCATGGAGCTAATGAGTGGATTGGCAAAGGTTGTTTCATAGAAGTACATCATATGTAAAGTTGTGCCAAAGGGAAGCAATTCAGATCATTCTTTAAGAAGAAAAGAGATGTGACCACCAAGGAGCCAATGGGATTGATTCATATATATATATATATATATATATATATATATATATATATATATATATATATATGGATTGACTCCGGTGAAAACCTCAAATTATGGTAAAAACCGTGAGAACTACTTTATAGCTTGATTTATTTGAAACCCGTGCTAAAAACCTCAATTACACAGTGACTTTACAACTCGGTTCAACCTAAAAACCGTGCTAAAAACTCCAGTTTTAAAATAACACGTGACTTTATATCTTGGTTAAACCTAAAAATCGTGTTGAAAACTCATGTTTTAAAATTACATTAGTGACTTTATAGCTCGGTTTTATTTAGAACCGGGATAAAATATGTGACCTTATAGATCGGTTCTATTCATACCCGGGCTATAAAGCTAGTGAACCGTATGGGTTCATATGTACGGTAGAACAGAAGGGCAAAATTGTAATTTTGCCTAACAAGTTGTTAGACAGATCAAGGTGTATAAATAAGGGTGTTTAGGCGCCAAGTTCAGTTGTAACAAACTGATGTAGAAAACGTGGTTAAGCTCCTCTAATGGAGATCTGAAATTGAGTTCCTTTTCTTGATTGTGATTGTGTCAATTGATCTTTTCTGTAAAGTTCAAATGGTATCAGAGCTTCAAGGTGACGATCTGGTGTTTTAGTGCTCTCTGTTCAAGGTGACGATTGATTGTGAATTCGACGATCTGGTGTCGTCGTTTTACGTTTTTTTTCTTCTCTGATTTCGATTGAGAACTCGTGAGTGTGAGGTATGGTTGGTCGAGGGATAGCACCTCAGCAAGGTCAAGGTTCTGGTTCTGGAGATGGAGCTGGAGCAGGAAGAGGGACTTTCGTATCTGTTACACCTCCTGGACCAGGGGGTGCAGGTCGTGCTTGGAATCTTGGGAATCCAGGCTTACAGTTTGGAGATATGGCTCAAGGTACGAATCCAGTACATGTCAATCCTTATTTTCTGTCAAACTCGGATCATCCGGGGATGAATTTGGTGTCTACATTGTTCAATGGTGCAAATTTCACCAGCTGGAGTCGTAGTGTGCGTATGGCTTTGGGAGCCAAGGAAAAATTAGGTTTTATCACAGGGAGCTGTGTTCGTCCCAGTGAGGACAGTGAGGATCATGAGAAATGGTTGAGGGCCGATTATATGGTTAGTTGCTGGTTGATAAACTCTATAAACAGTGATATTGCAGAGAGCTTCATGTATGTACAATCGTCGAAAGAACTGTGGGATGACATCAAGGATAGGTATTATGAATCTAATGATCCTTTAGTATTTCAATTACGAAGGGATTTGAGCAATCTTAAACAAGAAAACTTGTCTGTCGGTGCTTATTTCATGAAATTGAAAAAGATTTGGGATGAGCTTCAAACTCTTGATCCTATACCAGCTTGCAGTTGTGGTGGAATTAATCAGTGTGCTTGTAACTTGTTGAAAAGAATTGTTGAGAGAGATGAAAAGGCAAAGATTATACAGTTCTTGTTGGGATTAAATGATGTCTATGAACATTTGTGTGGGAATGTTCTGTCTAAAGATCCTATTCCAGGCTTACATAAAGTTTTCCAGATGGCTGTACAGATTGAAAGATCTAAGGGTGTGACTTCTGTTATATCAGTTGAGAATAATGCACTGATGTCTAGCAGAGAGGATCAGTTTGATGGAGAGGCTAATGCTCTCTCAAAGTTCAGATTTGGTGATCAGTACAGACAATCTGATCAAGGAAGAAGGGATTACAAAAGGACTAAGTTAGAGAGGAAATGTGATCATTGTGGTGAACGTGGACATACAAAAGAATATTGTTTCAAGTTGATTGGCTATCCTGATTGGTTTAGAGGGCCGAAGGAAGAGGATAGGTCCAAGGCCCCTGGGAAGTTTGCTGCTCAGTTTGATTGCAATCAGCAAGACAGTCCTTTTGATCATCAATTTGACAATAATCAAGCTTCTGGTAAGACAGACTAAGCTATGGTGAATGCTGTGGTCCAGGAAGTTTTGAAGATGATGAAGGGCAAAGCTCCTATGGAGTATATGGACAGCTCTGCTAATCAAGCAATGACTCACTTTGCAGGTACTTTAAGTGTTTCTTTCCTCATTGGCATTAACAAGGCAGAGAGTGATGTTTGGATTGTTGACTCAGGGGCCACTGACCACATTGCTTTTGATAGAAGTATTTTTGTTGATCTGGTTGATATGCATCATGCTATAAATCTTGGTTTGCCTGATGGGTCTAGCATTTGTGTTAAGCAAAAGGGTACTGTATGGATAAGTGATTATTTGATTCTCAGAAATGTGCTTCTTGTACCTCAGTTCAGACACAATTTATTTTCTGTATCTAAGTTTGCTTCTGTTGGGAAATCTTGTGTGAGTTTTGATGGAGTATCATGTTGGTTA
Organism: Persicaria maculosa; assembly: GCA_963922045.1. NCBI lineage: Eukaryota > Viridiplantae > Streptophyta > Magnoliopsida > Caryophyllales > Polygonaceae > Persicaria > Persicaria maculosa. The sequence goes on along the minus strand of OY998270.1, from coordinate 45,898,097 downwards.
CAGGACCATACAACTGAGCAAGTGATAGCAAGGGGACTGGAAAGTAGAGGATTGTATATCCTGAGAGCAAGTGGATACAGAAGAGCTTCCAAGTCAGATTCCAGTTCATTGAATAATGTAGTGTCAAATTGTAATAAAGAGAGAGATGTTCAGCTTTTACATGCTAGACTTGGACATATGTCATTTTCCAATTTGCATCATATCCCAGACAGTAATTGCAGAAATGTAAGGGATTTGTTTTGTGATACATGTTCTATGACAAAGGCTCATAGATTAAAGTTTGACAGAAGTGATTCTATTGCTGATTCTCCATTTCATCTCTTACACATGGATATCTGGGGCCCTTACAAAGTGGCATCCATGTGTGGGGCTCGTTATTTTCTTACTATTTTGGATGATCACACAAGGTCTACCTGGGTTTATTTGATGCAAGACAAAATGCAGGTTAAAACAGTCAGAACAGATAATGGTGCAGAATTTACTCAGAAGGGGTGTGCTGAGTTGTTCAGTACCAGAGGGATTGTTCATCAAAAGACTGCACCAGGGGTTCATGAGCAAAATGGTAGGGTGGAAAGGAAACATAGGCATCTTATTGAAACAGCAAGAGCTATCAGAATGCATGCTGCTTTGCCTATCAAGTTTTGGGGAGAGTGCATCTTGAGTGCAACTCACATCATAAATAAATTACCATCCTCTGTGTTGGAATGGAAGTCTCCTTTTGAGATTTTATACAAGGTACCTCCTAAGTATGATCAGTTGAGAATAGTAGGTTGTTTGTGCTATGCCTTGCAACCAAATGATCATAGAGATAAATTGGGAACTGTGGCAAGAAGGTGTGTTTTTCTGGGATATCCAGTTGGGCAGAAGGCATTCAAATTGTTTGATCTTGAAAGAAAAACAATAATCATAAGCAGACATGTCAAATTTGAGGAAAGCATATTCCCTTTTAGGAGCAATCCTGTGTCAACAAAACACAACTGGCAAGTTAAGATGCCTATTACAGATGAAGATGAGGAGTTAGTGCCATTACAGAATGCTAATATTCAAACCAATGACTGTATGTCTCCAGGTCATTCAGCTACAGATGGGTCATTATCAGTGTCATCTCCCTGAAGACAAGACACTATTATGTCATCATCTTCACAGTCTCCAAATTTGCAGCTTACAGATAGCCCTGCACCTCATATTAGTGATAGTCTTGCATCATATGACACTGCATCTCCTTCTTCTGTATATTATAAGGGCCATCAGCATGAGCTTCGAAGTCACATTCACAGACCTGCTCGTCTTCAAGAGTTTGTGTGTAAGGACTTGCCTTATAGAGGTAACAGAGAGGAGTCATCTTCATCTGAGTCCTTTGCTGTTTTTTCAATTCAGAATTTGGCTCATCTCTCTCACAGCTATATAAGGTCCTTTGTTAGCATGTGTAGCACCTTTGAACCAAGGTCCTACTCACAAGCCAAAGGCATTCCTGAATGGGAAAAGGCTATGACAGCTGAACTGGAGGCACTTACAAGGAACAACACATGGAAAGTTACTCCTCTGCCTAGTGGTAAGAAAGCAATAGGTTGCAAATGGATTTTCAAAATCAAATACAAGGCTGATGGTTCAATAGAAAGATACAAAGCTAGGTTGGTTGCAAAGGGATACAACCAAATTAAAGACAAAGATTACAAGCAAACATTCTCACCTGTAGCTAAACTGTCAACTGTGAGGGTTATTCTTGCTTTAGCTGCAAATAAGGGATGGGTGTTGCATCAGCTGGATGTAAACAATGCATTCTTGCATGGTTATCTAGAGGAGGAAGTTTATATGTTGCCTCCTCCAGGGGTTGAGGTGTCACCTGGACACGTGTGCAGATTGACTAAATCACTATATGGTCTTAAACAAGCCAGCAGGCAATGGAACTGTGAACTCGCTAAGTTCATGGTTAAATTAGGATTTCTGCAATCAACCCATGACTACTCTTTATTTGTCAAAGCATCTGGTTCATCTATGACTGTAGCCCTTGTGTATGTTGATGATATGCTGCTTATGGGGAATTCAAGTTCAGAGATTGCTATTACTAAAGAAGCTCTGCACAGGGAATTCACCATCAAGGATCTGGGCATTGCTAGATACTTCTTGGGGATGGAAATTGCTCGATCATCTTCAGGAATTCTCCTTAATCAAAGAAAATATATTCTGGATATACTCAGAGATGCAAACATGGAGAATTGTAAGCCTGCAGAGTTTCCTATGCAACATGGTGTGAAACTTTCACTAAATGATGGTGAGCCTATTTCAAATCCTGAAGATTATAGACGTCTAGTTGGGCGCTTGCTATACCTCACACTCACACGCCCTGACATTGCATATACAGTGCAGCAGCTCAGTCAATTCCTTCTTCGACCCTTGAAACCTCATTGGCATGCTGTCACTTACCTCCTGCGATATCTTAAAGGCAGTTTCAACATTGCTTTAGCTTATCCAGTGTCTGATTCTCTTCAAATTCGAGCATACAGTGATGCAGATTGGGGGAATTGTGTGGATACTGGTAGATCTCTTACTGGGTACTGCGTTTTCATAGGGTCTTCTCTTGTTTCATGGAAAACAAAGAAGCAAAAGGTTGTTTCCAAATCATCTACTGAGAGCGAGTACAGGGCCATGTCTACAGCAGCCAGTGAGTTGGTATGGCTGCAGGGTCTTCTTGAAGATCTTCATGTCAAAGTTGATCTACCTATTGCTCTACATTGTGACAATAAGTCTGCACAACAGCTTGCCATTAATCCTGTATTTCACGAACGGACTAAACACGTCAGAATTGATTCTCATTTCATCAGAGAAATGGTTCAAAATGGTTTCATATGCACTCAGCATGTATCCTCATCATTGCAGCTAGCTGACATATTAACCAAGGCTCTTGGTGCTTCTCAACATTCTTTTCTCAGGTCCAAGCTTGGACTTGTGTTTCCTCAGGCAAGTCCAGCTTGAGGGGGGCCTATGGGTTCATATGTACGGTAGAACAGAAGGGCAAAATTGTAATTTTGCCTAACAAGTTGTTAGACAGATCAAGGTGTATAAATAAGGGTGTTTAGGCGCCAAGTTCAGTTGTAACAAACTGATGTAGAAAACGTGGTTAAGCTCCTCTAATGGAGATCTGAAATTGAGTTCCTTTTCTTGATTGTGATTGTGTCAATTGATCTTTTCTGTAAAGTTCAAAAACCGGGCTAAAAAGCCGGTCCTCACAGGTTTTTACCGCAATTTTGGTTTTCACCGGAGCGCAACCCTCTATATATATATATATCCGTGTCGACCAATGAGAGTGGAAAGTATTAGAGGAAATATGTATGTGGTTGTCATAGTACGTATAAGACCACTCAAGGTACACATGGACCCTATTTTTATCGTCACATAAGGACACGTTCATGGATTTTGTTATATGGATAATGGCAATGGAAAGAAAATGTGGTAAGAAAGTTGGTGGCAATCAAATGAGATCATGGTACAGAGTTCAAAAACTTCAAATTTCTAGAATAATCCAACTAGAATGGAGTTACTTACAACTTCTCAGTTCCAAGAATGCAACAACAAAATGGATTTGTAGAAGAGATGACCATGACCATATATGCTCATATTCAATGTTGTAGCTTAAAGATTTTGAGTTGAGTCTCTAAGTACTCCTGGATATATCATAAATAGGTCCACGATGCATCGAAAAATAAAGAAGACTTGCTATGAATTTCTCAAAGGAAGAAAACTAAACATTGCTCATCTATGTTTCATTCACAACCACGGAAAATAGTATATAGGGAACTTTAATCCACGAAGTGTAGAAGGATTTTTTCTTGGATACTCTCCTCACACCAGAGCCTAGAAATTCTATAACAATGTATCCAAGAACGTAGAGGAGAGTTCACTTTCATCAACCAAACAAGTCAATCAAACAAACTCTCATTAATTCAATCAACTTTTCTACCTTATTCAATCTCAATTAGGATAGTCAAGCTTTCGTTTCAAAACCCTAATCAATTATTCCAACTCATAATTATCTTTTTTCAATCAAATTACAAAAGAGAAAATTCCTCAACTTTCATCAAATATTTAAGCACATAAGGTAGAGGATAGAGAAAAGACATTAATCAAATCATGGATTCATTAACATTCACACACAAGACTATTATTGGGATCACCCCAACCCTAGAAAGAAAAAGACTACTCACACATCATCATAGTGAGCATAAACAAAGACATGGTTAAATATGAAATAAAATAAAATAAAAACATGAAAAATAGTCTCACAAACGTCTCCAAAATCTCAGCTAAAACTGTCTTAGCGGCCATTGAAAAACATGCATAAACTTTCGCCCTAACATGTTCTCAAAACTCCTCAAAATCGGCTCTTAATCTCTATGCATGCATATAACGTATGAAAGTGTGCGTCTCAATCTGACCTAGAGAGGCCTTATTTATAGTAAAAACTAATAATCTATCTATGAAAAATAAAATCTTAAAAGATCTATCTAACAACAAACATTGCCAGAGAGCCGTTGGACCTCTTCATCAAGTTCCAACAACGAACATTGGAAATGTGATCGTCGCTTGAGTCCTACAAACTTTTGGTCGAACTTTGAGATTTGTTCAGATGACCATTTTCAATGTTTTCGTCGCTTGAGTGGAGTCCCAACAACGAACATTTCCATTGTGTTCGTTGCTTGGTATTACCAACTTTTGGTCAACCTTCGCCAGAGTGAAGTTCCAGCAACGAACATTTCCATTCAGTTTGTTGCTTGAGTACTACCAACTTTTTGTTGCTTGAGTCGATTTAGGCGACAAACATTGTTTTATGTTGGTTACTTCAACTTCATCCAAGATAGAGGTTGTCATGGGGCTATTTAAGGCGACGATGCCGACTTTGTCCATCGCCTAACTGATTTCTAGCGACGAATATAAGTATGTTAGTGATCTAACGTACATACACCATGGCGTAGTGCATGCATCTCACATATAAACAAATTAAAGAAGTTTTCTCATCCAATTTAAACCAATTACTCATTTACTCATTTTACTTGATATTAATTTTTTCTTGTACGTGTAGCAGGAATCTTTAGGTTGAGATTTAATTTTGGGATACCGTCATCAAGTGCAAAAGTGAATGAGCACTACTTTAGTTTTAAAAAATAATAATAATAAATTACTAAAACACATCAAATAAACAGGAAGTTTTTGAGGATATAAATAGCAAGCCATGTACCAGCAATCCGCTCACACAAAAACTAAGCACGCGTAGACATATATATATTCAACGACAATGAAAGCAATATTTAAAAATACAAGGGGAGTGGTGCTGGTGTTGGTGGTGGCCTTGGCGGCAACAGCGGTGGCGGAAGGGAGGGTGAGGGGGAAGGAGCTGGAGCCCGACGGTGGAGGGAGTTACTGCTTGAGCTGGAGGGTGGCGGTGGAGGCCAACAACGTGAGGGGTTGGAGGACTGCTCCGTCGCAGTGCTGGAAGCACATTGAGAACTACATGGTTGGGGGACAGTATTCCAGGGACCTGGCCCTCCTCATGGAACCCATCTATTCCTACTTGGAAACCATCCCTGATCTCTCAGCTCGAGCTGCCCACCACCACCTCGACGACAACGACTATGACACCACCGCCATCAACGCTTGGATATTCGACGTCGATGACACTTGCCTCTCCAACTTGGTCTACTATCGCACCAAGCGATTCGGGTAACTCACAAGCTTATAATATATTCATTACTACTTTCTTCAATCTAGCTTGTATTAATAATTCTAGTCTTTGTACTTGGATATATATAGATTTGGATATAGATAGATTCGGATTAATATATCGAATATTTTAGTAGTTGGGTTGGGTTGCGTCAAAATGAATTTAATGTTTATTCAGACATAATCAAACTGAATCAAGACAACTAAGTTAAGTTGAATCATGTTTAATTTTATTACATATTGATTATTTTTCTTTGTTATCTTAATTGTTTACCATCAATCTTTGTTTATTTACTTATACTAGGTTTTATTATATGTGGTTTACATTATTGGTATTTCAAAATAAGAAATCCATGCATATGAACGAGTCGAATCTTATTCAAGTACGTCGAGTTGTGATCGAGTCGGGTGTAGATTAGGTTTGATTTATCTGTATTTGGGTTAATTCGGATATCGGATCAAATTGAATTGGATCAAGTCTGAATTCGGATTAATTTTGAGCATAGATTGAGTCTAGATTCGGATGAGTCGGATTTCGTTGGATGAAACAGTATAGTTTGGATAAAGTAAATAAAGGATGGGCTTATGTATACGGACGTGCGTGACGCATGAGTGGATGTTGAAGACACTTTCTTATGTGGCAAAGGTAGTGGAGGGTGGAAATACAGGGTAGCTCAGCTCTAAAAGTGTCCTTAATGCCGGTGTGGTTGGTGATTCAAAATACATGTTTCACATCCTTCCACTAACTATTTATTTATCGGTCCATCCGTTACGTAGGTTATGTTTCACACCTCACTCTAATTATAATGTGCTTCCTATGTTATGGTCATCTAATTTTATAATCACTATTTTTAATAAAAATTAGTATTATGGGATTTAGTCCATGTCCACCCAATATCACTTTTTTAATATTTAATCTATTTTTCTTCATCGCATCAATATAAGAGCACATCTCTTTAAATTTTTTTTTGGGAAAACTAATAAAAAAAAATACCCTACCGTTGAGGGTACAGTAATTCTACGTACTCCCCTTTCAAATATTATAAAAATACACTAACTGATGAGTGTAGTGGCAACATATTATCACTGGTTTTTTCGCAGGTCGAAAATATTAACAACGTGGAAAAAAATTATTTTAAAAAATCAACTTTTTTCCAAATTAGTACTAAGCTCTAGTATAATTCATATTTTCATGGAAAAAAAGAAATGAGGGGTTACATTTGTCGCACAAAATAAAACTTTGTTTTTATTAAACCAAAATTTTGCTAATTTGAACAATCATCACTTTTCTCTAATGGTGTGGTTGGCAAATTAGCAATGACTAGAAACGAAAGGAAGAGAAAAGATGCATGGAAAATGATGGGAAGGGAAGAAGAGATGTGAGAATCTAAAAAAATGAAAAATTTCTTCTGCTTGGTTTTTAAGAGGGAAATGACAGGAAACTCATTTTCATTCAAATAGAAAGTGTACTAATGGAGACTTTATCATTTTCCCATCAAATTCCATCGTATTGGTGGAATTCATTTTCCTTCTCTTTCCCACCAATTTTATGTCTATTTTTTCATGGTTTCTAATCAAATCTTTCTATTCTATTTATCCAAACAAGGGAATTTGATTTCTTCTATTTCTCACTCATTAAAATCCCGTCATTTCCCTCCAACCAAACAGGTTGTAAGTGGTGAGGGAAAAAGAAGGGTTTTAAGGAGATCAATAAAGAAAACAAGTGCATCATTAGAGTTCAAGTTTTGCAGGGTATTTGTGAAAATAAATGGTTGGGTTTAATAACACCAAAATTTTATATTTTGTTGGTCTAGTTAACCCCTTATTTTCTTTTTTTCTTTTTTTCATATAAAATCATGAATTATATTGGACTTTAGTACTGATTTATAAACAATTTGATTTTTTTAAATAAAAACTTCTTTTCCACGTATACTGCCTATAAGCATTTTTGGTCCGTGAAAAACAGGTGGCAATATGTTATCACTATCCTTAAAAGTTGGGGTATTTTTATTACATTTAAAAGTTAAAAAATTTATTTTTACCACACCCCTTTGGTGCTGGTATTTTAATTAATTTTTCCTTAATTTTTGTAAATCAATTATATATACTTATATTTGTGCATGTCATTGTCATACTCTTCATCCTTGGTGTTAATCATTTTTTGTTCTCATTTTGCTCCAGATCATAATTTTTTAAATTCTTATTAACAATTATTTCAGAGTTTGATGTTATTATTTAAATATAATCAAACTTATAGCTTACACATAATTGATATTAGTTACGTACCCAAATTAATTTTATCCATTTTTTATTCAAATACATTCAAAATTGGTATTTATGAATGGATAAAATTAAGTTATATTCAAATATTTTTTACACATATATTTTTTATTCAAATATATGCAAAATTGGTATTTAGGATTAGATAAAATTAAGTTCTATTCAAATACTTTTTCGTAGTTTACTTTAAACATTAAAAATCCGCTTTTAAAAATATAAAAAATGTTCATGCCATGTGGAAGAGCGCAATTGTCTAGCACCTCGTCAGACAAGTTTATATTTTTGGGTTCTTAAATCATATATATATCCATTAATAATATGCAGATGTGAACCATATGACCCAGTGGGTTTCAGAGAGTGGGCGCTGAGGAGAGAATGCTCAGCCATCCCTGGGGTGCTTGACCTCTTCAACACCCTTGTCCAGCTCGGCTTTAAGGTCATTCTTTTGACTGGACGGGATGAGTCCATCCTCGGCCAAGCCACCATCGATAACCTCCGAGCTCAAGGCTTCGTTGGTTACCATCGCCTAATTCTAAGGTACCAGGCCACTTTCCAATGAACACGCGATTTAAACAAATTTTAACACACACATATACATATCTATATAATACATGTATGTATATTGTGTAAGTACAGAACGGAGGAATACAGAGGGAGGAGTGCGGTGGAATTCAAGTCAGAGATGAGGAAGCAATTGGAAGAGGAAGGATACAGGATTTGGGGGAATGTGGGTGACCAATGGAGCGACCTTCAAGGTCTTTCCGTTGGGAATCGCACTTTCAAGCTTCCTAATCCCATGTACTTTGTTCCCTAACAACAATTCTCCATCGATCACCTATCCACCCACCCACTCTATATATACCCTTGCATATCCCCACTACTAAAAATATATATTATATATATGTATATGGATGTGCACTGTATGACGTAGTATATACATTAATAAGAGATCAGTGCATTTATATGCAACTGTAAATTAACCTAATTCCATGTTTATCCTTGGAAAAGATCCATAGCTCTACTACATCGATCACAAAGACTATCTAGTCCCACTATTTGTACTATGTGCATCATGCCAACATATATATAACGATTCAGCAATCAACAGATGTTCCTATATCTACAACACAACCTCCATAGCTGCTCAAGCTACGAAGAAGAACACATGGTTTTGTGGGATTTTCTCTTTCTGTAAAGTGAACCAAATCAGTTACAATTAGCCTACTTGATCGTACACAGGGGCAGAGCTAGAGGGGGCATAGGGGTCATGTGCCCCCTCTCCTCTCATTTGACAAATTATCTAGGTGTATTCTCCTCGTCGATAGCTTCGTTTTGATATATAATACGCTCTAATCCGACATCTGAATAAAATGTTATCAATGTTTAAAAATTGAAAGTATATTAATTCACTATGCCAAATCACAACTCAGGCGACGGACCAACGTTGTCGCCGGAAAGGGATTTTCGTCGCAAGAGCATTCAGGCGACGGTATTCCGTCGCCTGAAGTGTCCTTTCAACGTCATCCCTAGAGCATTCATGCGACGGTAATAATGACGTTCGTCGCCTGTTGAGTCTTGGGCGACCGAAAAAGCGTTCGTCGCCTGAGAACATTGTCAAATGTTTAGGGCCACTTGAGCCCGCCCATTAGCTTCAAGCGACAAATTATGTCCGTCGTTTGAATAATATTATCCGTCGCCTTAAATAAAACCTGATTATTATTTTTTCTCCATTCAAGCGACCACTTATATGCTATGTTCGTCGCCTGAGAATAATTTGATTTTTAAAAAAAATACATTTTGAAGGATCTTGCTATATTTACCACATGAGATACTCATACCAAACATACCAAACATGCACACATACAATACACAATCTACATGAATACATATCTTAACACTTAGCCCAAAATATGGACAATCGCATTCATTTACAAGCACAAACTATCCTAAGTTTACACATTCACATTTCACAACCATTTGCAACCAACCACAATCTAAGAGTTCACAACCATTTCCCATTCAAATTGGAGCAAAAAAATTTACATAGTTTGCAAAATAGTTCAAAGGATAGTGTTCAAGAGTCAAGTAACCTGAGAGCTTCTTTCTGACTTGTCAAACTCGTTCATGAGCATCTCTAATGCCACCACACAATCCTATATAGAGAAGAGAGAGTTAAATGAAACACATATTATAGATACATTAAGAGAGAGAAAGAGAGAGAGAGAGAGTTAAATGAAACAAAAAAGAATGATTAGGGCTTCTTTGCATACCTAGGATCTTATAACATGATCAGCAAGCACGCAATACACACTATTAGTGAATATCAATATAAAATGATTAGGGCTTCTTTGCATACCTAGGATCTTATAACCAGTAGCTAATGTATTAAAAGCAGCTTCTCTGATATCTCCCTCTCGTTGAGCTGTTAGGCTTGCAACAACTATGTGAATTGTGTGTGATGATCTGAAGTAAATAAATTCCTCAGAAGAATGTCCTTTAGGATCTTCAAGAGACGTTGCAGCCTGCTACATTCATGGGAGTTGCATGATCACCAAGTTGATAAACATAAAAAAAAGAAAACAAACAAACAAATAAAAGCACTTACTAATGAAGCATTTTGACATCAATTATCCCGCTCAATCTTCCCTTCATCCTTGTTAGACTAAAATCACAAAATAAAAGATAATTCAATCTGTGGTAGATAAATTAAGAGTAGATTTACACTTCAATAGGATCAGGATAAGGACTGAATAATCATCCCACCATTTCTGTTGTTAAGTCCTTTGTGCTTGCACCCAGAGGTGCTACAACACTTTGGACTAGAAACTTGTAAAGACCGAATATATATTATATATATATTATATATATATTATTATTTTGGAAGAGTAATTGATTATAACTAAGTAGATTTGAAAATTCGGAAATTTTGAATATTCCGTCCTCGAGCAACGTGTTTTGTTCTTAAACTTTTCGAAATAGATTCCGGCATAGTTTTAAAATTTGAGTTGTAGCGGATTTCAATTCCGTTTTTGAGTTGGATTATCGATAAAATTTATTTAATTCCGTTATCTTGAAATTAGTAAATTTAAATTTTAATCAAATTTGAGTTAGTCGGGATTCGATCGGGCGAGCGGGATTCGGGTCTTTTCCACTAATTTGAATTGGTATTGTTGGGACCACACAAATATTAATTTCTTTTCAGTTTTCTTTTCTTCTCTCTCTCTCTCTCTCTCCCTCCCGTTGAGGTCCCCTCCCTCACAAATTGCAGCTCACCTCAGTTGTCCTATTCTCTAAACAACCCACACACCCATTACCCCTTTTTGTTTGTTTCAGAAATCTGCAACCCTATCTTCTTCTCTCCATTGCTCTTGTTTTCTTTCACCCTTCCAAACACCAAACCTCAGCCACCACAACGATCCTCTCCACTCCTTCCATTGTCGTCCACCACCCTCCATCCTCCTCTATTTGAGAGCTCTAAGAGCCGAGCTCCTATTTCCATCTCCGGGCGCCCTGTTTCCGAAGTGCCATCACTGAGCACCTTGCCCTCTGTTTCAAGAGAAACAGCTGAGATCCTCCTCCTCTCTTCAGTCGAGAAGCATGAGCCCCATCCCTCCCTTGACGTCTGAGCACAGGAGCCGCTCAGGAGCAGCCGAGTCGTCGCGCACACCTCCTCGTCCTTCCTCTTCCCTGTTTTATCTTGATCCGGATCCGGTGAGTTTCTCCTCTTCCTTACTCTCTAAATCACCATAAAAACGCCCCTTTGAACCCTCTATCTTCGGCCTAGGCTGAACCAGTTTGGATTCCACCTCCGACGAAGCTCAGAGACCTTCGACGCCTGTTTCCCGGCGAAGTCGAATCCCGGTGAGCATCCTTCCTTCCCCTTCCCAGTTTTGGTTCAAATCTTTGGTTACCTTTTGGGTTGAGGGTGGTCGGAAAGATTGAGAGTGATCGGGTCAAGAGTCTCCATCGAGACGACCTCCCAGTTCTTTCCTTATGGGCTGGGCCAGACCCATCTTGTTATCCGGGTTATATCGTTTTGTTATCCGGGTATGGAATCCGGATTGGGTTCTTTTTCCTTCTCTTCTTTGGGCTTCCATTGGGCTGGATCCGGACTCGGGTTAGGGCTTTAGGGTTGGGCTGGTTTCGATTTCTGAATTGGGGTTATATATATTTGAGGTTGTTGTTTTATTTATTTTTTTGATAGTATTTATATATATATGTGTGTGTGTGTGTGTGTGTATGTTATATGTTATTATTTTTTTTTCTGGTTTTGGAAAATGATTTTATATTTATATATTCTGAAATATTTTAAAATATTTAAAAGGTTTTAAAAGTAATAATAATTGATATTGTGTTATGTATACATTTATGGATTGTTTGAGATTTTATGGATAACAAGTGTTGAATTATTTGAATATTATTATTATTTTGGGATTTGGTTATAATTATAATATTCTAGAAATTAATCTTTATATATTGTTTATATTGTTTTAAAATAATATTAATTGGATTATTTAATTGATGCATTTTAAGAGGATTTAACTATGTGAGATAGGATTTTAAAGTAAATTGTTGGTTTTGATTTATAAGTATTATTTGTGAGCTTAGAATTATTTTGATGATTTAGTGTTGAGAATTATTTATATAATGTTTTGAAATAAGAAACATGCCGGAATTGTTTTATAATATGATTTTTGGAAATTGGTTTTAAGGCTTAAGTGTTAATGTCGGAATTTGGCCAAGTATGAGTTGAGAAATCATTTTGAATATGAGTTGACTTAATTTGGGATTTATGAGTTTGAAAATATGGTTGGTATGATTTTATCAATGGGTTTGATTGAAAGAATGATTTTCGTCGATTTGATCGTATCGGAAAGGTTTTGGAAAACGGTTTTACTATCGGTCGGTTTTGAGAATGTTGAGAACTTGGATTCGTGTGTATGAATGTTGGTCTGGTAGCTTATGGAAATGACTTGATGATAGGTGTGTATTGCTTTTCGATTGCTTTGGACTTGCATGTGGGCCCTTGCTTGTGTTATCTTCCTGTTCTGCATCAACAGGTAAGTATCCTACGGGACTTACTCAGTAACCTGGACCTCCTGTCTGATGTGTCATGTAATGTGTAGTTTTGTTGCATATTAAAGCATGCCATGTAGTATCATGCTAGTATTGCATTGAACTGAGCATGTGTTTACTTCGTGTGTTTGAATACAGAACGGTCGTTATCTGTGAGTCTTAGAGTCTTTGCGAGGTTTATGGGGGCATTCGTGTCTTATACCGTTTCGGTCCCCAATCGAGTCAATGAGTATGATCTATATATATATATATATATATATATATATATATATATATATATATATATATATATATATATATATATATATATATATATATATATATATATATATATCTGATACGGTTCGGCATAGACCGAGCGCCCTACCTCGGAGTGGGTACGGGAATATATCTGTTACGGTTCGGCATAGACCGAGCGCCCTACCTCGGAGTGGGTACGGGAATATATCTATTACGGTTCGGCTGAGGCCGAGCGCCCTGCCTCGGAGTGGGTACGGGAAATACAGAGATATGGGATATGCCACTTGGCATTGTCTTGGGCCCTTTACAGTTCTTTTCCGCATATTATATATATACTAGGGGCATGATAGTGTGATTTAAATCTTGTACCGCATTAGTCGTCTTTTATTTAGGCATAGGCATGTTATGTGGCCGCAGCGCGGTCAGAGGACCCGCAGGCGATCACAAGGCCTGACTTCGTGGATAGTGTTAGGTACCGCTCTTGTTGCTCCATGCTTCTGTGACGGGGAAATCTTTTGGCGAATCGAATAATCCGGCTAATATATTCTAACTTGACAAATGGCAAATCACCCACTTTGGTTTGGTTTTGACCCGGCTCTGCCGTGGCTTTTGTATCTAAATCATACTTTCGCTTTATTTTTGTTTAAATTGTATTTCTGAGACTTCGACTGATTAGAGGTTTGAAACCTCGACCCGTACCTGAATTGCAACATCCGAACGAAGGTATCCGACCTTCGAAACGTATCCCGGATATTTATATCCGGGCCGTTACAAAGTTGGTATCAGAGCGAGGTTGTGCAATTCGGGTACGCAAGGGTCGGGTGTATGTTTTGGAAAACCGCCCACGGATTTCGAAGATTTGAAAGCGCTTTAAAGGGGCAAAATGAACTTAATATGTCTAACTCAATTGGACTAAATATGAACTTGGCTTATGATAAAAGAGGAGAACCAACTAATAAGGGATCGAGTGGGTAGAAAAGACGCTAGATCATCCCTATTGGATGTAGTCGGGAATGGGTAGGCGAAATACTAGCTTGTTCTTTACAGATGGGTCGGGAAGACTCCAAGGAGGCCGTTATAATTGCCATTGACTGATTCTATGTTGAGTGCTTGATATGTTAAAGATTTGATTGGTATGACCTAATTAGTTAATGAATATTGAACGATCTGTGCGAACGGGATAGCGGGAGTACCCTTCTTCTTCTTATATGGTTAAGCTCAGCTTTTGTGGAACCGCCCCTTTCCTTATGAACCCTTTGATAGTTCAACCGAGTCCTCACTTCGAATATCGGTCTTCCACGGGAATTGGGTTGGCAAACACATGGTGTCGGGAATCATGATTGAATATAGAGGTTGTCCGAGAGAGTATTAGAAGACGGTCCTTGATGAAATTCCGAGCTAGAGAGTGAGATTTTTACGAGGCTGTCGTTATCAATTCTTATGACGATCCATCAGTGTTCTCTTGTCACGGAAAATTCGTATCCGAGTCTCACGGGAAAGATGGGTAATGAGTCAGTTGGGAAGAGTCAATGTTGCCCTTATGGACTTCTATCGGGTTATCTTGATTGCTCTGTCCATGATTATGTGATTCTATATGCATTACTCCTTGATCAACAGTTTGATCCTTAGTTTGAAATTGTGCTTATGTGCCTTAATGTTCATAATGACTATTGTATGGGTTCGAGCTACATTTATCATACCCAAGTCATCCCGACATGATTTACTTAGTATATTGCATCGTCATACTAGGGCACGAATGTATATGTCATATGTCAGGATGTTGTATAATTGATGTCCTCCCTGTGAATAGGTTCATGATAGTGTGATCGTTCAGTTCTAGTATCATGATAGGGTGAGTCTCTTACTTGATGGATACGTGTTATAATTACATGTCGACATGCCTTGTATGCTACGTAATCCTCAGTACCTGTTATGATGATAATCCTTAATGTAAATTCGTTGTTGTATGACATCCTGTATCCATGCTTGTCCCATTGCTTAGGTCTCGTGTTATGCTTTTCTTTCTCTCACGATTATATGTTGTCATCGCATGTCTACTTGGCCTATTGATCGTATGATTGATTAGAAACATGAACCACATGATATGAGTCTATATGATTGCTACTTTTTCTGAATTAGGTCCATGATAGTGCGGTCGACTCTTCTTTATATGCATGCCTCATAAGGTGTGCTCCTTAGCATACTCGCCGATGATGCCTCGATGCTTATCATTCATCTTGTGACAAGAATCTATAGCATGCCCGTCTGTTTTGTCTTTCCTAGATTAACTATTGTTGATTATGCTATAATTATTATTGCTATGTGTTAATTGTGCTAAAGTGAGAATATGTTAGTGCAAATGAGTCTCGATAAATACATGTTTTATCCCAGTATGCAGTAATTTGGAACTCATGTCCCCATATTCTAGTCATGTTGCCATGTTGCTTAGACTTGCTCTATACCTCGTTGTGTTTCCCTCCCATGCTTCTATATTATTGGAAGGTGATTGAATTGAAGTTCTGCCTAATGTCGAGTAATCAATCAGGTGCATGTATGTAGCATATGTTATGTTGAGCCATTAGTAACCTATAGGATCCTTGATTGTGACTTGTGCAGACTCTACCTTGCTTACACTATTGTGATTCTCTCTTGACCTAGGTACCTGATAGTGTGGCCCTTTCCTCTTTCCGTTCCCTTAACATGTTACACTCATCCTGATTACCTTAATGTTGAATTTGATGATTGACTAGCTTTCCGTGATGGTTAAACCTAACATGCTTACATGGTTAAAATGTCTATTACTCTATGATATCCTCTCGCACTTGCATGAACGTATGACTTGACACCTCGCATGATCACACACCACTCTATATCATGATTTTGCACATACACGTCGCATGAATATCGGAATGAACCTAGTTGAATTACTTTAATTGTACTCATGTTCGATGTGTGCTATTAGTATCATGTAAGGCTTATGGTTTCCAATATGACTCACTAAATGGTGACTTGCCATGCTTATTCTATTACGTGAATATGCTTGTCCTATAATGTGATAATTGTTATACAAATTTTATGTGCACTGTGATAAGTTAGATCCTAGCATACATATAGTCTAGTGTTGGTGATGTCCTCCTTGTTACTCTCTGTAATGATGTCTCATGCCCTATGAACACTATGTCGAATTCTTTTAGACAACTCTTGACTATGCCCTTGTCTTATCATGTATCGCTAGTATCATGTAGGACCTATGCTCTCTAAATGTATCTCGTCATATGATTACGTGCCATGCTTGACCTAGTATATGATCATTGCGTCAGATGAGATAGTTACTATGTTGCCCTTATATGATCTTGTATGATGCACACACCAAACTTGTGCACTGTTCAGATATGTGATACATACTATGCTGCTCTTATGTGTTCTCGTATGACGCTTCACCTGTTTGATATGACATACCTTGCCATGATATATTTGGACTCCTTTGTTGATGAGTATACCATGCTTTTACATTGTTCATATGCATGATGCTCGTTATCTTCACTAGATTCCGCATGACTTCGAATTATATATGATCATTGTTGGTTCCGCCTATCTTGCTTGAAGTTACTAGGCATATCTGTTTCCATGGAATACTAGAGTGTTAGCTTGTTTCACATACATCAGCGTAGGACTTGATTGTGTCTTTGATATGAATACAAATGTTGCCCCGAGGTAGGTACATGTTAGTGTGGATTGATGTGATTGATATGCTCCATTATGAATTCATGCTTGTTTGTCACAAGTTGTAACCTAATGGACTCCATAAAGGCATCGTTACTATTCCCGAGTCGGAGTCTTGTCTCTAGTCATGTCGTCTTTAGCTTTAGTCTATTCCGTCTCCGAAAGAAACATTGGGGCGTCCGCCCTTGTCACTCCCCTATCTCCGCTAACTTAAACTCCTACGCGTACCTTGGATGAGCGGCCGCATGGAAAAATGGATCGGGAAGTCGAATAGCGATGGAGCAGCGCAGCGGAAGCGTGGGCCCATAACCCACGGGCCTCAGGATCGACGATGTCGACGGAACAAGCTTGATTCGAGGATTACGATTATTGAGTACGATATGACTTACAAGTGGGAGTGTCCTCCATTCGGATTGCTAATCCTTTCTGAACTTGTGGATGGTAATATTGCACTGACTTGATGTGGAAAATTGCGTGTTGATGTGATGACTTGGTAATGATTATTGCCTGATTATCCGATGTCTATGATGATATATATGATTCGGTGCCTTATTGTCCTAATGTGCCATGATGACTTGATGTGATGCTATTCTGAGCTGCTAAGCATGATCTAAATTCCTTTCCTATATAGTGTGAACTGCAAATGCTGAGAACCTGAACTGTTTATTATATATGGTTATGATGAGATGTGCTAGCTTGACTTGATTAGGTTCATATATGATGTTTTACAATACTTATTGAGCATGACAGTAAATTGAGACTTTAAACCCAGTTGCAATGCGTAAATGATGAGCTAATGATGCTATTGATAAATGTTGATTGATATGATGTAGCCCTTCTGTGTAATAATGTCCATGATTGCTTCTTCTTGAAACATGTGAGGGAGGTCTCTTGGTAGAATGGTTAGAGAGCGGTTAAGGAAATTGAGTGATTGGTATGATGTGAGGGTCTTCTTGATTATATGATTTATTAATATGCACTTGCTTGATGCTAGATAGCAACCATGATAAACCTGTATTGCATGATATTACATGTTGATATGCAATACTGAGCTAAAATTGGTAGTGACAACTATGAACATGATACAATGATCCATTGCTATCCTACTATGTTGTTCTAAAAGCATGTTATAATGTGTTGAATGAATCATGAGATGATGATACGTTGTTATGTGAAAGCATGATGTTATCCTATATGGTTGATAAACCTGATTATGAATAGGTAAGTGATGAATATGACTTGGAGCATAGATATGACTTATGTGTATATAAGAGATGATGGTGCATGACTGCTATTAATCGTTATATGGCATTGTGATGAGCTAAGATGATGTCTGGAAAGCATGATGACATTTTGATGTTGATATACTATTTGATCTCCCTTTTTTGGTTGGATCTTAATAGCATGATTTTGTGGGATTGATGTGACAATATGTTATGATAATTGGATAGGATGACTATGTGAATTTATGCTTTACATGAGATCCCTTGTTATGACTGGTTCTACTAGTGTGCGATGTTGAGATGCGATCGTGAGATTTGACTTGTAGTAGTGTACTGACTCCATGACACCTAACCTCTTTGATCTCTTGACATGTGTGCTGGTATGATTTATGAGAATTCGATGATACACTTGTGATGCCTTCGGTATGATATAGATACACTTTATGACTCGTGATATGACGTTGAGATGTGGTTGTTGTTTTTGATGTGTTTGAAAGAATGGTATACTTTATGCTATGGGTAAACATGTTATGCGGTTACGATGTCGATTGATTGAGATTATCATGATTGATGTTGAGGATTTCCATATGAGAGGTGGTTGATGATGTTATGAGTTGATGAGTTGATTTACTTTTGTTCATGTTGAGTTGTGAATGATGAGGGAATGATTTTGGAACCTAGGAAGAGAATATGGGATTAGCCCTTAGAGGTGGATGATTCCACCTCCTACCTTCTGAATTTGATTGATTGGTATGCGAGAAGCTGTTTTGGTGTTTGGGAGATTTAGACGGAATCTTGATTTGAAAGGAATTGACTTGTTTTGGTGTAAAGTTGCTTGATTAAACATCGGATTTGAAGATTTCGAGCAGTTTTAAAAATGGCCAACTTGGGGTTTTAAAGAAATTGAGAGTTTCAATGATTTGGATGACAACCTTTCCCTTTACAAAGCGCTTTGAGAATTTATGAAATGGATTTACATTATGACGTCTCACGAAGTGGATACAAGCATTTTATAGGGGCGCTTATAGATTGCTTGCTAAGACCTAGTCGGACCCTATAATACTTTTAGAGTTGTGATACTTCCGAAAAGTCGAAGCGAGGATGTGATAAGGGCGCTTATTACACACTTGACAAGACTAATTGGAGATGTCACGACCGTGACTAGGATGTTGTGAGAATCTCGGAAGACGCAACCGAGACGATTACAAGATCCTTGGACATGGTCCTCGGACTCACCGATTTTAAGACTTCATCCCCTTTGCTTTAAAATGATTTTAGTCTCGGGGACGAGACTTGTTTTTAGAGGTGGATAAATGGAAAGACCGAATATATATTATATATATATATATTATTATTTTGGAAGAGTAATTGATTATAACTAAGTAGATTTGAAAATTCGGAAATTTTGAATATTCCGTCCTCGAGCAACGTGTTTTGTTCTTAAACTTTTCGAAATAGATTTCGGCATCGTTTTAAAATTTGAGTTGTAGCGGATTTCAATTCCGTTTTTGAGTTGGATTATCGATAAAATTTATTTAATTCCGTTATCTTGAAATTAGTAAATTTAAATTTTAATCAAATTTGAGTTAGTCGGGATTCGATCGGGCGAGCGGGATTCGGGTCTTTTCCGCTAATTTGAATTGGTATTGTTGGGACCACACAAATATTAATTTCTTTTCCTTTTTCTTTTCTTCTCTCTCTCTCTCTCCCCCTCCCATTGAGGTCCCCTGCCTCACAAATTGCAGCTCACCTCAGTTGTCCTATTCTCTAAACAACCCACACACCCATTACCCCTTTTTGTTTGTTTCAGAAATCTGCAACCCTATCTTCTTCTCTCCATTTCTCTTGTTTTCTTTCACCCTTCCAAACACCAAACCTCAGCCACCACAACCATCCTCTCCACTCCTTCCATTTTCGTCCACCACCCTCCATCCTCCTCTATTCGAGAGCTCTAAGAGCCGAGCTCCTATTTCCATCTCCGGGCGCCCTGTTTCCGAAGTGCCATCACCGAGCACCTTGCCCTCTGTTTCAAGAGAAACAGCTGAGATCCTCCTCCTCTCTTCATTCGAGAAGCATGAGCCCCATCCCTCCCTTGACGTCCGAGCACAGGAGCCGCTCAGGAGCAGCTGAGTCGTCGCGCACACCTCCTCGTCCTTCCTCTTCCCTGTTTTATCTTGATCCAGATCCGGTGAATTTCTCCTCTTCCTTACTCTCTAAATCACCATAAAAATGCCCCTTTGAACCCTCTATCTTCGGCCTAGGCTGAACCAGTTTGGATTCCACCTCCGGCGAAGCTCAGAGACCTTCGACGCCTGTTTCCCGGCGAAGTCGAATCCCGGTGAGCATCCTTCCTTCCCCTTCCCAGTTTCGGTTCAAATCTTTGGTTACCTTTTGGGTTGAGGGCGGTCGGAAAGATTGAGAGTGATCGGGTCAAGAGTCTCCGGCGAGACTGTGTTTCTTCCTCCCCTCCGTTTCTGCTACGTTTGTTTAAAGGCTCTGTTCCCCGTCGGTTATTCAGGGGAAGGAGACGACCTCCCAGTTCTTTCCTTATGGGCTGGGCCAGACCCATCTTGTTATCCGGGTTATATCGTTTTGTGATCCGGGTATGGAATCCGGATTGGGTTCTTTTTTCCTTCTCTTCTTTGGGCTTCCATTGGGCTGGATCCGGACTCGGGTTAGGGCTTTAGGGTTGGGCTGGTTTTGATTTCTGAATTGGGGTTATATATATTTGAGGTTGTTGTTTTATTTATTTTTTCAGTAGTATTTATATATATATATATATATATCTGTGTGTGTATGTTATATGTTATTATTTTTTTTTCTGATTTTGGAAAATGATTTTATATTTATATATTCTGAAATATTTTAAAATATTTAAAAGGTTTTAAAAGTAATAATAATTGATATTGGGTTATGTATACATTTATGGATTGTTTGAGATTTTATGGATAACAAGTGTTGAATTATTTGAATATTATTATTATTTTGGGATTTGGTTATAATTATAATATTCTGGAAATTAATCTTTATATATTGTTTATATTGTTTTAAAATAATATTAATTGGATTATTTAATTGATGCATTTTAAGAGGATTTAACTATGTGAGCTAGGATTTTAAAGTAAATTGTTGGTTTTGATTTATAAGTATTATTTGTGAGCTTAGAATTATTTTGATGATTTAGTGTTGAGAATTATTTATATAATGTTTTGAAATAAGAAACATGCCGGAATTGTTTTATAATATGATTTTTGGAAATTGGTTTTAAGGCTTAAGTGTTAATGTCGGAATTTGGCCAAGTATGAGTTGAGAAATCATTTTGAATATGAGTTGACTTAATTTGGGATTTATGAGTTTGAAAATATGGTTGGTATGATTTTATCAATGGGTTTGATTGAAAGAATGATTTTCGTCGATTTGATCGTATCGGAAAGGTTTTGGAAAACGGTTTTACTATCGGTCGGTTTTGAGAATGTTGAGAACTTGGATTCGTGTGTATGAATGTTGGTCTGGTAGCTTATGGAAATGACTTGATGATAGGTGTGTATTGCTTTTCGATTGCTTTGGACTTGCATGTGGGCCCTTGCTTGTGTTATCTTCCTGTTCTGCATCAACAGGTAAGTATCCTACGGGACTTACTCAGTAACCTGGACCTCCTGTCTGATGTGTCATGTAATGTGTAGTTTTGTTGCATATTAAAGCATTCCATGTAGTATCATGCTAGTATTGCATTGAACTGAGCATGTGTTTACTTCGTGTGTTTGAATACAGAACGGTCGTTATCTGTGAGTCTTAGAGTCTTTGCGAGGTTTATGGGGGCATTCGTGTCTTATACCGTTTCGGTCCCCAATCGAGTCAATGAGTATGATCTATATATATATATATATATATATATATCTGATACGGTTCGGCATAGACCGAGCGCCCTACCTCGGAGTGGGTACGGGAATATATCTGTTACGGTTCGGCATAGACCGAGCGCCCTACCTCGGAGTGGGTACGGGAATATATCTATTACGGTTCGGCTGAGGCCGAGCGCCCTACCTCGGAGTGGGTACGGGAAATACAGAGATATGGGATATGCCACTTGGCATTGTCTTGGGCCCTTTACAGTTCTTTTCCGCATATTATATATATACTAGGGGCATGATAGTGTGATTTAAATCTTGTACCGCATTAGTCATCTTTTATTTAGGCATAGGCATGTTATGTGGCCTCAGCGCGGTCAGAGGACCCGCAGGCGATCACCAGGCCTGACTTCGTGGATAGTGTTAGGTACCGCTCTTGTTGCTCCATGCTTCTGTGACGGGGAAATCTTTTGGCGAATCGAAGAATCCGTCTAATATATTCTAACTTGACAAATGGCAAATCACCCACTTTGGTTTGGTTTTGACCCGGCTCTGCCGTGGCTTTTGTATCTAAATCATACTTCCGCTTTATTTTCGTTTAAATTGTATTTCTGAGATTTCGACTGATTAGAGGTTTGAAACCTCGACCCGTACCTGAATTGCAACATCCGAACGAAGGTATCCGACCTTCGAAATGTATCCCGGATATTTATATCTGGGCCGTTACAAAACTTGTCCTTGCACTGCATGTCAGGATGTGCATCTTTTTGTGCTTGCATAGTAATTAGTAACTATCAAATTAAATTTGCAAAGTTCAGCAATTTGAAACAAGAAACAAATCATGCAAACACAATAAATTAGGAAAATGCATACCCCTTTGACCAAAAAAAAGGAAAATGTATACCCCTTCGGATTGGCATAACAGGTTCACTTAAAAAGAAAATAGTCAATTTTTTAGGTGATAAGTACTGAAGCACAAAATCATTAATGGTGCCAACATTGAAGAAAGACTTCACAAACTTTCAAGTTCCAAAATTCTGGCTACAATCAGCAAGTAATAAGCAATTTTTTCAGCCATACACAATATGATAATCTTAAAGAAAAATATTAGAGTGAAGTTCACAAAATTATTTCAATGTTTACAACTAACTATTAGACCTAATCTACACAGAATAAGCCTTGCAATCGCCTTAAATATTTTCAAGTAGCCTTGCAATCGCCTTATAAATGTCAAATGGAAAGACATTGTCACGCTAAAATCCCCAATCTATCCAACTGAAGACAGAAACCTAATCAGTTACAAGAACGGATCCTAATGCAAAGAAAAAACCTAAAAATACTGAACACAAACACAGATTAAACACTCTCCTTTTTCAAATACAATGGCAAATCGCACGAACAGTCAAAACCTAAAAATACAGGGAGTGATTACCGGAAGAGAAACCTAATCTGATATAGCCAGTCATTCACATACTATAATTCATTTTAAGTGCTTTGAAATGAGAGATTATACCAATCATTTCAACAATTAGGTAATAAGTTACATAAGTTTAAAATTTTTACGCCTAGTTAATTATACGTTATTATATATTAAGACAAGTTACATCTTGACTAGGGTTGTTATTCGAGTCGAATAAGTCTTGAAGACTCCATCTTGATTGTAAGATCTTGAGAGCTAACCTACAGGTCTTTGAGAAAGGTTGATGAAAGACAAAACAAGACTCTGGTTTCAAGGTCTTGACAGCAAGGGCAAATTGGACGAATTGGATACGTCAAATATTTTATATATTTATTTGTTAAAGATTTTTATGTGCAGATTTTATATAACAAATATTTGAAAAGGTTGCTGAGATTTTCTATGCAGGTTCTAGAAGATTTGGTGGCTGGAAAATCTTCTATAAAAGGCTGAAATTTTGAATTCAAAGTGAAGATATGGTGAAGATTCTGCGCAATCAAAAGATCTCATTTTATGGGATTATTTCCTGATTTTCATGGCTGTAAATCAAGCAAGAATAAAGGGATTCCATCGTCCAAAAACATCAGCCCCTGCAGCCTATAAAAGAGACGGTGCAAGCGGAGAAGAGAGACACTACACGAGCATTCAATCTACAAGCAAAGCGTTCTCCATTGCATTCATCCCCTTTGATTCTCTCTTTCTCCATTGTTGTTCTTGCTTTATCTTTTGAGAGTTTGAGAGTTTCTAGAGCTTCATTGTACAAGTCTAAAGTGTTATACTAAGAGTACACATCTACTCAAACGTATTCACTAGGCTATTATTTCACGAGTGTTTTGGGTTGACTAGATAGTAGCGGGTGAGGCTACGAGTTGAGAGAAGGGTTGTTCTTCTAAATTGTATCTAGGACTCTAAGGGATCTGAGTTGACTAGATAGAAGCGGGTGAGGCTTCGAGGGTTTAGAAGAAGGAAAGATCTTCTCGGTTGTATCTAGGATCCATAGGAAGTGAAATAATAGTGCTTTTGAATCCTACGGGTTGGAGAACCCTAGGCGGGGACTTAGGCCAAGTTGTGCTGAACCTCGTTAACAATTCTTGTGTTCTTTGAGTTTTACTTTCATATTTAATTTCCGCATTATACTTTGATAAGTTTTATTTTCGTACAGGTTCTGCTGAATAAGTTTCTGGAATCATTTCAAGACCTTGAGTTCTGGTTCAAAACTTTGGGATTCATTTCAAGGCCTTGAAATCAACTCTGCAGAAAGTTTGCGAAAATTGTCTAAGTTTTTCTATTCTATTTACATCACCTATTACGACTCTTCAATTGGTATCAGAGCTAGGCTCACTGTTTGATCTAACCATCTTGTGAGTTTTATCATGTCTACCATAGGTGATGGAGGATTTGCACAAGGAAGATCGACCTTTCGACCACCACTCTTTTGTGGTAACAATTTTGTGCATTGGAGATCACTAATGAAAATGTTTATTATTGATCAGGATTTGGAGCTTTGGAACATTGTTAGGCAAGGACCAAGGGTGCCAACTAAGATGAATGCAGCCGGAGCCGTTGTTCCTAAAGAAGAAAGCGAATTTAATCAAGCCGATTTGGAGAATGTGGCCAAGAACTACAAGGCCATGAATTTACTTTATTGTGGACTAGATGCTGATGAGTTTAATCGTATCTCTTCTTGCAGGAGTGCCAAGGAGATATGGGACAAACTTGTAGTAACCTATGAGGGGACAAGCCAAGTCAAGGAGACTAAAATCAGTATCTTTCTTCGACAGTATGAATTATTCAAGATGACCTCCAATGAGACTGTCAAAGAGATGTTCACTAGATTTACCCAAATCGTGAACAATCTTGACTCTCTTGGAAAGGTCTTCACGAATGAAGAAAAGGTCAGGAAAGTACTGAGAAGTCTACCCAAGGCTAGGTGGGGTCCAAAGGTCACTGCAATTGAGGAAGCTCAAGACCTTACAACACTAGCGTTGGATGACCTTCTTGGAAAGCTTATAACGCATGAGATGGTCCTCAACGAAAAGGACGGTGAACCATCCTCTAGTGTAAAGAATCTGGCGCTCAAAATCAAGGAGGATGTGCCATCAGAGGACGACGAAAGTGATGATGATGAGGAAGATCCCTTTGACTTGATCACAAGGGGACTTGCTCGGATTCTAAAGATGAAGGAACAATTCTCAAACCGAGAATATCCGAGATCATCAAAGCATGAAGGTAAGTCTTCTAACCCTAATAAAAGGACAAAAATTCTAACATGCTATGAATGTGGTGAAACAGATCACTTGATGAAGGAGTGTCCTCAAAAGAAGAAGAACAAGCATAAGAAGAATGATCGAAAGAAAGGCGATTCGGATTCTTCAAGTGAATCGGATTCAGAAAGTGATCCAGCAAATCTTTGCTTGATGGCGGACCAAGACGAAAACCCTAGAAGACACCTTGAGGTAATAGTGAGAAACTTAATCTCTAGTCCTAATGTAGTTCTCTCTGAATTTTTGCAAAATATGATCATCAACCAGGAGAACTACATCATGGAAACTTACATCTTGAAAGAGAAGCTAAAGGATCAGGAGAAAAGCATAGGTGAAATGTCGCTGGAAATGAGAAATCTTAAGACTTCTCAGTCGGCCCTTGACATTAAAGTCAAGGCCTTGACATCAGAAAACTCTGATCTCAAGCAAAACCTTTCTTCTCTGAAACGTCGCAATGACGATTTGGAGAAAGAAAAGGTTAAGCTGACTGAAAAGTGTAAAGACCAGCAGACAACACTTATTCAATTCACTGGATCCAAGGCTAATCTCGACAAGATGTTAGGTGAACAACAATTATCTCTAAACAAAAGTGGTCTTGGTTATAACAAGAATTTTCCAAAGAAATCTACGACCACTTTTGTGAAAGCTAAAGGATGTTGGCGTTCACCTACATGTTTCTTTTGCTGTAAGAAGGGTCATGTCAAAGAGACTTGTCCATATAGAAGAAAGGACCCTTATATTATTCGAAATACTTTTCCTTTACGTTTGAAAGAACAGGTGAAGCAAATTTGGGTTCCTAAAGGGACTAGACTACCAAACATGGTCTATCCTAATTATGAATCTGAGTTTGTAACTTGGTCTAGCCGGAAAGGTTGAAGTTTGGTTGTTTTGCAGGAGATCACCAAGATCAATGAGCATAAATGAACCGGAACAATCGCTCTTGGTGATAAAGGGATTTTTTTTATGATATTTGTTATGTGCTGCTAACGATTCTCTTTGCTTAGTATTTCTTTTTTGGAGCTTGGTATGTTGAACAGGGAAGCATTTTCGTAGGGGGAGCAGTGACTGCTGAATTTCAGTTTTTATAATACTGTCTGCTAACATCTCAAGGCCTTGAGATCAGGTCTTGAATGTTTGCTGAATTGTTTAAACTTGATTTCTTCCCTTACTTGTTGGAAGACAAAAAGGGGGAGAAATGCTATATGGTGTTCTGCTTATGCTTATGCTCTGCTTGTTATATGATGCTTATACATATGTTGCAATGCTTTATTTTGCACGATTGATATTTGTTTTGTCTTCCATCAAGGGGGAGATTGAAGACTCCACCTTGATTGTAAGATCTTGAGAGCTAACCTACAGGTCTTTGAGAAAGGTTGATGAAAGACAAAACAAGACTCTGGTTTCAAGGTCTTGACAGCAAGGGCAAATTGGACGAATTGGATACGTCAAATATTTTATATATTTATTTGTTAAAGATTTTTATGTGCAGATTTTATATAACAAATATTTGAAAAGGTTGCTGAGATTTTCTATGCAGGTTCTAGAAGATTTGGTGGCTGGAAAATCTTCTATAAAAGGCTGAAATTTTGAATTCAAAGTGAAGATATGGTGAAGATTCTGCGCAATCAAAAGATCTCATTTTGTGGGATTATTTCCTGATTTTCATGGCTGTAAATCAAGCAAGAATAAAGGGATTCCATCGTCCAAAAACATCAGCCTCTGCAGCCTATAAAAGAGACGGTGCAAGCGGAGAAGAGAGACACTACACGAGCATTCAATCTACAAGCAAAGCGTTCTCCATTGCATTCATCCCCTTTGATTCTCTCTTTCTCCATTGTTGTTCTTGCTTTATCTTTTGAGAGTTTGAGAGTTTCTAGAGCTTCATTGTACAAGTCTAAAGTGTTATACTAAGAGTACACATCTACTCAAACGTATTCACTAGGCTATTATTTCACGAGTGTTTTGGGTTGACTAGATAGTAGCGGGTGAGGCTACGAGTTGAGAGAAGGGTTGTTCTTCTAAATTGTATCTAGGACTCTAAGGGATCTGAGTTGACTAGATAGAAGCGGGTGAGGCTTCGAGGGTTTAGAAGAAGGAAAGATCTTCTCGGTTGTATCTAGGATCCATAGGAAGTGAAATAATAGTGCTTTTGAATCCTATGGGTTGGAGAACCCTAGGCGGGGACGTAGGCCAAGTTGTGCTGAACCTCGTTAACAATTCTTGTGTTCTTTGAGTTTTACTTTCATATTTAATTTCCGCATTATACTTTGATAAGTTTTATTTTCGTACAGGTTCTGCTGAAAAAGTTTCTGGAATCATTTCAAGACCTTGAGTTCTGGTTCAAAACTTTGGGATTCATTTCAAGGCCTTGAAATCAACTCTGCAGAAAGTTTGCGAAAATTGTCTAAGTTTTTCTATTCTATTTACATCACCTATTACGACTCTTCAAGTCTGGTGTTGCTTGATTATATTTAGCTTATTTAGAAACGAGTCGAGCTTGAGTGGGCTTGTTTAGTAAATGAACGAGCTCGAACTGAGTTTTTTTCAAAGATTATGCAAAGGTAAGGAATGGAATGATATTAATTACCTTGGCGACATACTTTAATCCCTATGTTATTATTGGAGTTATTGTTTTTTTGTTGTAGCATTTTAGAGAGTATTTCCACTCCCAAGATAAAGAGAAATAGGGAGAGGGGGTCTCCTTGCCTTAGGCCCCTTTTAGGAAAGAATTGTTCTAAGGGACCGTCGTTTACTAGAAATGAGTAAGAGACCGTGGTGATACATTCTTTAATCTACTTGATGAAAGTGGGATCGAATCCAAATTTGCTTAGGACTTCAAAAATGAAATCCTATTCGATTCTGTCATAAGCTTTCTCCATATATATCAAGTTTGATTGCCATTAATCTTTTTGTTCCTCTTTTATTTCTAAAGGTATGAAATATTTTATGGGCGATAAGGACATTGTCATGAAAAGACCTGCTAGGGACAAAGGCCCCTTGCATGGGATGGATAAGTTTAGACATAATGTTTTTCAGTTTGTTTGTAAGTATTTTAGAGATAATCTTGTATACCGTTGAACACAAGTTGATTAGTCTAAAGTGATTAATCGTGCTAGGGTTGTCACATTTTGGTAATAGAGTGATTTATTTGTTTAAGAAGTTTTCCATTTCTAAAAATCAATGACCGCTTTAAATATTGACGGTCCAATTATATGCCAATATTTTTTATAGAAGCCAAATGGCATACCATCAGGATCTGGGGATTTTTATGACATAATACTCAAGAGGGCTTGTTTAATTTCAGTATTTGAGATGAGTTTAGTTAGTTCTCTGTTATCCACGTCCGAGATCTCTTTGTTAATTAAATTTAGTTGATTGTTAGGTTAATTTTGGTTATTTTAGATGTGGAGAATTTTTTATGATATTCTTTTTTAATTTCTTCTTTGATCTGTTTCTCGGAATTAATTATCAGCCCATTGGCATTGGTAAATGATTTAATGATTTTTTTGTTTCTTCTTCTAGTGGCCACCCGGTGAAAATAATTAGAGTTGAAATCCATGGATTTTAAATGTTTGTTTTTTGCTCTTTGTCTCCAATATTGCATGTGGTAATTAAGCAGTCGTCCTAGTCTCCTTACAAGTCTAGATTCTTTGTCTTCTATGAGATTATATGGATTCCTCATAATGATAGTCTGAATCCTTTGAAGTTCATTTTCAACTTCTCTAATTTATTTGAAGATGTTTCCAAATGTTGTTTTACTCCATCGTTTAGCTTTATTTTTTAAGAGTTGTGTTTTTTAGTTAGATTGTACATGTGAGTACCACCAAAATTTGGTCTC
Organism: Persicaria maculosa; assembly: GCA_963922045.1. NCBI lineage: Eukaryota > Viridiplantae > Streptophyta > Magnoliopsida > Caryophyllales > Polygonaceae > Persicaria > Persicaria maculosa. Next base: position 45,868,434 of record OY998270.1, on the reverse strand, counting down.
CAAGCTTGCTTTATAATATTTTCGAATTCTTTCCTTTTTGTCCAAAACATTTCGAAACTAAAAGGATGTGGTTTAAAATCAGAGTTATCGTTTATATCAATTGAAATATGACAGTGATAATTTGTTGAAAAAGCATGGTTTTTTGTGGTTAGGTTTGGAAACCATTATAGAATCTGGTTATGGACCAAAACTCTATCCAGTTTTTCAAATATGTTATCAGGGCCTCTCTTCTTTTTTTCCATGTAAACTCATTACCAAATGTTTGTAGATCGGTTAATGTGAACTCGTTTTTGAAGTCAATGAGTCTCTCGAACCTCAAAGGTTTTAGTTGTGAGCCCCTTGCTTGTCACTACTCTATTGAATCTCGTTAAAGTCGCCCATAATAAGATATGGTAAATCTAGTGAGTTGAGAAAATTTTTGAGGTCACTCTAAAAGAGTGTTTTTTCCCGATATGACAGAGGTGCGTACGCCGCTATAACGTACATGTGTTGATTCATGTTAGTGTTACTGTATTTTAGACAAACAAACCAGTCTCTTTTTGTAACCAAATAGACCGATACATGAGTCATTTGGTAGGATTTCCACAAGACACATATTCCTCTTGATCTTCCAGAGGCCGGACTAAAGACCATGTTGTCAAAACCAGTGTTTTTCCAGTTTGCTTCGGTTTGTTCAATTTCTGTTTTAGTTTCTACTAGAGTCATGACTTGGATATGTTCGATCTTACAAATAATTCTAAGGTCTGGCCAGTAGTTTTTCCGGCCTAAACCTCTGACGTTCCAAAGGCTAATTTTCATGCACTACCATTGAACTCTTCCTCCACCAACTTATTACGAAGCGAAGGGAATGTTAAGTAATTTGCTTTGGTTCATTGTTGGATTTTTCGGACTTTTTTGTTAGAGTGTTTATAGTCTTCTTTTTGTATTATTTTTTTACTTATCCCCCATTGATAGTAGAAGCTACGTTGGCATTTGTTTTTCTTGATGGAGGGGTGGCCTTAATTATTTCATTGTTGTTTGGCATAAGATGTTTTTTTTCCAAATAATTATTAGAAGTTAGATTGATGTTTGTTCTATTTGTTGGAAACATGGAAATGAGTGTTACTTGGCTATTAAGCATGAAATGTTTTATTGAGACAAAGGAAATCCCTTTATGTGGGTGAAGATCTACTCTTTTACTGGTCGTTAAACATGGAAGGGTGAACACATAAACCTGATTGCCTAAAGACAGTTAAATAACATAGTTTGAGTTGTTTGGGGAATTTATGGTCCTAAGTCATGGTTATAATAGATAAGAAGGATTGTTTACAGATTGGTTAATGTTTAGGATAATTTCATGGGTATGAAATGTAACTTTCACCATACTGTAAATCATGCATACTTTTTTATAGTAAGAAATTGTTTTGTACTCGTCACGTATATCCGCCTTTGTTTGCAGATGGTGCCAAAGCTTGCCATTAACTCCCTCATTAGTCGTAGGTATGCAGTTAATTTCCGTCGTGATGTGTAAACAAGGGTATAAATCAAATTGCATATACCCCATGTGACCTATTGGTTTTTTGATATCCTGGGTACAAGATACATCGTTATATTTACATGGAATTATAAGAGAAGTGACTCATATGGGAAAAAAATGTTGGTCCTTGCCACATTCATGTTGTTAATTAATGAATTAGCATGGGTATGGCTATTTTCAATAATGTACCAGGGGCTCTTGTTCAGGTGTTGGTGGTGTTTTTTTAGAAGCTATCTTGGCTATGGTAGTTGTTGTGGTTTTCTCCTTGTTGTTTCTTCCCCTTTTTCAGTCAAACCTACAGTTTAATTTCACATTACAGTAATGGTAAGCCCGGGATTGTATGATTAAAATACTCAAACTAAGGTACGAGATGATACGATAAAGACAATATGTTTGTCTAATTATGATGATAAAGGGGTTTATTTTAGTCCTAAGGTACCAATTAACAACCTTCAAATTATCATAGTTTTTTTACTTTACGTAGGTGTTGTTATTGCTCATAGTTTTTAGGTTAAGGCAAAGGAAGTTCCAACTAACAATAATTTCAAAGCCATTTATTAAGCACGGTACAACATCGATTTGAGCATTCACGTTTTGGTAGTTATTCTTTGCTGAGATCCACTTAACTCTATGAGATCCAATTTGGTTGTTATTCTTTTTTCTATAACGATGTTGGTAGCAAAACAAGAGACAATGTAATCAGGTAAAGTAACAGCAAGTTGAATGGCATCGAAAAATTCAATTCGTTTTCATCCTACCAGTTTTATAAGTTGTAGGTGTTATTGTTAAGGATCTCCGGTTGAGTGGGGGTTCTTCACACCCTCCGCTTACTTTGCGAGGTGTTTGGGATATTTTTAGATTGTTCAACCATATGTTAGCTCTACATGGCTTAATTTTATCAGCAAAGAGAGTTGTTGAAGTTACTAAAATCAAAGGAGGGAGGCAAAAAATACTGAAACATGTTTTTACTCATTATCCTCTTGGGATGAGATTTCATGACATACATAGTTACTACCTATAAGCTTCTTGTCGTATCGGATGCATGATGATAAGTTATTGGGGGTTTAGTTTACTGTAGATTCTAGTCCACTTGAGAGATGAAAAACTGAGGATATCAATCCACACGAGACAAGGTTCAAAAGGTCTTGGTGAGGATCCTTCTTAGGGAGAGTGGCCCCTAAGAAGTGTAGGTTGGATATTGGTGTGTTATTCATGGTTCAGCTGTGGTGGTTTTGCTCCTCTTTCGTTTTGAGGAGGTCGTGTCATCTCCGTCTTCTTTAACTTTTCTCTTGAAGGAGTCTGAGTCTAAAGCCACTTTAGGGTTGACTCTCATGGTGTCCATTAACCCGAGGAAAGAGGAGTGAGTGTGGTTTGAGGCGAAGGATTGGGCAGACACCATTGGGTCGTATTCCATCTCCTTCCTCAACTCCTTTTCAATTATTTCTATAACCTCTTTTATGGCTTTTTTCTGCCAGATCTTCACCCAACAGATCATCACTTTCCATGAGATCTTGAATGGCCACCAGTCATGATTTTAGCTCTTCGTTTTTTGATGATTTGGTAGGGGTTGTTGGATGGATCTGCTAGACGTGGCCACGGTTCTGACCCGTCGGGTCGAGAACCCAGGGTACATGACCCGAACCCTAACCCGGAAATTCAACGGGTCGACGGATTGACCCGCCGGGTCGAGACACGTGGCAAGGAACCGGGTACCCGCCGGGTTTGGCGGGTCAACCCACCGGGTCAACCATTTTAAAAAAAAAATTGGTTTTGAAAAAAAAATCAACCCATCGAGTACTTTTAACTTTCACCACACTTTCGAAATGGAAAGATTTAAGGTGGACAAAACATGGTATGTGGGAAGATATATATATATATACCTTCATTCCACTCCATCATTTCATCACACTTTAGATGTGGGAAAGAAAAGGTTAGATTATGGGAATGACAAGTAGGGATATGAGAAGATATATATAGAGAAAATAGAGGTAGATAGCACACTTTCGATGTGGGACAGAAATATGGGATATGAAAGAAATTGTAGAAATTGATGTTTCGACGAATCGAATTATATGATGTAAAATGTAATGTAATTAAAGTATTTGGATTATATGGTGGAATATATAATGTAATTTAAGTCTTTGGATTATATGATGTAACATATAATATAATTAAAGTCTTTACCTCTTAGGATTTAATGAAATGAATAACACATGGTGATGGAACATCATGATGCATTATATCAAATTTGTTGGATTAATCTTTCTATTTAATTCAATTGATAGTTGTGTTGATCCATTGATTAATCATAAGTGTTTTATTTTACTTGCATTATGTTAATTTCTTGGTTGTTGATTTCAAATCTAGGCTCATCTTCATATAGATATATGATAATGTTTCTCGTTTAAAGTTGAATTAGCCACATTTTGTGTATACACATAATGATAATGTTATTGGATTACCTATTTGTGTTGCATGTTATAAAATGAAAAGACACATTTGAAAAGTATTACCCAATAATATATTTCATTATTGTGCTTGAAAATCCGAAGTTCTATAACATTTTCAAAATAAGTGAAAATCGACATTAAGGATACCATACATGTGTAACAACTTTATCAACAACAATATTTGTATTCTTTGAAATTATATCATAAAGACTCCTAACTTAGTATCATATATCATGATTTCATAGTGGAACTACCAAATAACACAAATGTTTAAGGTATTGTGTTGAACTTCACACTTTCTTGTTACCCGTTCGTTATTTTAATCTTTCATAATTGATAGGTAAAATATTTTTCAAAAAAAATAATATTTATATAAAGTGTAGTACTAGTGTTTGTATATGATAAAAATTTATAAGTATGGATTGACATGAAAAAACTGAATGATCGAGATTGAAGATATGATTTAGTTTCTACTTATTTTTGTCCCACATCCCATCCCACATTGAAAACTATAGGAAAGGGGAGGGGGGTGCTAAGTCTATAAAAGAACCAAAGGGTGGATAGGATTTTCATAACATGCAATGCATGAGAATTTATATATTATGAATGAATAAATAAAATTCATAATAATTATAAATATAAATTCTAGTTTTTTTTAAAAAAAAATTTGACCCATTGGGTCAACCCGATGGGTCGACCCGCCGGGTCATAGTCGGGTCGACCCGCCGGGTTGACCCGCCAGGTCACGGGTTCACTTTCCCCTGACCCTAACCCTAACCCTTAACCCGAGATGACCATTCAACCCGTTGACCCGGACCCGAAGGGTCATTGACCAGGCGGGTCACGGGTCGACCCGCCCGACCCGTGACCCGTGGCCATGTCTAGAATCTGCCATGCTCTTTTCCTCGTCTTCGTTTGGAGTTTGAATGGTGCTCTTTCCCCCTTCAAAAGCATGTTGTGCAGTCTCCTCTTTAGTTTTGAATTCTTCGAGTTTGTTGGTGGTTGGGGCAGCAGCATCACTCCTTAGAGAAACTGAAACACAACTTGTTCCCTGGATATAGGGTTTCACTCATTGGGAGGTGTTTGAAGTCACAACTGTTTGTTGTTTTTTCTTTTGATTGGTCTTCCACTCCTCTTGTTGTGCACTACCTTTGTGCTTTTGGTTTTCAGGTTGTGGGTTGAAGGGTTTGGTTTGTCTTTTAACAATGGTGATTTGGATCATTTTGGAGACTATTTTTCTAGAAGGACGATCATCAAAAAGATGATCTTCCTCTTCACAATTCCTACACCCTTCTAAGAAATCCTCAAACCATAAGTTGAGGGTTGTTTTTTCTTGGCTAGGACTTGGTAAAAGGATTTCTCCTGGGATATGATCCTTCACATCAATATTGGCACATAATCTAATGTAGCAGTCACCCATTCTGCTCCCATTATTAGGGTCAAGCTTTATGAAGGTTCCTACTTTGTTGTGTTCTAGGATTAGTTGGATACCCTTAGGACAAACAAAGATGGGTGGAAGGTGGGAAATTTTGAACCAAATATCTAGTTTGGTTGTGTTTTCTGTAGAAGGGTTGAAGCTTGGGGTCCAGGGTATGAGAATGAGCAGATGATCAAATATGTGATATGGCTTATCCTCCTAAAACCTCTAAAGGTTAGTGGGGTTGGAAAATTTGATTTCAAACCAGCCATGTCCTTGGTCCGAAATCTTGATATCGCCTTTTATGATCCTCCATTCTTTTTGTAGTTTGGATTGGATTCTCTTTAGCTATAGGGATTCACCAAAGATCATTCCCATGAGAATGTTCTGTTTGGTCTTGCTTGCTTGCTTTTTTATTTCCTCTAGTTTTTTTGCATAAGGGTCTTCTCCTAATTTTTGTTTGCCCTTATCAAGGTATGTGGTAGTTTTGTTGCTTTTTTTTTAGAGTTGTTAGGGGTTGGAACTGGTTGTTAGAGATAGACAGGGACGGTGGGCAATCCTGGCTCTAAGGCATGGATTGCAAATCGCCAATCACCAAATTTGTTGGGTTATTAGCTTTCTTGCTTTTTGAGGAACAAACGAATTCCTTATATGATTTGGGGGGGGATTTGGTTCTATCCACACAAAGCACACCAATACAAACATACGGGAACATACTCAAGAGGTTGGAGGGGGGGATAGTGGGTTGAAAGAAGGGGTTTGTGTGAGTTTGATTTGAGGGGACTGATTTTCCTTTTATAGGTGAAGACTTTGGGCATAATGCAAAAGTAATTGTTAAGGGTGAGAGGTGAGTAACAGGCGTACCTTGGATTACGCTCTCCTTGTTTTCATTGCAGGTTCGTCTTTCTCATGTTCGGGGGTCGGTCAACTACTCCACTGCCATAGGTTAGTGAGTCCCGAGACTTGAATCTCATCGGAGTGCTTCTTTCTGCTCCTTCAACATGGCGCATTAGAGATTCACAGGACATCAGGGTCATTTCTTCTATTTTGAGGCTTTGGTGCTCCTTAGTTTTTCTTCCTCGTTGGGGTTTTGGGTCTATTTTTTAGAGGTCTAAGCGGGGGCATGCTCCTCGTTGTAGATCTAGGAGAGGAATCTTAGCTGAGGCCAATCCCGCTCTTGCAAAAATATTGGAACCTTGGTAATCCAATGGTAATCCAATATTTTTGCAAAACATTTCAGAAAAAGAATTTGAAAGAAAATAATAAATTTGGTGTTGTTTCTCACTTAAAATATCGACATTAGTAACTTGACACTTGATTTAGATTTTTTTTCGGTTTATTTACATTTTTAGTTGGGAAAAAAATAAGAAGAAGGGCTTGACTCGATTTTCCGATTACCTACGTATCCTCCCGAGGTTGTGGAATCAAAGCCCATGTAATTCTCTTACCTGTATAAGTCTGAACCCCCGCTTACAGCTTACCTATGCATCTTTGGTCAATGCTAGTTTCTCTGGATGCTTTAATTGGATATGACATTTGTAGTTCATATATCCTCCTCCCTCAAAAGTTACACTTGGCAGAGCAACTGGTGTCATCCCTCACAGACTTCGTGAACCAACATTTGAATGTAGCTGCCCGATATTGGGCCATATAGTGATCAATAGCGTGTCGGACTCTTGAGTTGGGATCGTTGAAGGACTATCTACATGCCTAACGATAACCTCCTCCTCGAACTCCTCCTCACGTCGCTCATCCAGGGCCGGCCGGCCCGATATTTACAGTGGTCCGGTGCGATAATTAGAATTAGGCCCTATTATATTTATTTTGTTTTATGTTTTGTATGGTCATGATTAATTATATTTATGTATTATAATATGTGCATGAATGATATCATTAAAAAAAATGAACAATTTATCTTACATTTACATCAAAATCATGTGTTAAATGTTAAAATTATTCATAAATTAGGAAATTGAAAAATGACACATAATTATATATATTTTTTTAAAAGACACTCATACATCCTAGGTGTGGCCACGGGTCGGACCCGCCGGGTCAAGGGCCGGGGTTGCTCGACCCGAACCCTAACTCGGGAATCCCACGGGTTGGCGGGTTCGGGTCGACCCGTTGACCCGACGAGTTACATTATTTTTAAAAAAAAAATTAAATGACTATTAAAATATATAAATAAATGATATGTGTCTTCACAACACATTTTATCACCCACTTCATAGTGTTAAAAATGTGAGAAGATTTATATATCTCCATATATATCAATTCTTTCATCCACAATAATAATGTGGGATGTAAGAGAGAAAAATATGAGAATATATTTTTCTCAAACTTCATTTCCAACTTAATTTCCAATGTAGGAAATGTAGGAATTAGTAAAGTGGGAGAAATGAGATAGTGAGATACATATATATAGCCTCATGCATTCTCATTCTAACTCCATATTTTCAATGTGGGATGAAGCTTTGTTCCACATCGAAAATGAGGGGATGGAAGGAAGACTTCCAAGTCTATAAAAGGGGAAGGGTGATAGTGTTTTTGACTCACATTGCATATTGCAAATTAATTTATATGTTTATGTTTATATTATGAATTATTCTAAGAATAATATACATAATAATAATTATTATAAACTTTAAAAAAATATTTTTTTTCAAAAAAAAAACTTTGGAATGGCGGGTTGACCCGGCGGGTCGACCCGTCGGGTCAGCGGATTTTAAAACCCCCGACCCTAACCCTAACTCGCTACCCGTCTACACCCGTGGACCCGTCAACCCGGACCCGCCGGGTCACGGGTCGACCCGTAACCCGTGGCCACGCCTAATACATCCTCCTATACTTAAAAATACTAAATTTATATTTTATTTATAAAAGAACATATCTTTTTACAATAAATTAAACTATCCATATAAATAAGGAGACAATCCACATTATTATAAATATTTTTAATATTATTATAAAAATAAAGAAGACATAACTCCACATTATTATAAATATTTTTAGTATTATTATAAAACTAAAGAATACATATTTACATAAATAAATATAATTGAAAGTGGTAGAGAGACTAAATGTTAAGATGAGTCCATTGAGAATAAAAATTAAAGGAAAAGACAAAGGCTTAGAAAAATTAGATGAAAGGTAAAAATGTTGGTTGTGGGATTCGAACTAGACCCAATAAGGCAACATCGTGACAATTCAACCACTAGGCTACTTGCTATTTCTCGTATTTTGAAAAGGTTTACATCTATATAATGTAAAAACATATATTGGGTCCCCAAAAAAATTGGGCCCTGTGCGATTGGACCTCTTGAACCGCCCTTAAACCGGGCTTGCGCTCATCGAGTAGCGGGCCTTGGACACTCAATTCGTTTCCCTTGCTCGACGACGGGGCTCCGATAGCTCCACCTCCGCTAACACTTCTTTGACCTCGGGAAAACATTTTCAATAAATTTGAATTAAATATAAACTAAAAAGCGCCGACTTTTGGCTTTCACGATTATAGTCTTAATATAGATTATAGAGCGATTATAAGAGTGATATGAGATTAAAGGAGATGATTAAGGTGTGAGTGAAATGGGAGGGAGATGAGACTTATTTATAGCCAAAATCGGGAGGGAAATTACGAAAACCGAACGTTGGGCAACGTTCAACCCAATGGGTCCAACAATCGACTCGCCGGGTCGACCGTTGGAAATTCGAACATTGCCCCTATTTTTTAATTTTTTTTACCAAGGTTGAGCACTTGAGCTTGGTTGGCTGCTGATTTGTTACTAGGTTTTACGAATGTTCGGTTCGAAAACGTTTTTTTTTGTTTCAAATGTAATAATTTCTTCACGTATTAATCATTATTTTACTAATTTCTCTCACTCAAAGTTGTGATAAACCAAATAATAATACACAGTTACAAAACACACAAGTTTATTTCAAGTCGAACATTGATTACAATTTATAGCCTGAACCGGACTCCTCGGTGGGGATCGATTTCCAACTTCTAAACTTGAAATGACAATAAAATTAAAAACAACTTACATCGATCCTACTTATTTAATACAATATTTCAAACTTAATTACTTCATACGATTAACCCAATACAAACTATTGAGCTAATTACCTGATCCCAATGCTTCGGTCTTGTCGGGATATTTCTTCGAAATGTGTTTCTTCAAATTCCGGTAGGCCAAGTTATTCGTCACCTTGTATTTATAAGCATAATATCGACAAACCGTTTCGAATTTGCCCGGGCCTATCACGACCTTGTCGAAATGATGCGTGAACAACAAACTCGTAGGAACTTCAACTTCACCTCCGAAACCGGATTTATCCGCCATTATGATGAAATGAACAAAATGAGATTTTTCAGATGCTTAAAATTTGATAAAATGTATGAAATGAATTAGGGAGATTGGAGAGGAGAGGAGATGAGGATTGGGAAGGTGTGCATGTGAGATTGTGTGAATTTATAGGCTTGGAGGAGTCGGAGCTCGACTCCAACGACTAGTTTTTTTTTTTAAAAAAAAAAGAAATCCCGGACATGTGGGGCCCACTTCCAACGTCAATTTTTTTTAAAATGGCGGGTCAACCCGCCAACCCACCGGGTCAGTGAGTTCCCAACCCCTGACCCTAATCATAACCCGCAACCCGCCTTGACCCGAGAACCCGCATCCGTCGGGTCACTAACCCATCGGATCGGTAACTCATAGGACCCGCCGACCCGTGACCCGTGGCCACGTGTACTTATGAGTAGAATAAGGAAGTAATCATTTTGCATATATACATTGGTCCTTTTGGACATGGAGAATTTATAGAATCTTATTGGTGATTGAATTTTGTTTTGTTTTTTTATACCAGAATGATAAGTTAAAACAGAAATCAAACCCAATTAAAAGAGGTGACGTGAGGTGTATCGATGGCTCAACGGTCAACATTTCCAACTTGACTTACTAAAACAAAAGGGAATTTTTTTTTAAGAAACCATTCTTATTTAGGCTATTTTCCACAAAACTACCCCTATTTTGAAGTTTCATTTAACCAAACTTTATATGATCCCTGTTTTCATTATAATTTATCACCTTCAAAAAGTAAAAAAAGTGTTTAAAATATTCAATATTAGTGTAGGTTATGTCCCGTGCACTGAAAATATATTAATACAATATTTCAAATAATTTAGATTAATTCTAGTACATAAATAAAAATCAATAATCTAAATATAAATTAGTTTTTCCACCAAAATAATAGATATAAATAAAATTAGTTCGACATATTATATATAATCTAAATATTTTATTTAAATTCTCTCAAAATATAAATAAATTCACATTTATAAGGTAAAAGGGTTTTTTTTTCCAATCTACCATTAATTGAATCTCATGTAGTTTAATAGATAGATAGCTTGATTTTTAATTAAAAATATTTTAATATTCATTTTTATTAAATATATTGTATATATTTATAATTTTTTTTCTAATCTACCTTTAATTGAATCGCATGTAATTTAATAGATAACTTGATTTTTAAAACTATTTTAATATTTTTTTTATTAAATATATAACATATATTTATTACGTTAGTTTACTAAAATATCTATGCACGATTGCATAAATGGATTGTGGCTACATATTATGGATTAAAATTATTTTGTACTCAAAAAATAATATAGATATAAATAAAATAACAATTATTAAATAATTAATTTTGATATAAATAATTCTTTCCACCTAAAAATAAAAATATTTATCAAATATTACTTATTTATCTATTAATATTTTTGGAAAATAAAAATAGTTATCAAATATTACATATTGATCTATTAATATTTTTGGTAAGTATGACTATGAAATATTTTATATTTATATTTTTGCCAATTAACTAATATATATTGTGGCTTATATAACTTTCTATAAACTATAACAACATATTATTTTTATTAATTTATTTCTTAGAATCAACCACAGCGTAACACATAGAAAACTATGTATCGGTTTTAGTATATGTGTGTGTATATATATAGATAAATAGATACCCCTTATTAATATAAATGGGGATATAACAATAATAAGAATATAAACATTAAAGTAATATTAGTAAGATATATTTTAGACAGTATAAACTATAAAGAGTGTGGACACTGGACAGCATGGATAAAGAGTGGTTATATGAAATTTTGATAAATAAAGGGTAGTTTTGTTCAAAACGACCTAAATAAGGGATAGTTTGTGAAGTTTCCCAAAAATAATATAAAATTAAAAGAGAAACCCGAGTAAACACCAAACAAATACCCCCATGGATACTGCTTAGCTCCACCTCCATTTCGTCCTCCAAAAAAAAAAGCACCACCATTTCCACCTCCCTCCCTCCTTTGAAGCTTGTGGCCTCTTCCCTTTTTAACAGCCGCAGAAAAACTCTCTTTCTCTTTCTCAAAATTAGGAACTTTGCCTGCATCTTCTCCAGGTTTGTGTCTGTCGCTTCTTACAATTGTGTTTTTCTTGTTAATCTTCACTGAAACTGTGTAATTAGGGCTTTTTGTAGTGGAGCTATGGATTTCCCTGTTTTCTTACTGTGTGGCATCATTTGGGGCTATTTTTTGTGCTAAAGGTTACTTGGGTATTGCTGATTTGGATCAATTTGGTCAATTTCGCCTTGTTTCTCATCTGGGTCATCCTAATTTTTTCTGAATGGAGGAATATTGTCCATTACTGGTTTCTGGAGCTCTTAGATCCCTATTATACCTGTTCTTTGGAAACTACCTTTTTCATCTTTTTTTTGGTTGGTGACTTGACATTGTTGAGAGCTGAATTTAGGCTGTTTGATCAACATTTTTCTTTTAGGAAGCAAATACTGGGTTACTTGGTATCATTAGGGTTTGATTGAATTGCTGCATAAGGATCTTGAATGTTAAATTGGTTAAACTATTGAACAAATATGGATGGCTGAAGCCTTGAAATTTTACCCTGTAATGCTAGGCCCAGTTGGATTGGTGCGAGGACAGGTTAGCAAGTTAGGTTAATACATTTTTAGCTGGGAAACAAGACAAACTAGAGTATTTTGTCTTCTTTTATTGCCTATCATTACAGTCTATGGATATTTTGAGCTGCTTTCTTTGAAATGTCACTAATGAAGGACTAAGTTTTTTATGTTCTTGCTAAATATCAGATTGATTGCACAAATAATCACCACAGTTCATTGTAGTGAGCTAATAATCTGGTTTGCAACCTTTTTTTCTATCTCTAATTAGTGATCACGTAAATGTTCTTCTAGATGGCCTTCTATCCTTTTTGGTCGCTTGAATGAGCTCAGACGATCTTCGCTTCGCCTAAAGATGAGACTTTGAAGTCGAATAGATGCTGCATCACTTTCTGTAGTAGAAAATGGGAACCAGTATCCATGTCGCAACTAGAATCTTGATAGAGATTCTGAAATTTTCAGTGTTTCTGCAGTTGCTTTTGGGCTTTGCCTCTGGTGTACAGATTTCATCGTCTAGTGGGGGTAAGCAAATTTCCTCTATGAATTCCCTCCTCTGGTGATGCTTTTATTAATTGGTAAATGAAGTCTTAAAACCTTAGTACACTAAGCTCTATGGAGTAAAGATTAGAAGTTTAATTGTTCCATTTGACTTTTCTGCTCATCGAAAATTGCCATGGGTGCATAAGCATATTACATTGTGAAACTACTTCTTGCAGTTGAGTATTCCCTTGAGGGTGCTAGGAAAGTTTTGCGTGATGGAACGAGAGGGTTGATTCCCATTGACTATCAACATGGATACGATAATGGTTGGCAGTTTTCATTTATGTCAAAGATTATGCTCATAATGGTTCCTGGAATGGTCATATTCAGCTGTGCTTCCTCTTGCTTTGGGAGGAAGGAAAATCCTCAAGAGTCCATTTCTAGGGAAAGGGATCAAAATTCAAGTAAGTGGTCTGGTTACCAGTATGCTGGAATGTTGGATTATACTTTCATGTTAAGACTTGAGAGTATTTTACATTAGATCACTGGCTGGCTTTTGTAGTGTAATGTTTCCTTAGATTTAGTGTTGACTGAGTCGATGGCTAGATTTTCTTGAGCTCAATTTCTTTTTCTTCCCTAAGTTATGATGCACTGGTTGCCATAACTTTAAGAAACGGAAATAAATTGCCAACAGTTGTAACCTTAAAATCTCATGAATCGTGTTCCTTGGAAAACAAGGCCGCGGATAGTATAGCTGGTTTCCACTATGCCTGGCCAATTGATAAAGATTATTTTTTTCATGCAGTAGGTCCGGGTGCATTTGGAGCAACTTATGCTCCCAGTCCAGGAGCATATACAACGAAAAGTCCAATGAGATACCCGCCACCCAGTCCAAAATTTTCTCCAAAGCCCAATGATCTCGGATCAGTACGTCTTAGCTTTAATCAGGTTGTCAAAGCTACACAGAACTTCTCGTCATCTTCATACATTGGTGAAGGTGGGTTTGGCAGAGTCTACAAAGGTCGGCTACCAGATGGCCAGGAGGTTGCAATAAAACGAGCTAGGAAGGTGTGGCAAACTGACTCTAAACTAGTTTTACCATGAATTATCACTTTATAGGGCAAAAATTCCATCCACGGTCCTGAATTTTGGAGAAAGTTACAAGCAGGTCCTGAAGATTTTTTTTGTTCACTTAAAGTCCTTTAACTTTGAAAAAGATTACAAACAGATCCTTCAAACTCCTTACAACTATGGAATTTTTTGGCATTTTTCTCACAGGACTATATTGACACAATGTCATAGTTCATGGACTTTAATTGACCAAATAGAACCTGTTTAACTTTTCCAAAGTTCAGGGACCTTAATGGACCAATAGAAAGCTCACAGACCCGTCTGTAACTATCTCCAAAGTTCAGGGACCATAAACAGCTTTTACCCCTATTTAATATTCACTGCAGTTTATCCTCGCTGGGAACTAAAAACTTTTATATCATGTTGATCACTTGGTAAGAAGGATGAAAATGAAGATGGAACTTTGAACGGAACAAGGTGATGTCACTGAATGTACACATTTCTGAGGATGAGAGTTCCATCAAAAGTTGACTTCATCAAGTTCCAACTTTGGTTGTTAAAGCAACAATTAGTTAGTAATATGTTTTTAAAAAAAACTTTTACGTGAGCTTCGAAGGATAAGTTGATAGAGAAAATGGCTGATATACTAAGCACTATGTTTCCTTTTTTTTTTAGTCTATGAGCTTATCTGGTGACTTCTTGTATGTTGTCTGGACTCCGGTGTAGGAACATTTTGATTCAACTGAATTCAACAGTGAAGTTGACATTCTGTCCAAAATTGAACATCGGAATCTAGTGAGGCTGTTACATTGTGTTGACAAAGGAAACGAAAGGCTCATTATTACAGAATATGTGTCAAATGGTACTCTAAGGCAACATCTGGACGGTGAGACCTACTTAGATTATACTCCCTCTGTTAATTAAAACTTGTCGTTTACTATTCATGCACGCTTTTTTAGAATGATAAAAACTATATGAAATATTAACTTTTTTTAAAATTTGTTTTTATAAATTCATACTTAATAGTAACAAGTATGAGATTATTAAAAAAATATATTAACAAATTCAATATTTTATATAGTTTTTAACACCTCAAAAAGCATGTGTGAATAGTAAAACGTCAAGTTTTAATTAACGGAGGGAGTAGTATAATTCAAATTTCAGTGCTAATTGGTAAAAAAAAGCAGACGCTCATCTTTTGGCTGCTATAATTTGCAGGTGAACGTGGGAAGACTTTGGATTTTAACCAGCGTCTTGAGATCACTATTGATGTAGCTCACGGCCTAACTTATCTTCACATGTATGCAGGTAACGAAATTATAGTCACCCTTTTTATTATTTTTTCAGCAACTTGCATTCTTATGATTGTTCTTCCGCCTCGTAACTTCCTCACTGAAATAACAGTATCGTGTTGTTTAATCAGGTCTTTCTAGTTGGTGCTTCTGATAATTTCAATACTGATCCATAAGTCTTTGTATCACAACAGAGAAGCAGATTATTCATAGGGATGTGAAGTCATCCAACATTCTTCTAACGGACGGTATGAGGGCTAAAGTGGCTGATTTTGGATTTGCAAGAATTGGCCCTCAAGATGCTGACCATACCCACATATCGACAAAGGTAAAAGGGACGGTGGGCTATCTTGATCCAGAGTACATGAGAACCTACCAACTCACTCCCAAAAGTGACGTCTACTCTTTTGGGATTCTACTTCTGGAAATTCTGACTGGACGTCGTCCTGTAGATCCAAAAAGGCCACCCGAAGAGAGGGTTTTAATCAAATGGGTAAGTCTTACTTTTCATATTCATTTCACTTGAAAGGAAGTTCAACTGCTTGCATCTATCGAAAATAATAACTGAAATTACCTGTTAACCGCCCTATAAATTAGGCATTTCCAATTTAAAACCACTTGAAATGGAATTTCAAAATACATACCCGTTATAAAATCTCATCTAACAATTTACCTCCTAACATTCAAATTATATTATGAAGTTAAAAGGGAATGAAATGGCTCTTTTGCCCTTGGTCAAATGATGGAGGTAAAAACATAGAAAGATGGAATCACACAACAATAAGTTTCACATAATGACAGAATTAGAAGCATATCTAGTTTGCTTTTCACATCCTACTGTGACAATGAAAAAGTTCAGAGTGTAACAAGTTTGATTTTCCAAAACCTTCCACATTCTCATTCTCACCAGCCCTTCACTCTCGGGTACCTATACAATCACTCAAAGCTAGACAATATTTTGGTCTAACATCAAATCACTCGATACCATTTGACTAGCCTGACAGACTTTTTCTCTTTTTCGTTACAAATAAAATGTTCTAATGAACAGATTTCATATTTTGTCATGAATGAACTGCCATGTCCTTAATTGAATAAATGGATATGAGATGGTCAAAAGGGCTGACTATTATGTTGCTTATTTAGGAAATTTCGAGTAAATTGTCCTTCCATTAACTTTTCAAGTCTGTTGATGATATCTAGACTCAATTGATTTGCTGATAAAAATTATAATAGGGATGGTTATATACAAACGTGATCATCAAGGGTGGTAAAGTCAAAAAATGGCATAATCAGTCTAGTGAACGACAGTTTCCCCGTGCAAGTTTTCTGTTAGCTTCTTCAGTTAACACTTATATTGGCTGCGAACTGGCATGTTTAAACATACTAGGTCGATTAAGCAGAGCTCTCTATCCTTAACTCAGAACTGCTCATTGACTCTAAAAAGTAAACAATTATGTCGCCCTTTAGTAGGATAATTTTTTATCCTTCACATACGAAGTTCTCGTATTTCCTTCCTCTCTAAACTCAGCAACAGAATCCAAGTTCATTCAACTTACATGACAGTAGCTGTCTTGTACCAACCTCTGCAGGTTTTCTACAATTACAAGGAGGGCAACATACTGGGGCTTGTTGATCCTCTGATGGAAGAATCTGTGAATGAAGATATACTCAGGAAGATGTTCGGCTTGGCAATCCTATGTGCAGCCCCTATACGTGCAGATCGACCAGACATGAAAGAAGTCGGGGAGAGGCTTTGGACGATAAGGATGGACTACAGAAGACGAAAAGAGTAGTGCAGAGCTGAACTCTGTGGGGAGCCAAGAAACTGGGCTTGAACCTCTCGTCGTACAAACAAGGCGACAGGCTACAGTGACAGGTAGTGTAACATGTTCTATGAACTACCAGCTTTTTTGGCATCTGGGTTTCGACAGTGTGCTTGCAGATATTGATATTTTTTCTTCTGGGTTTCCTTGGTTTGATATGAAGATGAGTGAGATGCGAATATTCAATTGATTAGTAGTTCACTTCATTATTGTATCCTTGTAATTAGGTCCATCTGCATATATATTGAAGATTGGACATACATGTCTTGGTGACTTGACAGATTGTGCTATTGGTTTTTCCTTATGGTTGATTATCTTTGCCGTTGGTTCCGAATTGGCTTGCCCTGACCTAAAAGATTTAGAGCTCAGATTAAACAGGCTTCGACATGTACTGACACAAAGCATGGTGCTGGTACTGAGGCAATCGACATAAGCGAAACAGGGTAACTAAAGATGGTTGAATTGGGTGCTTCTGTCAACAAAATTACCTGTGCGATAAGTGACAATTGGAAGGCACAACCCATAAAAATCACTTCCGAAGCGTTACAATTTACTTGCAAGTTAGGTTCAGATTGGGCATTCCGAATTTGCGTCATTCATATTTATAATCTAAAATGATTCCGGGTCAAAAATGATTACATATTATTGGGCAAGTCATTACAAATCAGGTAGATTTTACAATTTTGAAGTAAAAAATCATTAGGGGGTTTTGGATTAGTTCAGTTCAAGGTTGGCAATTATGAATTAAAAAAATGCAACCCCCCAAATGTAACCCTGGAAATGCCATTCAACCTATGACTAGCAGAGATGAGATATGCAAGTATGTAATATCTTCACTTGGGGCTTTAGCCAAGGGAGTATGCAGTATGCCTCTCAATTCGATGTAATTACAGCCATGTTTGTTTTGTCCTTAAATATGATGAACCTCAAATCATACTTCTACCATTCTACGTATGGAAGCTCAAGGGCGGATTCAACATACAATGGGGAGAGTTTTGAGCCACAATGGCTGAGAAAATCTTGGAAGAATCCTCGGATTTATCAGCTTCAGCTCCGTAATCTGGTGATGGGGACAAGCTTTATTCAGTTTCATATTCACTCTTCAGCTGTATAATCACTGTGGCAGGAAAATGTGATAGGGTCGGAATCCCATCACTGTGGGGTTGAATTGAGGAAGAATGAGCCTCAGCCTATCACATTAGGCCGAGAAAAAATTGGGCAGACGAGGAAGCCGGATTCTCAACCTCTTCCATCGGCTAATAGCCAGCAAAGGATGAAGATTGAATATGTGCTCGGGCATGAAATCATGCCTCGTTAGTATACCAACCACAGGTGATCTCTGCAGTGAAAAAGCGACACTGTTAGTTTTTAACCTGTGGGTTTAATAGAAAACTCTGAAATTATGAGGTGTTCCCTCATAGGATGAGGGAATGAGCTTACCCCGGTGATCTTTGGGATGACGAGCATGTGCCTCAGACCGACTTGTCGGAAAAGAATGAGAGCCTTGGCTAATGACATTGTCTCCACAACAGTGAAAGGCGAGGCATTGGTAAATGGATGTAAATCAATGAACATTTCTAATTCGTCATCTGTCAGCTCTATGTCTTCGATTCTATCAATGTTCCCTGACCCTACCTTACCAAAATCGGCTGAAGAGAGTTGGGGAAACTTATCTATGCTGGTCAATGCCGGAGTGGGAATAAATGCTTTCTGCTTTAGCAACAAGATGAGATGGGCACGGAGTATTATGCCGAACAAAATGGGAGCTTCAGAGAGTGGAGGCTCATCAATTACTGGAAAGCCATTGTGGTTTGTCATTTGGAGAATCTGATAGATGGTGCCAACCTTTTCAATCCCGTTGAAGAATCTAAGCGGGCCTGTTACCACATCACCTACTGTTAGCTGCCTCATATAAGACTCAGCATGGGCTTCTAGGTAAGGAAACCCTTTCATCTTCATCAAGGTATCGTATATGTTTGCATTGAAAGCATCTGCTACAGTCTTGGAGACGAGGAGAACCACCATTACGAGGGGCAACAGTAACAGATTGTTGGTCAATTCAAGAAGGATCACACATATTGAGACGGTCATCCTCATCGTACCACCGAGAAATGAGGCAGACCCCAGGACCGCAAAGACGCCATCATTCAGACTTGTGGATGAACCAATCAGCATCCCGACATAACGGCCATAAGATGCGCCTACTAAAATAACAGGAACAAAGAGCCCAGCAGGAACCACAATCCCATAGCTAATGATGCTAAGAAAGAAGCAGGATGCAAAGAAGATGAGAATCGATGAGCCACGGAACTCAGAGTTGGTGTCCTGGCTATAAAGATTTCTAATAGCATCATCATTTGTGTTGAAAATTAAGCTAGCAAGATCATTGTAATATCCAGATTTGCACTGGAACTTCTTGAAGTTTCCGGATCTGCCTATGGTAGGACAAGGCTCGGATGTGTCGTCTGGGCAAGGCTGGCAGCTTGCAAGCCATGGCAGTCCAAATAGGAGGCACGTTGTGAATATGGAAACTGAGCAAGCTAGAAATATTTTGTAAAAGGCACCTTTCCTGAAATACAGGCCAGAAATTATGTCAGCAAGGTGAATTAACTCAAAACGCCCAGTCCATGTAATACTTCAACAGGAATGATTCTGACTTACTCATTGATTATTGCATATAGTCGTAGAGTTCTTTCCAGAATAAAATTGTATATGCTTCCCAGTATACCCCCAATCGCCCCAAGAAGTAGAACAGCTGGCACATCGCGTAGATGATAGTTGACATCTTCTGAAGCCATGTTAAACATAATTAGCCCACCTGTACCAAACAGCCCACACTTGCCGGAATAACAGAGGTCTATAAAACCACGAAGCAAGATAGCAACAACTGCAGTTGAAAAAAAAGTTCGCCACAAGAGTGCACTTCGCCACCTGGACAACACAATTTATTTGTTTCACACACTATGAAAGGTCAAAAAGAGGACTTCTACATCTGAATATGTATAAGCTATGCAAAGTTGAATCCCAAATCTTGAGATTTGCAAGTTAGTAAGCAATAACTCAAAGTCGTCCATGCTGCAGATGGAAACTTAATATGTTTACGCCGTGGAACTAATTTACAGTCATGCAAAAGTACAACGCTGATTTTCAGGAGGACATATGTCAAAAACATACTGTAAAAGGTAAAATCTAGTGAGACAATTCAGTGTAATTCTCTTCAAGGATTCTAAAAATTGAGAAAGCTATTTTCAAACCAAAGGCAATCAGATATTCAAGATGGGTCAAGTAGTATAAACTTCAACTAAAGGATAATGGACAACATACCATGATGCCATTTCTTCTAGAGCAAAAAGTACACCCCCAACAGGGGCACGAAAAGCAGCAGCAATTCCAGCAGCAGTTCCAAATGTTACAAGGTCTCGCCTATCACGATCATTTTTAAAGTAATGCAACCATTTCCATGTCAAACCATATTTCTTGGACCCACCTTGGCCAAGCAGTGCTGCAACAGATGCACCAGTATGTATCATAGGCCCTGCTTTTCCCACAAGAAGAGATCCAGAGACTGCAGTGATACTTCCAATAATCTGCATACGAAGAAATGAAAAAAGCATTAATATCAGCATAAAACCCGTATATATCAATAGCTTTCATGAATATAGCATTTACTAAAAATATTAATTTGATGTTTCATCAATCACTGATGTTATAAATTCATAGTTCAATTTCAAGGCAACAACAAATTTCCCAATAGCAAAATGACTATGAATGGTTTATCTCGCAACTCCTTACTTGATATGTCAAAATTTTCATGTTATTTATCCATATCAATTATAATTGTCCACACAAACAAAAAGTAACATATTGTTAAATAATAATGAAGATAATATTAATAATATTTTTAAAAATATGCCATTCTTCTTATTATGTTGATTACTGTTATTATTGTTTATAATAATGTATTACTAAAATATTAGTATTACAATCAAAATTAATACCTTCTGCTTATTATGATCATTCTAATTCAGCATTTTATTCACTATTATACTTATTAGTTACTTGATTTCTTATTATGATCACCATTGCTATGCGAGTGTATGACTGTTCCTATTGTTGTAATTGTTATCACTGTATTCATGAAAACAATAAAATTAAGAGAAAAAAAAGTCTTTTTATGCAACATTGATCTTTTAAAATGTAGATCTTCAAAAGAAATAATTTTATTAATTATTAATTAACATATATCTAGATTAAAGAATTTAATAATACTTATAGGAAAAGAACAAACATGTAGATATGAATCCCCTAGTTTTTCTTTATTGATAGAAAAATCCCCATTGTCTAGATCTAGATTAATGATAATTAACCATATAAAGCCCTTTCTTCCCTAACCAAGAACCCTAATTTCATCAAAATTAAGCACCAAAACATCTCACCTTCACAATCAAAGTCCTCAGAGTAAATATGGCCGGCGCGTCCACACCGTTTAAGTAAGCCTTCATCTCCGGAATGCCGGATCCCGCGGCTACCGGCGCTATGCAAGCAGTGATAACTGACGAAAACAGTATAAGCACGAAATTGAAGGATGCGAACACCAGGAACGCCATACCATACCTATCACAAACCATAAACAAGTGAAATTCATCAAATTACTGTTTCTAAATGGTAATTTTGTCGCCAATCAGCGAAAAATTGCACAAAGTGTAGACAGCAAGAGATTCAATTAAAGGGAGATACTTGTTAGCAAGCATCATATTAGAAGTAACTACTAATTTGATGCCGGCGATGTTCTCAACGGCGAGGTTATTGAAGAAACCGACCAAGCTCATGATGACACCAACGAGAAAGCACAATGTCCACTTCATGAACACGTACTGGTAAATCTGCGTCTTCCCCCTGCTCCTCCAGTCCTGCTTGAAGAAATCGTTCTCAATAATCCTAAAGAGAGAGAGGGAAGGAAAAAAAAAATTGTAGCTTGATAACAGGAAAAAGGCAAATTAAACTCTGAAAATCAATGAGAGTGGGACGGACTCGTAATCGAGGCTTTCGATGGGGCAAACGTCGGAGCCGACAAGAGCGACCTGGGAGGTGGTGTTGCTGAGAAAGAACTGGTGGTTGCTGCGATAGTTGTAGCCGTCAAGAAGCGGCTGGTGGACGGTGGGCGTCTGAGACTCCTCGTCTTCGCCATTGAGAATCGACGCCATGGACGAGCGAGAGAGAGATTCCTGTTAGTTGGAGCAATGGGGGGTGGGTGAGTGAATCAGGGGAAGATGCAAAATTTGAAGGAGGGGACTTTTTTCTTTTAATTATTGGAAGACAGAAGGGGAACTCTGGCTGCTATATGTAATTATCTTTTGACCCCTCATTATACCTATCTAATCTTTTTTTTTTTTGGGTTGAAATTATTCCTATCTTTATTTGAGAAATTATTCCTATCTAATACTATCTCCGTTAAAAAATCGATGAGTAAGTTTTTTTTAAACATTTGTACACAAATTAAAAAAATCATAAACTTATTACCTTTATAACTCTCATTAATTATCCACTACCATCATTAATCAATAAATTTTGATAAAAAAAAAAGTCAAAAAATAACAATTATTATATCCCAATATCTAAAAGACTTAAAAGAACTTATATTTTCAAATAAAAATTGAAGCCTAAAAAAACTTATATTTTTTAACAGAGGAAGTATATATCTATATTCGTATTATTATATTATTAAAATTGATGCCGAATGATTATAGGAAAAGAAAAATTCTCCTATTAAAAAATATTTTTAAAATAATATATAGTCATAATTTATACAAAGTAACTTCAACTTTTATCTATATTCTATATATATAATAATATATGTAAGTTTAGAAAAAAAAATGAATATCAACAATATATAATATAATATAATATAATATAATATAATATAATATAATATAATATAATATAATATAATATAATATAATATAATATAATATAATATAATATAATATACCTATATTTCTTTGGATAATACTATATTAAGTCTCATCCCATGAACTAGAATTTGCTAACACAATATTATAAAATTAGATTATCAATAAAAAAATCTATTTAAAATATGACAATAAATATAAATTATAATTCGAGAATTAAACTAAAATGATTAATAGATTTATCTAATGACATATAACTAATGATCACATTTACTATTTATATTGACATTTTGTTTATAATGTGTTTTATATATAATACTCTCACCGTTCGGCAAAACATGTCAATTTACTATTTACGCACGCTTTTTTAGGGGATTAAAATTATATAAAATATCTAGTTTTTTAATAATTTTTTTTAACAATTTTGTAGTTATTATTAATAAGTACAAACTTGTTAAAAAATTTATAAAAAATAAATATTTTATATAGTTTTTATCATTATAAAAAAGCGTGCGTGAATAGTAAACGACGTGTTTTGCCGAACGGAAGGAGTATACAGTTTTTTAAATATTTTACCATTATTATTTTTATTGTTGACAAGGGCCAAAAAAATTTTTCATCATTTCTTAAAAAATTATTTCCCAAATTTGAAAAGTTTTTTAACAAAATAAATAGTAACTTCAAGTCCAATTTGCGCAACAAGATGGAAGATGACGTTTTCTGTGACAGTTTGGTTTGCTATGACAAAAAAAAAGATGTTTTTCAAGCACATTGATAATGAGATTATCCTTTACTATTTTCAGGGTATGAAAACTTGTAAAATGAATTTACCACCTTTATCATAAAGTTGAACTATTTCAGTATATAACTCTAATTAGAAAAAAAAACTCCTTGTATTAGTGGGCTCTTTTATTTTTTAGGGAAATTTCGCTTGGTAGCCACAATGTTTGGTCTTTTTCGCATAGTACCCAAACATTTCAAGAATTTCGCATGGTAACCATGAGGTTTTGATAAATTTCGTGTGATAACCAAACTTATTAAAAATCATATAGAAATTATATAAAATGATAAATATATTATAATTCACTCACTTAATCACTCATTTTTGGTGTTTTACTTTTAAAAAACCGTCAACAACCCTTTTAATATTTAAGGAGATTAAATTATTTACCCAAAGAATGAGTAAATTATAAAAAAAAATCACCTAAAATTAAAAAAATAAGTACATAAAAAATGAGTAAATTATTTAAAATATGTACTTAATTTATTTTCAAATCCATAAATTAAGTACATATTTTAAACTACCATTCATTCATATTTGTTTAAATTAAATAAAATATTTTGGATAAAATAAACTTTGTATTATATATCTA
Source organism: Persicaria maculosa (assembly GCA_963922045.1). Taxonomy (NCBI): domain Eukaryota; kingdom Viridiplantae; phylum Streptophyta; class Magnoliopsida; order Caryophyllales; family Polygonaceae; genus Persicaria; species Persicaria maculosa. Next base: position 45,844,128 of record OY998270.1, on the reverse strand, counting down.
ATATGTAATCTTTTTAAAACATTAGAAAGGTTATTAATTAATATACTCTTTGAAAACAACCAACTACATTGGGTAATTATGTATACTTTTTTAAATTTAAAAGTTTTTTTAAAAAAAAACTACCATTATTTTTTTTGTAGAATTTATTCATTTATCATGCAATTAATGTGTAGCACTATAAAAATTTTAAATGGTTTTAGTTAACTTTTTAAAAATAAAAAACCAAAATTGGGTTGTTGTGTGAAAAAATATATTTTATTATTATTTTGTGATTTTACCTATATTCTAAAAGATTTTTAACCAATTTGATTAACATAAGAAATTTGCCCAAACCTCGTGGCTACCACACAAAATTGGTCGAAACCTCGTGGTTACCATGCGAAAAGAGTCAAACCTTGTGGCTACCAGACGAAATTTCCCTATTTTTTATTACTATTTTGTAGTATTGAATACGTTGTGTGTTGTATAAGCCCGGGTTATTCATTGTCGTTTGTCACCGATGTGGCAGTGTGCCCCCACCCTAATTGGATTCTAACTCTACCACTGATTATATATTTAATATTTCCTTTCAATAATATTTTAAAACCAATTCTTCTTGATTGTGTTCTATATTTTTGTTTCTCTCAACTATTTCAATAAAAAAATAGCGTATTAAATCACAATTTTAATATTTTTTAATAGTTTTTTCAAAAATCTTTTTTATAGGTATACAACCAAAAAAAATTAAAATTTTTTTAGCACCCCTAGCCGAAATCTTAGCTCCGTTAACGAATATATAGGGCAAACAAATGGATTAATGTTTAACTCTCTTGCCCAAATCTTATTAGAGATGGTCTAAGATAAGATTAAACTTTAAAGATCACATTTTAAGTGGGAATGAGAAAGATAAAATTTTAAGTCGATGCCGAACCATACCATAATCTCTCAACACCAAGGAAATTTGTAGAGTGATGTACACCAATACATCTCATTGATTCTTCCAAAGTACGTACATGTTAAAATTGTCCAATAAATTTTTATTTTAACATATACAGTCTGTTTTAACATTTGGCAAAAATTCGGGCTTCAATGTCGGAGCTAATTAGTGGTTTTCGATTTTAGTATTATGTTTGTTAAATTGTAATTTAAGTTTATGTATTGTGCATGATGTAATTTCTTTTGAAGTAATTAAAGTATTTCGACTTATTTAAATAAAATTTATATATTGGGTTATAAATATAGTCACCAATTTAGTTTATAAATAATATTAATTTATGAATAATATTTTTTAATGGAATCTAGATTTGAGAAAAGTAGTTGAGATGGATATAATCGTAAATTGATTTGGTAGGAAATGATGGAAATAATTATGGGAGAGGGGTATAATTGTAAATTAAATTGATAAGAAAAGATGGTTTTTGGGATGTTAGGGATGCTTTTGATAAAATAAAATAAAAATAAGAATGAGATGCTAAGATAATGTATCGGAGAGAGAAAATTTAAAAATTAGTATTTCTAGTATCTCTAGTATCTTTTGATAAACATGACCTATCATACATTAAAATGAATATGAAAAATAAAGATGGTCAAATACATTTCAGGGAATCAAATGATGTTATAGATAGGTTAGCTCGTCTCGCAGTGACTCTGCCGACGGATGTCTCACAACTGATACAGAACTGGAAGTTTTTGTCTGGAAGGATGCTCTAGGCAGAAAAAGGTCTCGGTGGGGGTCCCTTTCTAGCTAATTACTTTCACTGCTTAAAAAAAATCTTAATTGAATTTAACACATGATATTTGTTTTTTAATAAATAAAATTTATTCGAAGCTGATATGTGCATAGCCAGTTACTACTTACAGTATGTTCCATAACTTTTAAAATAATGGAATCAGAGGAGATGCTCCTCTGCATCCATATCCTTCAGGTAAGTCCGATCCGTAAGTGGTCCACAACTACCAAATCATAATCTGGGGGAAATAAAATACAAAAAAAAAAAAAAAAAAACTCCGTAGCAAATTAATCGAATAAAGGTTTGGTTGCAGGATATTCTTCGGTAGTTGAGGTAGACAAAAGGACAAATTAATACGATTTCGCTTGAGTATATTTAATTTGAAACTAAATCTTAAATTGAAATTCAAAGTTTACAAAATAAATATTTATACTTAAAATAATACCGTAATAAAAAATTTGAGAGAATTCGAGGGCATACTTTAAATAATTATTGTAAGGATATTTTCGTAAAATTTTAAATAACATAATTTTTCTAATTAAAACTAATACTGGAGTTTTATAAAATTACACATTTTGTCAAACGGAGAGTATTAAGATCATCTCCAGACTTCAACAGTTTCTTAAAAATTTTTCAAAATGGAGAAATAAATTACATAATTTTTTATTTAACTCCAACAACTTTTCCATTTTTGAAAATTTGAAGAATTATGTAGTTTAGAAAATAATGTAAATTTGAAGAATTACGTAGTTTAGAGAATAATTTAGTTTAGAGATACTGTAAATGTTTAATGATTTTTGTGTGAGAGAGAGAGGAAGAAAGAAAGAGAAAATAGAGTGGATGAGAATGGAGGTGTATAGGAGAATAGATCACATTGCAGCATGTGATTTGTCATGTGTGGAGGAGGAACGTACGACGGAAGACTGGTAGTTGCGTTGCGTCTTCTATAGGTCTCATACATTTTGGATAAGGACACATCCGTAAACAACCCTCAATATTCAATATTCAATATTCTATATTCAATGACAATAATAAAGTGTACGGGATAAGGAACCATAATTTATTTTTGTTTTTACACTAATTTCACACTAACAATCACAATTTAATCCACTGAAAGTAGGGTTTACAAGGTTGAAATACATTATAATATTGCTAATCCTATATCAAAATATATAACACTATTGTATGTGTTAGGCTTTGTTAATACAAATTGCATCATCCACTATTGTACGTCTCATTTCGTGTATGGATAATATATTAATATAATGTTATAAATAATCTAAATAGATTCAATAAATAAAAAATAATAATCTAAATATAAATAATTTTTTTACCAAAAAATAATATAGATATAAATAAAATTAGTTCGACATATTATATATAATCTAAATATCTTTTATTTAGATTCTCTCATTATATATATATAATTCACAATTATAAGTAAAAGATTTTTTCTAGTTTATCATTAATTAAATCTCATATAATTTAATAGATAACCGATTTTTAAAAATATTTTAATATTCTTTTTTATTATATATATTTATTACTTTAGTTAACTAAAATATATATGCACGGATGGATTGTGGCTACCTATTATGGCTATATAATATTTTAATAATTTATATTGTCCTAAAAATAATATAGATATAAATAAAATAAAAATTATTAAATAATTAATTTTGATATAAATAATTCTTTCTACCAAAAAATAATCTAGACATAAATAAAATAGCACCTATCAAATACTACATATTTATCTATTAATATTTGTGGAAAGTATGACTTTGAAATACTATTTATTTATATTTTTGTCAATTAACTAAAATATCTATAGATAAATGGTACGGACTAGCTTATATAACTTTCTAAAAACTATGACAAAATATTATATTATTAATTTATTTCCAAGAATCAACCCCAATGCACCACATAGGATGGTATGCATCGTTTTTAGTATATGTATATAGATATAGATATAGGTTAAACGAGTTTCAAGTATGTGAACAATTTAAATATTGATTATATAATATTATTGATTAATTGAGAGAAATAGGTAAAATTATCTAAATGAGTCGTCTATATTTGTTTTCTTTTTTGAAAAGAAAAGGTTTAATTTTAGGCGAGTTCGACTTCGCTATACCACACAGAGTATTATTGGTGGTTTTGGATCAGATGGAAAGCGCTTTCTCTCCCAGAAAACCCTTCCCAGAGAAGAACCCTAGTGTCACCACGAAACAAAATCACATATCGCTCCCACACCAACCATAAGATCCAACCTATATTGAAACACAGAGCCTCTCTTGATGAACCATAACAATTCGAGCCCGACATAGGAGCAGGTCCCAAATCAGTCCAAATTGCTCGGAGGGGATCAACGGTCTTACCTGAGATAAAGGGTAACACTTGGACCCGAAAATCCTAACATCGGCCGCTGAACCACAAAATCTTTTGAGCAAATCTTTTCTCTTTCGATTTAAGGTTCATCATGGCTAAATGAAACGAAGAGATTAAGTTCACAATTCAGCATTATATTCAAATACCCTAATCCCTTTACCTGGTGTAACGGCCTGAGTTATAAAACCCGGGATACGTTTTGAAGGTTGGATTACAATGAAGCAGATCATGATACTTCCTTCACAAGATATCAGCAACTATGACAAATATAGAGTGCTGCATAATTTCTTATGATTAAATGTTAGAAGCAAAATTAATAGAAGCATTTTTAATCAAAGTGAAAGGCAGAAAGCATTTCGGGCATGTTTGGCTGGAGTTTTTCAGAGCGGTAGATAGAGCATTTTCAAAATGCTCTGAGTATCCGCGTTTGGCAGGGCAGTAGCTTTTTCAAAACGCTCCCACTTCATCTCCTCTGGCAGCTTTGAAAGCGTTTCCTCAACATCTCCCTGGAGCAAGCGTTCGATGAAAGGGGAAAGCGTTTTGTAAGGTCTCTAATCGCCATCGCCTATTTCTAATTCCATCTCAGTAAGGTCTCTAATCGCCATCACCTATTTCTCCTTCCATCTCAGTCATCGCTTTCTCCTTCCATGAGAGGCGCAGGATGACAAACTCGGTAAGGTCTCTAATCAAGTCGATTTCTCATTAAGGTTTTGAAATCACTGATCTATTTGCCTATTTGTAGGGGCTCTTCCCAGATTCCAAATCGCCTTCTCCACCAAACTCTTTCCCTTTCACGCTCTTCAAGTAAGAACCCCAATTTCGATTTCGATTTGCAACAACTCTGTTATCATCAATTTCGCATTTAATTGTTTGGGTTTTCTTTATATGGCCGATTTTAGGGTTTCGTACCCTAAAATTGCTTTTTTGAGTCATCTGTGATTTTTATATGGCCGATTTAGGGTTCTGTACTTGAGTCTAAGGAATGGTCTGATTCAATTTAACAAGTGTAGTTTAACAAAGTCTAGCTGGTGCTAATTCAATTTAGACCTACCTTGGATGGTATAGAGTGAATTATAATGCACTTCCGACCAAAAGTTTAACCAAAGCATTGTATCATTAACATATCAACTGGTTAGCTTCGATCTACTACATTATTTTTAAGTGGAAAGGTCCTGATGATCTAGACTACGCAACCATAGTTGGTCAGTTTGTGTGTATGAAATTATCTGGTAACTTACTGGAAGGATTTTGGCTTGGTCAGTTTGTGTCCTGATGGTTTGTTTGCTCATAAGGAGTCAATTTGAGAAAAGTGTAGCGCCCACCTAATACCCACAAAACTGTTAACCCCTCTTATTGAAGCACCCACCTAGTACCTACCACATATTTTAACAAATAATATCTCCATACACATCAAATTCATTCTGGATGATATGAACATGGACTAGTTAATTAATTCCAAGTTTCAAACCAAAAGCCAAGGTGGCCTGATAATGCATATCCTAGATAGGCATTATAGGCATTTTTAGGCTAGTTAGGTTGCATTTAGTTAATTAATTAGAGTTAAAGTGCATCTAACGATTATTTTAGAAGCGTTCGGATTTTCCGCGAATTTGTGAGTATTGTTACAGATTAGATTCGAACACTATGGGATGCATATAGTGGAGACTTGAAGAAGAAGAGCAAAGAATTGGAGCTGCATCAAGCTTCTGGCAACGGGATGAAGCAGTGGGGCATATGCCGCGGCCGCAGTATACATGCAGCGGCCGCTGCAAGGAGCTGGAGCGGCGCTGAATGGAACACGCATGCAGCGGCCGCAGCACATATGCAGCGGCCGCAGCACATATGCTGCGGTCGCCGCATTGGTCATCTGACGCATTGGTCGCCGAGCAAACCCTAGTTTATTTGTTATTTCGTTTTTGGTTCGGCTTAGACTTTTAAAAGGCCGAGAGTTAATTAGTTTTGAGTACTTTTCATTTTCATTCTACGTTCATCAGACAATTTAGAGATTGAGCGATGTCTTCCATGAGGAACTAAACTCATCTGTTCTGCCTACAGTTTGACGCTTTATTTGGATTGATTGTGAGTTTCTAATTCTCGTTCCTTGTTTCCTATATTTGAATGCTTCAAATTCTTTGCGCTTATTGATTATTGTTTTGTTCTATCTAGCCCGCGCAACTAGTTAGATCAATTCAATTGCTAGGGTTTTGTAGATTCCTGATTGTGAACCTTAACCTAAGTAGCAAACTTGTCCCTTTAGGGCTGATTGAACTAATTGGATAGGTAGGAAGTTGAATGTGTTGTTAAATCCCTCTTTAGGGACTGCAAATACCTTGGCTAATCTCTGAACTTAAAGCTATCAATTGGGTTAAATCCTTCTTTAGGGACTGTTCGATTGATAAGGGTTGCTAGGACTGATTGGACTAGTAACTATATTAGGTCGGGACAAGGGCATTCATAGGAAACTTAATAGGACGAGAAGAAGTTACAAGGATCGCTTCAACCAAATAAAGTGGAAAATTGTAGGTAGAACTACTTCTCTCAATTGTTTGAATCACAACCATTTACTCTTGCCTTTCATAATTCGTTGTGTTTTCACAAACCCCCCATTTGGTTACTTTAATTGGCACTTAAATCACATTTGAATAACAAATCTCCCTGTGGATCGACCTCTTACTTATTACTATACTAGTTATAGGTTTGAGTTTTCTTTGACGGATCAACGACAGGTTTTCCCTCCGTCAAATTTGGCGCCGTTGCCGGGGAGGTTTATTGATTCTTGTGTGTTTTGGTGTTGATTTTTGGTGTGGACCATCGTATATGGTCCATACCCGTGCTACTAATCCATCTTTGCTATTGTTTGATTCAGAGATTGAAAAGTCCCTTTCTGCCTTACGGCGAGAAACTCATGATCGCTTTCACGAATCTTCTTCTGATCAGGGAGAAAGCACTGTAGAGATGGCTTACAACGCAAATCTTACTCTGAGAGAGCTTACTGCTCCTGACTTGGCACAACAACCCCTGGCAATCCAATTCCCTGCACTTGGGGAAGGAGTGAATTTTGAGCTGAAATCTGGGGTAATTCATCTATTACCCAAGTTCCATGGGTTGAGTGGGGAAGATCCCCACAAGCATTTATCAGAATTTCACAATGTGGTGGTTGGAATGAAACCTGAGAATGTCACTGAAGAACAAATCAAGCTGAGGGCCTTTCCTTTCTCTCTAAAGGATGACGCAAATGAGTGGTTCTTCTATCTACCACCTGGGAGTATATCTACTTAGGCTGAAATGAAGAGAACCTTTCTAGAGAGGTACTTTCCTGCAACTAAGTGTAACGCTTTGAAAAGGACGATTAGCAGCATTGAGCAGCAGGCAACGGAGTCTATTTATGAGTATTTTGAACGCTTTAAGAAACTCTGCGCTAGCTGCCGATGTCATGGTTTCCCTCAGAAAGATCTGGTTCTATTCTTATTTAATGGGCTTACTGATGAGGAGCGCAGAACGGTGAATTCTTGTTATGGGGGAAACATGCTGAATAAGACACCAGCGGCAGCATGGGAGGTGTTCAAGGAGCTCTCTGAGGGCTCTAGGCAGTTCAACAAGAGCACTCGTGCTAGAGGTGTACTTGCCATTGATGCCCCAGTGGCTGCATTACAGACTGATATGGCAGAGATGAAAGAGATGATCAAGAAGCTCGTAGTTGACAGAACAACTCAGCAGTTGAAAGCATGTGAATCCTACAGCGATCCATTCCATCCTATGGATATGTGCTCAACCTTGCAAGAACCTAATGTTGAGTTGAATGCAATTGGGAATTTTTCTCCACAAAGGCCTAGGCAAGGCAACTTTGGTAATCCTGGGTACTTCAACAATAATAACTACAATGGAGGCTATCAGCAGGGCTCTGGTTATGGGAACTACCAAGAACCTTTCAATCGGCAAGGAGGACCTCAGGTAAGGCCACAACAACAGTTTGACCTTCGTCAGGGAGGACAACCTCAGGCAAGTACATCTGATGGAAATCCACTACAAGCCCTCACACAATTCGTAACGAACCAGGCTGAACGCACAAAGAACTTAGAGATGTGCACTAAGAACCTCGCACAGGCAGTCTTGGACCAAGGTGAACGATGTAAGAACTTGGAGAATCAAATGAGTCAAATCATTCAATTGCTAAGTGCAAAAGAGGCAAATGACTCAGGAAAGCTCCCATCGCAAACGATTGCGAATCCCAGGGAGAATGTCAGTGCAATAACGCTTAGGAGTGGCAAGGAACTGATTTCCACACCACCAAAGGGCGACGAGGAAATCATGGACGAAGAGATAGAAGTTATAGGCGAGGAGGATGGCAGCTGCACAGAGCGGCGGCCGCCGCAACCATGCAGCGGCCGCGGCACCAGCCGGAACCCCGCTGCCAGGTACACCCTTTGTCCCTCCTTCTTCTTTACCTTCTTCTTCTTCTTCTCCTCCTCCTCCTTCTTCTTCTTCATTACCTTTGGAGACTCCGAAGCCTATCCCACCTTTTCCCGAAGCTCTAAAGGATACACGAAGGTATGAGAACGATAAGGATATCTTTGAGACATTCAGCAAGTGCGAGGTAAACATTCCTTTACTCAACTTGATTAAGTGCATTCCTAGATATGCTAAATTCTTGAAGGAATTGTGCACCATAAAGAAGAAGCAAAGATTTAAAAAGAAGGAAAAGGTGAGCTTAAATGAAAATGTCTCTGCTGTGGTGCAAATGAAATTGCCTGAAAAGTGTGGAGACCCAGGTATGTTTACGGTTCCATGTGCAATTGGGAATACTAGATTCAAACAAGCAATGTTAGATCTAGGAGCCTCAATTAATGTTATGTCCTATAACTTGTACATATCTTTTGGTTTGGGTGCTCTGACTGAGACTGGGGTTATAGTGCAACTTGCTGATCGATCACATATCAAGCCAAGAGGCGTTGTTGAAGATGTTTTGGTTATGGTTGATGATTTGTTTTTCCCTGTTGATTTCTTTGTTTTAGATATGGAGCAGGGAGCCCCAGAAACACCCATCATACTAGGAAGACCATTCCTGAAAACTGCAAAAACGAAAATTGATTGTTGTGAGGGTTTATTGACTATGGAGTTTGATGGAAGAAAGATAGAGTTCTCTCTCTTTAATCATGCTAAGCTTTCTCCTGAAAGTTCTTTAGATATGCCTATTGCTAATAATATTGATCGCAACAATAATTTTCGTGAATTGTTAGAGACACCTAAGGAAAATAGTTTCTTGAAATTTGAGCCCCTTAACAAATTGCAATCCATAGGAAAAGAAGAACTCAGAATAGGTGTTGATGGTTATGTTGATCCGTTTAAGCCCGCACTTTCACCTTTTGAGAAACTAATTTCAAATGGTGTAGAAGCTTTTGTGATTTCAGGACAACCCCCAGGACTAGCTCAAGGAGAGAAGCTAATGGTAATGGATGAATGCTTGGACAGAAAGCTATACCTTCCAAGGGTGCCCGCACTTGTCAATGAGATGACAAGTCTAGGTGACCCTGGTGGAGGAACCTAGGCCAATCAAGGGTCATTACGTCGAGCCAACGACTTTAAACAAAGGCGCTTCTCGGGAGGCAACCCGAGGTAAGTTTTCTTATTCTTTTCCATTAAATCATCCTTAAGTAGTTTTTCTTGTTGCTTTGCTTTTGTTTTGTTTGGAAATGGGACTAACAACTCATGAAAAAGCGGAACTGGATTCGTGCACATCAGAGAAGGAGAGTGCTACATCACATGCAGCGGCCGCAGCTTATTGCCGCGGCCGCCGCATACAGCCGCAGCAGCATGCCAAATGCAGCGGCCGCAGCACATGTGCAGCGGCCGCCGCATACCAGTCCCGTGATCCCTTTCCTGATTTTCTGAAAAATAAAAAAAATAATAAAATAAAATAAAAAGCCTGGATCCATCCTTGCTAACCTTATATGCCATCACTTTCTTCAACACTCCCCCATCAACCCTAACCTCCCATCACCATTTCTCCCATCTCCAACCTTCATCCTCTCCACAAAACCACCAAAATTCTTCAAATCTAACCCCAATCGGCTGTAATCTCTTCCTCTACACCACCTAGGCTTCAACCCGACCCGATATTTGTTAACCGGCGGCCATATCGAGCTTCCGAGCCCGGATCCATCCACCATTGCTAACAAAATAGGAAGGAGTCGCCAATCTACCAGTGCAGCGGCCGCCCCATAGTGCAGCGGCCGCCGCATCTACCCGCCGCCCCTTTGCCGCTGCCACACACTATTGCAGCGGCCGCCCCCTGTTGCAGCGGCCGCCGCCGCCTCTGCCCGCTGCCATACTATTGCAGCGGCCGCCGCCTGTTGCAGCGGCCGCCGCTTGCATCCCGCCGCCATTGCAGGTTTGCTTCGTAGTTTTGTTGTGGGTACTTGTGTTCGGGTGATTATTTTGTGCATTATTGTTGGTGTGTTGTGTGACTTGAGTAACTTGTTTGATTGAGGATTGAGATTGGGTGCTATTATTGTGATTGAGTGTTGATTGAGTATGGTGAGACAATTGAGGAATTTATCTAGGAGTCAAAGGGTCGTTTGGGACAGATTTGAGGCGAAGAAATTCGTTCAAACAAAATTCTTCAATGTTCCGATGTTGCATAGGTTGGGTATGTTAGTTTGTACACAACAGATGTTAACACATGCGGGTTTGGGGGATTTCATTAATTTGAGTGCACCTACATATCCGGAGTTGGTCAGAGAGTTTTTGTCGACATTGGTGGTGTCGGAGGATGAGACCATTAGGTTCCATTTGCTTGATCATGCGTACTCCCTCACGTTTGCTGAGTTGAGGGAGATCTTTGGTATTTCTGAGGAGCCCACCGAGGATTGGGCCGAGCATGGGAACGACCAGACGACCCATGATTTTTGGTATGCAGCGACCGGCGAGGCCTTTGATGGACACAAAGGCGAGTACAACTACAAGTTCGTCCACCCATGTCTGCGTTTGGTTCACAAGGTCCTAGCCATGGCTATCATTGGGCAGGGCGAGGTGAACAAGGTCGCCGCTGCTGATTTGGCTTGGTTGTGGTGCTTCTCGCCCTAGTCAAATGTCATTCCTGATTGGGTTGATTTATTTTTGGAGAGTTGCAAGAGAGTTGCAGCGAAGAGGACGGGGAGATTTGGTCTGGGGGGCATGATTACTTTGATCGCCCAGCATTTTATTGATCCATCACAGGGTGGTGCTCGCATGTCTGGCGGGTTTACTTATACAGAGGATCAGCTTAGGCGAGCCTATCTGTTGGAGGGCTCACAGGAGACGGGTTTTGTCTGGAAGGCCGGACCTCAAGGGGTCCACAGATTGAGATTACCTAGGGCACTTCCGTATGGTCCTACTGATGTTGCCTTCTACATTGAAGGCGATGTAGATGATGATGCTCCTGACGACGATGATGAGGAGGAGCAGGAGGATGCAGCTGAGCAGGTTCCCCCCGCAAATCATCCTATGCCTGACTATCATGGGGGTGGTTCTCAGTTTACTACAGGGTCTTCTGCTGGGCCTAGTTCCTCTTATGTTGAGTCTACTTGGCGTGAGGACATGTTTGCACAGATGCACCAGCTTTCGATCCGCCAGGACTCCTTTCAGTATGAGCTCAGTGACTTGGGTCGCAATGTTCGTGATATGGCCTCGTCTATAGAGGACATGAGGAGGCAGCAGGAGTACTACTATAGCATGGCGTGGCCCCAGTTTCCACCCTACCAGCCACTGCCGCCTCAGTAAGCAGTTAGTTTTCTTTACCCTCACCTCGCGTTTATTTGATTTAGTTTTGTTGTCTTTGATATTTCATTGAGGACAATGAAAGATTTAAGTGTGGGGGAAGGAAGTTTAGTGTATATAGGTGAGTTTAGTTCATATAGTGCATTTAGTAGATCATGTTTAAATTTCTGCACACATTTTTATTTTTTGAATCATTTCATATTTACATTTCCTGTTTACTTATGCATAAAAAAAAATCATCATGCATTGCATCCATATGTGTTATTCAAATACCCATCTGGCTTAGTTTGTCCTCTAATTTAAATTTCAGCATGATCATATAAATCCCATGGAGTTCTGAATGTTTTGGCCTTGTCTATATTCTTTATTTTATATGAAGCATGACCTTGCAAATATAATTGAGCATGTATGATTGAGCTAAAGTATGATTGAAATCCTATGAACATGACCTTGTGAGAATGTTAGCCTTATTTGGAATCGTTTATAATTCTTTTGCTTAATTGTGTAATTTACTCTCCTTGTGTTGCTACCTCTTGGCATTGACTTCAGTATCACATAGTTGTTGCTTGCGGAGTATGTTTATATCTTGAGTTTTTTTTGTTCTAGTTTGTGCATATTTAGGGCAATAAGGTGGCAATGGTTGATGCACTTAGTAACCGGGTCTATGCATGACACCCATGTGCATGATTCGCGCAAAACAGTGTTGAAAACTACCCACTAGGAAAGAAAGCTTGATCATTGAGTAACCAGGTTCATTCATGACACCCATGTTTGCAACTTGCGTCAAAAGATGTTCAAGTGGACTTCATTTTAGGAAGTTGAGGTGTTGATAGACCGGGGCCATTCATGACACCCATGTTTGCGACTCGCGTAAGGAAAGCACCAAAACAAATAAAAAGAAAAAAAAGAAAAAAAAAAGAAAAAAAAAAGAAAAAGAAAAGAAAAAGAAAAGAAACAAAAGAAAAAAAAAAGTGTCACGTTTTATTTAGTTTTCTTTATTTTGTCCCGCAAGTAATGACATTTAGGTAGATATTTGGTGATATGGAGGTCAATGTCTATGAGCTTAGTGCATTTTGGATTGAGTTGAGAGTTGTATTCTAAAGTCTAAACACATGAGAGCATGAGTGAAACACATATTCCTGGTGAGGTTGGATGATTTCTACTTATAAGCTTTGATCACTTCTATACATGCTATGACGTTTGTTTGCTTGGTTTATGGTTACACTTGCTATAATGTTGCTTTTTGATGAGGTTGAGACTTGAAGGGATTTCCTGTGGGATGCATTGATTTATGTTCACTCTATCATTGCTTGAGGACAAGCAAAGGCTAAGTGTGGGGGAATTTGATAATGCATATCCTAGATAGGCATTATAGGCATTTTTAGGCTAGTTAGGTTGCATTTAGTTAATGAATTAGAGTTAAAGTGCATCTAACGATTATTTTAGAAGTGTTCGGATTTTGCGCGAATTTGTGAGTATTGTTACAGATTAGATTCGAACACTATGAGATGCATATAGTGGAGACTTGAAGAAGAAGAGCAAAGAATTGGAGCTGCATCAAGCTTCTGGCAGCGGGATGAAGCAATGGGGCATATGCCGCGGCCGCAGCATACATGCAGCGGCCGCTGCAAGGAGCTGGAGCGGCGCTGAATGGAACACGCATGCAGCGGCCCCGACACATATGCTGCGGCCGCCGCATTGGTCATCTGCCGCATTGGTCGCCGAGCAAACCCTAGTTTATTTGTTATTTCGTTTTTGGTTCGGCTTAGACTTTTAAAAGGCCGAGAGTTAATTAGTTTTGAGTACTTTTCATTTTCATTCTACGTTCATCAGACAATTTAGAGATTGAGCGATGTCTTCCATGAGGAACTAAACTCATCTGTTCTGCCTACAGTTTGACGCTTTATTTAGATTGATTGTGAGTTTCTAATTCTCGTTCCTTGTTTCCTATATTTGAATGCTTCAAATTCTTTGCGCTTATTAATTATTGTTTTGTTCTATCTAGCCCGCGCAACTAGTTAGATCAATTCAATTGCTAGGGTTTTGTAGATTCCTGATTGTGAACCTTAACCTAAGTAGCAAACTTGTCCCTTTAGGGCTGATTGAACTAATTGGATAGGTAGGAAGTTGAATGTGTTGTTAAATCCCTCTTTAGGGACTGCAAATACCTTGGTTAATCTCTGAACTTAAAGCTATCAATTGGGTTAAATCCTTCTTTAGGGACTGTTCGATTGATAAGGGTTGCTAGGACTGATTGGACTAGTAACTATATTAGGTCGGGACAAGGGCATTCATAGGAAACTTAATAGGACGAGAAGAAGTTACAAGGATCGCTTCAACCAAATAAAGTGGAAAATTGTAGGTAGAACTACTTCTCTCAATTGTTTGAATCACAACCATTTACTCTTGCCTTTCATAATTCGTTGTGTTTTCACAAACCCCCCATTTGGTTACTTTAATTGGCACTTAAATCACATTTGAATAACAAATCTCCCTGTGGATCGACCTCTTACTTATTACTATACTAGTTATAGGTTTGAGTTTTCTTTGACGGATCAACGACATGTTTTCCCTCCGTCATGGCCCAAACCCAAAAAATAAATTGTGGACCTTAAAATTAATTTATAAACTTCCCACTCCTTTTCATGGAGTTCAGGAGGGTAAGAAGTAGTATCTGGGTACATTAAATTACTAGAGTGTACCTCCAAGTGGAGGGATTCAATGGGGGATTTGTGACTTATCTTGATTGTTGAGTCTGCCTTTGATTCATCTATCTCCTACAAATTTGATTTGTTGACATAAATTGACTCCTTATTGTTAAGAATAGCCATAGAAAGGGGAAGGATACAGATAAATGGGGTGGAGATTAAGAATTTTTTTATTAAGCATAGGAAGACAATATATTATTGAGAAGACCTGCTAAATCCATATTGTTCAGTAATGATATGAAATTAATTCGCTTTCCAGAACTTCTATCGATTTGTGCTTTGACTAGATCATTATGTTTGAAGTGTTTGGTGCTTATTATAATTAGCTTATGCTACATTCAGATTTGGTGCTCCATCCACCAAATATTTTTATACCTTAAGAAAGAGATAGGAAAAAATATCTTGAAGTGCAGACACATAATGATCTCTTTCTTAAGGTATAAAAATATTTTTTCCTATCTCTTTCTTAAGGTATAAAAATATTTGGTGGATATAAGCTAATTATAAGTGAAAAAAAAAAAGCAATATAAGTGAAAAAAAGCAAAGATCATTATGAGGAAAAGGAATGTGGAAATCACAAAGGAGAAAGTGCATTAATGAAAGAAAGTTTGGAAGTTTCTCCCCGGATTTAGCACCACATTGCCAAATATAGCCCATCACTATACCTTTTACCCACTCTTCACCATTGCGCATAAAATTCCTCTTGATTATTAATGGTATGTTACAAATTGTTTTTGCATAACCCTCCTTTTGTGTGAGATGTTGCTTTTCATTCACATGCATGAATTTGAAGGCATTAGTACCTTTGCAAGGATGGTAATTGATTGTAAGGTTATATGAGAATGGATCTACAATGTTGAGAGTTTAGTCCTTCCCCTGAATGACCAACAAGAGTATTGCTTGAGGACAAACAAGCTTAAGTATGGGGTGTTTGATGTGCGCATATTTCACCATGTTTCATGCTCACATTTATTCCGTTTTTATGCATATTTTATACTTTCGGGTTGGGAAAGTAGTGAATTTGTGTAGTTTAAGTACATTTGCAAGATATAGAGGTCTACACAAGTTTTGGTTTGATTTCGCAGAAAACGGAGCATTTTAGAGTGAAGACAAGACAAAGAAAGAAGAACTCAATCTCGAGCAGGAAGTACTCGATCTCGACACGTGTACTCGACATCGACAAGATAACCCGAGATCAATTGAGGAGAAAAGATGAAGATCGAGCCAAAGCCATGTCGACCACACAATCCAACTCGACTCAACATAGGTCACTCGATATCTATCTGTCCACTCGACATCGACTGGTGCAACAAACGTGTGAGAAACGCGGATTGGGCCGAATCTTTGGAGGATATTGCTTAGCCACAAGACATCTATCATCTACCAAGATTCATCTATCTTAGGGGTATATTCCAAGCATGTTAGGGAATATTACATATTTTAATATTTTATTTTAGGATATAATTTAGCTTAGATAAACTTTCCTTATACCAATCTTAGTAGGAATAGGACTCCAATCCTTGGCTAGCAAGGGTTAGGAGGCTATAAATAAAGTCATAGGGTCTGGTTTTTACTCATTCAATCAACAAACAATCAAGCAACCAAGAGAAGAGAGAGAGAAGGGCGAGAGAAGTAGAAGATAGGGGAGAAGAAGACGGTGGTTGTACGATTAGTTTCTTTCCAAGTTTTAATGCAAAGTTCTTATTTTTATGCAAAGATGTTTTCCCCAATGAAGAGTGAGTAGTCTTCCTACTTCTAGGGTCGGGGTGAGCCCGGCGGTAGCCATGTAAGTATGCTTGAGTTCTCTATTTGATTTTGCGATTTCATCTTCTACCCCATGCTCAATCCTTTATGAGAGTTTTAGGATCATTCCTTATTTACATTATATGAAGCGAGAGTGGATTATACATGTGAATTTGGATAGAAATTAGGTTTTGCCTGCGAAAGTTGACTAAACCCTAATTATGAAAAGGTAGAAACAAATTAGGTTTTTATGCGAAAGTCTCTATATTCCTAATTGGCGATGATAAAAGCTTAATCTTTTATATGATTAAAGTTATAATGCATGCATGACGATCGTCGTGGTAAATCCCTACCTTAGGAGCTTTTAGTTTATTAAACCCAAAAACCCAAAAATATTCTTTCTTTCTTTATTTTCTTTATTTTATTCCTTCGTATTTTACTTTCTGTTTTCCGTCTGTGAAAGTACTCGGTTTCGACCATTCCAATCGATATCTACCAACTGCATCGAGAGATCCCCACGTCGACAGTCTTCTGAGTCGACAGGAACCACTGACCTACTCGAGATCGACCTCACTAGTCGATATTGAGTGCTTCTGTTGTTTTCTCTTCTCTCAAGGTTTTCACAGATCGACGCTGAGCACTAGGAATCGACTGCCCCTGTCGATATCGACTCCCCAACTCGATATCGAGGGTACTGGTCGACTTGTGCAGGAACTTTAGAGACTATTCAGAAATCACTGACCCGCCTCCTCGTGGACCGATCATGATTCCCTTCCACTACAACGGGAGGAAGTCTTGTATTTTATTTGCATGGACTAGGATTCAGTTTGATTTATATCTTTTATTTATTAGACTTGATTTCCTCCTCTCATCAGGTGGTTGCCTGTGCGTAGGGCAGAACCTCAGAAGCTCCTTGAATCGCTCCCACTTGCGCCAGGGTTTCATGAGGCTTTTGCTTGAAAGCCATGATCTTCTGAAGAATGACCACCGTCTTGGGAAAAACTTATTGGGAAAGGCATCCTTGACTTCATCCCACGTGCGGAGCGATCTTGGGGCTAGGCTCTCCAACCATGCTAGTGCTTTCCCTGCAAGAGACCAACGAAAAGCCTTTAGTTTGACATATTCAAGGCTTTGTCAATCAGCAATAGTATCACACAAATCAAGGAAACTAGTAATGTGCTCTAAAGGGAAATCATTAGGTTTTCCCTCAAATTGATGTCGCCTAGTTTCAGTTAAGAAGCTAGGTTTAATCTCAAAATTAGAGTGAGAGATAAGAATGGCCGATTCAGGCACTGAGAGCACAGGGTGCATGTATTGCTTGGCATTTTGAGGGAGAGCATTGATTTGGGCTTCATATCGCCTCCTTTCCTCCTCCTCCCTGTCACTGCACTCCCTTTGTGCCGCCTCTCTAGCGGTGAAGTCCTCGACATGCTTGCTTAAACGCTCAATCTGCTGAGCCTGGGTCTCTTGGTCTGCCATGATTCTTTGTACTCTAGACCTTAGATGATTACTTCCCCGGCAACGACGCCAATTTTGTTAGGATGAAGAATTGACTTAAACAAATATAAATATAGATGCAAACCAATCCCTTATCCATAAAAATAAATTACAAGACTTCCTCCCCCTGTAGTGGTAGCGAGTCAGGATCGATCCACGAGGAAGCGTGTCGGCGGAATCCTAGATAGTCCTGAAATCACACGTTTGTATCAACCAGAAGCCTCGATCTCGAGATGTATACTCGACGTCGACCTAGGCTGTCGATTCCTACTACAACAGAAGACCTGCAAAGACAAAAACAAGCAGTCGATATCGACCTAGGGTGTCGATATCGAGTATCAGTAGCAACGTCGACCTGGCTCAGAAAACTGCTAGTTGACACAGGGGCATTCTTACTTGATATCGAGCTTAGATGCAGGCAGAACAGGCATCGACACAGAAGACCATCGACGTAGACTGGGTGTGTCGATATCGACCAGATATGTCGATATCGAGTGGTTCCTGCACTGGTTAGTTGTCGGCAAAGAAGGCTGAAGACAATAGGATGGTAATCGAAGGGTGGACAGAAATAACAGTGATATTGATGAGTACAAATATATAAAAGGGTAACTCCTAAGGCTAGGGTTTACCACAACATTAACCAAACATGCATAAGGTAAATAAGACGGATAATTGCGCTATCTCACCCGAGGGACAAGCTTTCGCCGTACACCAAAGATTAGGAATACTCTTGCAAATAAACCTAATTGTCTCTACCAATTTTATGTTTATAACCCAAGTTGTTAACATGAACCCATTTTCTAGCGATAAGGACTAAACATAGAATCGTAGGAGATGATATAGACACAACGATATCAACATCAACTACTTACCTCAAACACGCATGGCTAACGTCGGGCTCACCCCGACCCTAGAAGATTTGGGGAACTACTCGTACTTCATCGCAATAAACACAATGATTGGAAATAAGGAAACTTGCATTAAACTTTCAAAACTTTATAACTCAACGCCGGCTATCGCAACCGTCAAACCCTAAAGCTTCTCCTAAACTCTAACTCTATTGCTTATTGTGGTCTTGAATGCTTGAATGAATAAAAACCAGCCCCCTAAGGCTTTATTTATAGCCTATTAATCCTTGCTAGCCAAGAAAAGTAGTTCTAATCCTACTAAAACTTCTATTTAAAATTCTATCCCAAAACAATTAAGATGAAATATTATTAAGGTAAATATAAAATATCCTAGGGTAAAAAAGAAAGTTCCCTAGGACATAATCTATCTAATAAAGAAAGATAAACTATGGCTCTTGTGGATGTATCTCAAATCCGCGTCTCAAAACCGCGTCTAATCTGTGTTAACTTCCACTCGATATCGACCTAGTCAGTCGATATCGAGTGCTTCATCTCGGCTCGATCTATTGCACGTCACTCGAGCTTTGGTGGTCAGTCGATGTCAAGGTCTCCACTTGATCTCGAGTCATGTCGAGTGCTTCCAATAGGTCTGTGTTGTCTTGTATCGATGCTCAGTGTCTACATCGATGTGCTTAGTCGATCTCGACTTGTCTGGTCGATATCGACCTCTTCTTTGCTTCACTTGGCTTTCTCGTTTCGACTTCGATTCCGCTCCAATTCCTATACATTTAGACCAAAATTTGTGTAGACTCTATTTCTTGCACGTTAGCTCATTCTACACAAATTTGCATTATTCTTAACCTTTACTTTAGGAATCGAATGGAATATGAAGTCAGAACATGCAAATAAAATGACTACAAATATGTACATCACATATACGATTAAGTGATGCAAATTAAATACAACTTATTTTCATTGAGTTGCATCAGGAAAAAGAAATAGAAAACTAATTAGAAATATCACAGCTATGGAAGGAACTCAAATCATGGGTGATTCAAATGTAAGCAATGAAATTCGACGGGATTTCCAAAATCAATTTTGTCGTCAACAAATACACACCGAAAAACTACAAGAATACTTACGATTAATCACAACGGAGATAACAAATGAAGATAATAACCGGTTTATTGCCATCCCATCAAATGGGGAGATGAAGCATGCTTTGTTTACGCTTGGGAAAAATAAGTCTCTAGGTCCGGATGGGATGGCAGCAGAATTTTACGAATCATATTGGGACATTGTGGGCCCATCAGTAATTAAAGCGGTCAAGAACTTTTTCATATCAAGAATAATACTAAAATAAATTAATCATACATTCATCACACTTCTACCCAAAAGTGACAACCCCACTACAACAGCACATTATAGACCAATTAGCCTCTATTCTACCATCTATAAAATCATATCCAAAATTCTTATAGAAAGATTAAAAATGGTGATGGGTAAACTAATTAACCCATTACAAGGAGCTTTTGTTTCGGATAGAGCAATCCAAGACAATGTTCTTATTGTGCACGAAATTTTTCATTCATTTAAAACCAGAAAAGGTCGGGAAGGTTGGATCGCAATGAAGCTAGATATGAAAAAGGCTTATGACAGAGTGGATTGGGATTTCACAGAACATATTCTATTAAAATTTGGTTTTCATAACACATGAGTCAAAGAATGTATAACCACAATGTCTTTCTCTACGTTGGTGAATAATGGCCCTATTGATATATTCCATCCTACTAGGGGTCTTAGATAAGGTGATCCTTTATCTCCGTTCTTATTTATTCTTGGAGTGGAAATCCTTGCCTGAAGGCTGGTTATGGATTCGGGTGCGCCAGGTCAGCTCATTGGTTTTCAGTTTACAGGGAATGGACCTAATATCCCTTTTTTGGCTTTTGCTGATAACATTCTCATTTTCACGAAGGGTAGTGTCTCATTGTGTCAAAAAACGAAAGAAATACTTGACGACTATTGTCAAATATCGGGACAAAAGGTTAATTTCCACAAATCTGCCTTCCATGTGACTTCTGGTATTAATAGGACTAGGATTTCCGAATTGGTTAGGGTACTCGGGATTGCCCATGTTAATTCATTGGAAAAGTACTTGGGATGTCCGATTATCAATGGACGAGTCAACAAGGACACTTTTAGAGATATTGTGTGTAACTCTACCGAGCAGTTAACCAAATGGCGTGCAGATGCCCTTTCTCAGCAAGGTCGAGTGGTACTCATCATCTCAAATCTATCATCAAAACCATTGTACACTATGCAGAGTTTGATGTTGTCCACCTCGATACATAAAGAGTTAGATCAATTGAACCGCACATTCTTCTGGAACAAATGCACAACATCGACCCCTAATAGGCTGAGATAAGATATGTAAACCTAAGAGTGCGGGACGGTTAGGAGTAAGAAAGGCACGTGAAATGAACGAAGCACTTCAAATGAAACTGTTGTGCAAAATAATGGCCGAACCAACCAATATGTGGGTCCAAATCATCACACACAAATATCTAAAAAATACGGAGCTTTAATATAGGAGAACTGAGGGTCCCTCTTGGCAGTGGTCTAAGTTATCTTTGCTCTTAGACACTTTCAGAAAAGGACTTATTTGGTCCATTGGTAATAGGCAATCTGTGAATTTTTGGATAGATAACTGGATATCCACTCAACCCATCTGTAAGAGAAATGACTGTCCGTCGACATACAACATCGATGACAAAGTGTGCAATTTTATTATAGAGGGTGATTGGTGGTTGGAGAAGCTCCAGTATGTGTTACCCAACAACATTGTACAGGAAATCATATCAATACCTCTACCTCGCCACTCTTTTGTTGATAGGCTTTATTGGTGGCTGACAAAAATGGGTGGCTTACGACCACATCGGCATATCGCCTTCTTACAAATACTATTTGTATACCGGATAATGTCAAAATTAAAAATTCATGGATCTAGCAGATTAATGTTCCCCCAAAAGTTAAGAACTTTTTATGAAAGATTAACTAGGATGGTCTGCCTACAAAAGTGCGCATCGCTGAACAAGGGGTCTCGTTACCTACCACTTGTGAGATATGTAATGATAAGGTAGAAGATGATATCCATGCTCTAGTAGAATGACATTGGACGATTGTGTCCCAATACCTAAGTTTGGAAGAACAAAGTACGATACTATCGCTAATCAGGGAGTACATGGACTTTAGGAATATATTAGCTTGGATGGGATCGACTCTGACCAAAGGAAAAGGGCAACAACTAGGACTATTATGGTGGGCTATTTGGTGTTTTCGGAATCAATATATTTTTAGAAATGGATCTAAGGCCAATGCTGATGCGATCTTGGGTTTTGTAAAACGTCAATCCAAGGAATGGATGCGAGCTTCTAAGTTTGATGAGCTTGAAGATAAGGGTTATCCAACACACGAGATTGGAAATAAAGGATGTGCCAAAAAACCTAGAACTATTGCTCGTTGGTCCAAACCATCACATGAGGTCTTCAAACTGAATTTTGATGGATCATCACTCTCAAATAAACAAAGTAGCGCCGCCATCATTATTCGAGATTGGAATGGTTGTCCTATTCACCTAACCTTTAAAAAGCTGGGTCCCTAGAACCCTCTTATGGCTTAAGCATTAGCCTTACTACTAGGCGTAAATGAAGCATTAAAACTACGCATAAGCTATTTGCATATAAAAGATGATTCGAAAATCATTATTGACTATCTTCAGGGACGGGAGAAGTGTCCTTGGGATGTGGAGTTATTGTTATTTGACATTACCCTTTCACTAAAAAAATATGAGAGAAGTTCGTTTCTCTCACGTGCCTCGGTTGGAGAATCAAGTGACTGACAAAGTTGCACACCTTGACCACTTGTCCCAGGGGAATTCTCTTATATTTAGTCCAGATCTTCAAGATCTTATCCGAAAAGATGCTCTTGGTAGCATTGCTACCCAAAGCATTACCTAATCAAAAATAAAAAAAATATATGAAATTGTTTAAAAAAAATTATTAAAAAATACGGAGTATGTTTTTTCCGAAGTACGGAGTATAGTGTTTTTGTATAAAAGTGTTTTTGTATAAAAGTGTGATGTGATGTTGAAGAATTTGAAAAAGAAAAAAAAACTTTGATAAGATAAAGAAATTTTAAGTGAAATGGGTACGTACGTTTCATTGAGAAAGAGGTGGGGCCCGGGAGCCCGGGAGGGACTGGGAGTCTGGGAGGGTGTTCAACTGATCAACTCTTCGATCATTCACAAGAAGAGTAACGAAGGGCCGAAGCTTCGCTGCCTTGCCACGTTATCATACGTCCTACCATTTTTTTTATTAGCTAAAAATTCGAGGTTAGATATATCTTAACTTCGAAGGTTGACAAGTCAACAGACGAATAATCGTCTAAACAAAAATAAAATGTCAGGATGATGAAAAATACAGGTAAAAACACTCTACAAAGACAAAACTAAAAATTCGGGTCATACATACTAGCAGTAGTTTCTCCGGTGTATGAGAATATATTGAAATAATATTTCAAAAATATATTTATTATTTATAAAAAAAATATGATTAAATAATAAATTTGAATTATAATATGAGAATTAAATTAATAACGATTAAAATATGTATGTGAAATATAAAATAAAATTAATCTAGGTATAGATAATTCATTCTGCCAAAAAATAATAGAGATATAAATAAAATAATAGCTATCAAATAATCTATATTTAAAATGAAATAATGCATATCAAGTATTTATGTATTAATATTTTTTGTAAACCTATGAAATAGTTTTAATTTAAATTATTATCAATGAACTAATATATATATATATATATATATAGATTGTCTTTTTGATTTTTTTTTATAAATTATGATGATATATTATTTTAATAATTTTTTTCTATGAATTTTTTCCCCTTAAAATTAACTGGCCACAAAAAATATTGTGTATCGATAGATAGGTTGCTTTCATCCACATGGACCGCCCCATTATTTTGCATCACATAATTTTTTTCATAAATCTCACTCTCTCTTGGTTTTAATCCGTGTGAATTAATATTTTATATAATTTTAATTATTTTTAAATATACTCCGTATTATATTAACAAGACAATGTATAAAATGTGAATCTATATATAATTATATAGTAACGTAATCATTAATTATCTATCATTAGATATATTTATTTATTGTTATTAGTCTAATTATTGTATTGTAATTCATATTTATTGTGTTTATCATCATAATTGTTTTAGATAATTAATATAATTTGAAAATAATGTATTACTATATTCCCGGACTCGAGTAGAGTACTAAAAATTCTAACTAATTTTGGTGTGAAAATGTAGGTTCTCCATATATGCTTGGTGATGGGTCAGCCCAGAACCCAATATGAATATACCAGTCCATTGGGCTTGTAAGGTGCAAAGGATGAAGAGATTTTTGTCCATTAATGTAAAATAATAACACATGTACTTGAAGATAACAATGGGTCAGGTTGTTTGCTGACTTGTCTTTGCTTCCACAACTTGCGTCTGAAATATCTAATGTCCACTTTGTTTGTTTCTAATTTGTTTGGTTGGTTTGTTGTTGTTTATATGTTGTTTCATCCGGTTCTTCTGGTTACCGATATTTCGGTCCCTCGAGTTACCAAGTCTGTTTGGTTTCTCGAATTCTTTCCTGTTAAAAAAAAAAGATGGGTCAGGTTGTTGGTGAATGGACCTTATTTCACCCGATCTGGTATAGGTTGACCATCACCTCACCTAACCTACCATCCATATCTAATTCACCCATCATTTATCGGGTGACCGGGTGAGATGAGGGAAATATGGGTGCTTTTTTGCCCATTTAATTTTGTTTATAAATGTATAATTTAAAATATAAATTGTAATATATACAACAAACAACTATAAATTTTTTTTTAAAAAAAATACAAGTCTTAAATAACATTATGTTTTGTAACATATATAAAAAGTCAATACTAGAAGATATATAATGTATCTTTAATATTATAAACAGAATGACTCGAAAAACATTATGATATTGTTATTACTTCACTCGAGTTTCGATGTCGAATAGTATATAATATTAAAGATTCATAGTTAGAAAAGAAAAAAGATAAATTTATATGTTTTTATTCATAAACCATAATAATAAAATAAACAAATATTATATTATATTGTAAATGAGTGATGGGTGGTAGCGGGTGATGGATGATAGGTCGCGTGGGCCATCGGCCCATCACTCAACCCTACCCAGCACCCATCCATCCATCACCCATTTTTCCGCTGCTTTTTTATAAGGTTTTCACCCACTTTTTCAGGTTGGATGATTCGGGTTTGAGTCGAGTGCGAGTGAAATTGTCATCCCTACATGTACTTTATACATGGTGGACGCTCCAAAATGGTGAGGGCAATTTGAAGTCTGAACTAGACGACATGTTAAGTAAGACAAAGCACGTGATCTGGCATATAACGCTCCCGATAACCTCCCTATGAATCCCAAATTGTTGAAGCACGCATTCTGGCTATCAGATCGTGTCCTTTGACAATGTACCAAACTTGACCGTGGAAGTGTAAGAGACACCGAGCGACCCGTTGAAATCTATCAGACCATATGACGTCCAACCCAACTAGTACATAAAATTAGAGTAAAATTAAAGTCATGATTAAATGATGAAATGATCAACTGATCATACACAGAATCAATCATATAACTAGATAAAAAGATCAAAAGCAAGATGTACTCATAGAGGAACATCCATGTTGTCGGGTGCCTTTGTACGTGACGAGTTCCTTATTGTTTTTGCTTTTGATTCGCTTGCGAGATGATAAGTGACTGCTTGTTTGAGTCTGCTCCTGCTAATCGACCTGCTTTCTATATAATGAAAGTCATACTGTATTTATTCAAGTGAAAGACAAAAAATATGATGGGGGTGGACAGGATGAAATCATAAAATCTATTGGTAATACGAGTTTTCATTTATTAGAAAATAGCAAGATATTTTACATAAAATTAGATATTGGCCCGAACTTTAAAAAACCCTCTTCTTTGACCATCTTCAAACACGTCAATCACCACGAACGTCGACATCGACGAATTCAGTCACGGCTCCATCGATCATCGCCAGAGACCCTAACGACTCATCTCGGATTGGAAGACAAGAGCCTTCTTCGCCATCACTGGACACAATGGTGGCGGAGACGACGCTGGATTCAAGGATAAGCTAGGCAGGAGAGAAAGGCGATTGGTACGGTTGAGCTCCGTACGGTGAGTGGGGGTTGGGACGAATCCAGTCACGACGCTACCTTCCATGGCTTCTTCGCTTGAAGGTGTGAGCAAAGGCAGGGGCAGAGCCAGATTGAGGGGGGGGGGGAGCACAATTATACTAGACAATAATATCGAGAAAAAAGTCGTAAAGCATACAACGTGTTCAATAATAGAAACTACTATCAAACGATATTACAAACTACTACAAAAAGAGTTCATCATTTCTAATTACATGTTTACACTACTAAATAGTTCAACTTGAGGATAAAGGAGGTAAATCCATTTTTCAAGTTTACATGCCTTGAAAATGTTGAAGAATAACCTTATTATCAATGCGCTAACAAACTACATATATCAATTCCCTAACAAGAAATCATATTCATTAATCTTATGATATACTAAAGTTTCAAAAATAAACTACTTATATCAATTCGTTAACAAGAAATCGTATTCATTAATCTTATGATCTACTAAAGTTTCAAAAATAAACTACATATATCAATTTGCTAGCAAGAAATCTAAAATAGTTCAACACCAACTAATCACTCTAATATAATAAGATATGCTCTATCGCCGTTTTGGTGGCCCAAACCATTATGATTAGCACGTTGGAGGTTTATATACTCTGCCATCCTTGTAACGAATGGTTCATCCCAACCGTTTACGCTCTGGTGGTGGAAATGACTCCAATCTGGAGCTGTTGGAGGGATCGATGAGTCTGGTAAAAGCCATACCTGTTTTGTTAAGAAGTACAATAATTTACAATTCCTAAAATGTGTAGGTATAGTGATGGTTGGGGTGGAATTTAACTAACTGATACCTAATGCACTCGCCCATACCACGCCATTGCAATAATCTCTGTTGGCGGCCTTGCGGTCGTTGTAGGTGCCATCATCAGGATACATGTATGCGGACCATCCTTGATAAGGAAAATTACAACAAGTTGATATTGTGTCGCGACTGCTAAAGGAACCAACGACGCCTCCATCCACCTCGTCGGCTCCCATAGGCTAGGATCCTTGATATCAACATTACTAATCATCTCATCAATATCGTTCATCATCGATGTAGCTCGATACAATTTCTTGTTCTTAGTTCTTACGTAGTTCGTCAACCATCTTTTGTCGGACCCTTATATACTGGTTCTCCCCATATCCAAGCAACACTGCAAGCGTTCAATACCCATAATGCCCATCTGAACCCACATTTTCAACGCGATTAACATAGTGTGGGATAAACTGATCCACATGGTCGGACAAAAATGTCATGAGGTTAAGTGGCCACGCTTGACCACTTTCACGACCTCGACCACTCGCACGACCTTGACCGCTACCTCTACCTCAAGTGGATGACCGCCGCATTGCATGCTCAAGGGTCATTGTATCTCACATCATTGAGCGCCTCCCTATCGGTCGATCTCTAGGATTGTTTACGGGTGGTGTTGTCATGTTAGTTTCTCCGGGATTCTCTATATCACTGTACGCCGTGGCAATAAAATTATGTTCCTGAGAAGTGAGATCGCCAGCCTCAAGCCTTCTCTTCAACCTCAGTAACGTTAACCTAGTCGGGTCTATATCTTCCATGGGGTCGCTACACTCCTCTGCCATAATAGGTCCATTCCACATCACTTTCTTCCAGAAGGATGAATTTGACTCAAGTTTATCGGACTAAGGGTGGATATGGCGTGTAAAAAGTCATGCACACGTGGCACACCATGCACATCTCACCAATACTGGTATTGACAGACCCCATCATCATTGGGTATGACCATCACCCTGTTGTAATTACCCACCAATAGTTTGAAGTACTCATATGTCTCCTTCATAACGAGCGAAGCAAAGATTGGGTTGCTAGAAACGCTCTTACGAACATTCATGCGCGACATCTCAAGGGAACCCTTTATTTGCTTGATCTGCTCGTTGACAATTTTGTCGATGCACTTGACCAGGTCTTCAAATCCCCTATTTATGTGTTCACATACCCTTCAACTTTTCATGTTGTGACTCACAACTGCATGAGTTTCAATAGATTGACGGTTAAACAACTATTTATTCAAATTAACATGACATATGTAATTGATTGGAGCAAACATCTAAAACACTTACCAGTTTGTTGTTCTAGTGCAAAAGTGCGCAAAGTAGTCAACCCAAGCTCTAACAAGTGCCTCCTTAAAGTCCTTGAGCCATGTCATTTCAAGGTACTCCATTAAACTCCAACGTCTACCCCATCTGGTCTTCATCGATTCGAGACGTCGCTCACAGCTTGACACTGACCTCGATTCTACCAAGACATAACAATCTCCAACAAATGCATTTTCTTTAACGATTGATTGTGTGATATTTGCCTTCGCTTTGATATTTGACATTACATGTCATCTGCACAACAAATGCTTCACGATGGGGAACACTTCTTTTGATGGCATTGATTACTGCCAACTCTTGATTTGTGACAATCACATCTGGCATTCTATATCTACAGAGATCTCGGAGCCTCTTCATCACCCAATTATAGTGATTCGTGGTCTCCTTCGCCATGAATGCAAACGCTATGGAAAATATTTTCTCCGTGCTAGGGATAAACATACTCATTTGTCTGGTAAGTTGCATCCATCACGATGACGTAGGGAAATAACCTCCATAAATGTTGGGAGTCAAGGTGAGAAAACATCAGATCACTTAGTTGGAAACAAACACATTCAAAATATATAGATGTGAAATAAATTTTATATACTACTATATATTGAAACAAATTGGAAACATGAAAGATATATACATGAGATTTTGCTAGAATCGTGTTTAGACTTACATCGACGTGAGTTAGAAGTTCTTGCGAATTACTGTAACTATATGAGTTGAATGTTAGATCATCTTCACCTGGCGATGACATAGGGAGAAATTTAGAATATTCGAAATATTCCTTCGCAAGAGCCGTAAAATTGTTGATATTTGCTCTCTAAACATGCATGGTATATATAGAGATCGTCGTCATGTATTCCAGGAAAGAAAATATATTTATTTACACCTATCTCCAAATACATCTATCTTCAAATATTTTAAAGACGCGATATCTTCAAATATCCTTATCGGGATATATATCTATTTTCAATCGAAATTGCATTTCTAATTTGGATCGGGATTGTCCTCGATGAAATATACCTTTCGGATATAGATAATCTTAGGCCTCGTTTGGTATGAATATGGTAATCAGAATGATAATGGAAATCGGAATCGGAATCAAAAGTCAGAATAAGTCATTACGCATGTCGTTTGGTATAATGTCGTTTGGTATAATGTTGGAATGAGAAATTTAAAAATTCAACCCAAAAATACAAAGATTCAACCTATCCAATTCAATACCACACAAATTCAATTTCTCAAATTAATCCTAAAATACACAAATTCTAACTTATCAAAACCATTTATAAAAAAATGTTATCAAAATAAGGGCAACTGGGCGGTGTTCGACTGCAATGAGGGCTACTGGGCGGTGGTGAGAGAGGAGGGAGGAGGGCGAGAGCAGCTATGATGGGCTGTGGTGAGAGAGGAGGGAGGAGAGCAAGGGTGGTCGGGCTGGGCTGTGGTGAGGGAGAAGGAGGGAGGAGGGTGAGGGCGGTTGGGCTGGGCGACAGGCAGGAGGGAGGGCGAGGGCGGCTGTGCGGCAGGCATGAGGGAGGATGACGGCGGCGAGGGCTGGGCAGGCAAGAGGGAGGGGGAGGGCGACTGTAGATGACGACGACGACGACTGACGACGACCGCTAGGAGGCAGATCTAGAAGACGACAATGGAGGACAACGACGACACCATCAGATCTGGTCCATAGAGATGGAGACAGATCTAGAAGGGGGCGAACGTCGGTGGTGGCGGCGAAGTCTTCCGACAGATTTGGACGAGGCTGTGGAGATGAAGGAGAACAAGGACTGTGAATATGGAGGAGGACGGGAACAAACAGAGAAGGGTTTGTGTGAAATTGGGAATGAGGGATTCCCTAGCTTTTGGGCAGGGATGAAATTGGGTTCAAATTGGGAATGGATGGTTTAGTGGTAATCATTCCCCGATTACTAGTTTTTTGCCTACCAAACATGAAAATGAGAATCCTTCCTTCCGATTACCAGTAATCGATACCAAAGAGGCCCTTACTTTTCGAATTTTATTTTAAAAGAAAGCAATCGTGCATTACAAATACTTTTAATTAAAATAACAAAAAATAACCGCGGATTCACAATAAGCGATTACCAATTCTTTTATTAAAAAAAAAAGCAACCACAGGTTCACGACACTCACCCTACTTTCCCTCTCTCCGGAATTATTATTATTTTTAAATTTGAAAAATTTAGCCGTCCAAGATGCTGACGTCACCAGATCGCCCTTTAACTCCCAGAACTCAACCACTTCACTCCCAAAGCCTTACGTTTCCTTCATCTCTCTCCTTCCCATCCTCCATTGCTCCGCTCCTGTTCTCTGCAACCAATCGCCGCCGCTCCCGCATCCGCCCGCCTCCGCTCGGCCTTTGTCTGATATCTTCGCTCCTATTCATCCTCCCTCGCTCTCTCCGTATCTAGAAACTTCAGTAGATGTCCTTCATCGTAGGCCTCATCATCGGTATCCTCGCCGGGATCGCTGCAATCGTTCTCTTCATTCGCTGCGAGAATGCTAGATCCAAGCAGCGCTCCGACCTGGTAACTACTTCGCTCAACACTCTCCGATTTCAATCTTTTACACTTTTCGGGGATAAATTTGGTTTTTCGAACTCTCCAAGTGAATATATAGATCGGTTTATTTATTTATAGGCTGCGACGATTGCGGCGTTTGCTAGAATGACGGTGGAAGATTCTAGAAAGCTGCTCCCTCCACCGTACTACCCGTCCTGGGTCGTTTTCTCGCAGCGGCAGAAGGTCAGTGTCAATTTTTACCAGAGTAGCGATTCGTGAATGTAGATCCCTAACGACGTCGTTTCGTCTTTGTTTTGGTATTTTACTTTTCAGTTGACATGGCTCAACGCTCATCTGACTAAGATTTGGCCCTCCGTTGACCAGGTGAGCTTTTTGGCTTGTGTGTTTTGGGGCTTCTGGCTTTGCAAATTTCCCTGTTTCTCTATTGTGAATTGTGATTTATGATGTTGACATGCTTTTAACTATGGATTGTGATTTTTGACGTTTTAGGCGGCGTCTGAGCTCATAAGGGCTTCCGTGGAGCCTATTCTTGAACAGTATAGGCCAGTTATACTCTCATCCCTTAAATTCTCCAAGCTCACTCTTGGAACGGTTGCTCCCCAGTTTACAGGTTGGTGTTTGATAATATTCTGGTGTTTTTTTAATGGAGATGATGGGCTTCATTGAAATGTTGGATGCAATTTTTATGGTTTGAGTAGTCGAAATCCTGGTGCCAATTTGTGCATTCCTTTTGTGATTAAAAAAAAACAAGGATTTGATGGGAGGATGAAAATTTGATGCCTTAAGAAATGGGAACCTTAGTTGGTAATATACACTTGCATTGCCTTATGTAACCAATCTTAGCGAATAAACCTGCCATTCATTTTGCATCCATCGTCTGAAACATCCTTGCAAAATCAAATATCAGTTGACTGCTCATGCTGTTAGAGGTTCCACTTTCTTACTTCCCTACCATCACCTCCTCCTCTCCATCTCTCTAATCGATGTGAGATTCCCTTAGATAGATTTAGTTACAGTTACAGGGTCTATTGGTGGTGAAGCTTGTAATGTTAGGGGTCATCAGGGGAAATTACATGGAATTTCGTTGTATAATATTTATGTTTGGGAGAAGGAAGACAGATTTTGTTGCAACTTTTTAAGGTCCTTGGGAAGAATGACAGGTAAAAGGAAGAAGTTCAGTAGATGAGTTTGGGATTATGGTTCCTCAGAGGAATGAAGTACAAAGAAGGTATCTGATAAGTTAGTATTGTTGCAATTTGTACGCCTTTCCCCAAACCAAAATTTCCTTGCACCCTGAACATCAAATGTAACTGCAGGGTCTTTATTTTGAGGAATTTCATCTACAGTACAGTCATGCTTTAGGTTGATTTAATCAAGTAATTGATGTCCTGCAACCTGCAGATGGGTGACAATGTTTTTCTTTTGTTTTATTCTAAAAAAAAGAAAAAGAAGTAGACAGATTGTAATTTTGATTCTGATTGTTTATAATTTCCTGCAACTTCTAGGGGTGTCAATCATTGAAGATGGAGGTGAGGGTGTCACTATGGAGTTAGAAATGAATTGGGATGGGAATCCAAGTATTATACTCGCTATCAAGACAAGATTTGGTGTGGCACTTCCTGTCCAGGTGAGTTTGGCATAAATGTTGTTCATGTTTGATTTTCCTTGATTTCATCATCATCATTAATGTTCTTGCTCCAGGAACTATATGATTTTTATCATGTATCTACACCTTGATTTCAAAAATTCCTGTTGCTGTATTTTTTTTCTTGCTGTATAATTGCAATGGTTGGCTGGTCTCTTGAACTCTCTGGACTTCAGAGCTATAGTGCCTTTGCCTTCCATGGAAGCTTGCACTATTATTCACCATATGGCTGCAGGCCACATTTTTATAACTTTCTCATTTGATAAAATCTACATATAAATCAGTCAAGAATACATCAAGACGGCCAATATAATGTTCTGGTCTTTGATATAGTAGTCTCTAAAATTTTTTTCCCCAAAGAATAACTAAACCAATGATCTTATTTTGTTTGTATAGGTGAAGGATATTGGGTTTACGGGCGTCTTTAGGCTCATATTTAAGCCTCTAGTTCCAGCGCTTCCTTGTTTTGGAGCCATTAGTTATTCGTTGAGGCAAAAGGTAAAATTCTCTACCATGTTATTCAACTCCTTATTTGATGCTTTTGGCTCGTGCAATGTGCGGTTGCTGATTCTTAGGCAGTACTTTTCATTTTAGCTTTTGGCCAAGCAGATAAGTGTTTGCAATGTGAAAAGTATAATGGCCTAATCCATGTTAGTACTTGAATTTGAAGTTGTTAATTTTTGCATGATATACTTGAGTTTGAAGTATTGAATGGTACTCCGATTCTAAATTCTACCAGAAACATGATACCATAAATCATTAAATTTATTCACTCACCGAGGAGGTGAAACAAGTCAGTATTATATCTCGGTCTTCTGGATATAAAAGTTTATTGCGTTTAATTAGGACTTTGTTTCTATTCATTGCTAATTTGTGCTTGTTATTCATTCTCATCTTTTAATACACATAATTGTCCTTGTGCTTTCATTCCAGAAAAAAATGGATTTCACTCTCAAAGTTGTTGGTGGGGACATATCATCAATTCCTGGCCTTTATGATGCTATTGAGGTCAGTTATCATTTTTTTAAGTCTGTTTTTTTACACAAATATGTTACAAATATATTGTGTATTGTTCTGGAAGTGTGAAATGAGGAATTGGGTGATCATCTTCTTCCTCAAAAACAATAGTTTTATCTTCTTATACTAATGGTTCCCATATGATATATAAGCATAACTAGACTGGGCTTAGCCATACTGTAATTTCTGAGTTGAAGTATCATAAAGTTGTTTTTATCTTCTTCCCCATAAACAACAGTTGAAGTATTATACTCAAGGAAGTCCCTGTTGCTGAACCTTACTCTAATTGTCAATAACAGCTACATGGGTTTCTCTGAGATTTGCCAGAACTTGTATTTGCTTTTGGGCTATTTTATCTACTTAGCTTTCAGAAGCCTCATGCTGTTTGGTGCCTCATAGGGGTTCTTCTTATTCCTTTTTACATCTTTTTTATATGGTAATCGGTAAATCCTACTTGGATAAGGGATTATGTTATTGCGATTTGTTTTACTTATGGTTTTCATTTTAATGGACATCTTTATATGGTAATTGGTAAATCCCACTTCAATGTTGGTGTTAGCACAAGTGTATTTATATGTAGTGTTCGATTTAGCGTCTCTGTTTTATTTTTTTCCTTGCTGTATATAACACAATATGTATATAGCACTTTTGTCTCTATCTAAGAAAGTCTAAATACTATTAGAACTTAGCGCCATCTTTATAATATGTTCAGGGTACTATAAAAGACGCAATTGAGGATTCAATAATGTGGCCAGTTCGTAAAGTCATCCCTATTATACCTGGGGACTACAGGTACTTTGAACTGAAGCATTAGATAATTTAATTTCATTATTGTACCTTATCTTGGAGTACTTCCATTCAGTGTTATGAATTAGAATCTAATCTAACTTTCTTGGTCATATATTTACTATTGAAAGTTGAAACTGATGTGGCAGATCATTTTGTTATCTATTCTCATAAATTTCAAAATGTGCAGTGACCTAGAGCTCAAGCCGGAAGGAATACTAGAAGTCAAGCTTGTACAAGCTAAGGATCTTACTAACAAGGACTTGATTGGAAAATCAGATCCCTTTGCTAAGTTGTATGTACGTCCTCTGCGGGATAGAATGAAGAACAGTAAAGTGATTGTAAGTCACACATACGACTACATTTTGAATTAACTCAATCTCTGTGAGCTGTAACACATTTCCTTGTTTTCTCCAGAACAATGACTTGAATCCCATTTGGAACGAGCACTTTGAATTTGTAGTGGAAGACAAAGCTACTCAACACTTGACAGTGAAAATTTATGACGATGAAGGACTTCAGGCTGCAGAACTTATAGGTTGTGCTCAGTTCAACCTCAAGGATCTTGAGCCTGGTAAAGTCAAAGATGTGTGGTTGAAACTGGTCAAAGATTTGGAAGTCCAGAGAGATAGCAAAAACCGGGGTGAGGTGAGAACTGCTTCTATCAATTAGGAAAATCTTATTTTATCAAATTAACTACCTCCATTGATAATTCAGGAACTCTTTGAATCTCTGTTTTCTTATTTTGTGCATATTTTTCTTTAACAAAAGTTATATTCAGCACGTCCATGATAGCCACCATTAATTTTGTAATTTGATATGCCCGTCCACTTGTAGGTACATTTAGAGCTTGTGTATTTTCCCAATTCGGTTGAGAATGGCTTCAAAAATCCTTTTGCTACAAATGGTTCTTTGACCTCCTTAGAAAAGGTTCTCAATACGGGCGAAGAAATGGCAGCTTCTGAGAATGGAGCATCCTCAATACCGAGGAAAAATGGAGAAATTGTCAGAGGAGTCCTTTCTGTCACCATTATCTCCGCAGAAGACTTGGCTCCTGCTGATCTAATGGGGAAGGCTGATCCGTATGTTGTCGTTAAAATGAAGAAATCTGAAACAAGGAACAAAACAAGGGTGGGTTTCCTTGATATCTACTAGCTCCAGATTTCATTTCCGACAACATATTTTTAAAAATACTGTAAAACTAATCCCTGCCATGCCCAATATAGATGCATTTGAAAATAAAAATATCATCTTTGTGTTGCGAAACCACCATGAGACCGTATTCCATCCTTTCTATCAACTTGCTACCCGCAGTTCTGAATTTTTTTTTTTTTTTTTTATCACTTGTTGCTGTATTATTGTCTTCAAGGCATATTGGTGATTACTTGTTGTAAGAATGTTTTATCTTTGTTTCGTTTTCTGGTGTGCGTGCAAGTTTTAACGATTGTCTCTTTTCCAGGTTGTCAATGAGAGCTTAGAACCCGTATGGAATCAAACATTTGACTTCCTTGTGGAGAATGGACTGCATGACATGCTCATGCTGGAAGTCTGGGATCATGACACATTTGGGAAGGTAAGTCGCCATTAGTACATGCATGATCATTTTCATGGTTTTCTGCAACAATCTCTTCATCATCTCCAAAGAAAAGAACCACATTGCATGATCTTATATGGATTTGAAAACCTTTGTGATGCCTGCAGGACTACATGGGACGCTGCGTAGTGACGCTAACGAGAGTTATAATGGAAGGCGAGTACAAAGATAGTTTAACCTTGGATGAGGCCACGCAAGGCAAACTTAATATCAATCTCAAGTGGACTCCTCAAAATGTCCACCGTCATATTTGATGTGTATGCCTCGACAGTCAACACCCCCTCGCATGACAGACAGATTTGCTGTACACTACTACAAGATCCGCCAGTTTCAAGGGCTAGATCCAGCCGGCGATTGTCATCAGAGTTCCTAAATTCGCGGGATTATGGAAGACATCAGACTTGTGTAATTATGTTTTGAGTTGTAGAGCCTTTTGATATGTACATTATCAAATGAACAATTTACAAACAGGTTAAACACAGTTCTTAATAGAATATAGTGACATGATTTCAATTTATAGGTGAAATTGTTCTTGGATATGATTTCATGTAAAGGTAATTTTCTTGAACTTTGATAAATCTAAACTCTAAAGTTTGAAAAACTCCTTAAATTTAGGAATAACTTGACATTTTTGAATTGGAATCAAGAGTCAAATACATACTTTCAGCAAATACATACTTTCATGCTTCCTGATACACATAAAAGGATGAATCTGAAAACCAGAATGGAATGCAACCATTCTTACTAAGATCTCTTGGCAGGGTTATTTTCATCAACAACCAGTTTATTTCCTCAAGAACCTCGCCAGATCTTTTATGGAACTCATGCCCTCAAAAGTCGGAACCTACATCATATAGCCAGCGGTTCTGCCAAGGAAAGTTCTTAGTCCCAACTTCACCAGCTTCCTTCTTCGCTTGTGGCTTCCCCTACATCACCCGAAAATGTTTGTTCTTATATTGATCGACAATTATACAGGCATGAATTAAGTGCTAGGATTAAAGTCGGTATCCATGCCTTTCACCACTTGCAAGGGGTTCAACAGCAAACAAATTGACTGACAAATAGGGATGGCAACGGGGCGGGTTCGGGGTGGGGAGTACCCTCCCCGTCCCCGTCCCCGTTTGCAAAAAGTCCCCCCGTCCCCGTCCCCGTTCGGGGATGAAAAATGTCCCCCGTCCCCATCCCCGCCGGGTCCCCGTCCCCGCTTAATTTCCCCCGTTTGCATTCCCCGCGGGTTTCCCCGTCGGGTTCCCCATTTAAAACCCATGGTTTTCCCCCATCTAATAGAAAACTATAAGATATTATTAAAGTTATGTAAAAAAATATGATATAAATATTACATATAATATCTCATAAATGTAAATTATAAGGTAAAAGTTTAAAAATGAAAGAAAAATTATTTAAACTTATGTAAGATCTAAATAAAAATTGGGATTTTATACTCCCCATCGGGATCCCCGCGGGGTTCCCCAACGGGGGCGGGGGCGGGGCGGGGATCGGGGTGGGGACTACTATCCCCGTCCCCATCCCCGTCCCCGCGCGGGGAATCACTTTGGCCCCCATCCCCGTCCCCGTCCCCATTTAATTTCCCCATCCCCGTCCCCGCGGGGATCGGGGAGTCCCCGCCCCATTGCCATCCCTACTGACAAAACTATCCTTTTGTTTAATATCTCTCCTTTTGTCATCGTAGTTGCTTAGACTCGCAAGATGGAGCAGAATTGGACTTACCAGTACTGGTTGTGGACAATCATGGAGTCTATGGGAATTCTTCTCCCATCATCGTTACGATTCCAGTGGTAAACAGCATGGGTTCTGTTCATGATCTCCAAGGTTGCATGCCCATAGCTCGATTCCCGGAATGCAGAATAATCAGGCTGTGGATCTCTAAACCTGCAGAATCATAGTTGCTGGAATATTATATATGCTGGAGAGAAATTTATAAGAAAAGGAACCATATTTATACATCAGAAGAAAAAAGAAGAGCTTCAATCCGGAAAGAGTTCATTGATTTACCTCCCAGCTAAACCTTCCTGATTTCCCCCATCTCCTACAGTTACGTAAATAGGCGCATCTTTATCCGGTACAGGATAACGGTCACCAGTTGATACATTGTAGCGTATGTTTGAGATCCGATACTAGCAACAAATGATATATGGAATTAGGAAGATGTCCGCCCAGCACCACACTTCATCTAATTTTTCAGCATACTAAAAAAATAAAAAAAAGGGTTTGGATAGCATACTGATCTTTCATAAGCATGAACATGGCCAGCAAAAACCATATCTACTTTAGCTTGGACAAACCACTCCTCAAAGGCAACTCGCATACTTTCTCCCTCCTTGAAGTGTGCTACATTACTGTTGTAGATAGGAGAATGCATCAGAACTATTAGCCAAGGTGTCTTCTCCCTATCGACCCGCTTCAGTTCTTCCCTAAGCCACACCCATTGAGGTGTGTATTTCACTGCTCAAAGAATATGCACACTTGTGAATATTGTTGAGTTCAAGCATATCAACAAAAAATAATTCAGAATTGTAACCAATATAAATTTTTGTATATGCCAGAATCATAAATTTGGCAATGTCATAAGTTTATATGTATGTACATTGCTTAGCTTAGGAAATTATTCATTCAGTGGTGAAAGCTTACCAAAAGGTGAGTAACTTGACAGCACAATAATATGAGCAGATGCACGCCTTACAGCATACCAAAGAGGACTAGTGCTCTTGGAGGCAGTGTAGGGTGTAACATATCTTGAGAGAAAATTCTTGAACATAGTGACTTCACCCTGCATATGTAACAACCAAGAGATCAAATGACTCTACGAATCACGCATTCTAAATTTACAGGCACAAAAGTAAAAATAAATAAATCACATGCATAAAAAAACCAGAAAAAAACTAAGGATAATGCTAGATCTGCTATGCACAGGCAGTGCATGATTTATAATTATTCTTACCATGTAAGGCATGTAGTCAATTTCATGATTTCCAGTAGTCCAAATCCATGGCTGATATGCTGTAATATTCTCAACAAAACGGCCCCAAGAGTCCCATCGAATTCCAACATCATTGTACTCATATCTGTCAGCATAAGAAAGATCTCCTACAAATAAGACAGTTTGGGCTCCACTGTCTCGATAATGATGAAGAGTGGACAAAGAGTTGTATGTCTGGCCCAGATCACCTGAAATAGAGAAAATGCTACAAGTTTATGCATCCATAATACTATAATTGTAATATTCCGTGATATGGAATTTAAGTTGCTCAACTGTATCCATATTCTTGTTCAAAAAAATTGTTTCAAGGACATAAAGTTGTGTAGTTTGTCCAATGATGTCTTTTGGAAAATAAACAAACTATAATTTTTTTTAATAAGTTCTGTCATATCTGAAGTTGATGTCATTCTTTCAGTAGTCAAACACAAAACTTTAGAAAAACTGAATGCGGAGTTCAGTTTGTGAGGATATTCTCTAAGTATGGGATATAAGCTTGGATAATCTAGAGACTCAGATATCTAACATTTTTTTTGAAGTCAGACCAGAGAATTGATAATTTCATAGTTCATGATTGGG
Source organism: Persicaria maculosa (assembly GCA_963922045.1). Taxonomy (NCBI): domain Eukaryota; kingdom Viridiplantae; phylum Streptophyta; class Magnoliopsida; order Caryophyllales; family Polygonaceae; genus Persicaria; species Persicaria maculosa. The sequence continues at coordinate 45,804,876 of OY998270.1, read as the reverse complement.
AACCAAAAGAAAAACACACAACTCAATTTTCTTTTGAAGGAAGAAAATGTCCAAGCAAATAACCTACCAATTATTCCAAATTTGTAGGGAACATCTGGACCAATCTCTGGAGGGGTTTGAAACCAAAATTCTCGAGCGGAATCCCCACTTCCAATCTTGTAAAAGTACATGGTGTTGTACTGATAGAAAGAACAAGGAATTAGTAGCATGTACTGATTCTAAAGAAAGGGTAACAGATTCTTAACAAGCTGCTTCTGAATCTGCAATGACTGAGGAATATCATATGTACAGATAGGATTCTACACTGTTAGCTTTAAACAGTTAAAACTTGAGACAAATGGTGGGTGATAAAAACTGAATTTTACCGCAAGGCCATCAACACGAGCATGATGAATATATCCCGACTTGTACTTGTAAAAGCTGTAGGTTGACATAGTGCCCTCTGCAGTAAACTCATAATTGTCCTTTGATGTTCCATATTGTACTGTGTTAGACCCTGGTTCATCAGGGGTCACCCAGGAGATTAAGACAGCTTTTCCATCATAGTCACCTTGTGTTATACGCACCTGTTCACACCAGAAACACAGAGTGAATCAATTTGTTAACTGTAGTTTTAGATCTTCCAGAGATGTGAGTTGGTTCATACTTGCTGTGGCGCATTGTGTCCATCTGGAACTTTAAAAACCTCATCTTCAAGAGGGATGTCGGTGGCTGGAAACTCAGATCGCACGAATCTGCTTGTCACTCCTGCGCTCCCCTTGCCAACAAATCCCAAGAAGACTATGCATAGAAGCTGAATTGCAGCCAGCAGTACCTTTCTACTCTCCATCCTTACAATTGATCAGTAGTAAGCTGAAAACATGTATTCTTTTGTATCCACAAAAGAAGGAAACAATCAACTTCATGGCATAAACTTACAATTACAAGTTAAGAGATAATATGAATTTGCAAGCAAAACATGAAAAGCCTTGAAAAAGGAGATCAATTACATGGATGCATGACTATCAAAATTCATAATATTACACTGCAGCTGCAGGTATGCAGTAGCAGTAATAATCCTAATTCATCAGCATCATCGGCTACTTGAAGATGCACTTTGAGTTTAATCAACATTCTCCAATTCGAATCCAATCATTTCATAATCAAAATCCAACAAGGTAACCGGCAAACGTATTTAAACACTGGAAATGGCGAAAATTTATTAGAGAACGTTAATTGCTCCTCATATTGAAAATAGTCAGATCTCTCTCAAGATTGATGAAATTGAACAGAAAACCTATGTAAAAACACATTGATCTGAATACAGCAACCGAAACACTAGACTGAATAAACGAGAATTCATCAAAATCGAAGCTAATTAAAAAAAAACCGATTCCAGCCTATTATTAAAATCAATAAAAACGTAAAATCCTCAATCTCGGTGGAGGAGCAACCTCAAGATCACGGACAATTTCACAGCCTCGCAAAAACCAAAATTGAAATTGAAATTGAAATTGAAAAGATTACCTTAAAGGATAAGCAGGAGATGGGGCGAAATGGGCCAGTGATGGGATGGATGAGTGGAAGAAGGTGGGGGTGTTTATAAGGGGGAGAGGAGGCGTGTGGTGGCAGAAAGAGAGGATGAGAGTTCAGAGGGATGAAGACATCAAACCCGCCATTGTTATCGCTTTTTTTCTTGACTGCGATATTTTGGCTGTTGGTGAATAATTGAGATTTAAGTTGGAGATTCCCTTTATATGGCGTACCCGTGGCGTTTTCTCGTTGGTTTTTGTTCCACCGAAGAACTGTTCCTCTTCACATTTGTACGGTCTGTTCGAGTATATACCCTTTCTTAAAAAAGAATACAGACCTACAATTTTATTTTATTTTTGTTAAAAGGCAAATATTTTGGTGATGTTAGTCTCTATTGAACCACGGTTCAAGAGCGTCTTCAATCTCTGCATGAAAAACCAACACAAGATATTATGAATTAAGCCGAAGATGCACCGTTCGATCTGCCACCATGTTACCTTCCCTGTATATATGGGAACAAGAGAACTCCTCAAAGCATTGAAGAAGGAAGAGCGTCTGAAATCCGCATTTCAATCTCCCATGATCATCTCCAAACTCCGTTAATTGCATTGATCATCATCAGACAATCTCCCTCCACTTTGAGTCTTCTAATTTCCAGTCGTCTCACCTCCATCAAGCCATACTAAAGTCCTAAAGCCTCTGCTTGAAGCAACGATGAGTTTCCACACTTCATTGCGTCTCAAGCAAGAATACTCTCATTCTCATCACGGAGCACAAAACCTACAACAGCAGCACCAGAAAACAAACCTACATGACCCCAAGCCTCACGTTCATACTCTTTAATTGAAAAAGTAAAAAAAAGTGGTGTAAGAATTGTAACACCCCTTTATAATCCAAAATAGATGTTACATCGCCAGTAATTATTCAGACTTGAAAGTCTTCATAATTACCTTAGGCTTATAGGGACATGCAACCATGCTCCCATAAACAAGACGATAAATAATATATTATAGCAGAAGACTTGAAGTACGGTTTTTATAATTAAACATGGTGCAAAGCTTTTAATTATATTTTCCGTAAGATAGAGTGAAAATACAAAGTATAGAAATTTAAAAGACTTAATTATATAACAAAACGTTTAAAATCTTTACTTGTATAATGTCAACTCTTCAAGGCCTCCTTATCTAACCTGCAAAATTTTGACTGATGTACATCATATGCAGACGAGGCACACCAGCCAACCATTTCATAACATGGTCAGTTAGTTCGGTGAAGAACTAGCAAATGACAAGGAAAGGAATTTATGTGGATCTCTGGACACTTAAAAGAAATAGGAATCGGATAATTCTTAAGTAATGGGTAAGAAAAGAAAGATTTTAGTTAACACGTACCATACTTCGAGTAATATCAATCAATGATTAATTCATCCCCACTACAAGGCAACAATGCTTATTTTATGAAATATTTATTTATCACTCACTCATATCTTTTTTTATTGAACTACATTGCACTTGACATAACAGTAGCAACGTCATACCGGCACATGCCTATTTACCACTCCTCTGGGTAAAATGTATCATTTTGATAATATTCAAAATGAACTTTTCATGAAAAGCTTATAGAGCAAGACGTAACGAGTCTTGACCTGTTATGATCACGCACATTCACACACACGCGCTTAACACTCCTTTTGTTACTAGATTAGTAACACACACGTGTCACATTATAAGGATTCATTAGATGAACCCATGTACTTTCCCACTATATAAATTAGCTGTCAAGGCACTTAATTTTTATGTAAGTTCAGCTTACATAATAAATAAGGATTAGGTCTAAAAATCAATCAAAGTCCACACCTGGAAAGTATATTACGGGCTTGAATAGAGAAGGAAGGAACAGAGATTTCAAGAATAAATAGACTTTGCAATTTATTTTCAACGAATAGATATACTTGATAATTAACAATTGTTACTGATTAAAAGAAAGACATTGAGTCTTTTAAGAGAAGCAAATGAGACAAAGTCACTTGCCGAGAAATCTGCAGTTCGAATGGGCATTTCATGAAATGTTTATAGAGCAAGGCTTAATAACCTTGACCTGACATTACCATTTTATAATAATTTTATTTATAATCACATCACATACTATTCACAATTAAATTCACAAGTTCACGTCTCGGTGATCAACTCAATTTAATCCACTTTAGAACATTAAAGTGGATGAAGTAAACAAAATGACTAGTATGGATATTTCAAGAAAATCTTAATATCACATACTTATAACTTAGCATGAAAGAATGAAGAACAATTCATGCTATAACGGAATTTCGGACATTTTTGCCCAAGTTTCTAAACATGCCTTGGAGTGCAATTATAAATAAATTACAAGAGTAAATGGATTTTGTAATTTATTTTCAAGGATAGACATGTTTGATAAAAATAAACGGTATAAATTAAAATGAAAGGCAAAGCTGTAAATGAATGAATGAGACAAAGTCACTTGCCTTAGTTATAAACCCAAAGCTTACGGATAATAAAGATTATGATAAACCAAGAGATTTAATTCCTTCTGAAGACGTAGGATCTCGATTGACGTTACCAACAGTGGGATAATGCCAAATCGTCCCAAAAATACACGACTAAATAATAATCAACGTCACCCGGGATCGATGTAGTATTTTGGTTGAAAAGCCGAATGATTTCCGAGATGATGCACGAAGTAGCTATATGGGATCAATGCTCCAATTCAACATCTATATATAGTAGCACTCAACCAATCAAATCCAACTTGGTGGATGCCAAGTTTATGTATCCGGATCCTCTCCTTATATTAGGAGTCCTAATAAATCAATCTCCACCCTCTAAATAATTCAATGGTCAGGATCTCTTTGATTTAAAAAAAACAAAATAAAGAAAAGAAATCTTCCTTTTGTCTTCTGCTGGAATAAACCCCCAATTCCCCCACCCACCACCGCCGACCGTCGCGAATCCGCGCCTGGGAACGCCGAAACCCTGGACATCGAGCTCGGTTTGAGCAAGGAGTTCCTCCTCCGCACCATGGGAGGCGAACAAGACGTGATGGTGGAGGCGGAGCTGATGAGGATCCACAACAGGTTTTTGTTCACAATCAAAGAGGAAATGAAGGAGGATCTGGAGTCCAAAGATGGGAGATCCAAATCCAGCAGGAAAGGCTCACGAACTCGGAGCTTGAGCAACCTGTTCGTAAGCCCGAGGAGGCCGGCTTGGAGGCGGAAACCAACAGGCTTGGAAATCAACAGGCTTGGAGGAGAAGCTGTACCGGCTTGGAGGTGGGCTTGGAGCCCGAGCAGCAAGGAGTTCCTCCTCTGTTTGAGTCGTCCGGCTTGGAGGCGGAAATCAACAGGCTAAGAACTTCCCCACCGCCGTCGTTCAAGTTCTTGGGAGATGCGAAGCTGTACCGGAGATTGCTCGAGGAGGCCGAGAAGGTGAACAAGGTCGGCGGTGGTGGGTGGGGGAATTGGGGGTTTATTCCAGCAGAAGGAAAATGAGAGTTTTTTTTTTATTTAAATCAAAGAGATCCTGACCATTGGAATATATCCGTCACTTGCTCATCCTCCTTCATTTCATGTTTATCATCATCTCATCATTACACTCAATTTTCTTTTGTGACCCACTTGATATACGAAAAACAGCCCAAAGTTTCTAAATTTACATATTTTGTCCTCCTTAAATATATATTCCAACAATCTTTCACTCTAACACTTTGGAATATTTTATCAACTTATTCTTAAGCATGTCTTAAATATCCAATAAATTTTATAGCCTCTTTACTTAATCCTTGACATGCTAGTGGATCTTCCCTAGATCTCACTAAATTCCAAACTTGATAAGACTTCGTAAAATTTTTACCTTAGATCTTCATCCCCGACGTCATAATTCCTTATAAAGTGATGTCATAAAAGGAAAATACAATCGGGGTATTTCAAGAACGTCAAACGGACAGGCCATCATGATACAATAAAGCAAACAAATACACGCAAAACGTAGAAAAAAACAACTCAAAGCCTGTGAGTGAGGCAAACTGATGTGAAAGACCCGATGAGCGAACGTGGATAGTATAGAAAAAGCTAATACGACGTCTCACCGCCGGAAAGACGGAAAACAGAAAATTCACAATTGGCAGGCGATGACTCCTGGAAAAGTGTAGATCACATGATGTTCCCCCACCTAAATGAGGGATCGATCTTCAGAGATCACAAATACTACAACAATCAACTCGATTAATAAGGTCATTAGACAGCTCCTCATTCAGAACTAACCACGAACCAACAAGTCAAAGCACCCCAAACACCAGAAAACTACCTATCCAGAGGCCAAAATGGGACAAAGAGTGTGAATGTTCCCGTTTTAATGAAATAATTTCCAAATTTTAGTCATTTAATTTTATTCATTCAACTAGGAAGATTTAATTAGGGTGTGTTAGGGTGTGTTTCATCCCATTTTCGAAGGCCACCAAAAGATTTTGGTATAGACACACACACATACACACACAATGTTCTAAAAGGCATTAGGAGGATGCTAAGTGACGGATGACCGCTTAGCGCCTAGGCAACTAGGCAAGTGTCTAAGCGGTGCATAGGCGACTTTAGAACAAACTTGATTAATTTCTTAGATTTTAACGTATATCACATGTCAATAATTCATATAATGTAATAATAATCCATAATATCACTCATAAACCCAAATTGGCGGTGCTTAATTAATACTAAAGTAAATAAATGCTAAATTACATGTCCGACTAGCGATTCAAAACCTTGTGAAATTCAAAATCATATGTTCCACTCAAAAGTAATTACATCTCAACTTGGGGATAAAAATCATAAGTTTACTAATCACTTGCCTAGACACTAAAAATGAATAATCGCTTGGCTAGACAGGCCTAGGTGACTCTTAGGGGAGATTAGATAGCGCTTAGGCGGAGTCTAGGCGGCACCTAGGCATATTTCCGCCTAGAGACCCACCTAGTCTTTAAAATTCCTAGGTGGCCTCCCGCTTAGCGCCTAGACGCAATTTTAATATGTGTGTGTATGTCTCTATGTGTGTGTGTGGTTTCCACATTTTTTTCCTTTTTTTTCAACTGAGATGACCCCTCCTTGCAATGCAAAGAGAAGCATGTGATCCATAAAAAAATCCAAGGTGGGGAGTGCCTAAAACACGCAAAGAGAGATGCGGATGAAAGGTATCACTGGCGGAGTAAGCAACCATCGAGCTTAGGGGAGGCGCGACCAGTAATGGCAGACCAACAAGCACCTAGACTCTAAACGTGGGTTGATTAATGACGATAATGGAGAAAGGGAGGGTGGGGATGATTGTGACCCCAATGAACAAGCCGAAGGGGTGTAACAATAGAGGAACAACCCCGAGGACACTACCTCATCAGAGGAATGAGCTGAAACGACGAAGGAGGTGGTAAAAGAGTTGGAGGAAGACTGGTCGAGCCATAGAGACAAGGCTTGAGAAGGAGCAAGCGGTGGAGTCGCAGTGTCAGAGGATGACAAATGAGGACACACCTCTACTAAAGGAAAGGGTCGCCATATGTTGAGTATGATTGGTGGTATGGCTCATAATCATTTAGCATTGCTAGTTTAAAAGGATTTCAACCATCTAAAAATGGATCCAAAATATGCACCAATGTTAAGACCTTGAACATCTAGTAGAACCTTATGGAATACAAGTGATCCAAATGGCCACTCATCCAACAATGGTAGTTCAAGAACTCACCAACATAGCAGCAGCAAAATTTACATTTTCTACATACGTCATACCCTGTGTATGGTGGTGGTAGTTTCCATCCATATGCTTCTACAACTGTCAATAATGCACAATGGTAAAAACACAACCTGTACAAGGTCAAATTCCTCGGGGCTTCAGTTCAACCATTGCTGGAGATGTAACCCAAGCATTGGGTGTTGGTGCTTCTACCTTTGAGAGACAACATACTTTCAATGACTTTAAGCGAGTTTCAAGTATATCTAGTTCACATATGTCAAATAATTCAACAGCATGGCAAACATTTTTAGCTGAAGAACAGAGGTGCTACATCCTCTGTCTTTTGTGAAACAAGAATCGGTTGATTCAATAACTAAGGGGTAGATCAGACGACAAAGGCAAGCTCCCTAGTTCACCACAACCGACAAATGTGAGCTTTGCACTTCTCCTCGGTTGAATATATTGAGCTCCTTCAACATATATGCTCGACTAACAGTAGTGAGCCCACCCCTGATTGAAATCAATATAAGAAAATTTGATATTTCTATTCCCAAACATCAATTTTTATTGAACTACACCACTCACAACACACTTTCATTAACAACATACAACAACCAACACAAAAATAAACCAATTTCATCAATTTCAATCTCATTTTCGAAAACCCTACAATCACATTAAGCTAAACAAAAATTATGATAAATGTTAAATCTTCCTTTATGATTGGTAGTTCAGTTGAAAACTTGCACTAATCCATCAAAATCAATTAAAATTGCTTCAATTCTCTGAGTTTTAGGGGCTCGGTAAGTATGAATGAGAGAGGAGAGAACGAGATGCACAAGAGCCTTTTGGGTCAAACTGTAATTTTTTTTAAATGTAGATGGCTCTATTCTATAATTTTATGAATTTTGTCTTGCCAATAACCGTTTTAGCGTATTGTCAATAACATTTAGAGTGAGACTATTGAGAAGACGTCAAAATGTCTATTGACAAGATAAATTATGTTAAATTATACGCAAATCCTTGTCAAATTTAGAAAATATTTACAAAACAAACCGAGAGTGAAATGAAACCAAACAAGTTCATTCAAATTATTCACCTCGTTTATTTGCCGAATCACCACCTCATAAGTATCCACTAATCCATTAGAATTTAGCTTCCTAAGTTGCAATCACGATCAAGTTTCGACTCCAGGAGACACTCAATATCGAGGTGTCTGGTCGATATCGACCTCAGTTTTGGTCGATTTCCAGTGAGTTTCCTGCAGAAGACAGAAGCAAAGCAGTCGACGTCGAGATAGACCTCTATATTTGACAATTATGCATAAACTACACTAATCTTATGTTTTCGAACTAATATGCATGCAAATAACGTCAAAATGGACATAAATGTACATAGAAAATATGGCAATTTGCGCGAACATCATGAATCAAGTGGTTTGTTTGGACAATAGGCCCAACGGGCTTTTGTTGCTAATTTTATTATCCCACCATAATACTTATCAAATTAGAAGTAGACTCTTTGTTAAAAAATGAGCCACGTGTCCTTACGGGGCAAAATTAAGAAGCCAAATTTTCAACCTTTCTCCCCCACCCACGTTCTCTCCATTCAAGGATTCAACTACTCCCACTACCAATTTCAAGTTGAAATTGGTTTTCTTTTATGCTCTGAAGTGCCTTCTCCATCTAACGACTTGAGAACTAGCAACTTGGTTGTTGATCGTTCGGCGTTGGGGCAGACGAGGGTGGCAAATCTCCCCTTTCACGTTTTGTTGTCTCTTGCTCAATCAAAGACTGCATCCGCCTTAACGGTTGTCTCCTCATCGCAAATCTCCACCACCACGTAATGTTAACGTTGTCTTCTATCATCTAATCTCCCCCCGTGGACAAAGCATAAACTCCATGGTTTCAACAATTTCTTATCCTCTTAATTATTTGTTCTAACCTAATTTTCATATCTGATTTGGTGTTGTTACATCTGTGCGGGTTTTGATTAGGTCTTCCATTTGATAGAGATTCATTGTTCAAGTTGAAATTGCATTCAGATTCTTGAAAATTGCATATGGATTATCAATATATCTTCAATTCCTACCTTATCCTTTTTAGGTTTGACTCTCTCATATGGACAATTGGTAATTTAGAAACATGACAGTGATGTGGTGGATGAGGGCACCGACGCTTAGTGGTGGCTCGGGTGTGGTATTAAAAGTTAGCTAGGATACTAAAACAAGACATCAAGATTAATTATGTACTAGGTGTTCTTCTGGATGTGGATTTTGCATTCGACCATTAGTTAATTTTGGGTATAATAGAGTAGAGATGAGAGTTGTTATTAAAGACAAACATCGAGGTAAATAAATTCTGTAAATTATAAGATCATAGGAATACATAAATTTCTTGAACTTGTACCGAATGTTTTTTGTTTCTGGACTTAAAACACAACATTCATTTTATTGATGTGTTCTATCATTTGTGCATTTGGCATGTTAGTGCAACATTAGTTGATACTACAAGCTTTATTGTTGGATTTTCTCTCCCCTACAATATTTATTGGAGCCTTGAGACTCGTGTGTTTGTCTTTATCTTCCCTCTTTCCTTTTTTAAAAAGGAGGATCCTAGTTTAGACCTAATAACTTTGAAAAATAGGGGTGTAAAAATGATCAGTACTTGCTCCCAAATTGTTATTATTGTAAAACTTCAGGACATTATGCTCCATGTCTGCTGTATCAGTTGATAAAATCCCTTCACTTCTGATGGCAGCTGACTCAAAAGAGTCATTCTGTATTGGCCCCTTCGAATACTGTCTGAATCAGTGGCAATCTAAAGGTACCAATTTTCATGAACATCCATAGGTTTATAAATTCAGCTCAAGCACACATTTATTTTCTTCGGTTTAATTGTTGACCAAAAGCCACATTTATGTTTTAAATGTTACTTTAGATAGTTTGCCTGCCTGGCGTGAGACCATGGAAGCTTACTATGAACAAATTTTGTAAAATTCATCTCTCCCATTTATTTGGGGGATTGTTACTTAGTTTTTTTTTCGACTATCTATGTTCATTGTAGAACGCCATGGAGTCTTTTCCTATTTGAACCAGTAGAAAGTAGAAACCATTGTGTATTGGCCCTTTGAAGATTGTTTGAATCTTTTTTTTCAAACAATATTTTTCTAGAACAAATAACAAAAGTAAAAAGTTTAACAATCTTCAGATTTATTCTTTACAAAGACACTAAGAGGTCTATTAGAAATGAAATTAAAAGATAATGAAGGGTTTAAAAGAATGTTTTACTTTTTCCAATAATGTTTTGTAGCATGTACTCCGTATGTGTTAATTTATGCATGGTAGATATCACTTGTATTGACAACATAATATAACAAGAAAAACACAAATATCTTTCTCATGCTTGCTGGAAAGAAGGTATTGTCTTTGATGGCTCTGGCTTTGGACTTGGAAGAGAAGTTCTTCACTTTGAAGCTACCATCTCCCTTTCTTCACTTGCTACATTATCCAGGTCTATCACTATTGGATTTTAATTGATATAGTCATCAACGTAACTGAATACCGTTTTCCATTATCCTGGTGCTTTTATTCAGATGATCTGCCAATGAGGAGTCTGATGTTTTGAATCCTAGACATATGTGCTTATAACCTTATATCCTAAGTTGTTTGAACCTAACAAAATATGCCTCTTTGTTGAATATCAGAAAACGGGTTACTGATTTTTCACATGCCTCTTAGTTGAACATGTGCTAGGATCCTAAGCATTTAAGTCTAACAAAAAGCAACGTTACTGCAAACAAGAATTTTAGGCTAGTCATCTTGATGAATGTTCTTTTTCCACTGATGATATTATTTCCTTTTTGCATTTGATTTGGTGAGTTGATTATAGATCCTTAGATAAGTGATTTTTTTTCCATGCAGAGTGCTTTTATACAAAAGAGTTTTCACTGAGGATCACGAAGTTCTATGACTTCTTAACTTATGTACTAGGAATCCAAGTAGTCTAACTTTAACTAAAAGCTTTAAGGGGGAAAAAATCACAAGCTGGTCAACTTGATGAATTATGCAAGCTCTCCCCTCTTCTTTGTGTCCTACCACTGTGTTCTCATTTGTGCTAGATTAGGTGAATTAGACAATAGAGAGGTTTTTGGTGTCTCTCCTCATACAGATTATAGGATGATTACCCTTCTTGCAACTGATGGTGGTCCAGGGGTTCAGGTATATATAATATGTTTTGCTTCCTTTTTCTATATCTTGTTGTTCACTTAGGACATAAGTTACACATGTATGCAAGGAGAAAGATTGTCAACCACATATCTAGGAAGATGTGCCTCATATTGATGGGTAAGTCAAGATGATAATCAGATGTATGTGCGAGAACTCCATTCAAATTGGTAAATAGAGATAATTTCTGTATTCGGAGTTTTTTTTTTATGTCTAGGAATGGTTGTGGCGGAGTGATTTCAAGTTGTTTTGACTTCGTCGCGTATGACGTGTTGTCGTTAAATTAGTCATTCTTGTTAAACTAGGTTACGGGAAAGAGTGGGGATAGGTTATTCGCGAATTGAAATGAATTTGTTAATAAGGACCCCCCCCCCCCCCTTTGCTTACTTTGTTGCAATCTCATCTTTGAATACTCAAATTATATATATAAAAGTACAAAGTACTTCGTATTAAATATTGACATAATAGACGCTGAAGAAACTTTGTTACTCGTGCCAAGGTACACCTATCCTAATCTTCTTTGTATATTCTCATGTTGTGTTTAAATGTGAATGTTAGTTTAGGATAAAGATTTTGTGTTTGTTTGGAGATGTATAGGTGATTTTCAATTTTGCATCGATTCAAAAATCCCATGAGTCTCTGTCCATTCAAACTATTGCATATATAATGAAAATAGTTAATTCTTTGGTGATGTTGTATTCACACCTAATTACAATTTTGTTTCATTTCGATCGATATAGAGAGGTTAAATTAACATATTTTTTCATGGCTTGTCTAATTTGACAATTTTTTGGTTGTATAGTTACATGGAGTAATGTGCAAGGTCATGTCTGATGTATATGGTGAAATAATGAACTTTGGTAGAGCAGTTAGAAAGCCATTTTCTTATACATTATGCAGTTGGTAATAGCATCTGGATTGAAGTAGAGAATATAGACCACCTTCTCAATTGTGCTGCTTCCCCAAGACGCAAAGATAGAATCAACTACCAAAGCAAGAGTAAAGTGTTAAAGAAAAGGAAAAAAATCAAATGAAGTAACTCAAAGAAGTCAAAAGTTGGCCAGGTACCAAGTGAGAGTTCAGTTATGTGCTTATATGATACTGGGTCACCTAAATGTCGTCCTTTGTGGGAAAGGGGAGGATAAGAATGTTGTAGCTGATTCTACTGCCAAGCTCATTCAAGAGTTTGAGTTATGAGTCAAAATTATTTTAGAAGGATGTGATTCAACAATTAAAAATGAGGGGAGTATTGTAAGCATCAGATTGCCACTACAAGAGTTTGATAAAACATGGTGTATTTATCTATATCATTTTGTGGTCTGGAAGGTGAAGGATGTTGAATCCTTAGAGCAAGATCTTGTTAGAGCTGCATGCCAACTATAGAGCTTTCTATGATGCAAACCTGCAAGGTGAAACCTGAAGAAGAGCATGGTGTTCCTACTCATTCCATGAAGGCTATTCAGAAGCAAGTATCAAGCTAGAAAATATTAAACACATCAAATTCTCCCTTCATAACCAGCCTTTGAGATAGATGCACATCTTCGTGTAATACCATAAATAAGAATCAAGTTCATAATTTGATTACTTTTTACAGATGGGTCGGCAAAGAAGAAGAAAGTTGGCATCAAGGTTGAAGAGTAGTGTTACTTTCAAATGTGTCTCATGAAGTTGTCTTTTTTAAAATTTATGAACATTTAGTCATTGTGCAAATCTTTATGGTTTCTTTAAGTACTTCAGCTTAATTTTAGTTTTGATTTGAAGTTTTATGGTTTGTACATTTAGCTGTTGTTTGAGTTTCTATTTTAATAATTACAACTTGTGGTTGAGATTTCTATTCAAGGAGTTGTGGTATGAAGTTTTATGGTTTCAATATTCAGTCGTGCCTGGCCATTTGACATTCCACAAAATTTTCAAATTTATTTGTTGTTTCATAGCGATACTAAAAAAATAATTATAACTGTAATTACATTATTAATACACTTCAAAAAGGTTTGCAGTTAATTTCACAGGGTTGTCATGAAATGCAATATGATCGTGAAGAAAGTGAAATAAAAATATAGACATTTGAAAGTGAAATAGTATCATTGAATTTCGATGGAAATAAACATAGTCTTAACAAGGCTTACAACACAAAATATTAATGTTGTTCAGTCCATTTCATAGGCTAGCCATGAAAAAAAATATGACAATGAAATTAATGGTCCACCGTCCACCATGAAAACAATAGGATATAGAGAAGGGAATATTTCCAATTGCACCAGAGAAAAAACTCTCTGACCTCTATCTAGATTTCTAGAGAGAGGGAGGAGCCCAAACCATCCTTCGGGGCATGAACAATCGGTTGTGTAAGCAGCTTTTTCGCTTGTCGGAAGCTCAAAACTCCTCTTCGGAGGCTCCTAACCCCTCTTCGGAGGCCCTTATCTCCTCTTAAGAGGCAATCAATCACTCTTCGGAGGCACCCAGCTCCTCCTCAGAGGCCGGGTCTTTCTTCTCGACTGATATTCTCCTCGTCGGAGGTTCTTATCCCCTCTTCGGTGGCAGTTTCCTGTCCGGTTGGCCGTTAGGTTGGTTCTTGCTTCCTTCCTCTCGCCTTCGGGTTGGGCGAGGTCTCATCCCCCGTTGCCGCCTTAGTCTGTAATCTATCTCGTTAAGCCTCTTTGGTTTGTGAAGCCGATATCTAAAATTGGGCTGATTGGCTTCTTCGGCTCTCTTGCTCAGCCTCGTAATCCCCCTTTTTGAGTTTAATTTGGGTGAAACCGGTCTCAATTCAGGTTGCCCCTTGTTACTCCGGCCTGGGCTCGGCGTTTCCGCCTCGTTCTAGCTCCCTTTCTGTCGTCTCTGTTGCTCTGTCACCGGCTGTCTGCGTGGTCTGCTGTCGGTGGAGCTCGGCGGTGTCTTCCTGGTGGGTTTGGGTTCCGGTGAATTGTCGTTTGGTCGATCTGGTTTCCCTTCTCCACCGGTCGTCCCCCTTCCTTCCGTGGTGGCCTGTGTCTTGCGCCCTCCTATCGTTTGTGTCCGGGGTTCATCGGTGTCCTCCTTTCCGCCGTCGGTGTCCGGATGTATCCTACTGGTGGCGTCTTGCTCTGTCGCCCTCCTCCTCTCAGATCTGCGTTGGATGGCGTTTTTTGGCTCTGGTGATGCGGGTTTGCCCTGTGCCTCGTTTGTCGGGCCCGTATCACTGGGTTGTGGGTTTTTGTCGGGTCTTTGGGTTGTGCTTTGGGCCCAAGGCTTTTGCCTTGGGCCCAAAGGTGACCCATAGGCTCTTGGAACAAATTAAAAGGAAATTAAAATTATTAAATAATATTAAATATTATAAAATAAATAATTCCCGGTCGGGCTTGGTATAATCCCGCTTGGGTTTCTGGTGCTTTCGGTTCAGGCGGTGTGGGGCTTTACGTTTGGCGTGACTGAATTTTCTTCTCCGTTTGATGAGGTTCTAGTAGTCGGAGTCGGGATAGGCTGGGGCCGTGACAGTGTGTATCGAGGCGTCTCCTTTATCCGGAAGAATGGTTCCTTGGAGGTTCGTCTTCACTGTCCACAGGTGTGTCCTTTTGTGCCGCTGGCCTACGGTGCTGCTTCCGAGGAGTACTTGGCTTCGTCCTTCATCTACGTCCTCGTCTTGTTCGGTGTAGTTGTATTTAGTTTCGCTATTGTAGAGTTCTTGCCTGTAATTTGCACCATCGTTGTATTTTTATGTTTGCTTAGACGGTTATCCGTCTGCCGACTTGTCGGCCATCGAGGTTCAGATATGTCTGACCTCGAATTTTTTCCTAATAAAAAAAAGGATATAGAGAAAAAAGGATTTAAAAATCAATTTTCCCTTATATGATTCAACCAACCTTCATACAAGAGTTTTTAATTTCAGATGGCATTGCCAAACGCACTTCCTAAACCTTATAATCTTCTAATCCTCCAACCAATTTCTTCCTTGACAACACATTACAAGATTGTTCATGATTAATCTTTCACCAATTTGTTTCTTCTCCAAAGACACATATCTCTTACTTTTGACATTGATTAGCTTATATTTATGAACTATTCATCTACTTCATACAAGATTTCATTATTGAAACATTTATTTGAAAAAAATATTTAAATTATAATGCATAAATTGTTTACTTTGTTGTTGAAATTATGAAATTAAATGTTATAAATTGTTGATCAAATTTAATCATCAGAAATTGGTGGTATTTAAGTGAAATTGAAGGTTATGAAGTTGTAAATTTTTGGGGTTTTAGGTTTCTCATGAGGTATTCAATGAAAGCTTGTACTTAATATTTCAAATATGGAATTGGATTTAAAGTTAAATTTTAGAGGTGAATATTTTGAAATTTATTTATAATTTAGATCAATTGGAGAAGAGTAACATATTATTTTATATATATTTTGGCTTCTTAAGGTGTATGTACTTCAACATAGGGTATTTTTTTCTAATTAAGGGATTAAAACCATATTAAAAACATATACTGAATACTCCCTCCGATCCAAAATAAGTGTCGTTTTAGCTCTTGACACAATTTTTTAAGTAAAGTATTAATTATCATTGGTTTTATGCATTTTTTTTTTCTAAATCTTATCATTTATTAAATGCTTACCAACTTTTTCAACCAATAAGTGGAGAGTTTGAAAGAAAAAGTATCAACAAATACAACTTTCAATAACAATTTTCATTAACCAATCTATTAAATTGCCTAGAAAACATAAAATGACACTTATTTTGGATCAAATTCAAAAGTCTAAAACGACACTTATTTTGGATCGGAGGTAGCATTATTTTTTAATATGTTAGGTCTATAGGGTTTATACAGTTATGCCTAGATATGTTTTTCTCAAGTTGTTTTATACTTTAGACCAATTGAAAGGTGTAACATGGTGTATAATATAGAAAGTGTCACAGATGATCGAGACTTGATTTTCTTATGTAAGGAACTTCAAGACTTTTTTTTTGCTTCTAAGTTGGAAAGACGTTAGAAGAAGTCTCGAAGTAGCCAATATACTATTCACAATCAAATTTGAAATATCAATCGTATCGAGAAAAGACTTCATCATGACAACCGATAATTTTGAAAAACATGGTGATGAGCATGGACAAAATGATATATTACTGGAAAATTGATGTGCATTGTGTATTTTGTGTGATGTATCAAATCCGGTCGAAAATTTTCTGAACAAAAAATCGAACACGGTTCGGAAAAAGAAATAGTTATTGTTATAGCAAAAAATTCTCTACAACTTCAGGAACACAAAAATGGAAGAGTCGATGAAGGTGGTCAGCGATGGAAACCGTTTGTGTTCATTCAGAAATTGAGTCAAATGGGTCGGGCTCGGGTTTAGATTCAGGTTATGCAACGCTAGATTTTCGAGTTCAATAAGATCTGGATTTAATGGGCAGGTTGAGTTCTCGGGTCGGGTTAAAACTTGTCAGTTCTACCTCTATAAATCTATATGTTGATAGATTGGTAAGGCTATTTGCTATAGCCCCGAGAACATGTGTTAAATGCACTCAATCATGCGGATCTTAGATCTGTTTCACCCTTTGGATGACACTTATCTCATAATCATTACGTTTAGGGAAAAAAAAAAGTAACTAACGTATCTTGAATCCATTTTAAAACTGAAAAATAAAATCAAACAGATTTTACATACATTTGCTCTAACCCTCCACAAACTCAACAAGTCCAAGACCCACCCACCATTTGCTCCGACCCTTCCTAGTCCAAAAGACACAAATTAAACAAACGGATCTTACCTTCATTTTTATTTTTAGTTTCAATTTTAGAACGGATCCAAAATCCATTAGTTACTTTTTTTTTTCATGAGCATAATGATTATGGAACATGTCATTCAATGGATGAAAACGAATCTACGATTAAGTACATTTTACACCCGTTCTCGGTGCATATAGCCTTCCCGATTGGTAACTAATACAATTGGAGTTGGACACATGTGATGTGCCCTCCAAGGGCTTAACACCATAAGTAGTGGTTGTTTGAGATATGAGAAACAATTGAGTGACCTTCTAATCTCCTATGCTGTGTGTGGCTGCAGGGGTCGCAGCATAGGAGATTAGAAGGCGGCGGTGCACTGCACTAGTGACGCCAAAGTCACTCCCTAGTTGTACGAACGGACCATTGATCGCGTTGATGCCCAATCGAATGAAAGAAACTCGTGAGGATTGCCCAATCGAATGAAAGAAACTCGTGAGGATAGCGACAGCTGTTAAAACGTCGTTTTTTAATGACCATATTTAGAGTTCAGTATCTTCCACCACTTCTAATGACAAAAGGAGAGAAAAATACCAGTATAATCAGATTTTTACCATCATATTTCTCTGTTAAAATTCCACTGTAAGAGGAGGAACAAAAGCTACACCATCTTCAAGCACTGCACTTCCATGGGGATCCACAAAAACTGGGACAGCCACAAAAATATAGAATCCACCACCACACTTGAAGTGGGCACATGAACAGCAAAAAAATAAAAAAAAATAAAAAAAATTCAAAATCAAGGATCCAGAAGAAAAAAACTTTTTAATTGAATACCTCCTCAAATGCAAGTTTTGTGCCCTGAAAAACACAGGCACATCCCCTTTAGCCCTTTTCAGTTTCCTTCCACCCTTTCCCTTGTGATGCTTTAAATACTTTTGAGTACTGAATGAAACCCTACCAAAAGCACCAGGAGCAGTTTCCAACTTCTATGAGGTTGCAGTGAACTACCAAAATTCTTTCATCAGATATGCCAGGTTATGAGGGAAGTCTCTCGTCGCTAGCTTTGTAGTATAGCATCTTTTGCACATAGAACATCATGTATCCCTGCGCAGCCCTTACGATGCTTTCACTCACCTGGGTGATCCAGGCATCGTCGCACTTGTACCATTGGTTGCTCAGCCTCAGGTAGGTCACGTAGTGGCCTCCATTTAGCTTTCCTGTGTGGCTGATAACAGCAAACAACTCGAACTCTGAGGATGGCTCCTCTGGGGAGTCTTGGCAGTCCTCTTCATCAAAGGCAACAATTCTGTTTCCGAATCTACCCCGCAAGATGGAAGAAGACAAGTAAGGGGCCATGTTCAGCGAGAAAGGGAACTGGAGATACCGGTCCACCTTCCTAGACATTTTCCGGATGGAAGAGTGCTCAAACCGTTTTATGTGAAAACAGGATACTAATGGAAGCTTCCTTATGGACATCTGTTTGAGAGACTCTTGCCTGACCTGGCACTGCTGGCAGAAGAACTTCTGGTCAGGACCGAGCCTTTCGGGTCTTGTAAACCGATCCAAGCATCCTGAGAGGGTCGCTCCAGGCCTTTGAAGTGAACTTCTTGAATTTGCCTCACCGTTGCAAGAAGCATTGGGTTTCGCTGAAGATGGCTTCTCCACAACAGGTTCCAAGTCCAGTGAGATATCCACGCACGGGTCGTAGGTTGTGGATGTGAAACCACAGGCCATACACATGACATCAGACCTCAAGATTCCCGAGAACACACTATGGGCAATACAACAATCTCCACTACCTGCAACATAAGGGAGAAATGGTTTTAATCAATGGTCAAACATATAAAAAGGTTCACAAAGCAAATAGGCAGAATAAAGACTTGCTGAAACACACAGATCAATGGTTTGAAGGAAGAGGAAAAACAAACAATATACTTGCACCAGGAAGGAAAACAGAGACACAACACAACGATCATACAAAAAATGCCACAGGGCTCGATAATAAGCACTAGAGGAAACACGTGTGCAAGTGGTGCCCATGTTTTATCATTCACTTGTATGCAAAAGACAAGGACTTCACGTATACCAAACTGTCTAATTTTACAAGCAAATTTATCTGTATAGTATTGTGGGATAATTCAAGGTCAGGGCCCATAAATTTTTGATGAGATGTTTTATGCTGGATGGTTACCTAAAGTAAATCCTCTTTCCTCCAAGCCTCAGACAACCCGTGTCAAACAATTACGATCCTAAAGACAGGACAGATGGAACCAACATCAGAGTTATTGGAGAAGACATGTCCTATGATTAAATCAATTAGAAGACAGAGGCTGAACAGGAGACTTACTTAGCAATGCACTTGAATCTCAAGCTGCAACCATGAATATGTCAATATAATGCCCTAAACCCAGTTCCAAACTCCCATCAAGCGAGTAAAAAAACCAGTTGCTATTTGCTACCACCTATAAGATTAGACTATGATTGCAAAGACAACGTAATCAGTTTAAGGAACATTAAAAATTTTCTTTTATCCATCACCACAGACGTCTTTTAAAATTGGAAACCATGCGCATTATTAAATTAACGAATTGCAAGAATCAAATATTTTGAAAATCATGTGCTCACACCCTTGTCTCAAACCCTATACCAGTGGAAAAGGGATCCGAATTAATATACAGCCCCTTCACTAATGCAAGCACATCAGATTTAGCAACCAAGCAATGCTAATATTAAACCCTTCACCACCATGCGGTGGAAAGAGCCAACTAGAAGGATCATTCCATCAAGCAAATCAAAGCATGTAGTTAAAAGCAGAGACAAAAATTTTGGTTTTTAACATTTTCTTTTCTCTCATTTTGGAAAGAAATTTGTATTAATTGGACAACTAAGGGCTGGAAAATGAAAGGAAAATTACTCTATATGCAAGCATTTTTTTACAGTCTGCAACACCCATGAAGGAAGCTAAGGCCCACCTAGAACGACCAGCATCAGAAAATAGAGAAGTGGAATATTTGAGCATAAGCCCCCACCAGATTGTAATGGCCTAGTAGTATTGAATGCAGAATATACTGATCCAGTACAAACCAATAGGCATGGTAAATATACCGAAGGAAATTAAACTATTTAGACACTGCAACTCCAGTAACCAATCCCCCACCCTCATAAAAGAAAAGGAAAAAAAAACAATTACCGAGTAAAAATGAATCAAACAAACCAATTTAATGGAACAAAGATTCTACCTTGACTGTGGGTCTTTCTTCCATCCTTCACCTTTTCATGGATCCCATCCAACATTGAAATGAAGAACTCATGTGCATCTTGCTGCTCATAAGTGGCCAAATTGGCTGCATGTTGCCACCAACTAATAACAGCATCACAAGCACCCCCAATCAGAAATCACTTACAGCTATAACTTGGATAAGGGGGAAAGAAAGAATAAGGGAGATGGGTTCCTTTCGAACAAGTAAACATGATCCACCATAAAAATACCCAAATCCAAATCATGATCCACCATAAAAATTACACAATATGCATGATCCCAAGTCAAAAAGATCTTTTTTTTCTCTTAACAAAGATGCCAAAGCACAACATATAATAAACAAACTAAGATCACGAGACATAAAAAAAACAAACAGCTACCTGTAAAGGAGCTTGGCGGGGCTATAGGGACTCCGATCACCGGAGAAAACAGCCGAAAACAAAGCATCCAAATCACAAGCCAAGCACAGTTTTTTAGAGTTCTCATACACATTTCCTGTCCCACTCCTCATCCCATTCTTCCTCCCACCACCTCTACCTCTTCCTCCTCCTCCGCCACCACCAGTTCCGCCATCGCTGTTCTTTTGACAAAAGTAACGGTTATGTTTGTCACTCAAGAAGTAGTTCCTCAGCGGAGGAGTGTGAAGCAGAGCCTGCAAAACTGAATTCATGAAACAAGTACTTCCGAGATTGTTCAATCCCTTCAATCCCCACGGAAAATCCAATCCCAAACCCGGTGCCTGACTCGGATCCTTCGCAGGCAGCAACAAGCTCGAGTTCTGCCCGATCAGGACCTTCTCCCCAAGATCCGGCGTCCAAGGCCTGTAATCAATCCGACGTCGCTTATGCAGATTCTCCGGAGGCGCAGGCGAGAGGGCCGGGTTGCTGATTAGGTTTCCAGCGACGGCGGCGTCGAAGTCCCTGTCATAGACCTGGTCCCCACACCGGCAGCAGAACAGCTCAGCACGGTCGACATCAACAGCGATCTCGTGCCCCGGCGGCATCGAATCGGCGTGCGCAGCGGCGTGGGACACTTCCAGCGCCGGCGCGTGGCAATGGACAGCAGCGCACGACACGCAAGCGTAGAGCCTAGGTGCCGCCGCCGCCGCGGCGGATCCGCACGCGCCGCATCGCGGCACCTCGTTCGGATCGCGGCGGATCGCGGCCCGGCCCATGGACTTTGCCCGAATACAGTCCTGTAGGGCCCGGAACGGCTTAGCGCCGTGCCTCGATCGGAAATCGGCGAGGTGGGGGCACGGCGGGGGTAAAGAGAGGCTCTTGATCTTCGACATTCTCTCGGACCAAGCGCAACCCTGAGGCGGTGGCTGTGGAGGCGGTCGAAACCCTAGCGCCGACGTCGGCGATTGGCCCCGGGGTCATCAAATCGATCTGGATCAAATCAAACTCATTACACGGATCAAAGTATCGAGGATTCAGATGTAGATGTGGATTTCAGTGGTGGTGGGTGGGATAATGTGGATTGAGATCGGGATCGAGATCGAATTAGGGATGATAGATTTGGGGGTGAAAAATGGGTCCTTTCCGGATCTTTTTATTCCGGGTTCGGATTTTTTTCTTCTTCTCACTGGTAAAATTGAATGAGAGAGAGAAAGGGATCAGAGAAAGAAGGAGAAGAAAAGAGTTAATTTTTTATTTAAAATATATTTGGAAATTAATTATAGGGTTTTCTTTTCTCCAGAAATTTCACGGTGCGAGGAAGAACTGGAACTCTTTTTAAAATTTCCAGAAAATTATATTTGTAGTAATAAATTACACCGAAATGGATTAAAAAGGTGGGAATTGATTTATGGGGACGGGGCCGGTAATGGCCGTTGGATGTAAAAGATCACGAGATGAGATTCAGTGCAACCAACGGCTGTGATGAAAGGGATTCTTCTTGTGTTGTTCCTTTATTTCTTCTTTTTGTTTTGCGGGTTCATCGTTTCGAATTCGATGGTTAGGCTAGTTTCAGTGGAAAATGGAAGATGAATCACCTCTTTTGTGAATCGTAAGGGACGAACTAAGTTTAATGGTGGCAGCCTGGCAGGCATTTTGACGGGTAGATTCACAAAGTAATTACACATTAGGACTAATGGCCCATCATCGCCCGGTATAAGTGGTAGAAGCAGAGAGAGCCACGAAGTTTTGAACGGACAATTACCATAATAGTAAACAATATGATCGAGAAAAAAATCGTAAAACATATAACGTGTTCGATAGTACAAACTAGTGTCAAACGATATTACAAACTACTATAAAAATATAAAACGAAACTAAAGATATAAAATGAAAATAAGCATATAAAATGTAATAATAAATATTGTATTTTTAACATGTAATAATATATAATTAGATATAAAAAAATTTAACTTGTGTAACTTCTTACCAAATTCTCAAAATAAGTAATATAACTTATGATTTCGAAGCTCTCGGGATGAATTATAATATGTGAGTGTCAATTTAAATAAAATATAAAAGTATTATAGTATATTGAAATAAAATTAAAGTGATTAATACACCTATGATTTTCAAACATTCATAACGTTTTACTCAGATGTCGGATTAGGGCGTATCATATATCAAAACGGAGCTATCGGCGAGGAGAATACACCTAGGTAATTGTCAGATGAGGGGGTCACGTGACCCCCTAGGACCCCCTAGCTCCGCCTCTGGGTGGAAGGAGTGATCGACAGTGAGTTACAAGTAGCAATTGGATGCATCTGGTCGAGTGTACAAATGTACAAAGGTTGTATTATAGCAAGTTTTAGAGAAAAAAGTCATTTTTCTACCCTAACAGCTCCTGCAAACCTATTTGTAAAATAGAGAAAGGGAAGGAGATAAGAAATTTTTTTTAAATATAAATTTAGATGAGAACTAGTGTAATACCCGTGCCTTCAAGGCACGGGAGTTTGATCCATTTTAATTTGAACATCATTTTATATATCTATATAATACTATATTAATATATGCTTGTTTACAATAAAAATATGTATAAAATATTTTTTTATAATTTATAAATTAGTTGGAAAGAGATACAATACAAAATTTGAAAATAATTTAATAAGGTAAAGTAGTAATAATACTCAAACACACCACCTAATATAATTGAAATAAATATATAATTATTATCATTAGGATAAATCTAAAAAGGAAAATATAAGCTCTCATACAAAGATTAGCACATGATTGTGCGGATACTTTTGAATTTATGTAGATATACGTAATTTATTCATTATTTTCATTAGAAAGATGCCTAGAAAGAGAGTAAAATAAATAGTGAAAATAAATGTAAGATGGTGAAAAAAAGATCCTAAAAAGTAGAAAAGTGATCTAAGAAGCTTCATCCAAGATGTAAAATAAGCATTAATAATGCTTGTAAGTCTTAAAATATTATTTGTTTTTCGATAGTCATTTAAGATGTCTAAATAAGTAAATTGTAAGAAAAAAAAACTTTTTTTTGGCTCTAATTGATTTTTATAATTAAATTTTGAAATCGAATATTCACAAATAGATTATTTTTCCTAACTTCATAAAAAAAAAAACTTTTGCAAGCCTTAAAATATTGAAATTAAAATAAGGGCCTTCTAGGTTGTATAAACTAAATGTAGATGTAAAATGTCATTTTGGATTATTTTTCCTTCAATATTTGAAGCAAACACCTAAAAATTAATCATAAAAGAGTGTTTATTTATTTATTCAAATTTCACATTTACTTTTCTAAAAATTATTCAATTTTTGTATGTAGATCTTAAAATGTTCTTTTTTTTTGTATTCCCAATAGTCTTTTAAGATGTTTAGAATAAATATAATTTCTATCTGAAAAAAATCTTAGGTTAAAAATTTAGATAGTTGTCATATAGAATGTGTAGAGTCAGTATAGATTTAAAATATTCATTTTTGACAATTATTTTTTCTGCAATTTTTGAAGGATAACATGTGCAAAAATAATCTCTTTTAAAATTAATGATGTTTCGCTTCTATCTCCAAAAATATTTAAAAGTTTTCGAAAAAAAGATGTATATACCATATAATATGTAAATTTTGAAAAGAAATATGATTTTGAGAATCATTTATTTTTATATTAAATTTTATTTTGACATTTGAATTAAATATCTAGCCATTCTTAATATGACTGATAAATATAATATTGGAAACAAATATTTAAACTTCCCTTAATAATATCGATTAATAAGAAAAGAAACTTTTGATTAGTATGAAAATAGGAAACAAATATGTTTAAAATAGAAAACTTGTATTTTAAAATTTCAGCAATAATATTGACCTATAAGAAAATACCATTTGAATAAAAAATTCAAGTTTAATTGTGGGCGTGACACATCAGCAAAATGCTAGCAGAATTAGTATTATTAATAGATTAATAGATGAGTGATCTCCATAATTTAATGTTTCACTTCTTTTCATGTTTTTTTTTTTGATTAGGTAAAAATTCGAAAGTCAGACAAGCCTGACTCATCGAGAGGCCGACAAAGTCGGCAGACGGCGAACCGTCAAGCTTACAACCTAAAATACAAAAATACAAATAACGAGTGAAATGAAACAAGCAGAAATAAACTCTACAACAAGACGATCCAAAAAGACCAACTCCAAAAAAGTTGAGGAAGCCGCCGAAGAACGAAGCCAAGCACCACCGAACAGTGGCACCGCGGGCCAGCGGTACAGCAGGACTCTATCTCCTGTGGGTAGTGCAGACGAACTCCAAGAAAACTCAATCCTAGATACGGAGACGCCCTGAGCGCACCACCACGACCCCAGCCAGTCCCGACTCCAGACTCCACACCCCCAACCAAGAAGAAGACCTCCAAGAAACATCTGAAGCAGAGCCGCAAGCTGCTCGAACAATACGCCAACAAGATTTAACCTACAAGAATATCGTCAAGCCCTCACGGGATTTTTATCAGACCCTTTCGGGTGGGTTTACTCAAATTTATATATATATATATATATATATATATATATATATATATATATATATATATATACACACACATACATACTCCGTATATAACATATATAAAAACCATAATTGTTTGTCGGGTACTTGGGCCCAAAGAATCTGGCCTTGGGCCACAAGGAGGCTAAGCTTGGGCCCGAAGGAGACCCGCCCAAGGCCCACAAGGAAGATTGCCCATTGCCCAAACCAACAGGAAGAGAAAACTCCTTCCTCCTAGCAACGAGGCAACAATTAATCTCAATAAATAATTGTTACAGTATTAAACAATTAATTAAGCACAGTCCAGTACAGAGCATGCGTACAAGGACAAAAGAAGGCAGAGGAAGAGAGGGATTAGCCAACAATGGAGAAGAAACTCCCTTGAAGAAGAAACGGTGGTGGCTCCGGGCTTCCACAGAGAAATTTGAGGCCACCAATAGCCCAGAAGAGAGGAGTCCGGTGGGGAAATTTAATGGCACCGATCGAAACAATCATCAATCGGACAAAGTTCACACCATGAAAGGGATCGGGGATGGCGCCAGAATCGAGTGATAGGGCCCGAAACCAGCCCCGACGAGTGAATGGGGGAAGATATGGACACCGATTGAGAAGTTAATCTCATCGGACTAGGTTTGCAGTTGCGATTTTTGGCCCCGAAGGGATTTTCTCTATCTCTCTCTCTAGAAAACTAGAGAGAAGAGAGGCGGCCAAAGGGTTTTTTTTCTAAATGGTTAATTTTACTCTACACTTCTTTCCATGTTGAAATTGATTGCTTCTTTGATAATAAAAAAAAAAAGAAAATCCTGGCTTCTACTGTTCAACCCTCGATCTGGTAGGGTTTGTTCGAGCCACTACTGTATGTATTTTTGTTCGATTTTGATTTCAATTCCTTGTTGTTCGTTTGATTGCTGGTGTTCTTGTTCTTGTTCTTGTTCAATTACTGATGTCCATGTTTTTTCGATTGTTGTTGTTCGCCTTGTGCCCTTGTTGTTCCCTGATGCTGTTCGATTCTTGATTCTTGATGTTCAAGTCTTCTTCAATTGCTACTTTTCGATTCTTGTTTCATTGCTGCTCGATTTTGCCCCAGCTACAAACGAAGTTTTAATTTCGCCCTCGCTGATATCGATTTCGATTTCGCCCGTGCTATTGATCGATTTCGATTTTGTCCTGCTGTTCGATTTCGATTCTTGTTCTTGTTTTTCGATAATCATATTGTTCTTGTTCCCTTACTGATTTTGGTTGCTGCTATTTTGATGGTTGTTCGATGGCTATTGCTATTTTTATGCTATTTTGATTGCTGCAGGTTGATTGATGTTCTTGTTCTCCTATCCATTTCTTGGAATGTTGGGGCTTTTGCCTATTTTTGTCATTGCTTTATTCATACTATTGTACTGATTTTTTCTATCTTGATGATGGAATAAGCTAGTCCACAGGAAGAGTTAATTATGCTTACTGTAGTACTTCAAAGGCTACACAGGAGGCATTAATCTTTAAGATTTGGAAGCTTAGTTGTTATTTGTCTTCCTGCTTCAGACTTTATAAAATCCAATTCACTTTGCACTCCCTGAGTCTCATCACCACCATAATAGCCCTTAGTTGTTATTTATTATATTGTATAATAATGGAGTTCGGGTGAATATTGTTTTAGAGATTTTAACAATTTTGATATCTATTTTATAGAACTTTTACAAATGTTGTTGGGCTTGCTGTTAGGGTAAAGGTATGATTATTTTTTAACAATTAACCAAAAGTTTCTCATGTTGAGGCAGTCAAGAAAGCCGTATAGATTTCTATGTAACAACTAAATCAATGGCTATTCATAATTCCATAATTGAATCATTTTTATACCGGTTTAAAATTTGAGGAATGTTATGGTAAACCTTCATTTGATTTTAACCCTTAAAACACCCAAAACACATTGTCCAATAGGCCTATAGTTGTCGTTGTTTCCATGGCGTTTTAAAAATGCTATAAATTTAAGGGCCATTTAAAATGCCATAAAATTTCCTTCCTAATATTGTAATATAATAACATGATATTTTGTAAACGTCATAAATTTAATAAACGCCATAAATAAATTATATTCGTAAAATTCATGGCCTTTTGTATCTAAGCGTCATAAAAAAAATATGTTTAATGACATTTTTATATAAAAAAATCATCTTTTTAACGCCATCAATGATCCTGTATGTAGTAGAGTAGTAGTTATGTGTTTTGGGTGCGTGTCTATGTTTTGTATCAATATAATAGCAAGGTAGAGACAAGTTCTCTGCTCGGACTAGTCCTTATGTGATGCTTGGATATCCGGGAGGAAAGAAGGGATGCAAAGTGCTACATTTTGAGACAAAACAAATAATATTTTCTAGAGATGTGATCTTACATGAGGATGTTTTCCTTTACAAGCATTCTTTGAAGCATGGTGTAGAGATTGAGGCTCCTCCATTTTCTTTCCTCACAATAGCTCCTCCTGATTCTTATGATATCCTCTTAGTTTAACTATTGACATGACTCTTAGAAGATCAGCTAGAGATCACCACCCCCCTTCATATTTGATGGATTATATTAGCTCATATTGCACTAGTGTTGCCTTTTATTTTCATACCCTAACCTGCACGTTCTCTTTTCTTTCTACTAATGCTCAGACTTATATGCTTTGCTTGATCATGAGCCTTTAACTTTCGGTGAGGCTTATGAATATGCAGTTTGGCAACATGCTATGGACGAGGAGTGTAAGGCCTTGTTTGTCAATGACACTCGAGATATAATTGAATTGTCTAAAGGAAGACGTGTCATAGGCTACAAGTGGGTTTACACAGTAAAGACGAAAGCTTAGGGGAGCATAGAGAGGTATAAGGCTTGCTTGGTTGTGAAAGGGTTCACTCAAAAGGAGGGAGTGGATTATAATGAGACTTTTTCTCATGTGATTAAGAAGACCATTGTTAGAGCATTGGCCATAATTGCTTTGGAGAAAGATGGGAACGTAATGCATTTGGATGTCAACAATACATTCTTTCATGGCCACTTAGATGAGGAGATTTATATGAAAGTGCCACTAGGCTTGGTTGTAGAGGAAGCAAATCAAGCTTGTAGGCTTAAGAAGTCTCTTTACGAGCTTAAGCAAGTGTCAAGATAGTGGTACTCATGCTTGTTCGGAGCACTTCGAAGGAGAGGCTATGTTTAGACACGAAATGACTATTCCCTCTTGTTTTGGAAGCAAGAGGAGTTTGTGGTATATGTGGCGATGTATTTTGATGACATACTCCTCACTATAATGCCTTGCAAGAAATGACTTTGTTAAAAAGCTTTCCTTGATAGAGAGTTTAAGATTAAGGATTTGACCTCCTTGATTTTCTTTCTAGGCATTAAGTTTATTCCCGTATGTGGTGGTTTGCTCATTTGATATCCCCTGTTTTAAGGGCCACGTGGTTAGTTCTTTAGAGCCTCATCTTCAATTTCCTCCGTCCAATGGAGACTTGTTGGGCAATTTTCCCTCTTATATACGCTTGATTGTGAAGTTGAATTTCCTTGTGCATACAAGGCCGAATTTGGCTTTCACTGTTGAGTTCCTAAGCGAGTTCTTATAAGTACCCTGTGTCCCTTACATGGTTGCAGCTCACCATGTGCTTAGGTACCTCAAAGGGACAGCTTGCAAAGGTTTTTTTTGGCGAAGACATCTGATTTTTTATTTTGTGCTTGTTGTGATATCGATTGGGCAAGTTGCCCATTTTCTTACGATTCAATCAATAGCTATATTGTGTTTCTGGGTTCAGTTTCATTGTTCTGAAAATAAAAGAAACACCAGAGTATTTTCCTATCGTTGGCTAAGGTTGAGTATCGTTCTCTTGACAGAGTTTATGCTAAGTTGACTTGGCTCAGTTGTTTGTTGTGCGAATGTGATGTCCTTGGAATCACACCCATTGTAGTCAAGTGCGGCAAATCAGTGGCAATGTATATTGCTCAAGACTTGTTGTTTCATAAGAGGACTAAGCCGATTGATCTTAATTGCCACTACACAAGGAGAAACTATTGAAAGGCTTAATTTCTTTGTCTCATGTTCCATCTCACTTGCAAATGGCGGATTTTCTGACCAATAACGTCATTGGTGTCCATTTTCATTATCTTTTGCTCAAGATTGCAATTGTTGATGCCCTAACTCCATCATGAAGGACGTTGTTAGGATGCAAATTTGTTATGTTTGGTGTATTGGGCTGGTAGTGGGTTGAACCTCATTTCTTTTTATTTGGCCACTATTAGGAGGGAAAAGCGTCTTGCTATAAAATATATGAATAAATCTAAAGAAAACCAACTCCTTTTCCTAGCAAATAAATTATAAGACTCCCTCCCGCTTTAGTAGTAGGGAATCAGGATCGATCCATGACGAGGCGTATCAGCGGTTCCTGAATAGTCTCGAAACGTTCTCTGCAGTGTCAATCAGAAGCCTCGATATCGATAGGAGTGGTCGATATCGAGAGGGGCAATTGATTTCTTTCTTCAGCACTTGTAGTGATAAAAACAAGTAGATCGACGTCGACTGGAGCAGTCGATGTCAATTGAGCACCAAATAGAAGACCATCGAATTCAAATCTTAGCAACAGGATGATCGATATCGACTGTAGCAATCGATGTCGACAGTAAACATAGAAAGTACAAAAAGGCAGTAAATTGTTCGACAAAGAACGGTCGAAAGAATTGAAGATGGTAAAGAGAAATAATGATTAGAAAACAATAAAAGTTGGGATTACGGGGTTGTAAAATTATAAAACTAAGGCTTCCAAGGTAGGAATTCACCACGACAATAGTCATACATACGACACACAAGAATCATAGAAAAGTTCATGTTTTTATCATCATATGATAGCTTTCGCAACCAACAAATAGAATCATAAAGGCTTTCGCATAAAACCTATTTGTTTCAATTAGGGTTTAGTCAATTTGCGCAAACAAATCGTAATTACTATCCAAATTCACAAAGTAATTAACTTTCGCTTCAGAAATTGCAAATAAGGAATTGTCAGTACAACCTCCAATCGTCTTCTCCTTCTTCTTTAACTTCACACGGCTGTCTCTCTCTCACTCTGCTCTATAACTTGATTTTCTCAAGTGCCAATGGATTCCCCAAAGTACCACCGGTTGTGCCCCTCCCCCCCCCCTCGAAATTTTTCTGGCTTCGCCACTGCCTAGGCCTAATGCCTTTATTTATAAAACCCCAAACTTGCATACTAAGAAAATAAGTTCTATCTAAATAGGAAAATATAAATCTCTAATAAAAATCCCTAGGGTAAAGTGGAAATTACCCATAAGGATATAAGTATCTTAGGAGAAAAAAGATAGATAAATAACGTGACAAAGCAATCTCCCAAGATCCGGCCCAATCCACTCATCTCTGCAGCGCATGAACTTCCAGTCGACGTCAAGTGAACAGGTCGATGTCGAGGGCTCCTCAACTTGGTCGACCTCGAGTGGGTTAGTCGACACCTCTCTTCCTTCCTTCGCCTCAGCATGGCTTACTTTCTTCAGTCGACATCGAGCAAAGGCAATCGATGTCGAGCTCCTCTTCTTGACTCCAGTAGCTTAGTTCTCAAACACTTAGCCAAATTCTAATTGATTTGCAGTCGATGTCGAGGGATAGTAGTTGACGTCGAGGTCTTCTTCAACTCGTCTTGCAATTGCTAAAAGACGTTCCAAATCTTGCGAAATTAAACAAAAACTTGTGTAGACCTCCATATCTTGCAAATAAACATAAACTACACAAATTCTCAACCCAATAGTATAAAATATAAACAAAAATTGGAATAAAAGTAAGCAAAAAACATGATCAAATAGACGCACATCAAATCATCTCATACTTAAGCTTGCTTGTCCCCAAGCAATACTTTTCATGGTCACACAACGGAAGAAACTAAACCCTCAACATCATAGATTAATTCTCATATAACCCTAACAATCAGTTACCATCCTCGCAAATGTACTTTTGCCTTCAAATTCATGCATGTGAATAAAAAGCAACATCTCACATAAAAGGAGGGTTATGAAAAAACAATTTCCTGCGTAATATAGCAACAATAATCAAGAGGACTTTTAAGCACTTGGTGAAGCGAGGGTAAAAGGTGTAGTGGTGGGCTATTTTTGGGCAATGTGGTGCTTAATCCAGGGAGAAATTTTCAAACTTTCTTTATTTGCTTTGATGCACTTTCTCATTTGTGATATTTCCACATCCCTCACCCTCTCTTAATGCTCTCTTTGCTCTTTTCCCTAATAAGCATTTACCTCTCTGACCTTAGCACTGCCTTCTCGCGAGTCACAAACATGGGTGTCATGAATGGCCCTGAATACTTAGCGCTTCGAACTCCTCACCTTGGTGTCCCATCTCGCTTGAATTTTATCCTTCGCAAGAAGGGTTGATCCACCTAACTCCTAGGTGACCGGATTTTCTTTTACTCATTAAATTTTCCATTAAAATATCTTATGTCATCAACTTCATAATAATTTCACAACATACAAAACCACATTACATCTCCATAATATAACTTCCATTTTTCAACATATTTCCCGAATGGGTCAAAAGGTATAAAAATTGGCAATTTATGAACTTGTGGAGCAAATATGATGTAAGGCACATATGGCTTAGATATGATGTGAGGCTAATAAGCATGGGTATGATGAACAAATTTTGCTCGAATGGAAAATAAAGTCCTTCATCATCTTATTGTGCATATGTCAAAAGCAACTTCAATTTTCCTCCTTTCATGGTTTTCGCAAAACAAAATCGCACTTCATTGAGACTTCCCTTCACTAGGCAATTTAATTGCAATATCTTTAATGGATTTATTTTTGCATCGTCGAGCTTTGTTAAAACTTCCATGACACTTTTCTTTTGAAAATAGGAGTGATATTTTCCCTTTCAAAAATTTCTTTAGACCATAACCTTTAAGCACAAAAGAAGAACATATCCAAAGATGACCTAAAAATATATAAGAAATAATCATGTAATGCAATGCAAGTCTAGTAACTAACAAGTAAACATCGAGCAAAGATAAATAAGCAAGCTTTTCCCCCACCCCATACTTAAATCTTACAGTGTCCTCACTGTAAAAAAAAATTCAGAAGTGGAGTAAAAAGGAAACTTACTAAAAATAAACGCAGTGGCTCGAAATAGGTGCTTTTGTATGTTGCAAACAGTCGACATCGATAGGGGTTGTCGACATCGACAACAAACTTTCTTCAGTGATTGAAGTCGATGTGATTGGCCTTCCGTAGGTGCAGTTGATATCGATAGGGATGTGACGACATCGAGCGCTTCCTTTTTGTGTTCAGCGCATGGTAATCGAGATCGATCACAATTGTTCGTCACGATATGGCATGGTCGACATCGGGGTCTTGAGTCGACATCAACCACCTTCACAGCTTCTTCTTGGACCTACAAACTTGTTAGCTCACAAAAACCCAAAAATATAAAGTTTCAAAACCAAAATCCAAAAGAAAAATAAAAAATCCTAAAAACTAAAGCTATCCAAAAAAGAGTCTATGTACATGCTCTAGAATTTTAAGTTGCTAGGCCGACTTCTTCTGCACTTTTATCCAAGTGGGGACATATAAGAACCATATGGCTCGGTCCTCTTCTTCGGGGCTCTCAAGCTCAAATTTGAAAACAACGCCTTTCTTGTCCCTAAGCTCTATCTTTCCTGGATAAACCTTGTGCATGGTCACTACTCCGCCCTTCCTTTCCCTTGCATCCTTCCGCTTGCATCCCTTTATTTTCATTTGATTCATGAACACCTTGTCACCCACCTTGTATTCTTTTGACTCTTTACCTAAGGTATAGTAAGATGAATATACCAAGGTACTCGCTTCATAGGAATATTATCAATTGAATCAGAAGGATAGGGATCGTTACCTGACCTTACCTCTTTGTTATCGATTGAGATGTCTTCTATCTGGGGAGGTCGTCGACATCGACCATTCTCGGTCGACATCGAGTGTAGATTCTATTTAAATGTTGGAGCTGAAGTCGATGGAAGCACGTCGATCAGTGTGTGTCGACATTGAATGGGTTCAGTCGACATCGAGTGTGGTGGGTTGACTTCTAGCGGATTGTCTGTGTCGAACCCATATTTAGCCTTTGGCATGCATGTGGGCTCTTCCTCTTTGGTCGACATCGACAAGGTGTTGTTGACGTCAAGCTCTGTCTTAGTGGCTTCTTCGTCGGCTTGATGTCATATCGTTAAGATTTCCTCCATTTGGGCTTTCATGGCCCTCAACTCTAATTCTTCCGAGGTCATAGTCCTCTCTATTGGTTCCTCAAAAGGGATAACTCTTCCATTTTCGTGTAGCGACTTTATCTTCATTCGATTGACTTCCATCATAGTGGGATTGAAGGAAAATTCAATCACTTCATTGCCAATAGTGAAAGATAGAAGTCCCTTTCTCACGCTGATGTTGGCGTCATTGTTGCTAAGAATGGCCTACCAAGGATGATAGAACATGTTGGATCATCTCCCATATCTAGCACAATAAATTCTGTGGGCACATAGAACTTGCCCTCCTTGATTGGGACATCATCAATGATTCCTGTGGGCTTGACGAAGTTGTTGTCGGCCATATAAATCTTCATGTCCACAGGCTCCAAAGCTCCAATATTCACCTTTGACCATATGGACAAAGGCATTAGACTCACACTAGCCCCTAGATTGTAAAGCGCTTTGTAGCGATGTTGGCCTAGCCCAATTGTGATGGCAAACCTTCCTGGGTCGCTTCTCTTATCTGGGAAGTCCATCTTGTTGCACTCCTCCGCAATCTCATCAATTGTTCGCTTCTTACTCAATATGTCTTTAAGAAACCGAACATAGGATGGCAATTCATGAAAAGCCTCCGTGAAAGGTATGGTGGTGTTGAGGCCTTGGAGCATCTTCATGAAGCGCTGAAAATTTTGGTCTGTTGGGTCCCTTAAAGATCTAGAGGGATACGGGAGCGTCTTCTTCATCTTCGGAGCGTAAATAGCCCGTGGAGTCGAAGGAGAGTGGTCGACATCGACCAAGGGGGGTCAACATCGACTGTCGTAGTCTACTTCTGGATAGGTTGTTGGATGGGATCGACATTGACCAAGGGCTGGTCCACGTCAACAGTTCGGTCGACATCGACTGTGGGGTTGATGTCGACTGCTTCTCCAGTGGCCTTGTCTTCTAGCTCCGGCTCTTGATGTTGCACTTCTTTCCCACTTCTTAGGTGGATGGCGATGATGTGACCGGACGATTGCCCCTTTGGATTGGCCTGGGTGCGATCCGACTTGTCTTAGGATGTTGGCTGCCAATTGACCTAGTTGGGTCTCCACGCTCTTCCTCCAAATATAAATCTCACCAAGACTTGAGTTGATGCCATGTAGTTAGGTATGGATGGCATTGTTTGCTTATTTAGTCTCCACTTGGTTCCTCCAAACATCGATCTCTGACGATGGTTCACACAGACTTCCCTAAGACGTCGGATCTTTGAAGGGGATCTTGTACATGGCATCATAGTTGGTCAACTTGTGTAACGATACCCATGCATTAACTGGATTCATCTCTAGATACCCACAATCAGTGTGTAGGTTTATTATGTTTCTTGTAGTGGCATCGATCCCTTGGAAGAAGATATACTGGATCACATAATTAGGTGGTTGCCCATGAGTAGGGTACTTGTTGATTAGGTCCTTGAACCTCTCCCACGTATCTACAAAGCTTTCTCTTGCCAGTTGGTGATAGAACTAATCTGGGTTCTAGGCTTTATTGTCTTAGCTGTTGGGAAAAATTTTGTCATGAAAAGATCATATAATTCTCTCCAAGTAGTGATAGATCTCGGAGGCAAGCTCTCTAGCCAAGTAGATCTTCCCTGTAAGAGACCATCTGAATGCCTTTAGCTAGACATACTCAAGCAGTACCCCATCAGTAACAATGGTGTCACATAAGTCAGTAAACAATTTGACGCGCTTTGTTGGGCATTTGGTTAGGCTTCCTTCAAATTGAGATTCTTTAATCAAAATTATGAAATGTGGCTTGATCTCAAAGGTTGTGTTGATTGTAGGGAGTATTGTGGCTGATTCGGGCACTCATAGCTCTAGATGCATATATTGCTTAGCATTCTGTGGGATAACATCCAGTCGTGCCTGAATGTTTGCATTGGCCTGATGTAAGGCAGTTGCATTGGCATCGTTAACTCGATGCATCTCTGCCATCTGGCGGCGAAGTTCCGCCATCTCTTCTTCCATCTTGCTCTTGCGTTGTCTGCTAAGGAAAGTACGCCCTAGTTCTGATTAAATTCTATCGGTTGGTTCTGGGAACGTCTCCCTTGTCGCATAAACTTAATAACAGAGACAAAAAACATAGATCAAATAGAAAGGGGGGTGGGCTAACACTCACCCCGGTTAGAAACAAAAATCGGCACTATTGATATTTCCCCGACAACGGCGCCAATTTGTTGAGAGGTTTTCCTGGTCAAGAAAATGAATTTATAATCAAGACCCCGCTATAGTATAGAAGAGTCAAGTTCGTCCGCAGAGAAATTGTCAATTTCGTTTCTATTAATCTTAGGCAAAGTATAAGCAAAAGTGTTGGAATGTTGAGTTTGAGGGGGTTTGTTGAACACAAGGGATTTTATCAATATTAAAAGGAATTCCAGAACCAGGGATCCCCGCAACATTAATCATATGCACTGACAATCAATAAAAAATTTCAGACTCAGTTTGTACCACATATATAAGTTCAACTTTCACTAAACCTACCAACTAATCAAATCTGCTTTCGCTTCTTTGACTAACACTCAATCTTGGTCGATCTATTTAGGAAAATCCACTTTTGTTTCAAACATTCTAATCAACATTATCCTTTTTCAATTCAAATTGTCAATCAAAATTACCCTAGACTTTCACCCAAGGAATTAAGTACACCAAGATCAAGTTATAAAGATATCGACTTTGCAATCAACAATCCATAAAAAATATTCACACACAACCATTGTTGGGATCACCATAACTCTATAATAAGGGGGAAGTACTCACGCTTCATCATCAAAATCATAAAAAAAAAGACATAAGAATTGAAAACACCTTGAATAAATCTCCAAAAATTGTCTCAAACTTCGTCTTCAACCTCTCACGAGCGTCTCCTCTAAATGACTCTCCAAGATGATAAAAAGACTCCTCCCAAGTCTAACCTAATTACCCTATTTATAATGAAGGGAAATAAAAAAAAATAAAAATACTAGGTTTATATAATTAAATTTGGAAATAAAATCTGTGAAAAAGGCCTCTCCGCGTAATCCTACCGAGTCGGTATAAGGGTCCATCGACTCAGTAGGCGGTGATTCTCCTCTCAGCAACCTCGAATATCTTCATAGGGGGTCGGTACCAACCTAGGCTATGTCAATAGTCAGGTGGCATGATCATTGGGCTTCTTTTTCTTCAATTCTCCTCTTCTATCGACCCGATATGAGTGAGTACCGACTCAATATGAGTAAGTGCCGACTCCGTAGTGTTGTTTCTGTCTTGTTTTGCCTTGTTTTGAACTTCGTTCACTTTCTTAGCTCCTCCGACATCTTCTTGATATTCTTTTAGGCTCCATAATGCATCACATCTCCTTCAAAATAGCTCCGAAATCCTACAAAATGCAAAACCATGCTTGTGTAGACATCCATGTCGCAAACAATACCAAAAACCTAAAAAGGCGACTCGAACTAACTCAAATGCAATTGAAATGAACTTGAAACAAACTACATAGCATGCTAAAAATGTGGATATCATTTAGTTAATTCACTTACGAGATGCCAACAAGGATGCATTTTAACACTTGCTTACCTTTCTTGGCTTTATGTTAACTTTGTTGTTTGCATTGATTATGTCTTATTACAAATGCACTTGATATCTATGATTGTGCCTTATTTTGTTTGTGTTCATGAAAATCTGAAGATTTGCACAATTATATTATAAAACTGCACCCCTCATCTTATTATTGCACTTTTATTACAAATGAGCATGCATAAATAATTTGACTTGATTCATGTGTTCTACACTTTGTTTATGCTTGGAGATTTATTTGGAATTGTGTTTTCTTCCTTAAAATTTTAGGTACGGGTTAATGATAATGCATATTTTGTATATACATTCTGGGTAGTTTTAGGTTGCATTTGGTATAGTTTTATAGTTAAGTCGCATCTTTGTCATTTTCTATTCCAAGTTTGGAATCTACGTTGTTCTATGTCAACTATGAAGATTTCTGAATTCGAGCTCAAAGAGATAGTGCAAAAGGGTGATGTTGGAGCCCTAAGGCTAAGAAGATACTTAGGGTGGCTTGAAGATGAAGAGAAGAAGACCCAAGAAAAAGCTAAAGAGAAGCCAATTAGTGAAGAAATGAAGAAAACACGAAGGACGCAGAGGCGGCGCCTGTGGAAGATAGTCTAGCACCTGCCGATCCTGGCGCCCGCGTGCAGAATCATAGCACCCACTGAGAGCGACACCCGACGGAGTCATAGCAGCGCCTGCCGATGCGGATAAAGATGTTGATTTCAATCCTTATCCGAAGGAGATTTGTTTCTATTTTTTGGAGATCCTTTGCTTGGCCATTAAGCAAGACTCACTAGGGTTTTCAACCACTTTTGAGGCCTATAAATACCATAGAATTCTAGGGTTTTCGATAGAGCACGACACATTCAGGAAGAGACAACTCATTTCATAGTTTGCTTTTTTTTTTGTTAGTTTTCCGAGGTAAGTCATACTCGGCTAACCTTCTTTATAGTTTTGCTTACATTTCAAGACATGGTTAAGGATATGTGAGGGTTGTTGGTTTACGTTTTCATGAGCTATGCATTATGATTATTTCAATTCTTTTTGTTTTGATATTGCATAAGTGTTATTGATTTATCTTACTTGGCCACTAGAATAGATTTGCATCATACTAGGGTTATAGCTTCATTTCGTTATTGCGGGCCTTAATCCATTGGTAGTCAACATGTCATGAAGCGACGGGTATGGACTCTTGGTATTTTAGGAGATTTGACAAGTAAAGGTTATCTATTTTAGTGGAAGCGATGCTTGGACGTGACGCCCCAGGTATCAAGTCGACTAGACGAGAGAGACAATGTTTATTTACTAGGTGTTAGGGACTTATTGCTAATCGCCCACTGCTAGAATTTAGGGATTTAGATGGTGTTATCGGCAAGTTTGACTTATCTATCTATGTGCTTAAACTAACCCTAGAGTAATTGCATAACCATTCATGCATAACAACCCGATGATTATGGAATTACCATTGTTGCGAATGTGAGAGAAAATATATTATCATCATCATCATTTTTGCTTATTTAATCATTACTAGCTTATTTTACTTATTGTTTTCTTTTACATTGCTTCATTACTGTGTTATTCTGCTTTGCAAACACATTTAAGAAGTCGTATGCACTCTCTATGGGATCGACCCCTTGTTTATTCTATACTACCAGTTAGTTATTGAACTTGGGTATTATTATTTGGGGATTTT
The DNA here is from genome assembly GCA_963922045.1 of Persicaria maculosa. NCBI lineage: Eukaryota > Viridiplantae > Streptophyta > Magnoliopsida > Caryophyllales > Polygonaceae > Persicaria > Persicaria maculosa. Next base: position 45,765,973 of record OY998270.1, on the reverse strand, counting down.
AAACCATTATATTTAACAACCCACTAGTTAATTTATGTCATGAAAATTCATGTAAAATGTTGAATATATTTCTGACATGGGAAGATGTTGAATTCATGTAAAGTGCTAATTTATGCCAAACTTCTCCAGCGAAATGATACCCTTGTGCTTGGCCATACTTATAGGCTTCTTACTTCTGAAGGCAATCCTTAATCATCTTCCCTGCTAGAAGTAACTTAAAATTATTTTTCAGGTTCTAATGGAGGTTTGCTGGCATAGTTTTGATATTGTTCCCCTATCATAAGCACCTTGAATGTTTTTTCTTGATATTTTAAATTGAATACATTGCATTTTAGCAATGTGATAGCCATGTGACATGTCTTTTTGTGTACTAGTTAAGATGCTTGCATGAACCCTTGGATTTAGATATTAAGAACGCGGATGACTTGGGTGTGACGAGTTTAGTTTTTTACTCTTCTGCAACATAATGAGATGTAGAAAGGCAATAGTACGTGCTCTCATTATCAAATTTGTTACTCATGAGGATGATTATAATTGGCTTTTTCCATATAGGAGCCATTTGGCAATGCTGATGTTCCTAGAGGTGAAAGAAGACTGTTGGGACACTTGTGAATCCCACATCGAAAGTGGGAGGATTTTGAACCTAATGGATGGGCTACTCCACCTAATGTCAATTGGTTTTGGGATGGTGCCCCAGTCTAACTTATATGTTGGGCTTTCTAGTCGAGCCCAACAAGACCTTCCCCCAACAAAGACTATAAGGAGTTGCATTAGATGTTATCTAAATCCTTTGAATACAAATCAAATGCAGACCTTGTATGCATGATTTTTTGATTTACCGCAGCTGTTATAATTCCATTTTTATTATTCTTCAATAGCCTTAACAACCCATTTTTGCCTTCTTTCAACAGCCCCAACAGTTCCATTTGGTTGCTTGACAACAACTTGTAATTGCCTAGGGTTCAAATCGATGATAGAACAGTTGACGATCACTGAAGTGGAATTCAGAGAACATGGCAATCCAACTATGAAATTTCTGGTACTTAAGAAAGCTCATGTTAGCTATGTCATTTTTCCCCCAAAAAAGTTATGTGATTTAAGCCTATTAGAGCAATGCGTCATGCACAAAGATGCGGGTTCAAATCTCACATAAGCTATTTATAGTTGTCTTCTTTTTGTTCAATTTTCATGAATAAGATTATAAAGTGCAAGAGCAAAGTAATAAAGTGTATAAATAAGAATATAAACTGCAGGAATGACGCTATGAATCTTTTGAAACAAAAATGGGAATTTATAAATTGCACTAATAAAATTACAAACTACAAAAATAAAATTATAAAGTGCACTAATAAAACAAAAATGACAGCAAAGGGTGTGTAACTAACACTAAAAATCCAGAAAATAGTAAGAATGTGAAGTGTTGTCCAGCAAAAGATGAGGCAAACAACAAGGATGATTTTAAAGGTAGTGCTGATTGGAATGAGGCAAAAGATCAGGCACAAGTCATTATCGTCTCCAACAGCACCATGTTGAGCAAAAAAAAAAAATTCTGAAACATGACAGTAAAGGTAGGGTGCAATTTATGACAGCAAAAAAATCTGAATGATAGTAATGTAGGGGCAAAAATTATGAGATATAAGGATGAAACAGCTAGAGAGAGTAGAGATAAATCCAGAGGGAATAAGCTGCAACAAGAAACAGTAAAAAAAAAGGCCTGGCAAGGCAAGAAAAAAGTTGAAATTGACGGGGAGGAAAAATCTGTGCAGGGACTAATATACAAGTGAAGGGTAGCAAGAAGAAGATGAGTGCACCAAGTAGTAAGTGCTTGTAGCTTGAAGGTAAGCATGGCAACCTAAAATGGGATAGAGATCTCAAGTAAAAAAAATATGTGAGTTTGTGTAGCAGAATTACATGGATGAGAACCTAGTGCATGAACAATAGGAGACTAAGGCTTACCTTTGTCAATGAGTTAATGATGTCAATCAATGGTGTGGGGAGGGAATTTGTTAATAGAATCCATAACAAATAACAGTCGTTGTCTATGTAACTTATGTTAGATTCGAACCCACATCTTTGTGAATAAGCATATCGCTCTACCAATTGAGCTAATATTTGGGGGAAAAATATATAACACTTCATATATTCTAAAAGTGTCAAAAAATATATAGTTCAATTTTAAAACACAAATGTGCAAATATATATTAACCTCATATCATTGCTAAATTATAAGTGACATGAGTTGTAGTTACAAAATCACCCCAAATCTCAAACAAAGTTACTACCGTGGCTAATTAAACTCTATTCCTGCAGCGTGAGAAAATGCCTGACGAAAACAAATAAACAGAAACAAATTGATGCATGAAGGCAAATACATAGGCAATAAATGAAATAATGTCAAAACAAAAATGCAAGGATCAAGCAACTAAAAATAGAAAAGCGAAAGGAAAAGATTGAATCTAGACTAAAAACTTCATAGGATCTGTGCCCATCTCTTCTTTATTATGAAAACCGAAAACTGCTCTATCTCACCAAAAAGATGGCATTCATGATGATAGATCCAGGTGGAGTCGAACCACGCTATTCTCTTAAATAACAATTTACACAAGTGTTCTTTCTTATTTAACCTTATTGATCATAGTGCATGAACATGGTTGTAAAATGCAAAAATAAAATTACAAAATGCACAAATAATATCGAAAGTGCATAAATAATACTCCGTATTAATACATGTGCACTAGTTAATACTACCTCCGTTCGGCAAAACTTGACGTTTTACTACTCACACACGCTTTTTTAGGAGATAAAAACTATATAAAATATCTAGTTTTTATAATAATTTTTTAACAATTTCGTAGTTATTATTAATAAGTACAAACTTGTTAAAAAAATTTAAAAAAAAATGAATATTTTATATAGTTTTTATCATTCTAAAAAAGCGTGCGTGAATAGTAAACGACAAGTTTTGCCGAACGGAGGTAGTATTAGAAAGTGCACATTTTTAATAGTATAATAAAGGGCATCAACAATATTATAAAGCGCTGGAATTGAATAAGATATAAAGTATCCACAAAATTAAAAGGGAAAAGTAGCTAAAGGGGCTTGCTTGCTTGGTGCTCATTGAGTTCTCAAACTATATCCATATGTGTACTACACTGAAATCATATAGAATAACATTAACATGCTACAAAAAGGTTAAACTAAATTAGACAGTACCTTAGATTCACCAATTGTTTTTTTATATCTTCAATTTCTTTCTTGAAGTAATGAATTCTCATGATGCCCTCATAATCCGCAATAAATTATGGTATTTTCTCACCTTTTGAGTTTATATAAGTTAGTTGGAAAAATAGCTCTATTTTGCAGATCAAATGCACAAATGCTCAGCAACTTGTATCTAGATTCCAGAAGAAATTGCAGCTTGTATTTACAATTTGTTCACATAGTGTCATCAATACAAGAACAACTAGATTACTCTTGCAACTTGGTAACTAACAAGATTGAAATCAATCTATAAACCACTTAGCTGCACAATTTCGAGAATTAAGTGTAAAAACGAAAAGCAACGAAGGTCGGGCGAGACTTGAGAGAGCCTTGACCTTGATAATAAGAGATGATGCATTGCCGCATTGGTACGTAGTTGGGGTTGGTGGCGTTTGGATGATGCGATTTGCGATGGCGGCGGTTGAGGACCAAGAATTTGTTAATGGCGTTGTCCTAGAGAATCCCGGAGACATAAAAGTGGATTGAATGAGGGTGGGGGATAGACGAGAGTGAGAAAGCGAGGTGAGTGAAAGCAACAAGCTAGGAAGGTGCGATCAGCTCTTCGTCAATGGCGTTGAGGTTTTCTTCTCCTTTAATTGAACTTGAACATATCTGGAGGCGGAGCTTAGCTCTTCGTCAATGGTGTTGAACAGAGTACAAAGGGAGACAGAGTGAGATTGAGAGTGTATTGTTTTTTAGTCCAAACCATTGCCGCTTTGTGAAATCAAGTGTAGTGCTACAGTGATATATTTTTTTTTTCTGACAATAAAAATATTTTATACATTAGTGATACTCTAGTCTAGATATATCTTTTACAACAAGAAATTAAATAAAGATAATTAAAATTAAAACAATTACTCTAATTTATGCTTTTCTTATACAATAGTTGACTCACAAAACTAACCTTGGGCGTTGTTGGGTCGTTCAAAGAGCGAACAACGACGAGCCGATGTTTTCTTTCTACTTGATTAATTAGTCAAGACAGTTGAAATTAAGAATTAACAGTGATCCCACTAAACCATATGGAGTATCTTAATATAAAGCCTTATCTTATAAGACCGACATGGTCGTTAAAATCAACGTTCTCCCCTGGTTTAGTTTGTGATAAGAATGATCCATATAATATTTTTTTTTCAATTTAATTTCATACAAGTCACTTTTTCATGTGATGTGACGTCTTATAAAATTAACAACAGGGATCTTATTATACTATCAAACTTCACTACATAAACTGATGTATGGAAAAGATTTTTTTTTTTAAACAGTGTATATATCCAATTAGTAACGGATTTGTTGATGATACAGTCAATTTGTCGTTATTGACAAGGTGGCAATTACGTTTTCTCAAAACCGTGAGAAATTGGACAGTTACGATTCCTTAAACCGTCAATATCATATAAGCGGTCACGGATGTTGAAACCGTGAGAAGGTTTAAGGCGACGGTTTTGAAAACTGTGGAAATACTAGCTGTTACGGTTGCTGAAAGCATGAAAAGTTCGTAATGAGTATATTGTATGCTTATTGTAATATAAGGGTTGAGATTGTAAATTGTTGTAATATTAGGGTATTCTTGTAATATACATTAGAAAGAGGGGAACAACTATAAATAGCCTAATATGTAACAACCCAAACCACCAGCTTGTAAGATCATCTTCTTTCTCTCTGAATTCAAGCTTCTGTTACACAATTTCCTTCTGTTTCTCATTGTATCAGAGCGTAAGGTTTAGGGCATTCGAGGTTCCGTTGTGGTGGGGTAGATCCGTGTGAGATCTGGGTGATCGATAAAGCTCGAAGGTCGCTTGAAGCTTAGTGTTCAACAATTAGGATTCCGATGGAGTCCATCTCAACGCAGTCACAATTTGCCTAACATTAGAATGCCACGAACTTGAATGGTACGTGAATCAAGGTGTTTCTGCATTTTTAGACGATCTTAGCAATTGAGGATGCACTAAGAATCTCACAAGAACAAATAGCTTCCCTAGAGAACAAGGAACATAAATCTCAAACAAGAATATTTGACATACAGGTAGTGACCCAATGATTCCTTCAATCAAAGTGCTCACTCAAATCGAAGGCTTTCTTGGGCAATAATGCAATATCCAAGGTAGACCGTTGTTTTACAACACAGTTGAGCAACCACTACGAACACAAACATTATATGTAAGCATGAATAGACTCGGTTAGTTAGAGGTTAATCTAGGGAAAGAATATATGAACCATCCATCATCGAGTTCCTTCTGCTACATCCTTTATCGCATCCATGACCTTGAATCCATTCGTGGCAACCAACTCAACAACTAGCTCAATGTTCCCATCAAATCTTGTACAAAAGCAATTTCACTATGTCATCTTTTGATATGTGAAAGAACACCTTACAAACAATGTTTCCATAACAAAAAGGAACTTAATTACCTAATTCTTTGAATTAGGGCACTGAACCTTAATAATATTTTATAAAATAAACACGCCACCTTTTCATCCCGTATAATTAGCAGTAAGGGGAAAAACACCAACATGACAACATAAGTGACAATTCATACCTCCCTCCGTTTATACTGCACTTTTTTTTCTGTTCCTATGCTGTATTTTCTATTTCTATGATTGTATGTTTAGACGGCTTGCCGTCTGCCGACTTTGTCGGCCTCTTGAGGTTCCGGGCATGTCCGACCTCGAAATATTTCCTAATAAAAAAAATATTTACTAAAATTTATTGTAAAAAAAAACTAATTTGTTATATCACTTATTAATTTATTCAATATTTTGAGTCAATGAGACAAAGAGGGTAAGAAAGTCTTCGTCTTTCGACTTGTTATAAATGCAAAAACAGGTGATTTTTAAGTAACAACTTATGCTACTTTAATAAATTTATTTAAGTGATTGTAGTATTTTATTTGGATAATTTGCAAAGTAACTATAAGTTGTTAAGTGTTTAACCATACGATTTTACATTTTTGGGAAAAATATAATATTAACAAAAATATTTTTTTCAAATTTATTCCTCACTAGAAAATTCCCATTTTTATAATAGGACTTGTAAGGAAATATAATAAAATTTAGTAAATAAGTATACTCGTAAATCTAAAAATCGTAGTCCTTTATTATGTTATACCAAGAGATTGTCACATTAATCATACTCATATGCTACTTAAAGTCCGTAACTTTTCTTTTTAGTGATAAAAATATACTGTGAATTTGATAATGGTTAAATAAATAAATAAATTTGCATTGTTTGATAATGTTTTAAAAAAAATTATGAATATATTTATTAATAAAATACTCTCTTTTTACATTGCCCTGAGCCCAGTGGCGGAACTTTTTAGGGGTCGGTGGTGGCCATGGCCCCCCGAAAGAAAAAAAATATTGTTATATGTAAAAATTTGTTATTATATTTAGTAGTAAAAGAGTATTTTATCAACTAATTTCTCTAACTTAGTAAATAAGAAGTATTTCAATTTACTCATCAAAGTTCAAATCTCCATATCAACTTTTTAAAATAATATGTTTAAAAAATATTGTGAATGTGAAATAAAAACGATAAAAAAATCCTAAATATCTCTAAATGTATAATTCGTGTCTCGCCACTGTTCGATCCCCAAAATTCTCAAGACCGACCCTAAAACAAACGAATTCGTCGTGATCTTGCCATTAACGTCGGCATTTGGCTCGCGAATCCGAATTGGAGATTTGAGAGACAATTTGTGTGCAATGACTAGTATGAGAGAGTGGTTGAAAGATGGATTGCGTCATGATCTTGGCATCCCGGATTAATGTGAAATAATTAACAATAGCAGCTGCATGTGTGAGCAGTGACGGATCCTGAAACTGTTGATTGAGGGGGCGGAAAATTACCATAAATTTTTTTTTTCAGGTAAAATGAAACCCTAATTTTTCTTTTCCAAAAAATCATCAATATTATGGATATATAACTAGAATAAAATCATAAATCGTGCATGCTTTATTTCATTGTTTTCAGATATTTCAATATAACCTCCTAATTTGAAGTTTTCGGATATAATTATATTATTAAGACATGAAGTTTGAGAAATGATAATTACGATAAAGTATATCAGTTTGGTAAATAATGTAAGAAAAAATAATTTACATATGTTTAGTCCTGAAAATTGAAATCCTTATAACTTTTTGCTCAGATATCGGATTTGAGCTTATAATATATCAAATCGAAGCTGTCGACGAGAGGAATATGTAAGTTAAATTTTACTTTTGATTGGGGGGCGACTGCCACCTTTGTCCCTAAAGTGGATCTGCGGGTCCCTAAAGTGGATCCGCCTATGTGTGCGACAGTAGGAGTGTACAAGTGGTGAGCGATGGAGTGAGATGATGGAGCAGGCGATTGGAGACACCACAGAAACAGGGGTCGATGGAGGACAATGGCTCCACCTCTAGGTGAGCGACGATAGTTCGCAATTATGGTGAGAGAGGGAGTGGCTTGGGTTTGATGGAGTGAGGCGTGAAGCAGGCCGACCCATTTTATTATATCTATCTATCTATCTATCTATATCTATCTATCTATACTATATATAAAGTTGAGTTTTGCCCCATTAATTGCACCTATTAAATGATTAAAAAATAACCTAATATATTTCTTATCAAAAAAATAACCTAATATATTTTAAATATTAGCATAAAAATCTATATCTATATACTATATATAAAGTTGAGTTTTGCCCCATTAATTGCACCTATTAAATGATTAAAAAATAACCTAATATATTTCTTATCAAAAAAATAACCTAATATATTTTAAATATTAGCATAAAAAATCAAAAGGTTGTTCTAACCTAATGGTTAAGGAATAATTTATATGCATAAAGTCAAAGGTTCAATTCTCCTTAACTACACTATTTTTGTATTTTTAATTATATTAGTTTATGCCTTTAATTTATTAGATAAAAAAATATTTAATTTTTTTTTGTTATAAAAATTCTAAAGGTTTCTTAGACAATAGAATTATAATACTTTTTTTTTGATGTAGCACCATAACTACTAATACTTTTTATCTAAAAAAGTATGTTTTTAAATTATATATTTTATGTTTAACTAATGGTTATGATTGTCATTATAAGACATATATTATTTTTGTTGCTTATATAACACCTAGAAGTGAGTAAGAAGATAAATAGAGTCAAATTAATATATTTATCAAATTTCAAAGATAAATAAACATATTAAAACTTTTATAGAAAAAAATTATTAGTAATAAAATTACAATGATAATATATTAATTAAAAATGTATATTTAAAATAAGTCCTCTATAACTACAACATTTTTCAAGTTTATAATATATTATTTTTATTTGTTTTAAACCTAAACACATCCATTTCTAAAGCAATTATCATTTTTTTGCTTATATTGTTGAATTGCATGTAGAAGTGAGTAAGAAGATAAATAGAGTCTAAGTTAATATATTTGTCGAATTTCAAAGATAAATAAACATATCAAAACTTTTAGAGATAAAAATTATTAGTAGTAAAATTACAATGATAATATATTAATTAAAAATATATATTTAAAATAAGTCTCGTGCGTTGCACGGGCCTGCTCACTAGTTTAAAACAATAAGTGAATGTACACATATGATTTACGCATTACGCTATAATAACATTAATTTTACATGTTATCCACTCCCAGGGATGGAGCCAGAAAGTTTTGAGGGGAGAGATACAAAAGTACTACATAACGATATATTGAGAAAAAATTCGTAAAACACACAACGTGTTCGATATTATAAACTAGTGCCAAACGATATTACAAACTAAAAAGTTCATCATTTTTAATTAGAGGTATATACTACTAAATAAAACTCTGTTATTTTTTTCATTAAAAAAATAAAAAAATATAAATAAATAAATAAATGAAATAGGCGAAGAAAAGAAAACTAACAAAATAAGGATATAAAACATAATAAATAAACATTTAGTCAATATTTAACTTGTTGTATTCTTACATGTAATAATCTATAACAAGATATAAAAAAAATTTAACTTGCGTAATTTCTTACCAAATTCTCAAAATAAGTAATATAACCTATGATTTCGAAGCTCTTGAGATGAATTATAATATGCGAATATCAATTTAAGTAAAATATGAAAGTATTATAATATATCGAAATAAAATTAAAGTGATTAATACATCTACAATTTTCAAACATTCATAACTTTTTACTCAGATGTCAAATTAGGGCGTATTATATATCAAAACGAAGCTATCGACGAGGAGAATACACCTAGGTAATTTGTCGGATGAGGGAGAGGGCACATGCTCCCCCATGCCCCCCTTGTCTCCGCCTCTGTCCAGTCTCTATATATATACACACGCATTTGGGCCATTAAATAATAGGACTAGAGATTGAATTTTTGATCTAGTACTTACTACTTACTATATACGGAGTATATATTATTCTTAACAACTGAGTTAGTAAGATTTAACTAAAAAAGTTTTTTTCCCCTCAAATTTTGATTATAATTTTGCTACTATGGTGAAAATAATTTTTTTTAAAAAATTATGTGCTAATAACACTAAAAAAAGAAACTAAAAACAAAAAAGAAAGAAACTCCTAGTTCCAAATTTGAATGTATTGATTTTAGGGGTTAATAAATTTTTAAAAAGCCTTTTTAAAGATTTTTTTCTAAATATATGACTTTGGTTAGATAAATATGGAAATTGTATTTTTTAGGAATTTAATTTATGGGAAGAAAAATTGATAGAAATTTAATTTTGTGGTATTTTAGAAAAAATCTTTTAGATAATTTTAATTTTATAGAAATTAAAATACTATATTTTGTTCAATCATGTCCAATGGATGGGGTGATTCAGCTTCCCAAAAGGATATCGTCAACTTTCTTGTCAACTCTCCAAAGGGCTCCGTTTTCATAAAATTCATGGATGTTTCTGAAGTCGTGAAAGATGCAAACTTGTTGTTTCAAGTGCTTGATGAGATGGTTGAAGAAGTTGGAGAGAAAAATGTGGTCCAAGTGGTAACAGATAATGCATCGAATTATGTCAAAGCTGGTAATAAATTCCTTCATTTTTCTTACTGAAATTCCTGCAGTAACTATTATTTATGTAAATCTGTAGTCACTTACTTAATTCCTTCATTTTTCTTCTGTATTTTTTGTAGGCAAACTATTACAGTGCAAAAGACCAAATCTTTATTGGACTCCATGTGCTGCACACTGTATTGATCTCTTGTTGGAGGATATTGTAAAGCTTTCAAGAGTCAAGAATGCATTAAAGAAGTGCATGTTCATTAATGGTTATATATATAGCCACATCTCTCTTGTGAACATGATGAGGAGGTTCACAAATCAAAGGAATCTGCATAGGCCAGCTGTAACAAGGTTTGCAACATCTTTCATCACACTTGCTCAATTTCATAAGCAAAGGAACAATTTGAGGAAGATGGTTACTTCACAAGCATGGAATCGTAAAGAAATTATGAGGGGCTTATTTGACTGCATTGCAAGGTTGAATCTGGAGGTGGAAACTCAAGACAAGATCACTGCAGAATTAGATGCATATCGAAATGCAACCGGTCTATTTGGCATACCAATGGCCATTCGACAAAGGAAGACAAAATCCCCAGGTATACATATCGAAAATCATTTATTGCAATCTGATTTTTTACACTGTTAGATGATATTATATCGATTTTAATATGATTTTGTTTCTTTGTTTTGCTTTTATAAACCCAGTTGATTGGTGATTTACATTTGGATCTTCAACTCCCAATCTCCAAAAGATTGCTATAAGGATTCTTAGCCTCACTTGTAGTGTTACTGCTTGTGAGAGGAATTAGGGCGTTTTCCAGTTGGTAAGTAACTTTATTTATACATGTAATATTTCTGTTAACCAACGGACTGTTACCTTTCATTAACTTGTATAAACTTTTACTTTTGACAGTTGCATACCAAAAAGAGGAAAAGACTCGGACAAGAAAGATTGAATGATTTAGTGTTTGTCAAATATAATCGTGCTTTGAAACGTCGATATAAAAGGAATGACACCATTGATCCCATTCTCTTAGAGGATATTGATGAAAGTAATTAGTGGCTAGTTGGGAGAATGGAAGATAACTCCTCTGGTGATGATGAATTTGTGTTTGATGATGACACATGCCTAACATGGGGTGAGGTTGGTAAAGCTTCGGGAGCCTATAAGCCTAGCTATTTGACTAGATTATCAACCGTAGGCCCAAGCATCACAAAGGAGAAAGGTTCAGGTTCCTCTAGAGTTGATAAAGGAACGGGCATAGCCATTAGCTCCGCTCCTAGATCATCTCGTAAAGTATTAGTGGTTGATGAAGATGAGATGAAAAGAGGATATTGAAGGAGACGAAGATTATGTTGGAGATGATGAGGATGAAGGTTATGAGGATCTTGATGATTTAGATTACTAGGCTCTGATGATTGGGGTTGGGGCAGCTTCATTAGGAGATTCATGGTCTTGAAAAACCATGCCTTTCGCATTATTTAGTTTCCACTTTGTTTTATTTGTTTAATTGTCTCTTTATTTCATTTTGAAGTTTGAACTATGTTTATTTTTACACGTTGAAGTACTAAAAGTCTAAAAATATGCTTTGTTTCACTTTGTTTCACTTTGTTTTATTTGTTTAATTGTTCTAATTAAGTAAAAACTGAGCCTCTTCTACGCCAGACGCGCGCCTGCGCCCTACGCCTAGGCTCCAGGGACCCTTTGCGCCTTAGTGCGCCTTGCGCTCTTTAAAACTAAGCTTTTCATCAAGAAAGTATTCCTCATCTTTTTCTTTTAAATCCATGTTGAACGTAAGAATAGGGTCCAAGATTGGGTTATTTTGGAAGTTAAATTGTCTTTTCAAATCTCCCTGATTTACTGTCACCAAATTCTTTAGCTCAGTCCTTTTTCTTTTTTTTTTGGAAGCAGAGAAAGTACTTAGGAAAGAATGTGTCGCAGTCGAGGCCGCCTTCTTCCTAGAGCGTCCTTGCGGACGAGAATAACCAGTTCTTCATCGTTGATGATGACTCCGTCGGCAGGGCAACTGTAAGCAAGACGTGTTATCCTGTCTGCAACAGCATTTGATTCCCTGAAAACATGATGAATAGCAACATTAGGAATATCAAAAAGGTCTAACTTCGTGTCTGATAGCAGAAGCTCTATGTTCCAGGGACATTTCCAGTCCCCAAGGATTGCTTTCACTACCGCTAGGTTATCCCCTTCAATTAGTAGGTTAGAGATGCCCAATTCTTTAGCTCTTAACACGCCCTTCCGCAGGCCGAGAGCCTCCACAAAGATGACTGAATCACCGTTATATGTACCCCCATCAAGGGAGATAACATCACCATTTGCGTCTTGTAGGACAAAATCGTAGGAGCCCCTCCCGACGGCATACATGAGCCATCAAAATTTAGTTTAATTATGCCGAGTGGTGGTTTATCCCAAACATTATCCCGATTTCGTTTGCAACGAACAAAGCCCAGTGAATTGGGAGCTGGCCCTATGCAATTAGACCTGATATTTGAAAATTTTAATCGAGGTTATCGATAAGGATGGGATATGACCAAACGATAGTTGGTTTCTGAAAAACCAAATGGCCCACCAACAGGTTGCCACTGTAGCCATATTGGACAAACCAATAGAGTTACGAATGTCTGTTAAGGATATGTAGTTATTAGAACCATTAAAGTAGCTATTGTTATCTGTTGCAAAATGAGCGATACCAACCTCCATGAAAATACGTGTAGTAGTATGACACTCAAGTAGTAGGTGAGCATTCGTTTCATTTGTGGAGTGACAAAACACACACCCAGCAGGGACCGAGATGTGAGACCTATAAAGTCTGTCCTTTGTAGGCAAACCGCCTCTTGCAATTTTCCAAATAAACATCTTCAATTTTGGTGTCACGTTTAGCTTCCAAATCCATTCGCAGTTGAAATCAGAGATAGCGGATCCACATGGAACCAGAACCGCCGCCGATTTGGTAGAAAACCACCCATCCCCCCAGGACCCCAATAAAGTCTGTAAGGGATCGAGTGAACCGGCAAATATGATTGTTGTATACGGGTAATCATATCATGAGTGAGTAAACCCGCAAACTCTGTTTGCAGTTTAGTCTCTTCCTAGGTGTTATTGGGCAAAATGTATTCTGCAACCCGCTCAGTCCTTTTTCAAATGCTTATTTGACATACTTCCTCCATTTTTTTTAAAAATGTCACTTAAATAATAGGTATGTTTTTAAAATATTGATCAAAATTATATAAAATATTAATCTTTTATCAATTTATAATTTCATACTTATTGCTTATAAATATGAAATTATATATAAAAAAAACTTAATATTTTATATAGTTTTTATCCTTTTTAACAAACGTATATGACTAGTAAATGATAATTAAAAGTAAACAGATGGAGTAATTATTTGAGCCAAAGATAACTGAACTTCATGCTACGAAGTGTAATCAAATAAAATTGTGTCATTTTGGGTTAAAAGATTAAGAGAAATTGGTATTGAATATACCAAAAAAAAGTGAGACTTGCACATGTAAACCCCTTGTAAAATTTGCAAAAGTAACCATTAAGCTCCCAAATTTGCAAAAGTAACAGGTGCACTTCACCTCCAACCCCAAGTAAACTATAATGATGGAGCAAGTAACTTTTTGCAGAGGAAAGATGGGAGGAGAGAGGAGAGCATCAAATGCATGGAGTCAGCAGCTTTTCCCAGAGGAGGGAGGGGGAGGACGAGGTGCCATTAAAGGCGGTTTCATAATTACAAATAGTTCGTGATTAGTCGCATGCCAGTCAATATCGAATACGTGCCAGCCAATCAGTATTACGTGCCAACCAACAAACGTATTGAGTGGCATGTAGTTGATTATCATAATATATGTTAAGATAATTGTTATATTCGGACTTGAGTTTATCTATTAGAGTCAAAAGAGTTGGCACGGGATATACCTATATTGGCAAAAAAATAAACATTACTGGCACAAAGAACGTATTGACTCGTATGTAAGTCATGTATTACTCTATCTGTCCACAAAATAATCTTACTTCGAAATATTTTTTTCCATAAACATATATAAAATGGGTGTCTATAGATAGATAAAATTAAATTAAGTTCAAAAATAAATTTATTTTTTAATTTTAACAAATAAAAATGGTTAAAAATTAGTTTAAATGCATCATGGTTTGCATTTAATGCACCTCCTTTCACTAGCTCTCTCTCATCTGCACATTCTTCACTTTACATTTTTTTTGGTTTTTTATTACCTGCAACCGATTGAATTTAGGGCTGATATACAAGCCGAGTAGCTCGAGCTCGGCTCGGAAAAAGCTCGGCTCGAGCTCGTTCGAATTAAAAAACGAGCCGAGTTCGAGTTTGTAGCCGAGCTCGTCACGAGCTCGAGCCGAGTTCGAGCTCGCTCGTTTTGCTCGTTTAAATATACAATTACATTTTTACCCTTATATTTAACATAGACTGGGTTTAGGTTTTTGTTGCCGTCCCGTGACTCCTGTCTCTCTCATCTCTCATTCTCTTGACTCTCGTCCAGTCCCCCATTGCTAATGCGTTGAGCTCTCTCCACCCAGTTCTCTCCATTGTCGCCCTAGTCTCTCAAATCTCTCCGTTCTCACCATTGTCGTCGCCTCCATTGCCACCACCTCGTCCGGTCTCAGCTTCTCACCGCCTCCATTGTTGATCTCCATTGTCGCTGATGATGCACTAAAATAAATATTACTTATAATCATATAAATAAACGGGTTCTCGCTAAATAAATTAACCCGTATCTCTTATAAATAAACAAGCCAGCTAAATAAGTGGATTTTTCCACCATCTCCACATAAATCTTCCATATATATATAGATCCCATCAAATGCCACCTAAGAGACACGTGTCTCAAATTGGACCGACACTTGTCATCGGGACAATGACAAGTGTAGGGTGTAGCATTTGAAGTTATCACTATAAATAAGGTTTGATAGCCTTAGGGAAGGGGGTCGGTTTTTGATGGCTTGAAGGGCCTTCCCGAGCGGGATTCGTCTCGGTCAGCGGGAGCCGACATTTGATGGAGCCCTGGGAGGACGGTGGTCTGCGGATGGCTTGAGCTCGGTTCGACACAGGTTTGGTACGCTAACAGTAAACTCGTCGCGTATCTCAGGTAAGTCCGATCGTCTGAGCTCGCCCGCATCCAACTTGATCCCAGAACCCAAGGAAACGGGATTCCGAAAATCGCGTTTCATCAGTCGCCGCTCTCAGATCTGCTCTCGAAGTCTCGACCCTTCCACGCTCTCAAATCTCCATTGTCGCCGCTCTGAGATCCGCTCTCTGATCTCCATTCTCCCCACTCTCAGATCCGCTCTCAAATCTCCATTAGCGCCGCTCTCAAATCTCCATTATCGCCACTCTCAGATCCGCTTTCAAATCTCCATTATCGCCGCTCTCAGATTCACTCTTAAATCTCTGTTGGCGCCGCTCTTGTGTCCGCTTTTAGATCTCCATTGTTGATCTCGTCTGACCCTCCATTTTCGATTTCGTCTGACCCTCCATTGTCGACCCTCGTCTCACATCTGCTCTCGGAGTCTCGGATTGCTCAATGCTCTCTCGGCTCTCCCTCACCCAGTCTCTTAGATCTCTCTCGCTATGTTGGAAGCGAGCTCACGAGCTCTCTCTCATTCAGTCTCTCAGATCTCTCCTGCTATGTTGGAAGCGAGCTCGACTCAAGTGTAAGCGAGCTCGCGAGCTCGAGCTCGGCTCGAGTGTAAGCGAGCTCACGAGCTTGAGCTCGAGCACCTTTCTTAGCTCGCGAGTCGAGCTCGAGTATCTACTTGGGCTCGTTTTCATATGGAGCTCGAGCTCGGCTCGTTTACAAACGAGCCGAGCTTGAACACCAGATACTCGAGCTCGTTTGCTCGTATATCACTCCTAGCTGAGTTGGTAGCCCAATAATTTGCACAAATGACATTCCCCCAGCTTTGCAATTTTTCACGTGACCACGCCATTTTTGCAAACCCGTAACTTTTTTGGTATATTACTGCAAAATAGCCAAAGATTAATTTCCACAAATCAATTTTTCATGTCACAAAAAAAAAGTCACTAACTAAACAAAGAATCCGCTGTAAAATGTACTTAGGGATCTCAGATATGATTGCAATTAATAAATATCTAGAATGTCAGATCAAATGGTGAGTAAATAAGAACATACTAAATTATGTATACTTTCAACAAAATCACTGAGAAGATTAGTTTGCAATTAACCATAACACAACCAAACTTTCTGATGCGAAGTTTTTAACTATTGACTGATGCACACAATTATCCGGACAAATCCAATATAACTTTATTATAGAATAAAAATACTTCTTGTAATCTACCTAGCTATTGGATATAATAGAATCTATAAGCTTAAGAAATCAAGTGGACTAGAAATCCGCAAAGCAAAAGATATAAACTTAACAGGGAAGATAATCCACACACCAATTTATCGCCAAACACATGGTGACAATTGCGGATCTAAAAACCGTAAATGAGGTTCTAAAAACCGTCACAATAAGTGTAGCTACGGATGCTCAAACCGTGTTAATTGTGAGGAAACTGACTGAAAATCAGAATATATGAAGCACTGGCTACTGGGTGCTATTTTTCATTCAAAATGAAACAATTAACACAGTTTGAGCATCCGTAGCTGTATTTATTGCGACGGTGTTCAGAACCGTCGCCATATCATTCCTTACGGTTTTGAGATCCGTGGCCGGCCAAATTACTACGGTTTTCGAATCCACAATGACCACTGTTTGTTTGGTGATAAATTGGCCGTGTGATGAACTTAACAATGTTGGTACAACTTTTTTAAAAAAAAATTAGGATTGTTCAAGTAATGGAAAATCTAGTTAGGTAACAATTAACCGTGGTTTTGCATTAGTTTACTGCACATATATAATAATAAACCAACGGTATATTTGTTACGTTTAAGGGTTTGTTTGACTTGTTTCGAATTCTAGAATGATCAAAATACTATAAAATAGTGTACTCGCGTCTAAATTATTTAATAATTACTGTAATATATATTATTTTGAAATCATAATGTTTAAAGGTATTTTAATAATGGTATAAATTAGAGTTGCTCAAAAATAATTAAAAATAAGCGCGCGTTGCGCACATGTAGTAAATTCCGGTGGGAAAATCTAATGCGTGGGGTTTAATTTGTATATCCATATGAACCTGTCGAGTGTCCGTCTAAGCTCAACTATATATGTGATTTTATTCTAATATGAGTTAACATATGAAAAGTTTATAGTTCACCAACCTTATATACAATAGCTTTGTATTATTCATTCTTTTCAAATGTGCGATTAGTTATTTCTCTAATTAATAATGAAATGTATAGCTCTTAGGAAAATGCAACTCTTAGTTATTTCTCGATGTAGAAAACGATTTTATCTTAAGATCTAACACAGAGATCGAATAACAAACATGCACTAGTACAAATTAAATCATTAATAGCGAAAATTTAAAAGCGCTTATTCAAAACCGATGTTAATATATGGGAAGCATAGCACTTTATTCAAAACCGTTGTTAATGTATGGGAAGCATAGCGCTTTTTCTAAACAAACGCTGTGAATATATTTAGTTAATTTTTTTAAAATATATTTTTTCAAGCATAGCGGTTGTGTAAAATAAGCGCTATTAATGTATGGGAAGCACAACGCTTTTTCTAAAAAAAAGCGCTGAGAATGTATTTAGTTTTTTAAAGTTATAATTAATAACAAATGTAGAAGCCATTGGTGACGCAGTTCGGTTGCCCTACTCTGCGGAGCCTCAAGAGAGAGAGACTCAAACCCAATAATCCACTAAGTATGAACGAGTACAGATCATGGATACAAGTGTTGACGAGCTCAAGGAAACAAAACTAGGTCAAGCAACTCGATCAGAAGTGTGAACGGACAAGGAGAAGACAAAAGAGAAACAGATACTCCCTTCACTCCGAGGAACACCGAAGCAGGAAGAGAGCAAGG
The DNA here is from genome assembly GCA_963922045.1 of Persicaria maculosa. Classification (NCBI taxonomy): domain Eukaryota; kingdom Viridiplantae; phylum Streptophyta; class Magnoliopsida; order Caryophyllales; family Polygonaceae; genus Persicaria; species Persicaria maculosa. The sequence continues at coordinate 45,747,707 of OY998270.1, read as the reverse complement.
GAAGACGACTCTGTAATGGTTGAGAAACCAGGCCAGGAGCTCGACTTCTTCCTCTTTCTATGTGAGATATCCAATGGCGACGCCGGAAGACCTAGGGTTTCACTCTTTCTTTGTGGACGGAGAATAGTGAAGCAGCTCGTGATTAGAGTTTCCAAGAAAGAGGCCTCTTATAGGGAGCGTCATTTAGGCAAACGCAGCGTTTGGAACAACGTAAGCAGAGAGTCGTTGTGAACTCTCTAGAAGAGTCAAGTGGGCTGGATCATAGATGGGTTGGCCCAAAATGGGAATGAACAAGGTTCATTCCATTTTGATCCAACATATCATCCAAGAAGAGCCCAACCACCCAAGTCTTCAGGCTTCACTGGCTGGTAAGAACCGAGCCATCCTTGGTCCAAGCTCGAGCCACCTATGACCTAGACCTAGTCCTGAGCTTCTAGCCTTTACAAGCATTCACATGATCAAAGGTATACATACATCTGGATTACATAAGACATTACACTCGAATTATGAAATGCGGCTCTTGAGATAATCTCCAGTTCTCTTAATGTATGAAACAACACTGAAACTTGCGATCATATAAAGGATTTCCTTATGCATATATAATAACCTCAAATCCAACACACAGGAAAATAAAACCAATTGGTGTTATAACAACCTCAAATCCAACACTGAAACTTGCCACGCATGCCTAAGCGCACATGCGTAATTAACCAAGCCGAGCACACAAGCTGAGTGAGGTTCCATCCTAAAACCAATTGGTGTTAGGTGGGGTAGCCCACCGGCTTATATGCAAGACTTGGATTCATCATTTTATCAATGTGGGATACTATCCCATTTCATATTCTCAACACACTCTCCTCAAGCGCAACTGTTTAGCCACGCAATATTTGTCAGTTGTGCTTGACGACATAACACCTTAAGGCCGACCAGCCAACTAGACCAGGAATCCAAAATGTGAATAGATCCTCTGGACCTCTTTCCACCAAAACGCAAGCCAAATCATGCCTCGATCGAACCCACTAAAAAAAACATTTTTGACTAGTACACTTTTCCTCGTGCACACTCATTCTTGAAATTAGGACCTCTATGTTTGGGAGAATTGTGGAGTCTGTCCCGACCTTATAATATATGCTTTTGACCTCATTGACTTTCATTACAATTACCTTTTCTAACCATGTTAAATCATCCAATAAGCTGTTCACTGGGAGTAAATATGTGTTGTAGTTACATCAATTTTATGTAGATTTAATTTTTACTAGTTATATAATAAAGGGTCGGAAATCATCAAACATAAAAACTTATGACAATAAATATGGTTTTCTCTTACCGATATAAACCAGAATCCCTAAATTCAATACCCCCTCTTATTTGCAACTTCAATTTGAAATGCATTAACCCATTGTAGACCTAAACGAACCCGGCTATGTGGTATCATGATAAATTTAATTTGGTAAACCAAATATAATGTGGGGGTTCCCTGCGCAAATCCAAGTCAAACACATCAGCTAAAGGGGCTTAAATAACTCAAAAAAAAAAGCTAAAGGGGCTTAATTAATTAACTCTATCTTAAAACCATTTGAAAATCAAATATTTAAAATAAGTAATCCACCAACTTTATATACAGTACTAGTTAGCTAAACTAGCCAATTTTATTCATTTTTTCAATGGGATTGCCATACTTTACATCGATTTGTCTACTTAATTAATTATACCCTAAGCCATATTAAGTATAAATTAAAAAATATTAACATATAATTACTGTCTCTTTAGCTGTTGTTTCACTGTGATTGGCTAGTTCTATTTAATTAACTTTTTTTTATTTAAATTTATCAACAGTTACTAAAAATTAATCATTATAACCTTACACAGAAAGAACATAAAAATTGTTTAAGAAAAAAAAACCGTTTTGTAATAGTATTCGCAAAGTGCATTTATTGCCAATAGCAATAATACCCTTTAAAATTATCTTAGGTGTTGGTACCTTCTCAATCACACACAGACACTGCACCACAGTAACACCAGACCATAGAAACTAATTGTCAAGTTTCAAGCCACTTTCGATCAAAAAAAAAAAATTTCAAGCCACTTGTTTTCCTATATACCGTCTACTACATTTTTAACCGGTGAGTGATCTACCAATCATGTTGAACAAATTAGTATATATAGGGTTTATTATAATTATACGTACCTTGTTTACATTACGTAACTATGCACGTTTGAAATATTTAATCATATGTGGATAATTTTAGATTGCGGTTGATTAATTAATATATTATCATGAATTACTGTCTTTCTATAGTAGTATATTTTAAGGGTATAAAATAAGAATTTAAATTAGAAAAGACTCTACCAAGAAAAAGTGAATTCTAAGAATCTAATTTAAAATATGGTTAAATTATTTTAATTAAGAAAATATTTTCTAAAATAAGAATCTTATTATATACCTTTTTGAGACATAGGTTAGAAAACTCGTAATACCTTCCTAAGTCCATAATTGTACATTTTTAAATATCATTATTGTAAAAATTATATTTTTGGGAAACCAAGGAACAAAATAAACTAAAACAGCTACAAGTCCACGACTTCACTCTATTCACTCTTTTTTTTTAAAGTGGGCAAATAGTAGGGTGCCTTGTCAAACAAGTTTCACCCTTTGATCATCTCGGAGGATGGTGTTATATAAATCCACATGCAAGGGGATATTAGACATGTTACAGACATTCCTATTCTTCACAATGTAATTTGCTAATGTGTTTGACTCTCTGAAACAATATCGGAATTAAATTCTGTCGAAGTTCCTCTTCATCATCTTGATCTTTTCAGTCACTCTGTAGACTTCCTAGTCAACACTGGTATCTTCATTAATTGCTTTAACAACTTTCATGCTATCACCTTCTATGATTACATTTTGAATCCCCCTATTCAAAGCAAACTGAACCCCCCCCCCCCCCCCCCCCCCCCCCGTTTAGAAGGTTACGACTTCTGTTTGGAGGATAGATGCCACTTCTGTCTTTTGTTGAAGAATATCGATCACTTGAACCACACTCTCCCTAATAATGCCCTCAATTTGGCAATCATCAGGGCCTTGATAGATCCATCTACGTTAATTTTGTAGATGAGTTGCCACCTTGTTTTCGTCTCCTATTTTTACAACCTCGAGTTCCTTCTTCGCTGTGAGCCTCATTCCAGTCCCTAATTTTGTTAATTATTTATTTAGTAATCGAGGCAAATAATTCTAATTTGCATTGTTGAAAATGATCTTGTTCCTGATTTCCCATATAGTCTACCATAAGAAGTAGAGATCCTCAAATTGGGTGTTGTTATGTCTAATTGAGATTATATCTTCCGCTGGTGATTGATTGGTCCTCAATCCAATAAACGACTTACCTACTGTTTGTTCATAGTTTCTTATGATTGCCCTAGAAACTGGACATTCTAGAAGAAGATGGCGAGCATCTTCATCCACATTATTACATAATGTGCATTGTTATAAAATCTATTTAGACGCAATTTGGTGGACAACCCATCAAACAGAATCTTCCAGATGAAGTTCTTTGTTTTGGGTGGAAGCCTAAGCTTCCAAATCCATTTGTGATCTATATCGTGCTTGGTGTTATTATTATTGTTAATTATTGTGTGGGTTGACTTAGTGTTGAAAACTCCATTTGAGTTTAGTTTCGACACTATCCTATCCGGGGTATCCCAATCTGGAATAGAAATATCAAAGATGATTTGCGCAATCTGAGAAGGGAATATCTGATTTAGCATTGAAATGTTTCATTATTTTTTAGGAGTTATGAGTTGTGCCATCTTCATATTGGGATCATGAGAGCTTTTAAAGTAGTACAAGAAGTTGTTAATCCAAGGGTCTGACCAAACATTAATAGAGTTCCTATTCCTCAGGATCCACAGTAGCCCTTTTTCAAAAAAATTCCTTAGGTGCAGGAGTTGTCCAAATTGTCAGGATGTATTATGCTTTTTACATTCAAGAATTGTTTTGTTTTGTAGATATTTTTCTTTGATTACCTTAACCCATATGTTTTCAGGATTCGTGTAGATCTTTCAAAGGAGTTTCAACTGATGTCTAATATTCATATCTTTTGTTGTCCTTATGTCGAGCCCTCCTTGGGTCCTTTGGCATATAAATCTTCTCCCATGAGTCCCAGCTAATTAATGATGTATATCTTTCAGAGTTAAGTTTGTTCCAGAAGAAGTTTTTGTTAATCTGGTCTATCTATTGGAGAATCCCCTTTGGGAACAAGAAGTTTTGCTTAAGATAGTGTGTTTTATTTTGAACTAAGATTTGCATTAATGAGAATAGTCCTTCTGGCTTGTGACAATGTTGAAGCTTTCCATTTATATATATAGTTGCTTTTTAAGACTTTGGATTACAATTTTTAACTCACACATTAATATTGGAGATACCCAAGTATTTCTCCAATCTAGTTGGGATCGGGGTGTTTATTTCTTGAGATAGCGATCGTGCCAAGCTTGTACTGACATTTTTCGAGACCTGGATGGAGCTCTTATTGTCATTGATCAACATGCCTGACATGTTTGAGAAATTATTCATCATATTTTGGATCGTATGCAAACTTTTGTGGGAGGCCCTAGCAAAGATCAAAGTGTCATCTACAAATGTAAGTAATGTAACCAATGACAGATCCTGAAACTTTTATTTGAGGGGGCAGAAAATTATCATCGAAATTTTTTCTGTAAAATTAAAATCTATTTTTTTTATGAAGAAATCCTCAATATCATGAATGTGTAACTAGAATAAAAACATTAATTGTCCATACTTTATTTCATGGTTTTCAAATATTTCAATATAACCTACTAATTTGAAGTTATCGAGTGTAATTATAGTATTAAGGTATAAATTATAACAAACGATAACTATGATAGAAGTAACTCAGGTTGGAAATTCGATGTCGGAAAGAATTTATATTTGCTCTATCTTAAAACGTGTACAACTTTTTCCTCAAGTGTCGGATTTGAGCTTATAATATAGGGGCATTTTGCAAAGTGTCCAAAAATAGTGGCCAAATTAGCAAAGTATCCACCTTATTGAAATAATTAGCAAAGTGTCCATCCTCATCTGCTCCTGCCTACGTGCCCCCCATCCCTTCGTGTGCCCCCACTTGGCCCCCTCTGCGTCAGCTTTTTTTTCCGCGCGTTAGCATTGCTAACGCCAACACCAAATACATCGAATTTGTTGACGCCGATTTTAGGGATGCTGACGCCGATGTCGGAGATGCTGACGCTGACACCGGGGACTCCGACATGCTGACGCGGGGGACGTCGACGATGCTAACACCGGGAATGTCGACGATGCTGACATCGAGGATGCTGACGCCAACTATGCGGACATCGATGTCGGAGAAAACAATTGTTGACGAGAAACTTTCAAAGAAAAATATATACGATTTCTTACGGCAATATAAACAATAACGTTTGCTGACACTGAATTTTTATAACGTTTGTTGACACTGAAATATTTAATTTTGCTAACACAATTTAACATAATAGAAACCACAAATATAACCACAAATGTTTAATAAATAAAGAAGTTAGGCAAAAGTGTCATTAAATCAAAATTCAAAATCAATGTACATCTTCCTCCTAGCTCCATCGATGGTGACATTGGAGCCTCCTCCGTTGACGTCCGCCGATGCCAACGAAACGCTTAAAATCACTGTACATCTATCCTCCTCCATCTCTTATATTGCAAAAACGATGTCAGCACATATATACCTACATAAAAATACGCATAAAAACGATATCAACACTAAAAAAATATGCATAAAAACGATGTCAGCACTAAAAAATCCGCATAAAAACGATGTCAGCACTAAAAATACGCATAAAAACGATTGAACTTCTCCAAATAAGCCATTAAAAATAATCTCGTGCGTAGCACGGGGTCGTCCACTAGTATGCTAGAATTTTAGAATTTTTTTAATTATAACATTGAAGTTTATTTATGAAACTATTGAACTTCTCAATTTTAAAATTCTTAAAGAAGTTTATCCATTTTAAAAAAATAGATTTTTAATTTTATTTTCCAAAATAAAAAAATGCTAAAAATATTGACTTTTCTCAATAATTTAATATACACAGTAGGATTTTTAAAAATTAAATACAATATGAGAAACAAAAATACATAAGAAAAAGCAATAAGAATCAAACCAGAAATAACCATCGCAAAAGGGATTCCTGCGTTGCCTCTACCATCTGGCAGGAGAGATGGCTCACATTATCCCGGTTCCAACATCGTTCGTCATCGCGAGTTTCGATTTTCGTTCTCTAGTTTGTTCGTGGTGTTTTGGTCTTTGTTGATTAGTCTTGTAATTTTCTGTTCTTTTCATAACGGTTTGTCCGTTGCCGTTCTTCGGCCTCTCGTCTCACCGGGCTTGTCTGGTTAGTCGAATTCTTTCCTGTTCAAAAAAAAAACTATCACAAAAGGAATAATACCAAAAGATGGCGTAAACTTGAGACTGGCGTTTTTAAACTAAATTTTGATGGCACTAAATCTCTGTCTGGGTTTACTTCTGCAGGGTTTGTAATAAGAGATGACGACAGTATGATGATTGCTTGTGATGCTAGTAGGTGTGAAAGGATGTTAGCGGTTCAGGCCGAAACAATTGGTTTGCAGCTCGAGTTACTGGAAGCTCGGACGCTGAGGATCCGAAGAGTTATTGTGGAAGGTAATTGTCTCGCGATCGTGAATGCGATCAATGATGTTTGGTCGACTCCATGGGAGATCAAGATTCTTAGTTTGGATGCTTTCCGTCTGCTTTGCTTTTTCGAGACAGCATCCCTGTCCCACATTTTCAGGGAGGTGAAAAGAGCGGCTGATCGGTTCACTCATATAGGATTGGAGTCCGGATCGTGGTCTTAGAGTTCTGATTTAGAGTTTCAAACTCTCGTCCGTTCTAATACTTTTAGATAATGGTACAACCGTGATCGACTCCCCCAAATTGTCGCTGTATAAAAAAAATCGAAGTACATACTAGTACTCCCTTCGTTCGGCAAAACTTGTCATTTTAGAGTGTTATTTTTGTTCAAAAAAACTTGTCATTGTAGGTATTTTGCCCTTCACTTTACAAAAATACCCTTGATATGATTGATGGTTTGTTAGTTGTAGTTTTCGATAAAGTAAAAAAAGAGGGTAATAATTGAGGGTAAATTAGTACATTTGTTGTTTGCCTTAAAACTTGTGAAATAAGTTAAAATGACAAGTTTTGCCGAACGGAGGGAGTATAATTTAAAAAATAATTGTTGACAAGTTGATCATAGATTCATAGCAATCTTTTTCTTGGTCAGGATTATTTACAGTTCACTAATTTCTATGAGCTGCCCGCCGCTGAAAACGTTACAAACGAAAACCCTGTTTTAAGAACAACACATTATCTGCGATAGGCGTCATAATCCCACCATCCCACGTCATATTCCCTCTTATTTCTCTCATTATTTTTTTTAAAAATAATTTATTTACTTGAAACATTTCCCGTTATATAAAGGCCGAGGTGGAAACAGGAGCGAAATACTACACAGAGAGACACTCCAGAGCTCCGATATTTCCCCTCTTTCTCACTCCTCCCGCCATCAAAACCCTCAATTTTCTCCGTCTAACTTCTCCGGCGGCCATGACGTCGGCGCTTCTCCCTGAACTCGCCACCGAGATTTTCATCCCGGTTTGCGCAATCGTCGGAATCACCTTCGCGCTCACCCAGTGGGTTATTGTCTCCCGCGTTAAGCTCTCCCCTGAATCACCGGCCAATCGGAGCAATAACGGCTTAAGTGTTACTGATGCTTTGATTACAGAAGAGGAAGGCATCAGCGATCACGCTGTAGTCGCCAAGTGTGCTGAAATCCAGAACGCCATCGCTGAAGGTGTGAACCCTCATTCCTCGCTTCGCTACTTCACATTTTGTTTTCATCTTTGCTCGTTCTCCGCTCAATTTTAGGTCTGTGAACTCTCGTGGTTGTTTTGATTGGTGATTCCACTGTTAGATCGTCTTTAACCTACTTTAACATCCGAAATTGGGGGGAAATTTTAGGAAGTGAACAGTGATTTCGTGTATGTCTAGTAGTTCTGCATGCTGGGTCCACAAATGATGGGCGTTAGGGTTCAATCAGTTTTTGTTTGCCAATGGCCGTTGATTTTGTTAGTAAATTTTAGGGAGTTTAAAAGTTTAACGCAGATCTGTGTTTTTGGAGTTTAACAACGCTCTATTTGAATACAAGATTCTTTGTTTTTTTTCGCTACCTGGGCACATGTCAATTGGTTGCAGGCTGAGACTGGAAAGTTTTCAGTAACTGGATCCTGAAGAATCAGTAAAATACATTTCTATTGGGAAGTTGAAACATGTGTATTTGTTGTCCAATGTCAAATACATATGTTTTTGACATCTGATCTTCTGAGTTTTGGTGAAATAAGTTTCAATTTCTTTCTTCTATTTTAAATGTTTCAACCATTATTACTGATTTGAAGAGATAAGAAGTGATTTATCTTTATTCTAAATTGAAAAAGATTCCTACCAAAAATAGAGTGAACCTAATTAAGGTAAATATATATGGTATTTTGTTTCTGTTACTTATTTGGTTGCAACTACTTTCATATACTAAAGAACTGAGCCAGATAAATCAGAAGGGGCAGTAAGTAGTTCAGGGAGGACTGATCTTCAAGTGTTTGATTGTTGCAGGAGCCACCTCGTTCCTTTTCACTGAGTACAGATATGTAGGCATTTTCATGAGTGCCTTTGCGGTCTTGATCTTTGTCTTCCTTGGCTCTGTGGAGGGCTTTAGTACTAGCTCCCAGCCCTGTACATACGACGAAACCAAGACTTGCAAACCTGCACTAGCAACAGCTGCCTTCAGCACTATATCCTTTGTGCTCGGTGCCGTCACTTCGGTGGTTTCTGGTTTCCTTGGAATGAAAATCGCCACCTATGCAAACGCCCGCACAACTCTAGAGGCAAGAAAGGGCGTTGGTAAGGCCTTCATCATTGCTTTTAGGTCCGGTTCTGTCATGGGTTTCCTTCTTTCCGCCAATGGTCTTTTGGTGCTTTACATTGCCATCAATGTTTTCAAGCTCTACTATGGTGATGATTGGGGAGGCCTATTTGAGGCTATAACTGGTTATGGTCTTGGTGGATCTTCCATGGCCCTCTTCGGTAGAGTTGGTGGAGGTATTTATACAAAGGCTGCTGATGTGGGTGCCGACCTCGTGGGTAAAGTCGAAAGAAATATTCCTGAGGATGACCCTAGAAATCCTGCTGTAAGTACAATTCCACTTTCGCATGCTTCTGATTCACTTGATTTGCTGTGATATAATTCTTTATTTACCTCAATCCAGGTCATTGCCGACAATGTTGGTGACAACGTTGGTGATATTGCTGGAATGGGATCCGATCTTTTTGGCTCATATGCTGAATCATCATGTGCTGCTCTTGTTGTTGCTTCCATATCATCGTTTGGGATCAACCATGAATTTACTGCTATGTTGTATCCACTATTGATCAGCTCAATGGGTATTGTCGTCTGTCTGCTCACTACCTTGTATGCAACTGACTTCTCTGAGATCAAGGCGGTTAAGGAAATTGAGCCAGCTTTGAAGAAGCAACTGATCATCTCTACAATTTTGATGACTGCTGGAATTGCCGTTATTACATGGATTGCGCTTCCTTCATCATTCACCATATTCAATTTCGGAAGCCAGAAGGTTGTCAAGAACTGGTAAGCAATTAAGCATAGTTACGAATACCCTATACCTACAGTTTATATGACTGAATTATCCTATCATCCAAATATGAGTATGTCTGTTCCTAAACTATGAGACATTGCTTTTCATTTGGCAGGGAATTGTTCTCATGCGTTGCTGTAGGGTTGTGGGCTGGTCTCATTATTGGCTTCATAACTGAATATTACACTAGCAACGCTTACAGGTAAAGCAAATTCTTTTAAGTGTGTTTTTCCAACAATTTTATCTTTTTCGTCTCTTATTTGACAGCAAAGCTTATATTTGCAGCCCTGTACAAGATGTTGCTGATTCTTGCCAAACTGGAGCTGCCACAAATGTCATCTTTGGACTTGCTCTTGGATACAAATCGGTCATCATTCCTATCTTCGCCATTGCACTCAGTATCTTTGTCAGTTTCACGTTGGCTGCTATGTACGGCATTGCTGTTGCAGCCCTCGGTATGCTCAGTACCATTGCTACTGGATTGGCTATTGACGCTTATGGACCCATTAGCGACAACGCTGGTGGTATTGCTGAGATGGCTGGCATGAGCCACACAATCCGAGAGAGGACTGATGCTCTTGATGCTGCAGGAAACACTACTGCTGCCATCGGAAAGGTCTGAACCTCCACTTGATCTAGCCTTTATTTGGTAGGATTTTTTTACCATCGACCCTAAAGTAAGTTCTGTTTTGATTCCAGGGATTTGCAATTGGCTCAGCAGCTCTCGTATCACTTGCTCTGTTCGGCGCCTTTGTGAGCCGTGCAGCGATTTCAACTGTTGATGTCCTAACTCCGAAGGTCTTTATCGGTCTGATCGTGGGAGCTATGCTTCCGTACTGGTTCTCTGCGATGACCATGAAGAGCGTGGGAAAGGCTGCCTTGAAAATGGTTGAAGAAGTACGCAGACAGTTTAACACCATCCCCGGTCTCATGGAAGGTTTAGCCAAACCCGACTATGCCAACTGTGTCAAGATCTCCACTGACGCCTCGATCAAGGAAATGATACCCCCTGGTGCTCTTGTCATGCTTACACCCCTCATTGTTGGTATCTTCTTCGGTGTTGAAACTCTGTCCGGAGTGCTAGCTGGAGCTCTCGTATCCGGTGTACAGGTAACACACGAGGCTTTACATAAAACAAACCAAACATAAACCACCAATCCATATTCCTTATTTCTTTTTGCTCATGGGAAACAGATTGCCATCTCTGCATCCAACACCGGCGGTGCCTGGGACAACGCTAAGAAGTATATCGAGGTAAAGACCTGTAACTGTTTCCTCAATTGAAAATCTCTTTCTAGATTGCCCGTCATCTTACAAATCTCTCCTTGTACTTTCCAGGCGGGAGCCTCAGAGCATGCAAGGTTGCTCGGTCCAAAAGGATCAGACCCGCACAAGGCAGCTGTGATCGGAGACACAGTGGGGGACCCGCTCAAGGACACATCAGGGCCGTCACTGAACATCCTCATCAAGCTGATGGCAGTCGAGTCATTGGTGTTTGCACCATTCTTTGCCACCCACGGCGGCTTGCTGTTCAAGATCTTCTAGAAAAGGCTCTCAAACATGCTGTTTCATAGACGAGGCAACGCCCTTCCTTTCCTCTTTTAATTGCATGTCTACTAGTTCAATCTAGTTCTGTGTCCATTTTAGCTGTCAATGCAGGAAGAGCTCACAAATCCCCCAAACCCTTGTATGAATACATTGTAGGTGCATAAAATCTTGTGACATTCCTGGTAGCGGTTTTGATGTGTGCGCGAAATGCGAATCATTTGTGTCGAGTTATGAGATTCCTGGATCATGTATATGTAACGATCATGTATGTAACAAAATAAAAGTAGTGAACTCGGCAAAATCTAAGTTCACCATTTGGATACCTGAAAAAATGGGCGATACCTACTGTCAAACTTGAATTTCAGTTCATTTGGCGTGCCCATTGAACCATCTATAATTCATATTCACAAAATCAAGTACACTCAGCCAATATGCCCAGATATGGCATTGAAGCTAAATCATGTAGCAGCCGAAAAACATGCATTTCTTGAGTCGCTCAAAGACTCTAACGTGCACAAATCCACACACTCTAATGAAAATCTCATATGCATATATGACTCTGAAAGATATGTCTATCCGCCTTTCTTCTTCCTTCCTATTCATGTTTTCCTATTCAAATTTAGAGCTCGTTTGATATAAGCATGCAAGGTAAACGGAATGAAAACAAATTTTGTATAGGAAAATATATCTAGATAAGAGAATAATGCTATTTTTATATGAAAAATAAGATAGATTGGGTAATGATTAGAAAAGTATAGGAGATATGGTTACCCTTGTTCAAATGAGTGATTGAAATAAGGAGGAATAAAACCAATTTTGTATGAATAGTTGGGAGGAGAGGGTAATGATTAAATTTTTTAACAATGTATCTTAAACTATAAATGAACAACATTCATTTCATTTCCCTTCCCTTCCCTTTACCTTTCCAAAATTTAAATCTTCACAAAGCATTTCATTTCATTCATAAAGCTTCCTTAGGGTTCAACAGACCTTCACCAAAGAAAAGAATGAACTCACATTTTCTATTTGGAAAAGGGTTGTAAAGGCTAGATTCAGGAACATTCTGATCCTAGTGATTTGCTGCATCCTGCATCTGATTCCGATCCCAAACCTAATCCGAAGGAGCTTATAGATGGAAGCTGCAAGTTCATCTTCTGCTGCCTTAGATGGGTCATGAAACTTGACAGCTCCTTGTCAAGGTTAGCTTGTAATTGCTGAAGAGAGAGCAGCTCGGGTTTCTCAATAATTTGGATCACTGAGCTTGAGGCTGCATCTATCTGGGCAGAGAACATAATATCAAGACGAGTTAATTCTGCCCATATAAAATATACATCCACTCGTCATCAATCTCAACATCTCATATATTTTGTGAAGCTTTTTTTTTTACAATAAAAAATAATCGCTTCATACAAGCATATCAACACAATCAAACGAAGGTAAACATATGATTCTTGGAGCAAATTCCTGACTGTTAAACAAAGTCTACAAATGTAGCTGTGAAACAGCAAAAGTATAGCTGCTATGAACTGCTGAGCACAACTTCTTTGTTCCTTCTTTTATAAAACAGATGGTAGTGTAGTTTAGGAGGAATTGGATTCAGCTACTCAAAGCTCTTCCATCCTAAAGTTCCCCAATCCATTTTCACTACTTTTTTCATGGTTTTGACAATCAAATCAACCAATTCACAGAAGGGGCAAAAGTAGTTAAACAAAGCAGCTGTTAACCATTTTTTGGCATAGAGTAAGTAGATAAGCAGTAATTAAACAAACATGTCATGTCAACGGTGAGAGACCAATGAATGCAAAATCCCTGAACATAATCTCCGAAATGTTCTTCTGATTTCGAAGACAGGTTTGCACAATGAATGACAAGCTAGAGAAGTTGGAAACATAAAGATTTGGTTTCAAGTTTGGTTTTGTCCTCCATATTGGGTACTGGTTTCAAAATGAGGGAAGTATTCCATCACAGTACAGTATCACAACCTCATCTAGTATCACAACAAATTGATACTCGCATTTGGACAAGAATCTATAAACTCCTCAATCAAATTTAACAATCTCAGTTCTCTTTCTCTTACTGCTTCCATAATTTTTCCATCAAATGGGCCTTAAATCCCTTTCTCGGTTCCCTCTTCTATATGAAAAAAATTTCAAAGAATGAACTGAGTCTCTTTCTTCCCCTTTCCGGTTTATTTGCTGCTTTCTCATAAGTCATCAAGATCTCTCCCACATTTCCTCATTCTTGCAGAAACCAATCGACCAACCATATGACATCACATCCCCAAGGGAGGCTGTTTCTTTTCCAATACCATCAATCCTATTCCTCATCAACGCAGCTAAACAAATGAAAAACCCCCATAACTTCGAGCCATCACCATATGATCCAAGGGGAAAATGAGATATCAACACAACCTCATCAGAACCATCTGACCCAATCTCAAGTCTAGAACAGCTGGAGGGGTCTTATCATCTCAAGATACTTTAAATGGAGAAAATATTGCAAAAGTTTAACTGCATAGAAATTATGTTCAAACAAAGGATAAACTACACAAAACCTTCAAGTCAGGATCGAATTACAAACAAAATGACCTAAATTATGAGAGGTTAAATATGATTTCATTTGTAATAGGTGGTTGTTTGCAAAATAAGGCAACTTAACAGCTGGATTGATGTAATTTAACCTAAGCAAAACACAGCGAATATGTGAAGGTAAGCAATTTTAGCTGCAAATTTGTGTTAGTCATCCAAATTGAGTGAGAAATGCATCCAATCTGATGTGAGTTCATATAATTAATCAGGAAGTAAGAAGAAAGGGCTAAACAAAAACAAAGGGAAGAGTAAAAGAGGAGGAGGGAGGATACCGAATTCGATGCCATCTTAATGAAACCCTTAACCAGAGGGGCTATGCAGAACCTTCACCAAACCAAAATTGAAATTAGTGGAGTGAAGTGAAAATCCAAACCCAAACAGGAAAAAGGAAAGAAATTGGGAAGAAAGAGGAGGAATTCGTACAATCCTCTACCGCCGGAAAGAGCTTCTTCGGACGGCTCCTTCCATTCATCGTAAACCCAACCGTAACGGCGATCGAAAATAAGGCGCTTCTTGGGTTTGTTCTTGGAACCTTCCATCTCTGTAGATTTACACGGCTCTCCTGGCCTCCTCCTGCCTGGGTTGGGTTTATGGGTACAACTCCCGTTCGTTATCTGAAATTCTGAATAAAAAGGTATTTTTTCTGGAGTGAGGCTAGAGGTAAGATGTCCGAATGACTATTAACAAGATAATTTCAAGTAAATTGCACGCAAGTCCTTTTCATTTTTTCCGATCACATTGCAAAAAGACTCAAAACTCTCTTTTCTCAAATTGAAACCGAAATCTGTCGAACGAATTGTTTTGATCGAAAACAGCCTAAAATCGATGAAATTAATCAAAATATCAATTGATCGCACACGAATTGGTATATCGCTCGCTTTACATGATTATCGAATGGCGATTTGTGGTCTTCGTTTGAAAAAACCGTCGAAGTTCGTTACATGAAGGAGCTCGGCAGATGTAGACGAGGTGCATAAGTAACCTCGGTGCATCAAAACGAGGTGAATAAGTAACCTCGGTGCATCAAAACGAGGGTATGACGGAGATTCGTCTAGTTTATCCGAGGTATATAAAGACCCCTTGTGAAAATCTTGTCTAAAGCCTCATTGACTTAAGTCGAGCTAAATAAATAATCTCGGCTCCATTGAGTGAGGTTAATGAGGGAGCTCGGTGGATATTGGTGAGGTTATGAAATGGCCTCATTGACTTAAGTCGAGCTTCATAAATTTCCTCGGCTTCTGTTGTCGAGGGTTTGTGATTTAGAAATTTGTTTTCACACGTATTGCATAAATTCATTAAATTGTGTAGAAGTATATGGGATGGATCTTGTTATAATGCAAACTCATATGTTTATAAGAATGAGACAGACTAACTGACTAAATTAGTTTAGAAAATGTTGTTTTCCCCACTTCTGATTGTAACTCTCAATGACTAAATCAATATCATAACTTTATCTAAAGAGCAAATTAGTTGTTCTTAAGTAGACATGAAACAGATTAATGGATATTTTAATGTTTTATCTTCCAGTAATTGTTTCAAGTGGCCACTTCCCACCTATCCTCAAAATTTAGATTTGGCATGTTCAACTAATTAATAAAGTTAAAAATAACATAATTACAAAAATAGAGGGAAAAGAACAGAGAACAAAATCACACTATTAAGCAATGATCTGCGAAGAACTCAAGGAGAAGTTGAGAATCTCCACACTGGCAGACCTTTATGACACTCGTTATTAACCAGCAGTTATCATATAAATATACCTAAGTCTGAGTAAAATAGCAACAGATGGTTTTTATTAGAGTAGTTCTAGCTAAGCTAAATGTTTACTTGATTTGTGTTAGCTTTGTTTAGTGCATTCTTTACTCATTTCCTATAACAGCAGCCCCCCCTCGATGACAGCAGCGCCACCATCGGCCCCTCGGTAACAGTAGCCGAGCCAACACTATCCCCTCGGTAACAGTAGCCGAGCCATCATCAAATCCTCGGTAAAAGAAGCCGAGCCCCCATCATCAGCTCGGTGACATCAATTGAGCTTCCATCATTAGTTCGGTGACAGCAAATGAGCTTCCATCATCAGCTCGGTGACAGCAAATGAGCTTCCATCATCAGCCCGGTGACAGCAAATGAGCTTCCATCATCAGCTCGGTGACATGAACTGAGCTCGACGCAGACAGCAATTCACAAGATTTATGCTCGAAAGGAACGACGTCAAAAATCGCACCCAAATCGCAAACAAAACAACCAATTTCATTCATTTTCGTTCCAATTTGTACACATATTTCAACTCAAACAACACTCAAATCAACGATAATCAAAGAAAAGACACAAAAAAACAACCAATTTCGTCAAATTTAATTCCAATTTCAAACCCTAACAAATCGCAAACAAATCAACCAATTTCGTTCGTTTTCGTTCCAATCTGTACACATATCTCAACTCAAACAACACTCAAATCAACGACAATCAAAGAAAAGACACAAAAAACAACCAATTTCATCAATTTTAATTCCAATTTCAAACCCTAACATGGAGGATGGGTTGGGGATTGATTTTTGTTAGAAATGACTTTGTGTGCAATTGTTTGAAAAAAATGAAATGGACCTGTGTGTAATTTATGTGAATTTATCTTGACAATATCCATTTCTCCATCTTGTCGAAAGCCCTTATGTTTTTTCTGGGGTCATGTTTTGGTAAATTTCAAGGGAAATTTACAGAAAACCACCCCATTATTTACACTTATTACATAAAACAACCCGCTAAGGGGTTCTGTTTACGAGTCGCCACTCAGCCATTGTTGAAATCATGACATAGGCAACCTTTCTTCAGTCATATTCATCGTTACATACATTCAAAATACCTAACAAACACCAGAAAGAGAATCTAACGAAAGGTGTGAGCTAAACTTGACTGACATGTCCAATTCAAGTATTCAACACCGTGATTGAACCTTTCCATCTAAACCGAAAGGAATAACAAAAATGATATATGCTTCTTAAATCTTCATAGTTGTTGGAGAAAACGGGTAGCTAACACTCGATCACGTGTGACTCGGATGGATCAGGCTCCATGACAACTTGTATTACATATATTATGTACACAACTACACCTCTCACAAATATAGTCTAGACTCACGAGTCAAGAGACTAAGATCATCCACACCCGAGCTTCATTGGGTGTTCTTAATGTCCAGGTGGATATAAGACAAAATAGAAAATGTCAGAGCTGGGAAGAACACACAAAATTTGTCGCTTAAGAGCATCTTTAATAGTGGTACTCTAGTTGAGTATCATAACCTATTAAAAAAAATAAAAAATACAAAAGTGGGGGAGAACCAATAAAGTGAGTACCATATTATGATACTCATCTCACATAATTTACATTGGTTTGATAAAAAATCTGACATTTAATTTTATTTTATCTTTTTAAAATTAGTTATGATACTTATAGTACCACCATTAAAGATGCTCTAAAGAAGCGGTAGTGCGAAGATCATTTGCAAAGGGTGGCACGCTTTCCAATAGCACAAATCCTCTTCCATTTTCACGTTAATTGCAGGGAAACAGATTTTGGAAATTGTTTCACCATAAATTATATATAAAGGTATTAAAACAAATCTTAAACCGGTATTATTTATTATATAACGTTATTAAAAATAATTATAAAAAATATATTTGAATATATCTTAATTTTATCTACCCATAAAGACCCATTTTACATATATTTGAGTTAAAAAAAATAATACAATTACGTTGGTATAATTAATAATGATTATATATAACCTAAAATTAGTAATAGTTAATGATTTTTTTTATATATATAGTGGCACTCCCGTATCATACATTCACGTGCATTCAAAGAAGTGTTTTTCTTCTTGATCAACTACCAGTCCCACTTTTCAAGCCAAAATGGATCTGAATCAAGATCTACTAAACTTTCCTCAAAGCTTCTTCGATATGTTGTCTCAATACAATCAATATAATCCAATTCTGAGTCATTTTGACCCAAACCATCCCTCCTCGAATGAGCATCCTCATATCCATCCACAACTTGATACCCAATCTCCTATAATAGGCGGTACACAAGAGAGCTTCCCAACCTAGCTACAATACGCAAGATGATGTGCCAGAGGAAGAAGCCGATGAGGAGCCATCACCAGGACGTGTTGCATGGAGGCAGTGGTCCGAGCATAGAGATGAGTTGCTCTTGAGTGCATGGTTGAACACCAGTAAAGACATTGTTCAAGAGTACAACCAAAAGCAGTTGCATCGTACGACCTTTGGATTTAGCACGATTTTTTTGGGACTCCAGGTACGTGCAATGATATAAATGTTCTTGATAGATCTCCTGTATTTGATGAAGTCTTGCATGGAAGAGCCCCAAAGGCAAATTTTGTTATCAATGGGCATGAGTATGACATGACGTACTACCTTGCGGATGGAATTTACCCAACATGGCGAGCGTTTATCCTATCGATTCGACATCCCTTCGGTGCGAAGGACACGTTGTTTTCTCAAATCAAAGAGTCAACTCGTAAAGATGTGAAGCGTGCATTTGGCGTTCTACAACAACGTTTTGCTATTATTTGTCAACCAGCTCTTGTTTGGGACTTGAATTTGCTTTGAAAAATAATGACGGCATGTATCATATTGCATAATATGATTGTGGAAGACGAGCGTGAAACCCACCATCTACATATTCACACTGCTGAGTTTGACTATGTACATGAGCTAGAGCCACATGCTACAAGAATACCGAGCAGTATGAATGCCTTCTTAACTAATAGGGCTGCTCTGCGAAATTCTGGTTCACATCATCATTTGAAGTCCGACTGTATTGAGCATATATGGAACAAATTTGGGCCGTCACAAAATGATGTTTGAATTCCATCTATAGCTTATGTTTTCCCTTTGAAGAAGCTTTTTTTACTTTGTTGTGTGGTCTTTTGAATCTTGTACTTGAATTATTGCAGCTTGATTATGTAGTTGTGTTTTTTAACCTAACTTGTTATTCTTATTATTTACATAATTATTAGGAAAATATTATTTCAATAATAATAATAATAATAATGAAAATAATAATGAAAATAATAATAATAATAATAATGTATGAAATATTTATTAAAAACAAAATGATTAAAAAGTGGGTGAAGGGTTCGGAAGTGAAATGCACGGATGTAGGTGGAATTGCTGAAAAGGTAAAGGGTGTTCTTATGCTGATGTGGCAGAGAAAAAGTGAGTTAAGGGAAGAACAGAAGTGTTCTCGGGTGTGCATGGCCTAATATCACTCTTTGGTGAACCCCACACTTGTGTGATCAAGACGCCCTCATTCTCAATCGATCACACACTAGAACTCACACTCACTACTATGTGATCGAGACGTCCTCGTGCTCAATCGATCACATACTAGGCTACACAACACCTCACATGCTCACACTCATTTTGGAGGAGCACTCACCTTGCTCGCTCACTTACAACATGTGCTCCTTATTCCTATAAATAGGCCACGTAAGTTGGCTAAATTAAAAAAGTCATAGATACTTGAAGTACAAACAACACAACCGACCTTCACCACTCTCCATACAAATTGGTACTCCTTCCGATCCAAAATAAAAGTTATTTGTCCTTTTGTGCACGTTTTTTAATGAGGTAAAAACATTATAAAATATTATTTTTTAAAATAATTTTATACTTGTTGGTCATAAGTATGAATTTATAAAAATAAATTCATTAAAAACAATATTTTATAGAGTTTTTACCTCATTAAAATACGTGTCGAAAGTCAAGTGACTTTTATTTTGGAACATAGAGAGTGTATTGGAAAAATCTAGATATATCTTCTCCTAATTATTAATTAATCTAAATACTTCTGGACACCCATTAATTTCATTCATCCACAAATGAACACCTTGAGTACCTTCTATATCATGCTAGAACTCTCCAAATCAAAGCTTCCAATTCATGGATCCATAATCCATTCATCTTCATCAACAGAGGCCCACTAATCCACAAGATTGAAAATATGAATTAACTCCAACAACAACATCAATGGATCTTTGCCCTTTCGGGTAATGTCGGAAGTGTACATTGGAATAGCTCTGCACCCTTTCCTTTTGTACATCTGAGGCCTCGTTTCACTCACCAATTCCGCCCAATCTCTCTATTCAGTGACGGCACATTCAACATGGCCACCGAAATCCTTTGATTCTCTAAATCCGTCGCCACTCTTACGCGCGCTCTTGAATAATCTGTTATTCATTATCTACAAAAGGTGACAAATAAAAAGTTAGTAAGATTTGACCACGTAATGCAACTATTGATGTTGATTTTTGGCTAACTTTAGATATGTTAGTTCAAATTTTGATTCAATTAGATTTACTAACGAAAAAAGCTCGATAAAATTTGTGTTCATTCGCCGTGTTATGGTGCCAGCGCTACTAATTGAGTGCCAGCACGTAGCTGTGCTGTCAGTAAGAAGGGGAATTGGGTCGGATTTCTCGAATCAGATCACATCTTAGCAAAACCCAAAGCAAAGAAAACAGTCCATCAATGTACCTCAAGTTGGTCCCCTGCAATCACAAGCAATGCATCAACAATGATTGGAACTCGAAACCACTCACCGTCCTCCTCGACTTGGAGGCCTTCCACTTCTTCGCCTTGCAAGATAACCATGATGGCCGATCCATGTGAATGAGGTCTAAATCCTAGCGTCGAGTCAGGCCTTGGGTACCGCGGGTAAAAGTTGAACCTCGCAAACGTTACCATTTCTTCAACATCTCCGAGCTGGCTGAGTAACGACTAACGAGTCCTCGTCCACGTCTAGTGAGACCGCCATGGCTTGGAGCATTGCCCGCGTCTCCATGGCATACTTGCTCAACATTTCCTTTCATTTGATCAGCATTCAGTGGGTTCACAAATTCATTTGTTCACTTGTTGCTTTTTGTATGCTCACTTGTTGGTTTTTGGTCCACAAGAACAAATGCACATATGTAAGAGGTGTGGCACTCCGACGAATTTCATCGAGTGTAGATTTTGACATTTCTAGGTTCGAGTTATATATTGTCACTTCAAGTTGATCGAATTTCAAGTTCGGTATCGGGTAAACCTTGAGATGCACCCGGTCATTCCAATTGATGACTTGATCCTCAAAAACGACGCCGTTTCCATACCCTTCCGAAACACGGATATCTCTTCAGTACTTGAGCTCCATGATTTATGAGCTGCAGAAATCACACACATCATCTGGAAAACCACTACACCTAGGTTGATCCTAATGCACCCTTACGAATGATAATCTTAATTATCTGAAAGCAGCCCCATGATGCTAGCTAGAGCGGAGTTGTTTGGACCTATTGATCGTCTTTTGGGATGAGTTGAGACGGCCCAGATCGATAACAAGGCAATCCATCAATGGAATATGATGATGAGAGTGATCTAGATCTTTGAGCCTGAGGATGTATCTCTCCGGCACTTCGTCTCCTGCTTGTGATATATATCACTTGGACGGGTTCCGAAGGTAGCTCTGGCTTAGCCAGAGCGGCCTCTTCAGCCATATCAGTGTATTTTGATGGTCTCTTTGATGCAGAATGAACAAATTTTATGCATAGGTTCATGGAAAATGGTTTGATGCATCTGCCAATCTGCCCAGCTACTGATCAACAATCAAAACATATATTTTTAAAATTAATAAGATACTGTTTTGATATGTGATCAGTCAAATAAATACAATTTAGAATTTCAAAGAAAAATCATTCATTCATTCATTCTTGTAAATTCCGTACCATCATGAAATTCATATGTGGTAGTGATCTCTACATTTGAATATTTTGTGAACCTGACTTATTCTACAAACAAATTACAAACTAGAACTCATTCTGAGTCCCAGTGCGCTCCAGTTATTTCCTACAAGCAGGAAGATCAACACTCGGCAAGTGAACAAACGCGATAGAGAAAGGATCAATCCGTAAGGGCTGCGATGAATCCACCTTCACAGGCACCAATGTCGGTATCTCTCCTGATGGATCAACTGCTAAAGCCTTCCCGTTGAGCAACATTGTTTGGCTATGTAGGTCCCCGTCTTTGGCTGTCAAATGGTACTCCTCTCTTGTTGTTTCTATTGCCTTCATGTCAAAATGGCTATGCTGACGGTGATGGTGGCTGTGGTGGTGGTGGTGGTGGTGGTGTAGCCTAACTGTGGCCTTTGATTTTACACGCCCGTGACTGTGTTGCAAGCTCATTGTGCTGTTCAATCTCACTTTGGCTTCAATTGTTGTGTTTCCATCCAGGTTGATCATCAACAACACGATCCCACTCTGCAAGATAAAATAGGTCACTTCACACAAATGAGGTATTTTGTGCAAAGATGTGTATAATGCAGCTCAATTTGTAGTTTGAAGGTTTGTTTCAAGACTCACTGATTGCTTTGCGCAATGAGCATAAGCACGGACTTTGTTTGGCCCAGAGAAGCTTGTTGATAGGACTTTTTGCCCCATTAGCCGGTGCCATAAGAGCGCGCTGAAAATGGAGGAAGATCAAGTTAGTCTCACTCCTACAAGATAAAACCATAAACTACAACAGAACCTCAGTTTATTTTCGTGATGTTGGATAACCTGTAATAGTCTGGATTTGGTACGTATGTGTTCGTGTTGAGCAAACCGTAGTTTCCTCCTATCAATGTCTGTCTGCAATAAGTCTTGGTGTCGAAGCTAGATGCCATAGCGAGCTGATCCAAGTACCTGGGTATCACACATTTTAGGGGAAGTTCAGGATTTTGAAACATTCAGACAAGCAGATAAAAGTTGAGCATCTGAAACTGTTGTGTGGTTACCAGAAACTGAACACAAATGCATTGGTGACACCGTTCCTTCCACTGTTGTACGCACCTCCGGCTTCCCCAACCCACGCGACAGCAGATGGTGACGAGCTTTTCAGGATGTGTTGAAGGCTTCTGAATGTGTCTGCCTCCCCATCAAGATATGAAGGGTCAAGGATCTTCTGGATGAGATGATCATCAACTCCTGCAGATTCAAATTTCATGACAAAAAAACGTCATAATGACGCAAAAGAAAAGGATAGTGAACAAGTGAAATCCATGATTTGCTACCTGGCCCAAGATTGTATATGTGGTGAGTGACCACATCCAAGTTGTTGGGTGTCTTGTTCATGAAGTCGCCAAACCATCCAGCGTCAAAGAACCCTCCTGGAGCCACCACCAGAGGCTTTGATGTGTTACCCTTGTAAGTTTCTTGCAAGATGGTGTTGAGTGAAGCCAAATCGGCAGCATATTGATTCGCGCCAACTCTTGTTCCAACTCCATTTCCACTCAATTCATTTCCTGAAGTGAATCAAGCATAAGTTCAGAAACTTGTGCCAACTACAATACATATTATCTGAAGCTAAGAATCCAAATGGAGCTCGGAAAGTTTCACAAATGCGTGCAACACAACTCTCTAGAGCTGGAAGTAGTGATACCTAGCTCCCAGCCATGGATTATGTAGCCTTTATCGACGGTGTAGTTTATGAAGGAAGCCGCATTAGAGGGATCCCATGCTCCTGAGGTTGATCCATCAAGCTGGATACTTCTTCCCATGAGGGCATTCAATCCGAAAACAACCACCACCCTGCATTAAAAAAACAAACAAATGAATCAATCATTTCAAGATCTGACCAAGTCTTGAATCCCCCATGATACTATGTTTTTTCCTACCCGGCTTCCTTGAAGAAGGCGTTGAGTTCGTCCCAGCGCTTCATGGATAAGCATCCTTGCGTGAATCCGAACATCTCGGATGTGTTTCTGATGAACTGGCTGCATTGTTGCCCTTGATCCTTGCTTTGGTATATGACTTTATCTTGCAGAGTTCCTCCCAGCCTAAGCTTCAATGGCGAAAATGCTGCAATAATTTAAGGCTAAAACATGTATTCAAATCACGGCGAATGTGTTAATTGTAACCTATCCATTTAATTTCAAAGGTGTCTTACCTTTAATTGCATTTAGTAAAAGCTTGTTCTTCAGGTCCTGCAATGAAATAGCAAGATTCATACTTCACAACTGATTTAACTAGGAAAAAAAATAAAAACTCTTAAAATGATTCATATTAACAACAGAGAATCATCCAACTGACCCCACGCTTAATCTTATAAACTAAGGTGCATAAGCATGGATATGAATTAATCAAACATGACTAGCCAAATCAAAATATACATATATAACCAAAAAAATGGAAAGATGAACAGGAAATTAGATTGGAATTGAGGAAATACTTATACCAGATTGAGAAAAGAGGCATGGCCCCAACTGCAAGTACCATAGTCACATTTCTCAGGAGGCCACCAATCCAGAGTTGCACATATGAAATCCTCATCAATCTCTCCAATTTCAGTATTCCCATCAATGAAAACTGTACCTTCAACCTTCCCATTTGCTCCAATGGCGCCATTGTTAGTGGCAGCACCCACACAAACGAGGCTTAAACTCAACAAATGCAACAAAATGGAGAGACCCATCACCCAAAACTGAGAACCCATCATGGGTATTCAATCCAAAAACCTCTTATGAAAACCTCTTATGTTTTCCCTCTTTCACCTTGCAGGGTTTGTAGAACAAGGAAATGCAATTGGTGGGGAAGAGTGGGAATATGGCTTATTAATGGAGCCCACACACAGCTGAAAGTGGAGTGAGTAGAACTCAAGAATAAAGAGGTTTTTGGAGGTTGAAAGTTGGGTTTTTTTTTTCTTTTTTTGCTTGGCTTTCTGCAGACTTAAATCCCATTTATATGAAGTAATGTAATAATGTGTATAAGAATTTGTGGGTCTTGTTTGGGTTCTGCTTTCTTCAGGATGGTAAAAAGGTAATGTGGAAAGCATAAAGAGAGACATGTGGTGGGGTTTCTTTATCCCTAAATTGAGATTACCATGTGATTGGCAAAACAACCCTGTTGAAGATCCTGTTGAAGGGGGGTTTTAAGGATTTGTAATTCTTTCATATGTTATTTTCTTTTTGTTAATATTTCATCTTTTTTTTATTTGTTTGTCTCTAATTGTATAAGTTAACTCATCAGATAGATTTATTCTATTCGAATTCTTTCCTTATACGGAGTATATAACAAAAATTGTATAAGTTAACCTTTATCGACTAATGAAGCATTACAAATTGCTATATGCACGGTAAAAATCTTGCCAAATACACGGTGATTGCTACGATTTTTAAAACCATGACAAAATCTGTTTCCAATAGTTTTGAAAACCGTGGGAATTAGTCTAGCTAAAGTTCATAAAACCGTGAGAAATGTTAGACTGATTTAATGAAGTATCCGCATGTCTACGGGTGCATGCCTAATACAATACACTGGGAGAGTTATGTTTCTCACGATTTTCAAAACCATATATGACCGCCTAAAATTGTACGTGCATAGTATTGTTTTTAATCAACTACTCCCTACCAAGCATATGTGGAGATTTTCAAATAGATTTAGGTGGAGGTATTTGTCACATTTATTGTGATTAGTTGCTGTGTCACTCACCAATACTGTCATAATAATAGTGTAATAATTGAGGCGTCTTGGAGAGAGTTTGTGTGAAGTTAATTGTGCAAAGAGGAACAGATAACCCTATTGGGACAACAATGAACAGGTTGTGTTTCTTTTAGCTTGTGCTTTGTATGGTCAAAAAAGTAGGTCTGAGCAGTTCAACTATCAATTGATAATCAAAATGTATAGGTACTACTACTTAGTATATGATAAATTAGTCCATCATCTCATTGCACTCAAATTTTTTTTCAAAATGCATACATATTATTAAGCTTTTTAGATGTGTATAACTGCCTTTTTATGATAGGTTACCTAAACTGCTTTGTTTTGTTTTGTTTTTTTCTTAATTTTGCCTTACACAATTAAGGGATGGTCTGGTGTAACTGTACAAGTATAAGATTAGGAAAATGCAATAAAAAAAATAGAATATTGTGATAATGAAGAATAGAATAAACATTACACAAGCAATGCTCGACACTTGACAGTGGACAATCAAGGGTCTGAATCTTCTGTCCCCGATCTTGTCCCCTTTTCTGTCTCTTCTCACAAAACCTCTCTATTTTTTAATTCTTTAATCTAATTTTTATCTATATTTTCTTTTTCCTTTTCTTTTTAGTCAAGCCTTGTGAGGGGGTGAGGGTTGAGGGATAGGAGGGGGGACATATTTGGGGACAGGTGATTTGGAGCCGGACAATCAATTAGTTAAACCCAATCCACGAAATCCACAAAGAATTGGAAGAAATTTTCATTTAGTTGTACTGTTGTAGTACTTGATGGTTTTCATTAACAAAATGGATCACCCAAAAAATGTATGTATAATTATTAATACTTGAATACTCTGTAGTATTTAATTATACATTTTAGATTATATTTAAAATAATATAAATATAAATTTTAAATAAAATATTATGTAAATTTTATCAATCAATTTGTAATGAATAGGGTTATTGGATAATTAATGATAATTACAGGGTTGATATAAATTTAGAAATACCTTAAATACACTATCATAAGGGCTACTAGTCCTATACCCACGCCAATGGCGCGCAATTTAATAGTAAAGTTGTAAATATTAAATAATACCAAAAATTTACCGATAAAAATACACATATTAACGGTTAGAAAATAATAAAGTAAAGTGTATAATACGTAGTATGTAAACGGTTGGTGATGATTTCGTAAACGCCTACAAAGTGCTCAGCCAAGGAAACTACTCTTGTCATTTGAATCTAGCAAATGAGGGTAATAGAAAACGGTTGGAATGACTGACAATATTCAATACCGAGTGTATTATTTATAAGATAGTTGGACAAAAGTAAAAGGCAAAAAGAAAATTAAAAAAAATCTTGTAGATAGAATCAAATAAAATCAAATAAAAATACTCCATAATTATCAAATCAATTAACCTATTTCAGACTATAATTGACTTACCAAAAGCATAAATTATCATAAAAAAGGAAATGATATTACATCCCCCCGTGAATTTTTATAAATAAAAGCTTAGTAATATATTAAATTAATATTATAAAATAATAGTAAAAGTTTAGATAATTAAATGTTTTGAATTAAACCCATTGGTTGAAAAAACAATTAAAGTAGTATATATAGATATATATAGATACAGATTATTAATATTAATTTTATGTTTCCTTATTATTAATTTTATATTTTGAATTAATCCCATTGTTTTTTTTTAAACTACTAAAATTGTAATTTAGGCTAAGGTGGTTGGTTAAAAGGCCTAGGATTAAGGAGAGAGCGCCACGTTATCGGTAAAGCTTTTGTTTTAATAGTTAGTAATAGATAAATGTTTTTTTTTAAACTACTAAAATTGTAATTTAGGCTAAGGTGGTTGGTTAAAAGGCCGAGGATTAAGGAGAGGGCGTCACGTCATCAGTAAGGCTTTTGTTTTAATAGTTAGTAATAGATGGTTGAAAAAACAATTAAAGTAGTATATATAGATATATATAGATACAGATTACTAATATTAATTTTATGTTTCCTTATTATTAATTTTATATTTTGAATTAATCCCATTGTTTTTTTTAAAACTACTAAAATTGTAATTTAGGCTAAGGTGGTTGGTTAAAAAGCCTAGGATTAAGGAGAGGGCGTCACGTCATCGGTAAGGCTTTTGTTTTAATAGTTAGTAATAGATTGTCAAGATAAATATTGTCAAGATCATTTTCATAAAATTACACAAAAGTATTTTTTCATTTAATAAAATAATTATAAATCTGGTCGGGAGAATAATAAAAAAATCCACCAATTTCATTCATTCCCACAAACCATAGCTCGCTCAATAATAATCAACAAGGCACTTCGACATTCCAAGAATTCATCTTTCGACATTCCAAGAATTCATCTTTTTTTTGTTTACGGTAGATTTGTGAAAGATTTTGATAGATCTATCAAGTACGTTCAAGGTAAGAAATATCATTACAATTGATTTTTTTATTTTTTTATATGAAATTGAAGGTTTTAGGGTTTTTTGAAATTAGAATTCAAATTGTTAGTTCTTTGCATTTTTTTTGTTTGATTGGTGTTGATTTGTATGATGTGGGTAATGAATTATGAGTAGAAGTTGGAATTCAAATGGATGAAATTGCTTGTTTTAATTTTACGATTTGGGTTATGCGAAATGAGTTGGGTTTTTACTGTCGGGAGGGTACTTGAATCGTATGTTGAGGAGATGTATGACCCTCGATCATCGATGGTGACCGAGGTGATGAAGAGCCTTCGTCTTTTCTAGTTGAGGGGATGCATGCGCCTCATAGCTATTGACCAAGATTATTCATGACCCTCGTTAATTCTAGTCGAGGTTGTTGTCAGTGTGTGATTTTCCCCTAAATGTACTGTTAATTCTAGCACTTTTATTTTGTTGTCATTATATAGCTTGAAAATTGAAAGACAGATTGATAATGCATATTTTATATAGATATTATAAATAGTTTCAGGTGCATTTAGAGTAGGTTATTGCATGTTTTATAGTTAATTCGCATCGCTATTCATTTGGGCATTCGAGTTTGGAATCTACACTATTTTGTACTTATTATGCAATTTTACAATCTGAGCTTGAAGAGGGGCTAAGGATGGCTAAAAGAGGCTGATTTGGAGCTTAAAAGAAGCAAGGAAGAAGCATAAGAGGAGCTAAGAGGAAGAGAATCGAAGACAAAGAAGAAATCGGAAACACATAAGAAACGACGGCCGCCGCTTTTATACGGCCAGCGTCGGTCTGCCGAGTTCAGCAAAACGTCGACTTTATCCGATCAATTTAATTAAGTTTATTATTATTATATTTTCTAGGGTTTAGATAGGCCGAATCTTAGCCTATAAGAGGCGGTTCTAATTAGGTTTCGAAGATATCGATCATTCTACATATCTCCTTAGTTATTCATTCGATTATGAGGAACTAAACTCATTGTTTTGCCTGCGATTCGAAGACATGGTTGGTTGAATTGTGAGGTTTTGATTTCCATTGTTATTCCATAAGTTATTTCATTACCTTTGTGCTCATATTGATTGATTGCATATATTCTCTTTTGATTACTCACCTCAACAGAATTTGCATTCATACTAGGTTTTAATTGATTCGTGAGGATAATTAGACCGTAGTAGCAAACACAAGTAATTGATCATGTGAGAGCATCTTTTGGTTGTGTAGGGTAATGAAACTCGGTTAAATATTGGTTCCTAAGTGGATTAGGGTTAAAGAAGTGACAACCTTTGACACCATACTGGTTGCTTAGGAGGGTTGGTACTGCTATACTGCCAAGTATTTTGAGAATTTGTGCTACTTTTATGTTTATACCCAAACGTGAGGAGGGTTGCATAGAGTGTAAGGGATTAGCATATCTGTGAGGAATGCTAATCTATTCAAACCAAAGTTGGAATAACTATATAGATACAAATTACATTCATTGTATTAGAATACGAGGAAATCAGCCCAAAGATCTTGAACACCAACCATTGTTGATAATTGCAAGTGAAGCACTTTCATCCCATTGGTAACAAATTCGCAATCATTCCGTCCCTTTCATTTTATTTTATTTACTTTATATCTTTCAATCCTTTATTTATTTATTTATTTATTTATTTTAGTTGGCAATAGAATACATTCAAACATGATCTCTATGTGGGTTTGACTCCTTACTTGCTCACTTTACTAGTTTGATAGTTTTGATTATAAATATTATTTTTGACAGAGATCAATGACCAATTTCCACTCCATCAAATTTTAGCGCCGTTGTCAGGGAGATCATTTAGTTTTGTTTGTGTTTTTATAGTTAACTTATGTGTGGAGCATTCTACATGGTCCATACCCGTGCTACTAATTTATCTCCTTTGCCTTTTGATCCAGAGATTGAAAGATCACTTTCTAGGTTGAGAAGAAAACTTGAGTTCAACCAAGAAAAAGAAAAAGAAGAGAGGGATGACAATAACCATGAAGATGATGGAAATGTTAAAGCACATCCAAGGAGGACCTTGAGAAGTTTAAAGGAGCCCAATCTGACATCGCAACTGCTTACGATTATGCTCTCTGCTCTCCCCAAGGGGTCAAGATTTGAGTATAAGTCTAACTGGTCTACAATTTCGCCAGTTTTCCATGGTATAGCTCGAGAAGAGCCCAACAAACATCTCGCAGAGTTCATCAGTGTCTGCGATAGATTGAGACCTCAAGACCTAAATGATGATCAGATTATACTTAGAGTATTCTCTTTCACTCTGAAGGATGCAACAAGCGATTGGCTCTATTACTTACCAACAGAGAGCATTACTACTTGGGTAGGATTGAAGAAAGCTTTTCTTCATAAATATTTTCCTGCCACCCGCCTCAGCAAGCTCAAAAGGAGTTATCAAGCATATATCAATCTCCTGCAGAAAGCCTTTTTTAGTATGTTCGGAGATTCAAGAAACTTAAAGCATGTTGCCCGTAGCATGGCATACCAGAGGTTTATCTAGTCCTCTATCTCTATGAACGCTTACTTGATCACGAGCGTAGTGTGAACAATGCTACAAGTGCAGAAGATGTCTTAAACAAGACACCTGAGGAGGCAATGCAAATTTTTGAAGACTTAGTCAATGCTTCACAACAATATGAGAAACATCAAGGCGTCAGAGAAGTTCACAAATTAGACAATTTTGGATGGAGTCGCATCGATGAACTTCACAAGCACGCTGGCATTGTTAAGAATATGGTTGTACAGATGAATTAGATTCAACAACTTAGACCATGTGGAGTCTACAGAGATCGCAATCATCCCAATGATCGTTGCTCACTCATTCAAGAAGGAGTTGCTGATGTTAGTGCTATGTACTATGGACATTTCCAAAACTTTGGTAACAATCTTTACCATTCAAATTATCAAAATGGTTTCAATGACAGAATGAACCAACACCACCAACAACCAATGCCTTACCAATTAAGGAAGGGGCTAATATGAGAATCACCAAAGAAATCCTCCACACGATGATTCAAGCAGGGATGAGACTCTGAGGCTATTGTTGGACAAGATTCAGGCAAACTACCCTCAAAAGTTGTAGTCAATCCAAAGGAGAATGTGTGTGTCATGATCTTTAAAGGAGGAAAAGAAGTCAAGACCACAGTAAGAAGTGCAAGGGAAGAGCCCAAGGCTAGTACAAATACAGATGAGAAAGCTATAGAACAAGATGAAGGCTCGCCAAAAAAATCAGCACACGCCGTACAAAACTAGCACCCACCGTTTTTTCATCCAGAAGAACCGGCACCCGCCGTTCAAGACCGATACCCACCATTACCCTCCGCACTAGAATCCATCATTCCTCCTATGCCCAATTCAATAGAACTTCCAAATGAGTGGTCGTTTGATGACTATAAGCCTGAACCACCCTCTTCAGAAGCTCTAAAGGAACACGGAAAGTGGGAAAGTGAAAAGGAGCTATTTGATACATTTGCAAGATGTGAGTTAAACATTCCACTTTTGAATTGAATTAAATATGTACCTCGTTATGCTAAGTTTTTGAATGAGATATGCTCTCAGCGGGTGCCGGTCCTTGTGTCGTGGGCGCTACATCTGTGCTTCATGTCTTCTCTTGGATTCTCCTTAGATCATTCTTCTTCACTTCTTCTCTTTATTCCATCCATCCTAAACGTTTCCAACAGCTTCAGGGCTCCTGCATCACCCTTTTACACCATCTCTCGAGTTCGGATTCATGAATATGTATAATTAACCATAAAAAGCGTAGATTTCGAACTTCAAATAAAAAATGATAAAAATGCGACTTAGCTATAAGAACAAGTAAAATGCATCCTAAAACTATCAAGAATGCCTATACAAAATATGCATTATCAATGAGCATCCTCATTTTCTTTTGGTGGATAGATGTGGGTACGTTGTTGATGATGGCCTTCAATTCTTGTGTTCAATTAGGTAAAATACCTAATGGACCAAGTGCCAATCTTCATATGGATTTTGTAATTTTTAGTATTTACAATTTTGTGATTTTCACGTAAACTTTGAGGACAAAGTTTTTATAAGGGGTGAATATTTTAATGAATATAATTATTAAACAATTAAGAAAAATTATGGGGTTAATCGTGTAAATTGAAAAATACTTTAAATAGGCTATTAATTAGCCCTTTTAAACATTATCGATGATTGTTGTGATGAGGTTTCTCGACCTATGCTCATTCAATCAAATACATTTATATAGGGGTGGGCACAAATCCCGCAAATTCCGGTCCCGTCCTGATCCCATTGGGATTTAAAAAAAAATAGTTAATCATATCCCGGTCCCATCCTGCAAAAATTATGCGGGATGGGACACGGGCAACCCGTCCTAATCCCGCAAATCTCGTCCCGTCCCGCATATAGTAGTAGTAGTAGTAGTAGTAGTAGTAGTAGTAGTAGTAATAATAATAATAATAATAATAATAATAATAATGTAATACTATATAGGCTGATTTGCATAAGTAGACCAATTTTTTGGTCACTTTGCAATACTAGACCACACCTTGTTAATTTGGCAAAAGTAGCACATGACTCACTTTTGCAATTTTTTGTGGTAACCGGCTTGGGAAGTGGCAGGTGAGCAACGGGTACCGTAGCAGCAACTTGGGAGAGATTTTAGGAGGGGATCACTGTAGTTGTCAGGCCATGATTTGGCGCTAAAATTAGCCTAAGCCTTGGGGGAAAGGGGGGAGCATTAATGAGGGGAAAATGCAATAATTTCATTTAAGGGTGTCAATCAAAACATCTATTGCCCTGAAAAAAGAGAGACAGAATAGGAGAGGAGTGGAAAGGTAAGGGGAAAAGTCTCCCGTTCATTTCAGGAAACTGGACACTTTCAATCTTCCCAATAGAAGGACTTGGTCCTACCAATAGGCTAAAACTGTTCTTCCATACTTAGAGAAGTGCCATTTCCTCAAATAGAACTGTAGCATCAATTTGGGAGAGATTTTAGGAAGGCTTCATTGTAGCTGATGTGGTGGGCTGTCAGGCCAGTTTTGGTGCCAAAACAGGCTTAAGCCTTGGGGGAAAGGGAGGAGCATTAATGAGGGGAAAATGCAATGATTGCATTTAAGGGTGTCCCTCAACAACATATATAAGCTGGAGAGAAGGATGTGAAACACCAATAAATGCTCTGCAAAAAGAGAGGCAGAATAGGATAGGAATGGAAAGGTCGGGGAAAAATCCACCCGTTCATCCCAGGAAACGATACAATCCTCATCATACCAATAGAATACCTCGGTCCTACCAATAGTGTAAAATTGTCCTTCCATACTTGGAAAAGTACAAGAAGTTTGTCCGGTGGCAGTGGCAGCGATGGGTAAGTGATCTTGTACTTATCCTGCATAGTTGTTCCTTTTTCTTATAACAAAACTATCACCCCAGGCTGATTCTCTGTTCCTGTGTCGAGCTACAGGTGATAGGGTATGTCTGAAGGTCGTCTTTGGCGGTTGGTGGGCTCCCGTTAGTGGTAGCTTAGTGTTCAAGGGAGAGGCACGTAGTGCAGCTATGGTGGTGCCACAGAATATTGGGTACGGCCAATTGAAGGAGAATATCGTTTCCAAATTCGACGTTGACATGGTCTTATACGACATTGAGCTCACCTACCTCCCTCCTTCGATGGGGCGGACCACTCCGATTCCGACCCAGGACGACGATGACCTAGAAGCCTACAAGTTCTACAACACTGAATCTGGCGCACGAGCTTGGCCAATCACACTGCACATCACCTTACGGTGCAAAACCACAACCCCATCCACTCCCTCCCATGGACATCAGTCGAAAGACTCGGAATGGGCGGACGGCGTCTCGACTCCCACCCAAGGTGAAATACTCCTAACCGGGCCTCCCACCACTCGGGATGACTTGGATGATGGTCTTGATGCAGGAGGAGGGGCGGATGAGAAGGGGCGAGGATTGATCGAGGAGAAAGGGAAGTTGGATGACCTTAGCAGTGAAACTGAAGAGCCCTGCCTGTGTGATGAATGTGTAGCGGGAGAAGGAGACTGTTGTAGGACTGCAAATGAGAGCGTCAGTGGGAGGCAGGGGGGCTTTCTGGGAGTGCTATACAATCTGGTTATGGTAGGATGGATTACAACGTAACAGTAGGACAAAATTAATCAGTTGACAATGTTGACAATCTGGATGCTGAAAAGGAGGGTGGCAATGTTGACAATTTGAATTTCGCAATGATGAAGATGAAGATTTCAATATTTTATAATGGTGGGACTTAGTGGATAGACAACGCTTTCCAACCTTGTAGGTGATCGCCCGACAAATACTTGGAACCCTTTGCTCCACCGTCGCTGTGGAGCAATTATTCAGCCGAGGTGGACAAATTCTAACCGAGAAGAGATCTAGATTGCTCCCCGAAAACCTCGAAGAACAAGTATGCCTCGCCGATTGGAAGAGGGCAGATATGAGAATTTAGAGGAACCTCTTGTCCACCGACATAGATCCTGATGATGGACTAGACTCGGAAGCGGTCGGGACATCCGTGGACGGTGGAGTCGTTGATGCCGAACGACAATCCGACGATGATGAATAGCCGAATAGGTAAGAGGGGTTAAGACATAAGGTAAAAGAACTACGTGGGCTTTGATTCCTCTACCCCGGGAGGATACATAGGCAATTGGAAAACCGATTCAAGCCCTTCTTCCCCCTTTTTTTCCTCAACTCAAACGTAACTAAATCGAAAACGATAAAACATCGCAAAACCCGTTCACCCGAACCCTAACCAGTGGGTCGATTCGGTGGGTACCCGGTGGGTTCCCACGTGTCACAACGGTCGACCCGCCAGGTGACCCAAACCCATCGACCCGTTGAATTCCCGGGTTAGGGTTCAGGTCATGTCCCCCGGGTTCTCGACCCGGCGGGTCCGACCCGTGGCCACGTCTACCACCAACATCTAAACTTGTGCCATAAAAATAATTTTCAATGCTAATGATGTTTTGTTGCCTACAAAGTGCTAACAAATCCATGACGTCCACGAATCATACAGTGGGGAATCTTCTTATTTTTGGTAACCTTCAACCGGTTCATTCAATATTCCTTTTGAATTCAATACGAATGACACCTTCAACGCGAATTTTCGATATTTCTTTTTATTTCCTATCAAGCGAATGACATCTTGTTTTGGAAATTCTAGTTATTCTTAGTATTATAGTGGGAAATCTCATTTTTGATTCACCGCCCGTCAGATACAAGAGTGATAAAGACCAACCCTTTCTCCCTTACGAAAGAAAGAGAAGAAGATTGTCTTATCACTTTCGGTTGGAGATATGAAGAGGATGATGAGTAGTTAGGGGTGTAAAACTAAAAACACGAGGAGACTTACCCATATTCATTATTATACATTGTATGATGGTGGCACGATTTAGCGTTCGGTCGGCACGCAATATTAAGTTGTTGGCACGTATTTCGTATTGGCTGACATGCAACTGATCATTGAGTTATTCGTGTTCCCGATCCTCCTTCAATGACACCACTTCCACTTTCCTCTCTCCTCTCCCTCTCACTTTTGCAAAAAGCTACTCCCCTCTCTTCTCTGCATTTAATGCTTCTCTCTCTCCCCTTTACATTAAATGTTCCCCCATCAATCTTTCCTCTTTCTCCTTCACAACATCTCTGTACTTTCTCTCTCGCCCTCTTTTTTTTTTATAATTTGGTTAGATGTCGTATTTAACATCTGTCTCCTTCTCTCTCTTTGCTCTCCTTCTCTCCATTGCATTTAATACTCTCCCTCTCCGCACTGGCTAATCTCAGGTGTTACAACCCGTTACTTTTGCAATTAACCCACAAAAATCATCACTTTTGTAAAATTTGTAGGAAGTGAGTTAGATTTGCAAATGTCACTTTTTTTTGGTATATTCACTAGGGAGATTTTTAGGTTCTTATAGTACTTTTTCTTAATTTTTTTCAATCATAACTCTTTCAATTTTTGTGCATTTTCCCTTTCTTCGCTATTACTTTTTAAAATAAATTATTTTATTTATCCTCAAATAATGTTCTTGAGAGATAGGTAAAGAGTCTGCACAATCTCGTTCGCAGTACCCCTCAAACAAGCTACTTTCTATAGCTTTCAGACACAATCACATATCCCTCTACAAATCTCACAGCTAAATCCCTAATGTATCTCTTGTCCGGCTTGTCATTCTATCGCGCATGTGCCTTCGGGGTGCTCCTGGTTTACGAGCCGCAAACCCCCCTTTTCAAGCAATTGGTTTGAGGCTTTTTATATCAAAACCCTAGGTTTTTGAAATAATCTATCGCGTGCTCCATTGTCCTAGTTGTTGGCTATTGTCGAGTCCCTCCCCTCTAATTTCACGTTGATGTCTTCTTATTCGAGTCCCCGTCCTCCCTTTGGTCCTATCTGGGCACCTCATCTCCATCTTTGTCCGGATTGGGTTTGGATCCGTGGTTTTTTCGCTTTCCTCTCTTGTATACCTTCTTTCCGATGTGGGGTGGGGGTTGGTTCTGGGTGGGATGCACTCATCTACTTCCTCTGGTCCCTCCCTTCTCTTTCGGCGTACTTCTCTTCGTTTTCCTCCCTCCTCCAGTGCTCTCGTCGAGCGGCGTCTCTACTGCCACCCCTCCTAGCTCCACTTCTGTCCTCCCTCGTCCTCGTCGGCGGTCCACCGTCTCTGCCCTCCCTCCTTCGTCCTATTCTGGCTGTATGGTTGTTTTACAACTACTGCCTTCAAAGTCTCCATCGATTGTTTCATGGCTGAGATTTCGTTGTTCACCCGTATCCTTTGGCCCTTGCTTGTGGTCCTTTGGGCCCAAGCATTTGCCCTTCGGGCCTAGCTTATGTTCCCTCGGGCCCTCTCTTGGTTCTTCAGGACCAAGTTTTGTTCATTTGGGGCCCAAGGGTGTCAAAATTGTAAATGAAAAAAAAATTTATATTGTTTATAAATACTTCATTTATTTTTAACAGACAATTCCTGAAAGGGTTGACTAAAATTCCAAGAGGGTTTCACCAAAATCCCGAAAGGGCTTGATAAAATCCAGAAAGGGTTCATCTAAAAACTCGAAAGGGTTGAACAAATCCCTAAAGGGTATGGAAAATAACTTTATTGGCGTTTTCGAACGAGCGAGGTGTGGCTCTACATCCGGAGTCTTTAGGAGTTCTTCTACTTGGTTGGGTCGTGGAGTTTGGAGTCGGGACTGGCTGGGGTGGTGGTGGTGCGTTTAAGGCGCATCCGTATCCGGAAAGGAGCTTCCTTGGAGTTTCGTCTGCATTACCCACATGAGATAGGTTCTTGCTATACCGCTGGTTCGCGGTGCTACTGTTCGGTAGTGCTTGGCTTCGTTCTTCACCAGCGTCCTCAACTTATTAGGAGTATTTCTGCTTAGGCCGTCTTGTTGTAGGGTTGCCTCTCGAGAATCAGAGTTTGATCTCAAATCTTTACTTAATAAAAAAAAAGACTTCACAATCTAATTAATTAATGATATGAGAGACATTTTTCTTTAATTATTGTGTCAAGATTTAAAAATAATATATAGGGTTCGTATGAGGCGGGGTTAATAAACTGACTAAAATTATAAACAGAGTAAAATTTATAAACTGTTGATAAAAAAAATAGTTAAAAATCAACAAGATAATCTCCGTATGAGACACAAATGTATTTTAATTGTTATAAATAAATAAACCATGCAAAAAGAGTGTTTTGATTTTTGTAGTTAAAAATTTAAACACACAAAAAAAAACTCATTCCATTAGCTTTTTTTTAACTCAAAATTTTAACTACAATCATCTTATTTTGTGCATCTACACGCAAGTAAAAATTTCAACAGTCTAATTGTAATAATTTTTTTTAGCTGTTTTTTTTTTCGTTTCGGCTATATACACCGCAAATCCCCACGTCCTTAAGGACGTGCAAGGGAGTTTGCAGCCACCCGAGCCCGGACGTGCAAGCACGTTTTTATTTTTTTTTAAAAACGTGCTTGCACGTCGTCAGGGACGCGCAAGCCCGTCTACAAAATCCGAAGAGGACGTGCCTCTTCGTCTTCTCTTCGTCTTCGTCTTCTTTGTTGCCAGAGAGAAATCGAGAGAGAGAGATCGCCGGAGTGAGAGAGAGAGAGAGATCGCCGGAGTGAGAGAGAGAGGAAGAGATCGAGACAAAGAGAGAGAGAAATAGAGAGAGATGGAGCCGGAGAGAGAGGTGGTGGTGGAGCCGGTGGCTGAGGAGGGTGGTGGTGGGGGTGGAGCACTGGGGGAGGGGGTGGCGGTGGAGCCGGTGGCCGGGGGTGGTGGTGGGGCGGCGCCGATGGAGGTTGAGGAGGGTGGTGGTGGTGACGGTGGTGGTGGTGGAGCAGCGGAGGCGGCGGCGTCCGGTGGTGGTGGTGGTGATGGCGGCGGAGTGGTGGAGGCGGACCTATTACCGCCGCGGAAGCGGCGGTCTATAGAGGTTTCGCCGGTCCCGACCCCACCGGTATGTTCTTTGATTTATTTATTTTGTTTGATTTATTTTTATAGTTTTATAATATAGTTTAGATTTTAATATAGTTTTATAATATAATTTGATAGATTATAATTAGTTTTAGTATATAGTTTGATAGATACTATATAATTTGATAGATTATGTAGTTTTAGTATATAGTTTGATAGATATTATATAGTTTGTATATTTTGATAGTTTTCATGGAAAAACAATAAAAACGATTAATATATATTACAAGATATTAAAACATATTAAAATATATTAAAATACATTAAAAGACATTAAAATAAATTAAAATAAAAACATTAAAATATATTAAAATATATTAAACTACATAGAAATAAATTCTAATTGAAAGACAATAAAAAATAGATTATATAGTTTTAGTATATAGTTTGATAGATATTATATAGTTTGTATATTTTGATAGTTTTCATGGAAAAACAATAAAAATGATTAATATATATTACAAGATATTAAAACATATTAAAATATATTAAAAGACATTAAAAGACATTAAAATAAATTAAAATAAAAACATTAAAATACATAGAAATAAATTCTAATTGAAAGACAATAAAAACATTAAAATGTATTAAAATACATAAAAATAGTTAACTGGATAAAATAAAAAACCTTAAAAGTAACAGGATCTCAACATTTCATAATAACAAGCAGGGAGGCTCATGAGGGGTGATGGTACCCTGCGGCCTGTTACGTTCGCCGGCCGGGCAGCGGTCAGCCAGATTCCAGAGGAGACGGTACCCGACATTTCGACAGCCACAGTCGACGATCTGCTTGCGTCTGCAGAGCGGTACCAGCAGTCGATGGGGACCCCCCCGGCCGACGAGCACGACAGCTTCTGGAAGGGTTTGCCAGCTTGGGATCCTTTTGGCGATGCGATGATGGGGTTGCAGCCTTCTTTAGAGACCGCTGATGTTTTGAGTAGCTGCATTACTAACGTAGTCGTTGGGCGACGGGGCGACATGGGTAGACCGCCTACTCGTGTTCCACCCACCATCCCGGAGGCATCTACTTCAGCCGTTCCGGAGACTTCTACTTCAGCCGTTCCAGAGGCTTCTACATCCGGCACCCACGAGGTCGAGCCTTCGACCTCCCCCACACCAGCGGCGATCTCCTTGGCCTCTGCAGATGATGTGATCCCTGACGTCGTTGAGGAGGCTGACGACGGTCAGGAGGGGTAGGCTCAGGGCCAAGGGGGCCCACAGGTAGAGCCCGAGCCCATACCTGTGCAGGCTGCCGCCTCGGCTGTGCAAGTCGACCCTTTATTGCCGCCGGGAGAGATGCTTCTGTCTTACAGACATCACCGCGCGTATCAGGTGTGGAGAGATCCTACTGTGGAGCTGCCGCTGCTGAAGTTCCACCACCGGGCGACTCACCTGCAGCCTTTCGATCGCTACATATTTGAGGGCCCGGGGACCTGGGTGCAGGATCTGATCCCATCCGGCATCCCGCAGCTGAGGTCCCTCCACTGGGATTGTGTCGACGAGTTTACCTGCACAACCTTCTTGGAGCATTGGCACCCGGAGACCAGCTCCTTCCACTTT
Organism: Persicaria maculosa; assembly: GCA_963922045.1. Taxonomy (NCBI): domain Eukaryota; kingdom Viridiplantae; phylum Streptophyta; class Magnoliopsida; order Caryophyllales; family Polygonaceae; genus Persicaria; species Persicaria maculosa. The sequence goes on along the minus strand of OY998270.1, from coordinate 45,707,803 downwards.
CCATGGGGCGAGATGACCATCACGCTGCACGATGTTGCCTGCCTCATGGAACTTCCGATGGATGGCCTCCCTTGTACGTTAGATCTGCCCGCGGGCGCGTTGATCCCCACCGTCGCGGAGTACTACCAGCTCACACAACAGGCCCTGAAGTCATACAGACACGCTGGCGGGCCTCCAGTGGCTTGGTTGACTGACCTGTGGCAGCAGAGACACGGCCCGCTCGTCGACCCCGCCCCCGCTGATGACCCAGAGGCCGCGGCTGATCCTGAGCAGATTAGGCTGCGCATGCATGTGGGAGGGGGGCAGCCCCAGGATGACCCTGGACAGCGGCGGTTTCTCCACATAGGTTACATGGCCATCGCTCTCGCCGCAACTTTGTTTGTGGACAAGTCGCAGAGCCGGATCCCATGGAGGATATTCGGCCTTATTTGGGACATCCCGCGTACGGCCACCCTTGCATGGGCAGCAGGTGCCCTCGCATCTCTCTACAGGGGCCTAGGCGAGGCTACCCGCTCGGGTGCGAAGGGTATAGATAGCTGCACGCCGATCCTACAGGTACGAGACCGCTGAAATAGAGTTATAGTTTACAAATATTTATATTATATGCTAACGAAATTCTTTTTTGTGTCAAGGCTTGGATATGGGCGTACTTCCCTCGCTTCCGAGGTGATTTCTCCAGCGACCCGGCTAGGAAGGCGGACCCTCGCTTCTACGCGAAGTTCATCGGTCCGAAGGCGCCACAGCGCATGAAGGACGTCGTGAAGCTGAAGAAGGTGCGGCAGCTGCGGGACGAGGTGGACCGTCTTACCGTCGCCGACGTATGTATTCGAGACTCTATCTATATGACTTATATTTCTTAACCGTGAATTACACCTGATTTTTTTAATTATAGGTCGAGTGGATGCCCTTTGGGCGTGATCTAGACTTCGACGGCCAGTACCGTCAGTCCACCTATCGGGGCACCATCACCTTATGCGGGGAGGAGGAGCCGTATATGCCCGATAGGTGCCTCCGGCAGTTCGGACGGGTCCAAGGGATCCCGCAGGACGTCATCGCGCCAGATCAGGTCTCTCGCGACACCACCTTGAAGAACGCGAGGTACATCGCCGTGTTTGCCCACAGCCACAACAAGTGGCGGGATCTGCAGGACGAGAGTCGCTTCTACAGGCTGGCCGAGCACAAACGCACCAGCGAGGATTGCCAGGCCGGTGTCACTGCAGATTACATGGCTTGGTACGCGTCGCAGAGCCGGCCGTACGTGCTGCCGACCACGCCACCCCATCCGGACCCGCCGGCGCCCGTCCACCCGATCGGCTTGAATCCATGGGTGGACCTCCCTCAGCCTCCAACCATCCCTCCGGCGTTGGCGGCCTGCTTGCATGAGATAGAGGGCTATTGGAGGGCCCTGTCTACCGACCCTCGCCTTGAGGAGCTATTAGACGAGGTGACGGGTATTCTGCATCAGGCTGTCAGCAACCCACCTGGACAGTGATTTTTTTATACTTTTGCAGTATCTATCTCTATATTATACTTTTTATATTATTATACTTTTATAATACGGATTTTGTATCTATCTCTATATTTCTATCTCGAGTAGACTCCTCTCATTTCTTCCGAGTCATATTAAGCGTAAACATGAAGAACGAAAACGAAAACGAAAACGTTAATATGATAAGATTGCCCGATAACAAAAACGTGAAGAACGGATGAACATAAAGAACGAAAATGAACGTTAAGGACGAGTTAGGTTAGTTAGGGTTTAGGGTTTGGCTAGGGTTGTTAGGGTTTAGGGTGAGGGTAGGGTTACGAAAATTGCACGTGGTCAAGGACGTGCAAGCACGTCGTTAACGACGTGCAAGCACGTCCTTGATAACGTGCATTTTTCCTACCCCTACCTCACCCTAAACCCTAGCACGTCCTTAAGGACGTGCTTGCAAGTCCTTAAGGACGTGCATTTCTGCTTACCATTAACGCAACAGTGCCTATTTGAAGCGAAGGGGGACAGCTTGATTCCGCACTCCAAAACAAAGTCCGACTTATTCATATTCCACTAATGTTAATACAGTTTCGAGACTTTACGTCTGAGTTCTCGGACCCAAGGGTTTGGAATGACCGTGACGAAATGGTTACGCATTTCAAGGACTTGGGTCGGAGACACTGCATGATTTTAGTAATCAAACGGTCTTGGACGGGGGCGTCGAATCGTCCAGGCGGGGTTTTTCTTGCTTGCGAGCAGTATGGGGAGTACCGACCACGCGGGAGGAAGCTCCGGAGCACGCAGTCGAAGATAAACGATTGTCCATTCTCTCTACACGGACACGAAGCTCCGCCGGGTCACTGGGTTATGACGGTAACCCACGGTGTTCATAACCATGGGCTTCCAACGATCTTGAAGGGTCACGCCATCGCCGAACAGATGACAGAGGGGGAAAAGAAGATGGCCAGGTGGATGAAGGAAATTGGTACTCCTCCAAAATCCATTGGGTACGGATTGAGGCAGTTGGATGAGACCAGCGTCACGTCAAGGAAGAGCCTTACCAACACGCTCACCATGATGGTCGCCGAAGAAAGAGGTAGTCGGACGATGACCCAGGATACCTTGCACCATCTGCGGGAAAGAGGGTACTACTACGAATTCAGACGACATCCGGATGACGACAACGTCTTGAGCGACCTCTTCCTGGCGCATCCCGATGGAATCCGGCTTCTCCGAAGGTTCCATTACGTCATCGTAATGGACAACACGTACAAAACAAATGCGTAAGTTACTTAATTACGATTACATTATTGCACATATAGCCAATTATAAAGTATTTTACATGTAACATATTTACACTTGCAGATATGAGATTCCATTGTGCGAGGTGGTCGGGTTCACACCCTCAGGCAATACTTACTGCATCGCCTATGCCTTCATGTCGAAAGAGAACGAAGACACATACGCCTGGGTGTTGCGTCAGCTTCAGAACTTGCTTGGGACGGTTCAGCCTCAAGCTATCATGACTGATCGGGAGGTAGGTCTCTTGGCGGCGCTGAATGTTGTCTTTCTCGACGTCCAGCATCTCCTTTGCTGGTTACACGTGACGAGAAGATGCGAGGAAGCTGCTCTGAAGATCACGAAGAATTTAAACCACGCTGGCATCTTTAAGGGCAACTGTTGGGGGCTGTTCGAATCGAGGTCGGAGGAATCATTCAACCGACGTCGTCGGGCGCTACACGCTGCATGGCACCCATTCCCAGGTGTGGTGGCGTATTTAGAGGCGGTGTGGCTTCCACACAGCAGGAGCATCGTACGATGCTACGTAGATAATGTCTTCCATCTCGGCACCCATACGACAAACAGGTACAACTTTACTTCATATCTCCCATTACAATATGATATAACATCGAATATTTAGTGGTATGCACTTCAATGTGTACAGAGTTGAGGGTCAACACAGGGTTCTGAAGGAGGCACTTCACTCATCGACTGGTGACTTTCGCATCGTGATCGATGCAATCCATAGAGTCAACGATTGTCAACTGCATGAGCTGCAAACTGCTTTGGAGATCGACCGCTTCAAATGGCCAACAGCGGCGTATAAAGTCAACCTTTTCGATGAGGTAAAGACTTTAATCTCCAAAAGTGCTTCGATTATCTGTACAAGATGTGGCAGGACGTCGTGAACCAAAAGGTTCCTCCGGTATGCACGGACCGACATTGGAGGGTTTGTTACGGGATCCCATGTGTCCATGAGATTCAGGGATACGTCAACTCCGGTACTCCGATACCCGCGGAGGACATCCACCCATTCTGGATGGATATGTCATGGACTGACATCGACGACACCCCACTGTCGTATGAGCTGTCATCTTCATATACGACTTCCAACGATGTATGTGAGGATGAGCTGCACCCACCCTCATCAGCAAGCGTCCGAAGGAAGGGGAGGCCTCGGGGGTCGAGGAATGCCTGCAGAACCAACCCGTTGCCATACGAGGAGGTAAGGGAAAGGTTTGAGAGAGAAGAAGTGCGTGTTGCTCGAAATGCTGCTCGGCATCGTCCACAAGCGACCTCAGCTCGACGTGGACGTGATGATGTGTTCGGAGGGTTCAACTGGGGTCGAAACAACGTTGATCCCTTCATCCTCGGTCATATTGAGACGGTGAGGGACACTGTTGGAGATGGTCATTGTGGCTACCGTGCTTTGGCGGCTTTGACATCACCGATCGGCGAGACTGCTTTCCCGGAACTCAAAACGTTACTATGCAATCACTTCGAGGATAACGCCGATCTGTACGCCGGTTGTTATACGGGAGGGTACCAATTCCAGCAGTTCGTCGACTACCAGAGATGGGCGGGAGCTGTGCATGGTGATAGGAGACGGTAGATAGAGCTACCCATTATGGGTTTAGTATTTGCAACGGTATATCAGATTCCTCTCGTCGTCCTAGCTTGGCATCATCCGTTCACATGTCTCCCCATGACATCGCCGACACCTGCTAACAACCCTCAATCAGCAACCCTTGGTGTAGCCTGCATCGGAAACCAAGACCATTTTGCTGCGGTACGACTTCAAACGTCTTTTTTTATTACCTATTCTTGCTTTTCATATATATGTCAATACTCTAACTCTAATTTTCCGTTCTCATAGATCTGGTTGCGTCGTAACGCTCCTATTCCGCCGCCTCCGCCAGAATGGGTCGTACATCATCATCCGAGCGTCGAAGGATGGGATGCTCCGTTTCAAGCTCAGTTTGAGAGATTTCGAGCCTTGCGTGTCGAGTCCGGCCGCCCTTTACTATTTTCCTAGATTTTATTCCACAAGTTTATTAAAATTATGAATGTAAACCTTTTTTTCCGTTCCTTGTAACGTTATTCGCATATTATCCGAATGAAAACCTTAACAATTATTGTTTTCTGTTTAATTTGACCCTAAATCCTTCAACTCCACTAGCTAATACTTCAATTTTATCAATCAACATTACAAAACCCTCGGAAAACCTATACCCTAAACCCTAAACACAAAACCCTACTAGGGTTTGCACGTCCCTAACAACGTGCAAGTATTGCACGTCCTTAAGGACGTGCAAGAAGGACGTGCACAGTCCCAAGTTGCAAATCCTTAATCCGAATTTGCGGTGTATATAGCAACACTTTTTTTTTTTTTTTTTTTTTTTTTTTGCTTCCCTAATCATCCAATGGAGTGATTTTAAGTATCTTTATTCTTTAGAGATCCTCCATTTTCAGTTTGAGCGGTGAAGCAAACTCAACATGCTGCGAAGGAAACCCACCAAAATCGAACTCCAACTCGAAGACAAGGAAGAGCTCCAAGACCTCCCATCCCGCTCCGCCGCCGCCAGCGACTCCACCGCCGCCAAGCCCACCACCTCTCTCCTCCAGCACTTCGATCAACGCTCCTCCAAATCCGACCGAATCGGCCTCCCTCCCTCCTCTTCCTCCTAACCCATGGAAGTCGAGGTCAAGCTCCGCCTCCCAGACTCTACCTCCCACCACTCCCTCTCCTCCCTCCTCTCCCCCTTCCTCGTCCACACTCACCACCAGCACAACCTTTTCTTTGACGGCGCCGCCTCCCAGCTCCGCTCCCGCCACGCCACCCTCCGCCTCCGCTTCTACGGCGACGGGGAGAACCCCTCGCGCTGTGTCGTTTCTCTCAAGGGGAACGCCGTCCTCGTCAACGGTATTAAACGCGTGGAGGAGGACGAGGAGGATCTGGATCCCTCTCGTGGCCGCGCCATATGCGAGGATCCGTGCCTGATCGGGTCGGATTCAGAGTCTAGGGTTTTGAGGAGGGTGAGGGAGGAATTCGGGGTGGGGGATGGGAAATTTGTTGGCTTGGGAGGGTTTAGGAATGTTAGGAGGGTTTACAATTGGGAGGGACTTGTATTGGAGTTGGATGAGAGCTCATTTGACTTTGGAACTTTGTATGAGATTGAATGTGAGAGTGCCGAGCCTGATCGGGCCAAGGAGATGATTGAGGGCTTCTTGAAGGCGAATGGCGTTAGCTATTCTTGCTCTAAGAAGTCCAAGTTTGCTATTTTTCGAGCTGGAAAGCTACCACCATTGCCTGTGAGTTGCCTTGATTCTTGTTTGTAATCTTGCGGAATGTTTATGGCATTTCAATTTCAGTCAGTTGTGAACTTGTGAATGTTGGTGTTTCTTTGTAATTGGGTAACTTTGTGACCTTGGTGTTTATGTTTGGAAATTTAGTGGAATTATTGAGTATTGTTTGCTTTTGGAGGATTTGATCTAGCTGATTATCAAGTATTGATTTGGGTATCATCATGAAACCAAGAACAGGCTGCATCTACTAATAATGCATGAAAAAGATCTCGACTTTGTTAGACTGGTTGATAAGATCCCTTGGGATGCTTCTTTTGTTACATAGCAGCATATTGTTGAGGATTTGAGATGTTATTCCTATAGTCATAGACTTGTCATAGATTTATAAACATGGAGATTGTTTAGGTTCTTAGTCTTTCCACTGCGGTAATGCATTTGGATCTTTGCAGTTGTCTTATGTTTGCTACGCTGCAGCTTCGAATGGGTTCTATTTTTTTCTTTCTTGCTGCTGTTTGTTGTTTACTATTATGCACTATTCTAAAAATCGCGCCTAGGCGCCGCCTGGGCACCGCCTAGGCCCTAGACGACCCCCCTCCGCCTAGAGCTAAACGGCCGCCTAAGCACACCTAGGCCTCCGCCTTGTCCTCCTGGGCGCCGCCTAGGCGCTAGGCGGCCCCTTACCGCCTAGGATCCGCCCAGCGCTTTTTAGAACACTGCTATTATGCAGTGCATTGGAACTATGATCTCAAATGCCTTTCAGTTTTTTGTTCATCTTATTAACGCTGTATGGCTTTCAGCTATCAAACTTGAATGCTTGATGATTTCTTGATATGCATGCTTTCACTATTTAATACAGCATTATCATGCTTCTTATTCATTTTCTGAATCTGTGCTTTCAAATGCTTCCATTGAGGAAAATGAATTGCTATGACAATTCAACAGAAACATGCTTATTTATTGAGTCAAAACTGTGGATTTAACTTTGTAGTCAGTTTGCTGCATCTGTTTTCTTATAACCTCTAAACCTTAATGGTTTGGTTTTGTAGGATAGCGAATGAGCGTTTGCAACCCAACCGTATCATTTGGCGAGAGTGCATCCAATATGTGGTCGCATACCAGAATAAGAAACAATATATTATGGTTGAAGAACTGAATCATTGTGATCCTGATTTTGTCGTTTTTGACATGCTTTTTTGTTGAATCCTGAAGCCTTTTAATTTAGAAAATGTTTGGGGCACAACTGATTTTCGCCGTAGCACTTTATATGAGAATCTTTGAAGCTTATGTAGTGGATCCATCAATTCAGTATGAATCTTTAATGCCTCTAACTGGTTTTGAGACTGCAAAAGTAAAACAGCTTTGGTACTGTACTGACACAGTACGGTGTTGAGCAGTTAACGAAGCCCTAAATTAAAATGCTAAATATCTGGACATAAAAATAAACCAAGACAGACATGGCATCTGACCTTACCCTACATGAACAATTAACATGAAACGATACACCAAATAAAAGAGAGCTAAGTTGTACAGAAGTAAACAGAAACAATGTGAAGCCAATTAAAGCCACAAGCTTCAAGATTCATTACACAACAACCAAGCATGTGAATTATCCCTACTCCTACCCAAGCACAACTGAAGCAGAATTCCCCCTCTTGACCTTAGGAGCTCGGACGCGGGTCTATATGAGACCACCCCATTTTCGTTCCCCACTGATGTCTATGCGATGGTCATCATCACTGATTAGCTCCTGCCTCATCTCATATTTGACCTTTAGTAAGCTTTTCCTAGAACATGGATCATCAACCTTGGTCCAGCTCCCACACACTCACACCTTTAAGGTGGTTGTGTTCTACCCACCGGACCCAAAGGCTTGGCCTTTGCGTAATGATATCACCCAACAGCTTGAGGAAGACACTATTGTTCCATGCTAATATCTCCTTGATTTCCAAACCTCCCTCAACGTGAGGTTTGGTGTCATCTTCCCATGCTGCTATAATCTGTTTTCCCTCATCATTTCCACTCCATAAGAATTGCCTACACATTCGTTCTAGCTTATCAATCATGCCCTTTGAAAGAAACAGGACCTCACTCCAAAAGCTTAAAACTCCAGTCAGAAGAGATTGAATGAGCTGAAAACGTCAAGCGTAAGACAATTTTCTGGCAACCCATGAGTGTATAAGATCCCCCCCCCCCCCACTTTGTCCAATAAGGAGTTGTACTCGCTCACAACAATTTTGTTAGAGTGAAGAGCTCCCATTGTGAATCCAAGCTAGTCAACGATGGTTGATGTGAGAAGAGGTGACGACCCAGCCTAGTAAACAAAGCTCCTGTCTTTGTTAGCTCTCAAACCACTGGTGGCAAAGAACCGATTCAAACATCCATGTATAATGTGAATCAATTCAATATTAGCTTTACAGAAGTTAAGCAAATCGTCTGCAAAGGCTAGATGCACCAACTTCAGTTTCTTACACCATGGGTGGTATTTGAAGCCTTCCTTTTCAGCCACTTTATGTAACATCCTCCTCAGAACTTCCATACATAGCACAAAGATGTATGGCGACAAGGGGTAGCCTTGTCTAATTACACGCTTCCCTTGGAAAAAAACCCTTTGGAGTGTCATTGATAATTATCGAGTATGCCGGAGTACTAACTCATTCCTTTATAAGGGAAATCAGCTGATTTGAGAATTGAAATTCATGAAGAGCGAATTTGATAAAGTCCCAAACCAAGTAATCATATACTTTCTGCAAATCCACCTTTATTGTGCATCTGGGCAAAATGTGTTTAGTTCCATAGCCCTTATCAATCTCCAATGCAACCGCACTATTGTGAGCCAGTGATCTGCTCGGAAGGAAAGCACCATGGCTATCACTGATCAAATCCGAGAGATAAGGCTTTATTCTGGCAACAATGGTCATTGTGACAGTTTTCATCTCCGTATTGTTAGATGGGGAGATATGCTATGGAAAATGCCCAATGCAAAAAAATGGTCTTTATCGTCTAGTTGGCTGCGAAACATAAAATTTTGATAGGCCAGAAGGCTAAACATTGGAAGAGCCTATTTGCAGCGAAATGTATATTGTGCAAGAGTGTGGAGGAAACGGAGCATCGCCTTTGGTTTTCTTGCCCATCCGTCAGGGAAGTATAGCTTACTATGGTGATGGATTAGGCTACCAAGCTATGACCGCAACGTGGGACAATGACTTGAGTAGTTTGCTAGTGAGCCAACTCGGACACAATGATCGATCTTCTTCCATTGGAAGCTTCTCACCTTCTGTGCCCTGATTTATTTCACATGGGAGGCCAGAAATAAGGTGGTTTTTCATAATGAGGCTTGTGTCCCCAAACACTATATTAGCAAAATCACTGAGAGTTGTAAAACTAGGATTTCTACTAAGTGCAATTGCAAGTCATCCGCGGAAGTCCAATGGCATCGAGGGGTGGTTGGTTAGCCCCTTTGCACGGTATATGCCAGAAAAGTTAACCACACTATCATGAACCTAATTCGGAAGGGACCAACATGCTAAAGAGATCGTTCTTAAGGGAACATACATACAAGGAAAAGTTGACCACACTATCATGAATCTAATTCGGAAGGGACCAACAATCATGCTGATTCATAATATATGACACATGCGTTCAAACACTCTTTCATACCGCAATGCAACAAGCCAAGTAGACAATGTTGTGATGACATAGAATCATGATAGAATTATAGCAAGGTACAACACGAGACTTAAGCAATATGACTAAGCATGGATATAATATCTTATATATGCAACATTTACTAATAATCATTCACAAGGTATATGCCAGAAAATGGAGGGCTGATGAACTTACCCAACAAGGACGAGCAACCTTAATTAGTCATAAAACCGGCTTTTATAATGCAGAACTTTATGCTCCTAGCAACATTGCATAAGAACTCGACCAGATAAATAGAAGTTTCTTTTGGAAAAAGGATTTGAAATATAAACCACTCATTGGATGGGATAAAGTATGCAGACTGAATAGTGAAGGTGGACTAGGATTCCATAAAACGAAAGATATGAACAATGCACTGCAGATGCAATTACTATGGAAAATTCTTGCGAACCCACATAATGGACGGTTTAAAATTGCTAGAGAAAAATATCTTAAGGACAATGAAATCTAGAATTATGCAAGGAAAAAGAATATCTCATGGCAATGTGCAAAATTGATTGAGATAAAAGAAGAATTCTGCGAATGATTAATTTGGCAAGTGGGTAATGGGACAACAATTAAATTTTGGAGGTATAAATGGTTAACTCACATTTTAACCTTCGAGAAAAAAGCCTGCACACCCAGATTGAAGAGCAGGAGACGATTGACCATTAGATAAACCCAGATAAAACATGGAATGGAGAGAAACTAGGAGAAAACTTCCCCCATATGTGGTGGACTAAATCTATCATGTATTTATTCCATCCAATGAAATCGAAGATAGACTGTACTCAAAACCTAGTAAAAATGGTTGGTTCTCCACTGTCAGTGTCTTATACCACGTCACACGAGCGAGAAGAACGAACTCGAAAAGACTAGAATGGATACGAAAAATCGATTACCCACCAAAGATAAAAAAATTCTTTGGAAGAATCTTTAAATGGTATGCCCACGAAGATCAGGCTGCAAAATAAAAGGAGTGCATGTTCCTCTCCATTGCCCGCTCCGCAACCATAACAAAGAAGACTTGACTCATATATTTACCGAATGTCAGGTTACATTGAGAATTATGGGAATAATGATACTAACTCTGCATATTTTCATCGTATAGCTACGGCTAGGCGGGGGAAAAAACTATTAAATTTCTTACAACAGAATCAGGCCTACTGCTAACTGACCACAATATTATTAGAGAAGAGTTCGCCTCAACATTCTCCGACCGTTTCAAGTCATCATACCATCATAACCTTTCACTCGGTGATGATCTGGATGTTATAAGTACAGAAATATCGGACAATGAGAATAGGGCGCTGACAGCACCAATAACAAATTCAGAGATAAAGGAAGCTCTATTCTCTATTAAAGCAGATAAGGCTCCGGGGCCAGATGGCATGCCCGCTGGCTTCTACCAGTCATATTGGGATATAGTGGGACCATCTGTCATTAAGGCCGTTAAGGCCTTCGTCCTGTCTGGGAGAATGTTACGTCAGATAAACCATACATTTATTACATTAATACAAAAAAAGAGACAACCCGGATTGTGTCAATCATTTTAGACCAATCAGTCTCTGTTCTACGGTCTATAAGATCATATCAAAAAATTTATCTGCGAGACTATCAATCGTATTTGATAAACTGATTCACCCATTACAAAGTGTTGTTATTAAAGGTAGATCCATACAGGACAATATACTAATTGCCCATGAAATCTTCCACTCCTTCAGAACAACTAAAGCTAGATGTGGATATATGGCTATTAAGCTAGATATGGAAAAAGCATATGATAGGGTAGAATGGCCTTTCCTTTTTTCTGTACTTGGAAAATTCAGCTTTGACAACAAGTTCATCCACTGGATTCAAGAGTGTGTCCAAACGGTTTCTTATTCGGTTCTCATTAATGACGAACCTTCTACACCATTTATCCCAACGCGAGGCTTGAGGCAGGGTGATCCTCTGTCACCCTTCCTATTCCTTCTTACGGCTGAAGTACTTGCAAGAACGCTACATTGGCAGGCGTCTGTGTCAAAAGACATGGGTTTCTGCTTGGGAAGGGGAGGGGTTAAAATCCCTTTCCTCGCTTTCGCAGACGATATAATGCTATTCGGTAAAACAAACCAGTCAACTTGTATCAAACTAAATGATACTATTCAACGTTTCTGCCAGATCTCGAGCCAAAGGGTCAATTTACACAAATCAAGCTTCCAAGTTTCTAAGAACACATTAAACACGGCTATCCAAACGATTGCATTGACACTTGGGATCCCACAGACAAATAATCTTGAGAAATACCTGGGTTGCCCGATCATAAATGGCAGGGTCAATCGCGATTTGTTCGCGGATGTGATTCTGAAAGCCAAACACAGCTAACTAAATGGAAGCCTGCTTCTCTGTCTGCAGAGGGCAGAAAGATCCTCATTAAAGCAAACTTGAGCGCACAACTGCTATTTATAATGCATGCATTTATGCTCCCTTCGACGATTCTGCATGAGCTTGACAGAGTTTACAAACAATTCTTTTGGAACAAAGGTCCTAAGTCAACTCCACTGATTAGTTGGGATAAGATCTGCTCAGATACTCTGTCTGGTGGACTTGGTATTTACAAAGCAAAAACTATGAACCTTGCTTTAAAAATGAAGCTGCTTTGAAAAATCATTGCTCAACCAGATAACATTTGGGTTAAAGTAATCACAGCAAAATATCTTAAAAGTACAACTCTCATAAAACTCTCATAAACTACACAAAAAAAGGAAACACCTCCTGGCAGTGGTCAAAGCTTACCTCTATCAGACATTTATTTAGATCGGGGCTTCGATGGTCTATCGGTAATGGTCAATCAATTAATTTCTGGGGGGACAACTGGGTTTACCAGAAACCCTTAGCGGATCTCGCACTAGGACCAATTGGGGAAGAAGCTTCCAAATGGTCTGTTAACCGTTTTATTGATACCAGTATTAATGATTGGAATGTGTCGGCACTACACACGGACTTACACGGTTTACTAAACACTTCTATTATTGACAACATCACCCAGATTAAACTACCAGATAACAAATTCCAAGACAGATTATATTGGGGGCTTGGTAAGGATGGTTGTTTCTCAACTTGCTCGGCCTCGAGTATCATCCCGCTTCATGACGGGGACCCAAATTACGACTGTAACTGGCTTTGGAAATTGAATGTCCCGCACAAAATTAGACATTTTTGTGGAAAATTTCTCGCGATTGTTTACCCATTTCCGATAGACTACAACGATCTCATGTATCGGTTCCATCCGGTTGCAGCTTTTGCGGATGCTCTTTGGAATCTACCTTCCACTTACTGTTAGATTGCCCCATGACAAACAATCTATTTTCGGCTCTTAGAATTCGTAAACCTATTACTAGTGGAATAACGGTAGACTCAAAACCAAATGCAATCCTAAACTTTATTTATTCAAACATGGGCAAGCATAAAACTGGGAATATGGCTTATGCTTGGTGGGGTTATGGTTTTTTAGAAACCAACTAGTTTTCAACAACGTTACATCTGTCACGGCTACTGAGATTGCACTTTTCTGCAATTCGTCTAACCAAACATGGTATGTAAGTACAAAAGCAACTGACAAGCATCAGAGTTCGGCCAATATTAGTGCCTACCCGGCCCGAAAATACAACTCAACCTCGACTGATTGTACACTTAAGAAAGTAAATGCTTGGGAAAAACCGCCTTCTGGGTATTATAAGCTAAACTTTGATGGTTCATACTGTCAGTCGGAAGCAGGGTCCTACGGCTTTGTCATCCGTGATCATAATGGTAATATTTGCTCGTTAGGGTCAGGGCGCTGTAATAATAGTTCGGCTGTTTACGCGGAGGCTATGGGCCTACACATGGGCGCTGCAAAGGCAAAACAAATGGGGATTCAATTCCTTCTGATCGAAGGGGATTGTCTGGTCATTATAAAGGCTCTACTGGGGGACTGGTCGTGCCCTTGGAATATTGAGATGTTAATGGCTGACACGATTATTGAGCTGTTAATGGTTGACACGATTATTCATCTTAACTCTTTGTCTCATGTTGCTATTCGTCCCGATTATTGAGTTGTTAATGGCTGACACGATTATTCATCAACTCTTTATCTCATGTTGCTATTCGTCATATTTTCAGGGACTCGAATGCGGTGGCTGACAGGTTGGTGACTGATCCAAAACTTTGTGTTCTCGTCCGTTCGGACGCGTTAGGAAAGAAGTCCGGTTGTAGGCTGCTATCCTAATCTTTATCCTGCTTCCAAAAAAAAAAAAACTCTCTCCTCCAGCAATTCGATCACCGCTCCTCCAAATCCGACCGAATCGGCCTCCCATGGAAGTCGAGGTCAAGCTCCGTCTCCCAGACTCTACCTCCCACCACTCCCTCTCCTCCCTCCTCTCCCCCTTCCTCGTCCACACTCACCACCAGCACAACCTTTTCTTTGACGGCGCCGCCTCCCAGCTCCGCTCCCGCCGCGCCGTCCTCCGCATCCGCTTCTACGGCGACGGGGAGAGCCCCTCGCGTTGTGTCGTTTCTCTCAAGGGGAACGCCGTCCTCGTCAACGGCGTTAGCCGCGTGGAGGAGGACGAGGAGGATCTGGATCCGTCTCGTGGCCGCGCCATATGCGAAGATCCTTGCCTGATCGGGTCGGATTCGGAGTCTAGGGTTTTGAGGAGGGCGAGGGAGGAATTCGCGGTGGGTGATGGGAAATTTGTTGGCTTGGGAGGGTTTAGGAATGTTAGGAGGGTTTACAATTGGGAGGGACTTGTATTGGAGTTGGATGAGAGCTCATTTGACTTTGGTACTTTGTATGAGATTGAATGTGAGAGTGATGAGCCTGATCGGGCCAAGGAGATGATTGAGGGCTTCTTGAAGGCGAATGGCGTTGGCTATTCTTGCTCTAAGAAGTCAAAGTTTGCTATTTTTCGAGCTGGAAAGCTACCGCCATTGCCTGTGAGTTGCCTAGATTTTTATGGCATTTCAATTTCAGTTAGTTGTGAACTTGTGATTGTTGGTGTTTCTTTGTAATTGGGAAACTTTGTGAACTTGGTGTTTATGTTTGGAAATTTAGTGGAATTATCGAGGATTGTTTGTTTTTGGAGGATTTGATCTAGCTGATTATCAAGTATTGATTTGGGTATCATCATGAAACCAATATAAGACCCCTTGGGATGCTTCTTTTGTTGCATAGCAGCACATTGTCGAGGATTCCAGATGTCATTCCTATAGTCATAGACTTGTCATAGATTCGTAAACACGGAGGTTGTTTAGCTTCTTAGTCTTTCCACTGTGGTAATGCATTTGGATCTTTGCAGCTGTCTTATGTTATTTGCTACGCTGCAGCTTCGAATGGGTTCTATTTTTTTCTTTCCTGCTGCTGTTTCTTGGTTACTAATATGCAGTGCAGGGGAACTATGATCTCAAATGCCCTTCTGTTTTTTGTTCATCCTATTAAAGCTATATGGCTTTCACTATTTTAATACAGCATTATCATGCTTCTTCTTATTCATTTTCTGAAGATGTGCTTTCAAATGCTTCCATAGAGGAACATGAATTGCTATGACGTTTCAACACAAACATGTTTATTTATCGAGTCATAACTGTGGATATAACTTTGTAGTCAGTTTTCTGCATCCGTTTTCTTATAATTTCTCAACCTTAATGGTTTGGTTTTGTAGGATAGCGAATGAGCATTTGCAACCCAACCGCATCATTTGGCGAGAGTGCATCCAAGATGTAGTTTTCTGTGGGATACTTAAAGTACCCTGTTGCAGTCTCATGCCACAGAATAAGAAACAATATATGATGGTTGAAGAACTGAATCATCTATGATCATGAACGCTGTTTTTACATGCTTTTTTTGTCAAATCCTGAAGCCTTTTTAATTTCGAAAATGTTTGGAGCCCAACCGATTTCCATCACAATCTACAATTGAACGATCCCTATCCCTTATGGATATCTTGAATTTGGTAAATAAAGAGTGGTCATCCGGTGTTTGAACCGGGACCTTTGGGTACTATCCCTTATGGATACCACTCTTGCGATAAAACAAATTCCGCCATAGCACTTTCTATGAAAGTCTTTTAAGTTTATGTAGTGGATCCATTACTTAAGGATGAATCTTTCATGCCTCTTAACTGGTTTTGAGAGACTGTAAAACTAAAACAGATTTGGTACTAACATAGCGTACGGTGTTGAGCAGTTAACGAAACCCCAAACTAAAATGTTGAATATCTAGGTCCTTTTGGATTCCATTTATTGAGTTCTGATGATTTTAGATTTTGGATATCTAGGCATAAAAATAAACCAAGACAGACATGGCATCTGACCTTACCCTACATGAACAATTAACATGAAACGATACACCAAATAAAAGGGAGTCAAGTTGTACAGAAGTAAACGGAAACAATGTGAAGCCAATTAAAGCCAAGCTTCGAGATTCATTACACAACAACCAAGTGAATTATCCCTACTCCTACCCAAGCACAACTGAAGCAGAATCCTGTTCCCTACACGTGACGATGACCCGAACCAAAATAACTTCTACTTGAGGTACTAAATCATCTCTCAACTTTACTTCCTCTTCTTTGCAGGTGGCTGGTCCTCCTCTTCTTCGTCGTCTTCCTCATCTTCATCCTCGCCATCCTCGTCGCCATCTTCATCATCATCGTCGTCTTCTTCCTCATCATCACTTCCACCATCCCCATTGGCCTTGGTATCATCCTCTGCGTCACCTTCGTCATCATCATCCCCACCTTCCTCACCAGAGTAATCCTCATCACCGTCGTCGTCTTGATCCTCTGCAGCATCGTCTTCCTCATCGTCATCTTCGGTTTCACTTCCATCAGTGTTCTCCGTTCCTGGCTTTTCCTTCTTGTGAAGCTCACTGACAGGGAAACTGTTTTAAACACATCAGACACCGTACTTAGTCTCATAACCCACTTCAACCGAAAAGAGAGGAAAGTCAAACCGGAAAAGGGTTAATTCAGTTTTCAGTACCTGTCAGCAGCAGGTAACCCCATTGAATCAATCATAGTCTTGAGTGAAAATCTCATCTGCAATAAAGTTCAACCTGTGTTAGTGAGAGCACATATTCAGAGCGCAAAACAACCGTCCCTACAAGGTTTGGCAGAAGAGTTAAAAAGTGAATGCCCATGGCAAGCACATACCATGTCATTCTATGCTAAATCACACATACTAACATGTCAATGTGTACAAAAACCAGCAAACAAAACACAGCAGAACAAGTTCAGACTCTCTAATTTAAGTCCTCAGAATGGACATCAGAACCAGGTGTTACTATGAGCAATCGATACTGTACAAGTGTGCATTAGCTGTTAGATATGATGCAGGAGTGCAAATCTGATATTTTGGGACACAAGCAAGAATAACAGACGGAGTAAGCTGCCTTACCTTCCAGTTCTATAGAATTACCTTCCCTATGTTGGGGCACACAATAGTAAAGCCAGATATGTAAACAGAGACATCAAAAGTGTATCAAGGAGTAACTGTCTCAGAATGCAAAATCACACAAGACAAAATACCTGAAGAGATGGGTAAAGTGTCAAAAAACAGCACACATGAGAAAGAACTGATAAATTCATGACAGACAACAAACAAAGGACTCAACAAGTGTAGAAAGACAATCTCAGACTCCATTCACTGATCAGAAATTCAGCATCCAATCTCTAAATGTTGCAAAACACACATTCTCAAAAGAAAAAGAAAAAACAGATGACCCAGCAGTTGGGAATTGGGATAATTGACCAAGACACAGAAAACACTGCAATCGATAGTGCATTCTTATCCCAAACCACAACCCTAAAGAGGAAAGCCCCATGATTTATGACAGTAAGATTGAAAGCGAGGGCTTCTGGACAAATCTGTTGGATCCTAACAACAAAAATTGGAGCTTTACACAAACAATTTCATAAACGTCATAACCAAAATCCCTGAAAAAGAGAATTGAGTGATACCATAATGAGAAGACAAGCAAAGGACTTCTCAGCTAGCAAGAGGGCGTCGACGAGGGCAGCTTCCGCCATATAGGAAAGCAGCATCTTCTTCCCCGATTCCGAATTGCAAAAACCCACCTCCATTTGAGACCCGGAAAACAGAACAAAGGGGAAAGAGAACGGCAGAGACAGCGAACAGAGAGAGAGAAACAAAAAGTACAGATGATTAAGTTAATTGGAGGAAGAGAGAAACTGTTCTCCAAGTGGTGTGGTGAGTTACAGTGGAGCTCGGTGAGTGAGAAAGGGCGGGTGTGGAATTAGGGTTCTGGTTGGACCGGCTTCAAATAGATAGTGAGAGATCAGATAAATTTAGGGTTTTGGGGGATGTCAGTGTGAGATTTGCTTATTTTTATTTTTATTTTTCTTATTTGGAAAATTCTAGAGGTACAATACTCTTTACCGGGACGCAAAGTCATTCGCAGTGGAACGCTCTCTCCTCTCTCTAGAAAACTAGAGAGAGGGAGCCCCTATCTATAGCTTCGACTACCCAAATCGGCCTCGGCCGCCCCAAACCGGCTCCAGCCGCCTCAAATCGGCTTCAGCCGCCTCAAACCGGCTTCGGCCGCCGCTAATAGGTATTTCGTTCCCCTCTCTCCTCCTGGTTTCCGTTTCGATTCCGGCGAGGGTGTCGAACCTTTCTTCATATCATCTTGTTCCTCGGTACGTCTTGCGGTTTTTGGGTGTGGGGCTTCCTTCACTCTCGGCCGTTTCTGCCTTGGTTTTGGGTGCCCTCCTTTCATATCCCGTCCTCCCCTCTCTTCCTGGTTCCTTTCGGTTCCGGCAAGGGAGTTCCGTTAAATTGATTTGGGGCTCCGTCAATTCGCGATTTTGGATTGAGGTTCCTGGCGATTCGGTTTCGTTTTCGCCTCTTTCATGTCTGATTTCAATTCATGGAGCCTTGTTGTGGACTTGTGGGGGTCGCTGACCTGGTCTTCATGGCAGGCTTTGGGTTTTTTCCTCCCTCCGTTTCATTCTTTCGGCTTTTCCGTCGACCCCTATCCATCCCTGTGTTCCTCCGTCTGGGTCTCCGGCTGCTCTGTGGCCCCAGCTGTCTTGCTGCGGCCCCTGTTCCCTTCTGGCGTTGGATTGGTTTTCGGATCGTACAAAAAATGGATTGGAAATTAGAAAAGCGGATCCTTGCCTTGCAAGGAGAATGGGAAAAAATTAATATTAAAATACTTTATGCGTGACAGCAAAAAAAAAAGTCCTTGCCTTGCAAGGATAAGGGAAAAAAATATATTTAATTAACCCCTTTTTTTGCGCTTGCCGCATGTACAAAAAGGAAAAAAACAGACAAAAAAAAGCAAAATATGCTTGGTGGGTTTTACTTATATTTATATATATAACTGATATAAATATTTATATCTTTTACGTATGTTTATATTTGTATGCCCACTATTTTATTAATTATGCCCGAGAGGGCTCTATTTAAATTCCGAAAGGGTTTGACAAAATTCCGGAAAGGGTTTGATAAAATCCTGAAAGGGTTGTTTCAAAATCCCGAAAGGGTCTATGAAATAATTTGTTATTAGTAGTTTAAATAATTTCTTCCCAGACTTCTAGTTTGGTCCGGGAGTTTGCACACATTTTTCGTCGGATGGTTAGTTCTTCCCTTTTTGGCCTGTATTTGTTCCCTCTTTTGGTGTCGGGTCGCTGCTTTGGCGTGGGTGCGTTTAGTTCCGAGTTGGGTTGCAGTATCGGGCTTCCTGTATGATCGAGAGGATCGTGGCTGTGTTCGTGGTCTTCAAAGATCCCTCATCTAGGTGGGGGCAACGTCGGTGATCCGCACTTCCTCAGGTTTCGCCCTTTTCGGTGGTGGGTTATTGTTCTCCGCCTTCTCGGCGTCGAGACGCCGTGTGAGTCGACGCGCTCTCCCGTGTTCTCGGCATTCGTGGCTCGCCTTGGTCCTCTCTCGACTCCTCCGCTGGCTGACGGCTTATATGGGTTCTTAGGGTTGTTTCTTTCATCTGTGTTTTCTGTGTGTTTATTATGTTGTATGTTGACGGTTAGTCCGTCTGCCGATTCGTCGGCCTATCGAGTTTCAGGTCTGTCTGAACTCGAATTTTTACCTTATCAAAAAAAAAAAACTCTTTATCGGGACGCTTGGTGGTATAATCGTGGTTGACACTCTCAAATCCTCGTCTGTATAAAAAATAAAAACTCTTTACCTCACTAAATTATTTTTATATTATTTAATTTTTAAAAAAATTAAAAAATATATTCATATTTTAAACATATATTTTTATATGTTTATAAACTTTTATTTTTAAAAAAATCAACTTTAAACAAAAATTTTAATTATATTTTCTAAAATAATACCTTCTTAATTTTAAAAATTATTAATACATGATTTTTAAAATAAAAGTTTATAAACGTATAAAAATAGATGTTTGAAATATGCATATAATTTTTTATGTTAAATAAATATGAAAATAATTTAGTGATTAAATAGGACGTGTTGTAGCTGATCTTAATTGTGTCACTCGTAGTTTACATGGGTTATGTTCATTCTTTTCAAAAAACAAAAGCACTTACGAACACCCCCAATAGTTAGGTTCTCTAAAACTTCTATCTTTTTTTTTTTGGGTGTTGTTATTTACACCAAAATTTTTTACTATTTACACCCAAAATCAAAGTTTTTGATTTTTTTTAAATAAACCCTACACCAAAATAATTTAGTGATTTTTTTACTATTCAGTTACGCATTTCTTATGGCTTATGCATCTTGCTTGAATTGGGACTGATAGATTGATTCGATTTTGGAACCTAGGGAGAGAATATGGGATTAGCCCTTAGAGGTGGATGATTCCACCTCCTACCTTCTGAATTTGATTGATTGATATGCGAGAAACTGATGTGGTTGTTGGGAGATTTTGACAAAATCTTGATTTGAAAGAAATTGACTTGTTTTGGTGTAAAATTGCTTGATTAAACATCGAATTTGAAGTTTTGAGCGATTTTGAAAATGGCCAACTTGGGGGCTTTAAAGAAGTTGAGAGTTTCAATGATTTGGATGACAACCTTTCCATTTACAGACGCTTTGAGAATTTACGAACTAGATTTACATTATGACGTCTCACGAAGTGGATACAAGCATTTTATAGGGGCGCTTATAGATTGCTTGCTAAGACCTAGTCGGACGTTATAATGCTTTTAGAGTTGTGACACTTCCGAGAGGTCGAAGCGAGGATGTGATAGGGGCGCTTATTACACACTTGACTAGACCAATTGGAGATGTCACGACCGTGACCAGGATGTTGTGAGAATCCCGGAAGACGCAACCGAGATAATTGCAAGATCCTTGGACATGGTCCTCGGACTCACCGATTTCAAACTTCTTCACATCGCTTTAAATGATTTTAGTCTCGGGGACGAGACTTGTTTTTAGAGGTGGTTAAATGTAAAGACTGAATTTATTCTATATTATTATATTATTATATTCGAGTAAATAAATTATTATTTTATTCAATCGGTAGAAATGTGAGAAAACCCGTCCTCGAGCGTAAGTTTTGACTTTAAAAATCATTCCGGCATCGTTTCGATAATTTAGATAATAGCAGATTTAATTCCGCCTTCGAGCTCCGATTTTTTATAAAATTAATTTAATTCCGTTATCTTGTAATTATTAAATTAAATTTTAATTTAATTCCGATCGGGTCGGGATTGGATTGAGAGAGCAGGTTTTAGGATTAATTGTTCGGGTATTAGCGGGACCACACCCTCTCCTTTGTCTGATTTTCCCCATTTGTTTCTTTCCCTATTTTGCTCCAACAACCCCATCTGTTCACACCTCTCCTCACATGCCCTCCCCTTCTTTCTTTGGGCATCAGGTCGGACACCCCCACGCCATTGCAGGCTTTCTTTCCCTCACCCAACACCACATATTGATTATGAGCTCAACAAACCCATTACTCCCTCTCCTTTCCTTGTTCAGACTCCTGCAGTAACACTCCCCTCCTCTCCAACTTGTTTCAAATTCACAAAACAACCAATAGCACCCCAGCTCCCATTTTTCTTAAAACCATATCACTCCTTATCCACAGCTCAAACCCACCCTTCTCTTTCTTTTCTACTGGTTAAACAGAACCCCAAACACAAAACTCCTAGACCCCCCCTGTTGAGGTCTTCTTGCCGCCACCACCCCTCCGCTTGGCTCGAGTGCAGCTTCGGGCACCTCTCGGGAGCATCCTTCTGTGATCCAAGCACCACCATTCCCCCCTTCTTCTTCATCCCATCCCTCCTCCAGTAGAGCCGAGGGACTCAAGTCCCCTGTTTTCCACGAGCTCACGCCAAGCACCCGCCGAGGATGTTGGGCACTCACAGCAGCTTCCTCCCTCCTCCACTGAAGTCCGACACGGCCAAGCTCAACCCGACACCCCACGGAGCAGCCGACGTCGAGCCCATCCACCTACGCCGAGTTCCCCCCGGTTGCCCTGTTTCCTTCCAAAGTCGCCGGTAAGGTTCTCTCCCTCCTTCTCTACCAAAACCTCGAAAAGCCCCACTTTTAATCCCCTCTCTTGTCCCAGGCCGAGCTCCTTTGATTCTCGACCCCAACGACGCCAAATCGAATATCGATGACGTTTTCCGGCGAACATCGATCGAACCCTCGGTGAGTTTTTGACTTTTCCCTCCCTTTCTTGATTCGATTTCTGGTTCCTCTGTGTTTAAAATGGTCGGGGAGATCGAGTGCAGCGGCGAGTTAGGGAGCCCCGGCGAGAGAGAGAGAGAGAGGGAGAGAGAGAGAGAGAGAGAGAGGGGCGGAGGGTGCGAGGGTGAAATGAGAGAGTGTGAGGCGAGGGCGTGAGTGTGGAGGTGAGAGGGTCGACCGACGCAAGCCTGGAGCGAGGAAGGCGAGGGCATGATGTGGGGGTTGTGCTAAGCAGGGCGGCGAGCAAGGGACTGCTGGGGAAGAAGATGAAGAACTGGGGCCCGCCTGGCCACATCAGCCGTGTGGGGCCCACGTTTTTTTAATGTGAAGAAGAAAGGGAGCTGGGTCAGGCTTTTGGGGTGGACCGGATTAGATCCGTGGGCTGGCAGATCCTTAATGATTTGGGCCTATTTGTGGGTCTGGGTTCCTCTATTCGGGTGTGGGCTATTAGGAGGCTGGGTTATTTTGTTGTTAATATTAGTTGTTATTTATTAGATGTTAGGTGTTATATAGGTTATATTATATGATTAGCATTTAACTGTTAGTTAATATTATTAGTTTTATTATTTTAAATTATTATGATTTTGGTGATTATAAATTCTGAAAATATTAGTATATATTATAAAGTGTTTAAAAATAATATTATTTGAGAAATGTTATTATATAATGTTTTATAAAGGTGATTTTAAGATGATGATTTTAAAGTAAAGTAAGTTATGCCGGAATTATTTTAACTAGTATGATTTCACAAATAGGTCAAGGAATTAATGTTTATAAATGGGATATTATATATTATATAATATTATTGGTGAACATAGGATTATTATTTTTTATGATTTAATGTTGGAATTTATATAGTGTTTTTGAAATAAGAAACATGCCGGAATAATCTCTATAATGTGATTTTGAGAGACTAGTTTTAAGGCTTAAATGTTTAATGTCGGAATTTGGCCAAGTATGATTTGAGGAATTATTTTGAACATGAGTTGACTTAAATTGGGATTTATGAGTTGAAATATGGTTGGTATGATTTTATCAAGGGGTTTGATTGAAAGGATGATTTTGGTCGGTTTGATCGTATCGGAAAGATTTTGGAAAACGGTTTTACCATCGGTCGGTTTTGAGGATGTTGAGAACTTGGGTTTCGTGCGTATGAATGTTGATCCGGTAGCTTATGGAAATGGCTTGATGATAGGTGTGTATTGCTTTTGGATTGCTTTGGATTTGCATTTGGGCCCTTACTTGTGTTATCTTGTTGTTCTGCATCTTCAGGTAAGTATCCTACGGGACTTACTCAGTAACCTGGACCTCCTGCCTGATGTGTCATTTAATGTGTAGTTTTGTTGCATATTAAAGCATGCCATGTAGTATCATGCTAGGATTGCATTGAACTGAGCATGTGTTTACTTCGCGTGTTTGAATACAGAACGACCGTTATCTGTGAGTCTTAGAGTCTTTGCTAGGGTCATGGGGGCATTCGTGTTTTATACCGTTTCGGTCCCCAATCGAGTCAATGAGTATGATCTATATATATATCTCTGATACGGTTCGGCATAGACCGAGCGCCCTACCTCGGAGTGATACGGGAATATATCTGTTACGGTTCGGCATAGACCGAGCGCCCTACCTCGGAGTGGCTACGGGATTATATCTATTACGGTTCGGCTGAGGCCGAGCGCCCTGCCTCGGAGTGGGTACGGGAAATACAGAGATATGGGATATGCCACTTGGCATTGTCTTGGGCCCTTTATAGTTCTTTCCCGCATATTATATATATACTAGGGGCATGATAATGTGATTTAAATCTTGTACCGCATTAGTCATCTTTTATTTAGGCATAGGCATGTTATGTGGCCCCAGCGCGGTCAGAGGACCCGCAGGCGATCACCAGGCCTGACTTCGTGGATAGTGTTAGGTACCGCTTTTGTTGCTCTATGCTTCTGTGACGGGGAAATCATTTGGCGAATCGAAGAATCCGGCTAATATAGTCTAATTGGACAAATGGCAATCACCCACTTTGTTTTGGTTTTGACCCGGCTCTGCCGTGGCTTTTGTATCTAAACCGTACTTCCGCTTTACTTTCGTTTAAATTGTATTTCTGAGACTTCGACTGATTAGAGGTTTGAAACCTCGGCCCGTACCTGAATTGCAACATCCGAACGAAGGTATTCGACCTTCGAAACGTATCCCGGATATTTATATCCGGGCCGTTACATTCTTAGACAATAGAATTATAATATTTTTTTGATGTAGCATCATAACTATTAGCACCATGAGGTCAAGGGTTCAATCTATACTATCTATACTATCTATACTATATATATAAATTTGAGTGAAAGCCCATTAATTGCACTTATTAAATGATAAAAACTATATATATAAATTTGAGTGAAAGCCCATTAATTGCACCTATTAAATGATAAAAAAATCTAATATTATTAAATATTAGCATAAAAAATCAAAAGGTTGTTCTAGCCTAATGGTTAATGAATAATTTATATGCATGAGGTCAAGGGTTCAACTCCCGTTAACTACACTATTTTTGTATTTTTTAATTATATTAGTTTAATGCCTTGAATTTATTAGATAAAAAATATTTAATAATTTTTTCGTTATAAAAATTCTAATGGTTTCTTAGACAATAGAATTATAATATTTTTTGATGTAGCACCATAACTACTAATACATTTTTATCTAAAAAAGTGTTTTTTAAAATTAAATATCTATATATATACTATCTGTATAAATTTGAGTGAAAACCCATTAATTGCACATATTAAATGATAAAAAAAATAATCTAATCTATACTATCTATATAAATTTGAGTGAAAGCCCATTAATTGCACATATTAAATGATAAAAAAAATAATCTAATATTATTAAATATTAGCATAAAAAATCAAAAGGTTGTTCTAGCCTAATGGTTAAGGAATAATTTATATGCATGAGGTCAAGGGTTCAACTCCCCTTAACTACACTATTTTTGTATTTTTTAATTATATTAGTTTAATGCCTTGAATTTATTAGATAAAAAATATTTAATATTTTTTTCGTAATAAAAATTCTAATGGTTTTTTTGATGTAGCACCATAACTACTAATACATTTTTATCTAAAAAAGTGTGTTTTAAAATTAAATATTTTATGTTTAACTAATATTGTAGTTATGATTGTCATTATAAGACATATATTATTTATGTTTAATATTATTTATTGAATAAAAAAATAGAGGGCCTTACTTTATATTAATGTTAAAACATTGATAATAATATATTTTTTTTACAAAATGTGATTAAATAAATGTTGTCAAAAATCTATACTATATATATATAAAATAGAGGGCCTTACTTTATATTAATGTTAAAACATTGATAATAATATATTTTTTTTTTACAAAATGTGATTAAATAAATGTTGTCAAAAATCTATACTATATATATAAAGTTGAGTTTTGCCCAATTAATTGCACCTATTAAATAATTAAAAAATAACCTAATATATTTTAAAAATTAGCATAAAAAATCTATACTATATATATAAAGTTGAGTTTTGCCCCATTAATTGCACCTATTAAATAATTATAAAATAACCTAATATATTTTAAAAATTAGTCTATACTATATATATATAAAGTTGAGTTTTTCCCATTAATTGCACCTATTAAATAATTAAAAATAACCTAATATATTTTAAAAATTAGCATAAAAAATCAAAAGGTTGTTCTAGCCTAATGGTTAAGGATTAACTACACTATTTTTGTATTTTTTTAATTATATTAGTTTATGCCTTTAACTACAACATTTTTCAAGTTTATAATATATTATTTTTATTTGTTTTAAACCTAAATACATCCATTTCTAAAGCAATTATCATTTTTTTTTTGCTTATATAGTTGAATTGCATGTAGAATTGAGTAAGAAGATAAATAGAGTCAAATTAATATATTTGTCGAATTTCAAAGATAGATAAACATATTAAAACTTTTAGAGATAAAAATTATTAGTAGTAAAATAAATAAAAAATTGTTGTAGCTTATTGGTTATAGGTAGAGTTTTAATTCATAATGTCAAGGGATCAAATCTCTATAACTACAATATTTTTCAAGTTTATAGTATATTATTTTTATTTATTTTAAACCTAAACACATGCATTTCTAAAGCTTTTTTTTTGCTTATATAGAAAAATTGCATGTAGAAGTGAGTAAGAAGATAAATATAAAGCCAAGTTAATATATTTATCAAATTTTAAAGATAAATAAACATATTAAAACTTTAGAGATAAAAAAATATTAGTAATAAAACTACAATGATGGTATATTAATTAAAAATATATATTTAAAATAAGTCCTCTATAACTACAACATTTTTCAAGTTTATACTATATTGTTTTTTATTTGTTTTAAACCTAAACACATTCCTTTTCTAAATTTGTTTATATAGTTGAGTTGCGTGTAAAAGTAAGTAAGAAGATAAACAGAGCCAAGTTAATATATTTGTCGAATTTCAAAGATAAATAAACATATTAAAACTTTTAGAGATAAATTTTTTATTAGTAATAAAATTACAATATATTAATTAAAAATATATATATATATTTAAAATATAAGTCCCGTGCGTAGCACGGGCATGCCCACTAGTTTTCATAATAAAATAGTAAAACAATTAATGAATACGGCCAACTGAAGGCACAAGTTTAAAAGGGGAGGAAAACATTGCAAAACAAATAAAAAATGACTTGGAAAAAAGTTTAAAAAAGTTACTATTAATATGAATCGACTAAATAAATATCTTGATCTAATTACAATGGAAATTGCGAATGAGGACAACGAAAAGCTAACTAGAGTCATGACCAATAGTGAATTTAAGCAAGCTACATTCTCAATTAGGAAAAACAAATCACTCAATCCTGATGGACTAATAGATTAGATCTACCAAAACTAATAGGGCATTGAAGGACAAGGCTTAACTCGAGTAATTAAATGATTCTTGCATTGGGAAAAATACTAAAATAGATTAACCACACTTTTACATCACTCATTCCAAAATGTGAGAACCCAAGTACCACTAACAAATATAAACCAATTAAATTATGCTCAATAATCTATAAGATAATAGTTAAGATAATTGCCAATAGACTGAAAGGAGTTTTATAACAACTTATCCACCCACTTTTATGGAGCCCTTGTGACTGATAGGGCCATCCATGACATTACATGTACTAATTGGACACAAGATCTTTCATTCATTTAGAAGAAGAAATTTAAAGGAAAAGAATGATGTTGATATGGAGAAAGCATATGACAAATCGAGGAATGTGGTCTCTTATTCCATGTCCTCACTAAATTTGACGTATGTACAAGGTTTTGGAACCAACGATTCCAAATTGCTCTTAACCTTAACTGGAACTTTATAATGGGGTAAACTTTTGGTTTTTGGAATCGGAACCTCTGGTTTATAATCGTCAGTTCTCGATTCCCCTTCAAATATTTTTTTAAACAGTTCTTTTAGGCTAAAATCCTCAAAAAATAAAGGAAATTTAAAAAAAAATGGTGGAACCGCCGGTTCCAAACTTTCAATTTCATGGAACCGCTAGGTTTCTCTTTTTATGAAATCTTAATTGTAACCTTCCTCTGGTTCCAAAGAACCACCATAGTTTTTTTTCTCGTCTTGAAACCTTGGCCACCCCTAATCATGGAAAATGACAAAATTTAAGAAAATTAAAGATATATAAATTATCTGATGGGCTCATATGATCAATTGAAAATGGAAAACAATACGATTCTAGAAAGATGTTGGATGAAAGGAGGTAAACTCATTAATCAATTATAACCAAATAGCACAGTTGACGAGAACGAAAGAATTCATCTCTATAAAGGACAAGATAAGTAGTGAAAATTTGATAAACTAATGTAGGCGCTACCCTATTGTACAAATGATCAAAGACAACAAAATATCAATAACAAACATTGAGGACCGAGACTCTACTAGCAAAGCAGCCGACATGGTTGGTTCACGAAAATAACAAACCGTGATAAGATCACAAGGAACCAAAGGAACAAAAAAAAACGATATTGTTTGACTTTGGAAAATTGACAATATTTCAAAGGTAAAAAATTTCCTTTGAAAACATGTCATGAATGAAACCACAACGAAAATGAGACTTGCACAAAAGGGAGTTACATTTCCCTTGCCTTATACATTTTGCAACCAATTTGACAAAGCTAACACTAATCTATTTACAAATTGCACTCACTCACTACATTTACTCTCCAAGATCTATAACACGATGGCTAACATTATAGGAACCACAAACAAAATTGGTCATACATTTAGACAAATCACAAATGACATTTTTGTAATGAAAATTGGTCGTGTTTTGTAATGAAAATTTTAGTCCAGGAGCTTGTAGTATCTAAATTATTGAGAGTTGTAGGTCGAGAGTATTTGCGCCGTGCAAGTGCAAGTCACAAGCAAATATTCATCAGCGTTCATCCCTCTTGGGTACGGTTAGAGGTTAGTAGAGTTAGGAGATTAGGATTTTGTTGAGTTACTGGAGAGCTAGAGAGGAGTCAACTTTAGGCTCCTTGGTAGTATACTTTTGAGTCTTTTTTTGGAGGAGTATAGAGGGAACCTTTTGGGTATACGTTCCCCATTTTACATAAGACCCTTGGTATGGTCTTTTTTTTTTGTACTCTGGGGTTCACTCCACCACATCTATATATTTACCAATTCAGACAAATAACATTTTTGTCCAATTAAACAAAAAAAAAGACTCTATCAACTCTCTGGTGAGGCATATGACCATCAAGAATTAATTGACTTTCAACGATGATCACTTTACAAACTATAGAAAAACAAGAAACGTATATCTACGACAACTCTTAAAAGAACTTAAGGACTCCAAAGCCATATCATGGGAAGATACTACCGCAATAACACTCGACCACATAATCCACCCAAAAAAAACATAACTAGGGAAAACCCTACGACATACCATTTTAAAATTAACTTCAATAGCTCCAAGCTTCAAACAAGTTATGCTATAGTAGGTTTCATCATCCGAGAATGTCGATGGAGCGATAAGTTCATCTAGGAGATTCTGTTGTGACTATAATGGTATATATTGAGATGATAATCATAGACAACTTGGAGCCTGGAAATGAACAACTTCTATAACATTGGTAGGTTTGAATATTTTATAAATCACTACCAACATCCTTATTATATCCGATGTGGGATAAGATATTATAGAGGAGTCAATTTGCAAGCACGTCTTCCATGAAATCAACCAAGTGACATATAAGGTAGCTCAACTACGACATGATTTGGACTATGATGCACTCATGTCTCATTCATAGTTACTTTTCTTTATTTGAAAACTAGGACAGTAACCCGCACCTTGTGCGGGATTTTTTTAAATAATTATTTTTTAACTTTGTCACCGATGATAGTAAGTTAAATTGTCATATTTCAGTTCTTTGTTTTATTGCTTTTTCATTTTTGTAAAATGAGTTAGTTTGTCGTTTGCATGTCATATAAATATATTGCTTGAGTGTTTATTATGAGAAAATAAAATTGATCCTTTTTTCATATCTAGATATTCAAAAAACCCTAGATATTGTTAGGATGATCGTCCCTACAACTTATCGACCTTGCTCCCCACTTTCGTCACTTTTAGATAATCTATGAGATGAAAATCGATCATCTTAGCCATCTTGAATAAAAACAATATAGAATGATGTAATGGTCAAATTTATAGATTCTCAAATTATACATATAATAATAGTTTATATATCGATAGACAAAATCAATTGAGAATGTGAAATTGAAATTAACAAAATACAAAAATAAAAGAAAGCGAGAAATCAAATTGAATCTCACCAATAATTTTCACAGTTGTTGATTAGTATCATCAATATGATTATACGAATTTATCCTTCAACGGATTCAATAAACTTGAGGTAGAGTTAAGAAGAAGACAAATGAAAAGAAAGTGTGAAGAACGGTAATTATGTAGTAAACGATGGTGTATAGAGGAAGACACACAATTAAAAATCTAAACCGATAAAGAAGAAAGTCATTTTTTATTTGTTAAAATAAATATGATTTTATTTTGATCTTTCTAGTGAATATCTAAACAAATAATCGAAATCTCGAGAATATCTCAACTGATTTTATATTTAATGAGAATTAAAAGAAAATAAAAAAATCAAAGAAAATGATGAGAATACCATCAAGGTTTTCATTGTCTGAAAAAAATTAAAATAAAAAGATTAATTCAAACGAATAAAATTCAGAATGAACTCCATAATAAATCCAATGCTAATCTGCACAAACAAATAAACTAAATAAAAAAACGTAATTAATGAATTCAATCAAAACGAAACTAAAATCCAGAATGAACTACATAACGAATCCGATGCTAATCTGCACAAACAAATAACCTAAATAAAAAATGTGATTAATGAATCACACAAACGAAGATAACTAAAATAATATTTAACGTACCTTTTTTCGAAGTTTACTATTATTATTCTTTATGGGCGCTTTACCTTTATTATTTGTCATTGTGGGCAATCTAATCTAGCTTGGTTGGAAAAAAATTTCATACGACATACTATGGATCACTAACTAATATATAGAGGCGAAACCATGGGATCACCACCGGATAAAATCGTTTGGCTTAACAAAAAAAATCATAACGACCGGATAACAATCAATTGATATCTTAAATTTTGAAACTAATCGGCGTATCTTCGGCATATCTTTCATTTTACCGATCAGATAACAATCAATTAAACTAATCGACATATCTTTCGTTTTAAAACACCGGATAACAATCAATTAATATTTTAATTTTTAAAACTAATCGGCATATAAAATCATAACAACCGGATACACATTTAAAAATAATTAATTGATTATTATTAATATAATTAATTTAAATTGCAATTAATTAATTAACAAATCATTATAAATAAAAAATAAAAACAACCATAACAACCAGATACACATTTAAAAATAATGAATTGATTATTATTTATATAATTTAATATAATTAATTATAATTATAATTAATTAGTTAAAAAATCATAAATAAATAAAAATTAAAATAACCTACTTTAAGGAGAAGTCGCCACATGGCGAAAGCGACTTCTCCTTTAGTATTATATTATACTATTGATATGTCATTAAGTAGTGGGTCAATAACAAGGTTCAATTATTATCCATTTGGAGTCGTTAACAAGTTAAGTCAAAAGTTTTAATTCAAGTTGGGGTTATTTTGGGTAGAGGTGTTATGTAAACACGAGTAGCTCGAATTCGACTAGTACTCACTCGATAAAAACTCGACTCGAGCTCATTCATTTTCTAAACGAGCCGAGTATGAGCACATTTTTAAACTCGGTCCAAAGCTCAGCTCGTTCGAATTAAATTCGAATAGCTCGAATTTAGTAGAATTTCTAAAATTTCCTTTTAGTTACCGTAGAATAAGCAAGTAGAACTGATTAAAACTCGAAAAAAGCTCTGCTCGAGCTCGCTCATTCTTAAACGAGCTGAGTATGAGTCATTTTTAAGCTCAAGTTAAAATTTAGGTTTGGCTCGAGCTCGTTCATATTCTAAATGAAGTGAATATGAATAAACAATACTCGGCTAGTTCGATTCCAATAACCGCCCTAATTTTGGGTATGACATTATTTCAGGTTCAGGTTTTAGGTTCATGTCATTTGGTTTTCAAGTCATTTTGAGTTGGTGTTGGTCGATTTTAGATCCATATATGAATTTCGATAGAATTGCGGGTTAGATCGGAATCAGAATCTGCGTAAAACCAACCCGGACCATACACGTCTACTCTTGTGACGTGTTGACTCACCATTGGACATCCAACCGAAATATTCCATGTAATCGGCCGCACCAGATCCCCGCTCTCTTTCTACCTCCCTGTCCCTCTGGTTAATTCGATTCACCGGCGGTGTGTTTCGGAGCTCGAGCAATGGGGATAGCGAATACTCCATTTTTCTTCTTCTTCTTGTCCACTTTTTTCTACATTTTGTGCCACCAAGTAGTTTCCGCTGATCAACACTTTGCCGCACATGCGGGTAAATATCTTCGCACCGATCGATTTTAAGTTCTACTTATTTTACATCCTCCAAATGTCTGATTTCGGTTTTGTATCTTTTGAGCACTCTAGGTTTACCTTGATCCCGATGTCGATCATGATGCATTTTGAATTTTTAGTTTCCATTGTAGAAATTGAATTGGTTTGTGCCTTTGTGGTCGTTTGAAAATTTCGAACTACTTTGACAGAATCGGATGATTTCTCAAGTGAACTTAAATTTAACATGAAATTTTGCTTCCTTCAGAATCAATGTGGACATAACATAATTTGAAACTTAGCCGTGTTCTTTGATATGGGCGTTCTCGTTGTATGACGTTAAAATCACATTTACGTTGAACGTTTAATCTCATGTTGGAAAGCTGTTTTCTTATTTTTGATTACTCAATGAATTGATTATTAGTTTTGATCTGAATATAGGAGGAGGATCATTTGGTGGTAGCTCTCGTGAGCCAAATTATAGGATTATGTTTCATCCAGAAGATGCCCCTTTTCATCCTGTGAGTGTTTTCAGACAGTAGGTTCTAATGTCTTATACAATCTAGAATTTATATTGTCTTCAACAGCAGTGGTAATAGAATTCAATAAAAATGTTGGGTTTGCCTCAAGAATGATCTGAATCTACAAGTAGTGATTTACATGAGGCAAAAGGTAGAGGAGATATTGCTTGTTTTAGATGCTTCGTAGACGTTTAGTTTAGAAATGGGACTCTCAATCATTATTACTGGCAAAATGATGTCTATTTGCAGGAGAACTTTAATTATATTTCGAAACTGAAGGAAACTAGGATCTCTAGCTTTTTCCCCACTACAAAACCTCAATAAAAATGTAGAGATGCACAATCATACAACCACTTACAAATTCATATGGAGGTGCACAATCATACAACCTCAAGAGTCAAGTGATCATGCAAATGTTGATGTTAGCTATCTTAATATCTTAAAGAAGAGGGAAAGTGTTATCAGTTGAGTTAAATAGTTGATTAGTTCCATAGTGGTAGATTACTAGATCATAGCACCTGCCCCACTCTCATATTTGTTTTCCTTCATCTGTATTAGGCTGTATATGTCACTAGCTCTATAGCTTATAAACTCCAAATACTCATTTGTGTAGGAGCTTATAAGATACAAGCTAGCTAAGTTTCACAAACTACTGTTATAGATTATAAGTTACAGAATGGCTTTAGATGATTTCTAGTCTGTTTTCACAAGGCAGCTTAAATTCAGATAGCTTTCGATGCCAAAAAAAAAAAACATCCTTAGTCCACTTTTGAAGTTCTTTTTCCATGCAAGTTAGAAAACTACAATGTATTAATTATGAAAAATTGAAAACCATACTGATGCTGGTTATTAAAAATAGAAAACCACATTGATACTCAATGCTTTTGGATTTCCTATGCAGGATGATGACCAGGAGTCTATTCTCATGCCTGATAAAAATGGAACAAATTTCCTCTGTTTTCTGCCTAAGGTTGAGATACCCAAAAGTGGAAAGATCACTGCTGAGTGGAACACAAGCAGCAAGATAATGGAAAGTGAGAAACAACTCAGAGTGAAGACCCCAGATGAGCTACTTGACGTACTAAAGGACCTATGCTTTATCAGAGTCAGTATATTTACAAATTTTATCTCTCATGTTGTGGATGTCTATTATTTATTCAGGATTCTGTTTTTTCTTTCAACTTCCAAAGAGTCACCTAGGTAGTTTGATCAGAAAATAGGTTATTGCAACAAAGTTCCAGTCTCCCCTCCCTCAATAGCATTCCCTCCTTCACCTCCCATTTGAGATTTATTGATAGCACATAAAGCAACAGGCTGCATTGGATTCTAGATAGGCATAGGTATATCTTACATATGCACGACTCCAAGAATCTCTAGATGGATCTTTTACGAGTGAATTGAATGAGCTCAAGTTCTGCACCTGTCACTTGATTCTGTCTATGTTAGCTTGTTTACTATCTATAGCTATCCTGACTTCAGATTTTTTTTGCACAGCAAGAGGGTTGGTGGTCATACGAATTCTGTTATCATAAGACATTGCGGCAGTTTCACCTTGAACATGGAAAGGTAATCTTTAAACCGCTTCAACTTGTTTCTTCTCATGGTGAATCCTTGGTATTTCATTGCCCATAACCGACAGCAAGTCAAAATTCACACGTATTGTGATGTAAAAGTACAACAAAATCATAGGACCAATTTTACATGAACTTTTTGAAACGCAGGTGGTTCAGGAGTTCACCTTAGGTGTTTTTGATGCTGAGGCAACTGCAGCTTATAACCAGAACCTCTCTGACATTTCAACACTGAAAGATCCACGTTCAAAAGATGCATCTCAAAGGTATTCTTAGCTCAGACTCCTCAGAGTACCATGAATTTGGCGTAAAATGTCTCCATATCATCCACTTCAACTCATGTTTAATTAAAATCATCCCATTCATACAGTTTTTTTGTTTCTTTCCAATAGAAAAATTAACGTTTGTAATGGCAATAGCCTTGAAGAAACGTTACTGATGTTTTCATCAATAATGAAAAGAAATTGACTGATTCTTTGTGCGGCTTTTGTAGGTATCATCCTCACCAGTACACAAACGGAACAGCCGGTGACCTCACTGATCAACCTCGAGAGACAGAGGTACATGTTGGTTTCGTATATTCTTTCTTTCCTGCATTCTATTCACTTGATAAGGTGATTCTCTTTCTCTCTTCCTCTGCCATCACCTTGGCAGGTAAGATTTGTTTGTTCAGAGGCAAGGGCAATGATTAGCTCCATATCAGAGTTATCCACTTGTAAATATGCCCTCACAGTGCATGCTCCTATGCTTTGCAAGCACCCGTAAGTCCATAACTATACACGTCTCAAAGATTATTCTGTGATCATGCAACAAAGGACCTGCAATTGACTCATGTTAATTGTACTCTTGAACGTTGTTGCTTCTCAGCATGTATCAAGAAGAGAAGCCAGTTTGGCACACCATTAATTGCAATCTGCTTCCTCAGTATGACGAGGACACGAAAACAGGCGCTCCTCGGGATGAGAAGCCCGCTGAGTTAGTAACAGAAGCAGTACATCCACTTAACTTTGAAGCAGAAGAATTTGCAGCTTGAATTCATCTGGGATTGGTACTAAGCTTAGAACCGGAACACCAATACTAAAGCCTTGCATTTCCTTGGACACTGACTTCCAGCTGTTGAATACAACAGCTTCATCGTCAATCTCTGAACTATCTGGCTCCTTTGTATTGAGATTTGAGACCCGACACACCTCTAACTCCCTCTTCAAACCCCTTGCCGTTATGATAACCAAAGGTAAAGGTTATCGTTAAGAGCATTCGCAGTAGGCTAGACATAATTATGACATTGTTTTAAAACCTTGCCTGGCGTTTAGTAAAAGGTTGATAGGATTTTCACACAGTCTTATAGATGATGGTTGGAGAATTGAGGATGATGCTTGATTTGATTGTTTTGGGACTTCTGATACTCTTTTCCTACTTTAGTATGTAATTTCACTCTTATATGGCTATATGAGCAATCTGATCCTCCATCAACCAAGCAAGGTCTCACATAGGCAAGGTACTCTTACTAGCCCATACCAATAAGCCATTTTTATTTTTATTTTTTTTACAATATGTAATAATTAGGATGACACTAGAAACTAGAGGTCAACCTTGACCATCCAAACGGATAATATTAGAAAATTCCCTATAAGAGGGCAATAAAGTGAGTCGCTAAATTTGTCTCTCTGTAACAATGTTGGAATTTAATACTCCCTCCCCTCAGCAAACAATGTTGTTTACTATTCATGCACTCTTTTTTAGAATGATAAAAACTATATAAAATATTTATTTATATATATATTTTTTTTAACAAGTGAGTACTTATTAATAATAACTACGAAATTACTAATTAAAAAAGCGTGCGTGAATAGTAAAGTGACATGTTTTGCCGAATGGAGGGAGTAGTGGAGAAGCAACTTTTGAAATTTTCAATCTCTTCAATATTGCGTAAGATTTCCATGGAGTGCTACTAGTCCTGTGTACATCATGGACGACTTCAACATTATCTCTTTTAATGATCAATTTATCGTCTAATTTCGATCGAAATGGCCCGTTTGATTCCTTCGTGGAAGGCTACAACTTTCGTTTGAGATTGCATGTGGATTATCTCGTTTGAGATTGCAAGTGGATTCATAAAAGCATTCGTACTTGGGTAATTGAAAAAAAAAAGGTGATTATCATCTTCCTCACCCATATCACAGAGACAACATTGTATTGGGACACCGTTGATATATCTGTTCAAACTAATCTTTGTGGGTAGTGCCTCTATTGTAACTTTCCATATAAAGTTTCGTATTTTTGGTGGAACATTGTGTTGGGACACGGTTGATATATCTATTCAAACAGATCTTTGTGAGTAGTGCGTCTATTGTAATTTTCCACATAAAGTTTCGTATTTTTGGTGGATTGGCTCACCAAAGGATTTCGTTGTTCCAAATTTACACATTTAACTTTAAAGCTTGGATTGGTCGATCTCTACCATCTAGCTTAAGGGGGAGTGTTAGCATGCTTAAATTTAATTAATTGGTTGCTACAAAATTTTAATGTCATTACATTAATTAGGTTTTACATCTGTTTAAAATTGTTTACTTTTTCTGCTGCATTTATTATTTGTGTCTTCCTAGTTTATCTTTCTCTTTATATTTCGTAATTTTGTTAGAAATACATATATCTGATTTTTTCTCTTCTCCATCTATCTCTTTTCTCTCTCATTTACTAACATGGTATCAAATCTTAAGGTTTTGTCTTAAGCTTATTTTTTTCTTATTTACTTTGGCCTTCATTTCTGAAACATTCTCCTTAAATGTACATATCTGATTCTGGTTTACTCACCCATCTTTTTCAGCCTTCATTGCTGAAATTTATTTCTAAATTCCAACCTTCATTGTTGAATCTATTATTCCGACTTTATTGCTAAAATTTCTTGTCATTCTCAGCCTGTTGTCGAAGAAATTTAACCTTAAAAGGATGGCAATCCCCATAATTGAAGTTTCAAATGCCAACTGGGATGCAAATACTGGGGGCATAAGTGTTGCTAATTTTGAAGGACAATCTGCGAATAGTTCATTCACTGTTGCTTTATCAAGTAATATATAACATTTTTTTACACTTTACAGCTTCTAAGGAGTCTTGACCAACACAATGGATCATAGACAAGTGTAACTCAAGTTGCCTGGTTTTTCATACAGTCCACGTACTCTCAATTGAACATCGATTTCTATGGTTCGGTATCTCGCTTCGACAAAGACCGAAAAGCTAACCAAAAGGGTTGAAATCCATTCCGGATAAAAAAAATACTGACCCCTTGTTATGCTAATTGAACTCCTTATTTATAGGCAAAATCAAAATAGCCTTGTCATGCTTGGAGTTTTAGCCGCTATTCACCTTGTCGACATGTGTTTGGACGACCTTGTAGGTGCAGGATGCAGATCCTGTGTGTTCTGGGTGGACACCTTTGTTGAAGATTTAATTTAATTTGTTTAAAAGAGGACAAGGTTGAAGCGGTGGTGTAATGGTTCGGTTGGTACACGTGCACTTGAGATGTAGCCGAAGGTCGCGAGTTCGATTCGTCCCAACTGTGTTTTATTCTTTTATTACATTTTACGAAATTCGTGAGCTAGTTTGGGCTTCTCACATAGCTACGAGCTGAGACGTCCTCATGGGCTATGTGTCCAATGGACCTTTGCTAACATGCCTAGTTGTTTGTTTTATTCAACAAAAAGAGAAAACCCCATGTTGCTTCTGCAATTCAAACCAGGGACTACTAGCTTCCATATATACGCACACTCTAACCATTGTGACATTCATGTTCTTTTTATTTTATTTTATTTTAAGGGTAAAGATTGTATTAATACTAAGTATTTTACACAGGTGCAGGAAATGAAAAGTGGGGTCACCCCTAGTTAGGACCAGGGGCCTAACCAGGAGAAACCATAATGGATCCTACTCACGGTTGCAAACCCCAATTACGGACCAATACAATAATCAAGGCATACAAGCCTCATCTAATAGTGCAAAAAATAACATCCATAGCCGAGGCATGCAAGCCCCAAAAAAATATACTACAAGTAGATACTCGTGTATGCAAGCACACCTACACAAAAGTCTGATCAATAGGCTGCAGTTTGAGCGTTCAGCCGTCTAGGTCCATAGGCTGCAAGCGAGCCATTTGATGTCACAGGTGCAGCATCAAGCAATCGTGAATGCATGCTTGATGAATGCGGTGTTGGAGGCCGCATGAGGTAGATGGAAGGGTCGATCTCCAAGGTATTGATGTAGGAGGAAATCAAGTCTAATAAATATAAATAAATATCAAACCGAATCCTAGTCTACACAGTAAAATACAAGACTTCCTCCCGCTGTAGTGGAAGGGAATCAGGATCGATCCACAAGGAGACGGGTCAGCGATGCCTGGATAGTCTCTAAAGCTTCTGCACAAGTCGACCAGTAGCCTCGATATCGAGTTAGGGAGTCGATATCGACAGGGGCAGTCGATTCCTAGTGATTGACGTCGATCTGTGAAGAACCTGCGAATAAGAGAAAACAACAGAAGAACTCGATATCAACTAAAGTGGTCGAAATCGAGTAAGTCAGTAGTTCCTGTTGATTCAGAAGACCATCGATGTAGGGTTCGCTCGATGCAGGGAGTCGATATCGACTATGTAGGTCGATTTCGAGTACTTCACAAGCGATGTCGAGTGCAGAAAATAAAGAAACAAAGAAAAGAAAATATTAGACAACTGATTTTTTTTGGGTTTTTGTTCAATAAACTAAAAGCTCCTAGGATAGGGATTTACCACGACGATAACCATGCATGTATTATGAATTAATTCACATAGAAGATTAAGCTTTTCTAAAATACAATTGGGAATGTAGAGGCTTTTGCATAAAAACCTAATTGTTTCTACCCTTTCATAATTAGGGTTTATGTCAACTTTCGCAGGCAAAACCTAATTACTATCCAAATTCACATGTATAATCCACTTTCGCTTCATATAAGGTAAATAAGGAATGATCTTAAACTCGCATAAAGGGTTGAGAGCGAGGTAGAAGAAGAGATCGCATAATCAAATATAGAATAAAACGTACTTACATGGCTACCGTCGGGCTCACCCTGACCCTAGAAGTGGGACGAATACTCGCTCTTCATCACAACAAACATCATTGATTGGAAAGAAGAAACTTGCATTATTTAAACCTTCGAAGCTTTACAACTCAACGCCGGCTCTCGCAAACGCCAAACCCTAAAGCTTATCTCTAACTCTCTAGCTATTGTGAGATATGATCTCTGGGATTGAATGAATAAAAACCAGCTCCCTATGGCTTTATTTATAGCTACTAATCCTTGCTAGCCAAGGAAAGTAATTCTAATCTTATATCTAAAATCTATCCTTAACAAGTAGGATAAATCTTTATTATGGTAAATATCTAAAATAACTACTAAATATCTTAGGGTAAAAAGGCAAATACCCTTAAGACATATTCTATCTAAATAGAAGAGATAAACCATGGCCAATTGATAGATCTTGCAATTTGTATCTCGAAAAGTGCGTCCATTTGTATCTCGAAAAGCGCGTCCAATCCGCGTCGATTACCAGTCGATATCGACCAGGTAAGTCGATATCGACCAGGTAAGTCGATATCGAGGTCTCTATTTCTGCTCGACAGTTCTCATTTCACTCGATCTCTAGGGCCATGTCAATGTCGAGATCATCACTCGATGTCGAGTGGTCTTTAGTGGTTCTTTGTGGTCTGTCTCGACGCTCAGAGTCTGCGTCGAGTCCTTCAGTTGATATCGACCAGTCATGTCGATTTCGACCTCCTTTGAGCTCTACTTAGCTTCTTCATTTCGACTCCGATTCCGCTCCAATTCCTACATATTTAGACCAAAACTTGTGCATACTCTATTTCTTGCACGTTAGCTCATTCTACGCAAATTTGCATTATTTTAAACCTTAACTTTAGAAATCAAATGGAATATGAAGTCAAAATATGCAAATAAAGGGACACTAAATATGTAAATCAGGTATCCGCACCAAGGAGCACCTCATGCTAGACAAACCAGGGGATGAAGAACAACAAAAGCACCTATTGCGTGATTGCGTGAACTTTGGGTCGAAATGTAAATGACCCTTATGAGCGTAATGACTATGGACATTTAATTCATATGCTTTATTTTCACATAAACATATGTTCATAAGATAAGATAAAATGGGAGTCGTAATAACGATTGATTTTGGGATCTTTTACTCCTCATTGTTTTGGTTTGAGTTTTAATTTATATAGCAAAAACTTCTTCTTATCTCTTCTTTTTATACATGTAATATCCTATTGGTTATATTTTTTTTGGAAAGCGGGCAAGAAGTAGATCGACTAAGTGATCTAACTTGAAGCCATTAACAGATGGCTTGGATAATCCTACGCACAGGGTCGCTAGTCAAAAAAGAAAAAATTATCTAAGATTACAATTAATGTCTAGAAAATTAAAACCCTTGTTTCTTCAAATCAATAATTGGAGCCTTGATTCTTGATTTATGTTCTTGTGGATTAGAAAGCGGTGATGATTGCAGATCTGGATCCAAATAAGCAAGCTCGTTGAGTAGTATTATTGCATGTGATGGCTCGGACTCGGAGACTTGATTACTTGAGATCTGAAATTGCACAACAATAGTTATGCTATTAAGGTGGTGGTGATGCCGGATCTAGACCCAGGGGTCGTAGATCTAAGCACCCATCAACTGACTATTTTGGGGTTTTTCAATTTTGTGGGTTTTTTTTAATTTTAATGGGTTTGTCAAACTTTGAAGAAGAGGGGAAATGGGGGATAAGAACAGATTTGGGTTATTCAATTTTGTGAATTGAGGGGATAAAATCAGATTTGTTGAAGGAGATTTGGCTTTGCATATTGACAATGCCATTTGGATCAGGATGTTTGGTTTTGTGATTTGGGGTTTCTAGGTGGGAGAGATGCAATCTGGCCGGGTTTGTTGTGGAGTCGAGGAGGAAGGGGTGGGAACCGGCGAGGCCTAAAACTCACCAGAGCCGGCGAGCAACCAGGGGTGGTGGGAGGTGGTGGTGGTTTGATTTTTTTTTTCCGGGAGATTTTAGGATTTGGAGTTTCAAGGTGGGAAAGGTTGAATCTGACAGACCAAATAAAGGGGTCGAGGGGGAGGAGGTGGAATCTAGCGAGGCTGGGAACTATGTCGGAGATGGCATGCAACATCCCCGGAGGGAGGGGAGGGATCCGAGTAGTTGGAGAGGAGGGGGAGAGAGAACTCCGGGAGGGGGCATCAGGCCCACAATGCAGTGGCGGAGGAGGAGCTGCTGGGATTCTACAAACCTGCAAAAAGCCGTCGGAGAGTAACCGACAGCCAAGAAGGCGAGGGATGTTAGCACTCTAGCACCGGTACCGCATGAACCCACCACAACCAAGAGCCGAGAGTGGTGGCCAGACCAAGACATATCGCTGGGATTGAGGGTCAAGGCCGCCAGGAAACCCATCGGGGGTGGCCGCCGGAAACGCCCTCATGAGGGTGACAAATTGTGAGTTTTTGTTGTGGCTAGGGTTTTTGAGAGAAAGTGGGTTGAGCTACTATATTTTTTGTTTACTCTCCGAATTACAATAATTCTTTCCTATCCTCTTGGTTATATTACTTTAACACTTAAATGTTAGTTTAAGGTGTTTACAATTTTAATTAGATAAAATAACTCAATTATATTGTTTGTCGGAGGAAATATTTTATTAAATCACAAAAAAAACTAATATTGGGGTAAAATATGATAACTAAAAAAGATAAGGGGCACGCATTCCTAAGCTTCTTAGATGTCTACTCAGGGTACAACCTGATTCGCATGGACCCTTTGGACAAAAAAGCGACTACTTTCATCACGAATCAGGGGATTTTTTGTTATTTAGTCATGCCTTTTGGATTAAGGAATGCGGGAGCTACTTTTCAAAGAACATTAGATCGGATCTTTCACAAGCAACTGGGGAGAAATGTGTCCATATACGTCGATGACATTGTAGTAAAAAGCAAGCTGGCTGAAGATCATGTCGCGGACCTACAAGAAACTTTTGATTCTTTGCAACACGGAGGCTTGAATATGAATGCAGAAAAGTGTGTTTTTGGGGTTGATTCTGAAAAGATTCTGGGGTTTATGGCCAACCAGCGGGGGATAAACGTAAATCTTGCTAAAATC
This sequence comes from Persicaria maculosa, assembly GCA_963922045.1. NCBI lineage: Eukaryota > Viridiplantae > Streptophyta > Magnoliopsida > Caryophyllales > Polygonaceae > Persicaria > Persicaria maculosa. Next base: position 45,665,025 of record OY998270.1, on the reverse strand, counting down.
GCAACCATCCTGAATATGCAACCGCCGTGAATAATTAAGGAAGTTCAATCCCTGAATGGAGCGGTAAATTACCTTAGTCGTTTCTGTTCGTGTTGCGCTGACAAGTCGTTACCGTTTTTTTGCGCTACTAAAAAAGAAGGGACCAATTCAGTGGACCCCTGCGCTACAGTAGGCATTTGAAGGCTTGAAGGATTTTCTTCAAAAGCTACCAACTCTATATCAGCTTGAGAAGGAGGAAACTTTGCATCTTTGCCTAGTTGTAAAAAGCACGACAATCAGCGCAGTGATCACTCGTGAAGAAAAATATCCAATTTATTACGTGAGCAGTGTTTTACAGGATGCTGAGACTAGATACGAGTCGATCGAGAAGATGATTCTATGTTTGTTTTTTGCTGCTAGAAGGCTTCGCCCATATTTCCAAGACCATGTCATTGAGGTTATGACTAACCTTCCGATGTGGCAGATCCTTCATTCGCCATGCTTTTCAGGGCGGATGACCAAATGGGCAGTCGAAATATCTGAGTTTGAATTAGAGTACTCTCCTTGTAGAGTTGAATTGGCCCAAGCTTTAGCTGATTTTGTATGTGAAACCAGTTTTGAAGATAATGGTCGCAAAGAAGGTAGTGAGGGGATTATTAGGGTTGACGGAGCCACTAATGATGATGGCTGCGGAGCCGGGGTCACGTTGAGAACCCCAGAAGGAGAGCAACTGAATTATGCAAGCCACCAACAATGAAGCAGAATATGAAGCTTTGATAGCTGGCCTGGAGATTGCACTCAGTCGCGGAGTAGGGTGATTATAACATATATAGACTCTGAGGTTATGGCACGAAAGATTGAGGGGATGTACGAAGCTAGAACTGGCTTATTACCAGATTACCTGCTGAAGGTCCTAGCCCTAAGAAAGGCTTTTGTATGTTTTAAAATATTCGCAGTTCCCCGAGACGAAAACCAATAGGCAGACGCTCTGGCCCGAGTAGGCACGGCTATGCCTTCCATGGTCGGAGGTGAAGTCATGTTCGAGAGAAAAGAGCAACGAAGGCTTATTCAAGAGGTTTATTCTGTTCAAACGAAAGGGAGCGGAGACTGGAGAACTCCACTCGCGGAATACTTGGGAAAAGGGATTCTCCCATTGACCAAGGCCAAAGCTAAACAGATTTGATGTGCATCATCACTGAGTTGCATTTGGAGTATTCGAGTTCGGAATCTACTTTATTTTGTGTTTATTCCGTAGTTGTACAATCGAAGCTTGAATAGAGTTTTGGGGGATTCAGAAAAGATGATTTTGAAGCATAAGAGAGTCCAAAGGAAGAGCATCAAGTGAGCATAGGAGCATAACGTTGAAGACAAAGAAGAAATGGTGCTACTGTAAAAGCGGCGTCCGTCGTTATTTCACTGGCGCCAGTCGGTCGTGCGCGATCAAAAGATCCGATTTCATCTGAAGATCTTATTATTAGTTTATTTGTTATATATTTTATTTCCCAGGGTTTTGGACGACATTATTTAGGTTATTTTTACAGAACTATTGAGAGGAGTAGAGTGTCATTGTTGAGATAAGAGAGAGAGAGAGAGACAATTAGGTATACTTTGGCTATGAGTTGCTAAACTCATAGTTTCGCCTGCAATTCGAAGACATGATTGGATGAATTGTGAGGATTTGATTTCATATTAGTTATTCATTGATTATTTATCATCCTTGTTCTTTATTGCTTTTATATTTGCATATGTGCTCTCCATGATTGATCATCTAGACAGAAACTGCATCTCTACTAGCGATTCCTATCTTTTGATTGGTTTCTTTATAGCAAGTAGGGAAATCGAGTATGTGAGGATATTGATTGCTCTGCCGGATGATAACTTGTAGTTGGTATTGAATTGGTGAAATTAGGGTTAGAAGCTGTACTACATGCAACCTTTTAACTTCTAATTGCATTGAGTCAATATTGCTATTAGGCCAAGTACTTAGGTAATTCATGCTATTCTTGTAATACTATTTGAATAAGTGATTGCTTATGATGGTTCAATCTATCAAAGCCAAGTCGACATAACTTTAGGAATAACAATGAAATCAATCCGAGGACCATGAACTCCAAACCATTATCAAGATTTGCAGGTGAAGCGCTTTTCCTATATTATTAACAATATACAATCATTACTCTTTTGCACTTTTATTTATTTCAATTGTTTACTACAATCTTGTTGCCATTAGTTTAGAGAATCTTCTTAAGAATTATGAATCAGTCTTCTCTGTGGGATCGACTGCTTACTTGTCTACCACACTAATATTTTGTTTAGCATTGACTAAGGATATAATCTGTATTTGGGGGACCAGGACCAATGACATAATTACACCTGGTAAAAACAACCCACCATAAGCTATGAGTAAACCTATGAGCTTGGAAGCTAAGCCAACTGATGTTTTCTTATTTTGTTACATTTTTGTTTTTGTTGGCCGTATTGAGTTTGTTTGCGATTGATAAGAACTTGCTAGATGGACAACCTAGACTACATTCGATTTTCTCCCTGTTGAAAATTTTTTTCATCTGTGTACAATGTTTTCCGAATACTAACTCTAAAAATGTATTCTTATTTGCTTACCATTGCCTTAATGTGTTGGTCCATATTATACCTTATTGTTACATTTTATACTTTAAATTGCTAAAGAATGGATTTGGAAATGTTGTTGGTTTTGGTCTGCAGATTGGAAGAAGCGACAGGATTAACTTTCAGGTTTATCATAGGCAAAACTAGTGACAAGTGGACAATGGTACCAAAGACATGGCATTATGATGCCAACCGTGTTTCAAGAGACAATGTGACATATTTACAAAAAATTTGTTTGTGGCTTTAGCTACTTTGTTGCTATGTGTTTATAGGGGAGGTTGTACAAGGAGAGGAAAGATGAAGAAAAATTGAATTTGATTGAGTAATCAGCCTATAAATAGGCCCACTTGTATATTCGAACAACTCAGTTGAATGACTATGAGTTTCTTTCCTCAAACTCCGTCTCCAAGCTCTCCGTCATTGGAGTCCTTTCTCTTTTCCTAAATTTGTATAAAAATGTTATCAATAAAAATGTCATCACACATAATATCATCACAAATAATTGAGATCAATAAAGTGTAATCACAGATCTCATCAATGAATAAAAGTCATCAATAATAGATGGCATCAATGAAGTTTAATCACATTTTATTCTCTTGTGTCATCAATTGAATAAAAATGTCATCACCAATGATTGCAACAATGAAGTATAATCACAAATGTGTCATCAGTGAATAAAAGTAGAACCAATGAAAATATATCGATATACAATTGATTAATTAAAATAGTGACATCAAACGATTTTATTAAAAAAATGGCATCAAATAATTACATTAGAACAATGACATCAAAACACTGCTTTGAAAAAGTGGCATCACATTAAAGGAAAAAATGACATCAAAACATTACTTTAAAAAATGGCATCAAAACACTACTTTAAAAAAATTGCATCACGGTAAAAAAAATTGACATAAAAAAAGTGGCATCAGTGGTCAACAGTAAAAAAAAGGCATAAAAAATGTCATCATAAAAATAAAATAAAAAAATCCAAATAAGTTGGTCAACATTGACCGGTCAATGGTTAGCCGTTGACCGGTCAATGGTCAAATAGTTGACCATTGACTATTACTATTCTATTTGGATGGGTCTATCTCACTCACCTAATTTTAATATACTCATTTGTCTTTTTAGCCACACACACATATACACGAATTTAGTTTACAAAAGGTATTTTTTTCCTTTAGCGCGTGGTCACAATGACCATGGTCGCAATGACCAAATTTGGGGTTGGTCGCAACGACCATGGGTGAAATGGGTCGCAATGACCAAGTAGTATAGGGCATGTGGTACTGTGGTCGCAACAACCAGAACAAAGGGTGGTCGCAACGACCAAGGGTTTTACAACCAGGCTAAAAAAGGTGATGTGAATAAAAAAGGGGATTTTTTAGCTTGGTTCTTTTAGGAAATGGGCTAAAAAGTCCCTTGATTTTGCAAAAAAGAGAAAAGAAACAAGCTTCTTCTCCAACAGACGCCGCACAGCGGCACAGACAAATTCTCCATTAATGGTGGATTCCATTTTTTTTCTTACAATTTCGCTCGATCTTTGGCAAGTTTGAATGAATTTCAACCCTTCAAATTCAATAAAAACACCAATTAATAGTTTATTTATCAAATCTACATTCAATTTCAACCGAAATTGATGAAACCTTACAAAAATAAAATTCAACCGGTGGTGTAGGCTCGGAGACGCTGCAATTGATTACGAGCGAGTGTTAGTGGTGCCGAAGCCAGCAAAGAGGGTGTTTGAGAAACTTGATTATGGGAGAGGGACTGTTGGAGCCTTGTATTGGAGGTTGAGATCGTTCTTTGAAAGACATAAAGGAGCGCAGAGGCTAAGTGAGAGAGAAAGAGGGTATTTCGTGTAATTTTGGAAAATTTTAAGGGTAAAGTTATTATGCTCTAAAAAGTAAAAATAGTTGTTATAAAAAGTAGTACGGTGTAAGATTTGTTTTTAGGGGCAAGCCAAAAAAACCAAAGTTGTTAAAAAAAAAATCAAAGCCGAGACATGCGGAACTGCTTTTCCGCAACAAATTCGAATCACCACAATCCCCCAATCTCCAAAATTGAAATCTATTTACAACCCCCTCCAATTTTTCGATCTCAATTCCCAATTTCTCTTCATCAAATTCATCCGGCCATGGCATCCAATTACATCTCCACCAATCCACGACGCTACCCCTCTATCGGCGGCGCCCCCGCCAAGCCTGTCGGCAAGTGCCTCTGTTCTCCAACCAGCCACCCCGGCTCCTTCCGCTGCCACCTCCACCGCCCCCCCCTTCTCCGCCGCCTCCAGGCGGCCCACCAAAGCCTCAGCCTTCCAGATCCAAAGCCAGTGGGAAAGCATGTCGCCGGCCGCCAAGGCCAATTCCGTTAAGGCTTTCCTCCTCCAGATCATCAAGCCATCCAGCCACGACCTCCACCGCCGCCGCGATTTCAAGCCTCGACCGTCTCGCTTCTCCCTCCGCCATGGATCCAACGGCGTCGCCGTTTCTTGATCGCCTCTCCGATGTGTCGGAATTCGTAATTGGGTCGTTATGGTTATTTTCCCCAAATAATCTACCCCTTTTTTTCCTTTCTCTTTTTGAGAAATTAAATTTCACCTGAGATTTAATTTTGGGGAGTTTTGATAATAGAGAATTTAGCGGGACGCATCACGCATATGCGATTGCAAATAGAAACGACGTCGATGTACATAATAACTCAATATTATTAATGTTATTATTATGATGATGATTATAGGTGGCAATTGGGCGGGTCGGTTCGGGTTATGTTAATCGGGTTTCGGGTCATTCGGGTTTTGGTAGGGGTGGGCGTATTCGGGTATTTGAAATGAACTGAATAACTATCTCGAATACCTGAAACCGTTTAGGCACAAAACCCCGAACCATATATAAACCGTTCAAAGTCGGGTATCCGACACGATAAAGCTAATCGGATCCGTGTCGGATAATCGGGATATCCGACATGAACCAACCAAAGTTGCGAACTCGTAGGTGAAACCGCTTTTCTCTCTATTGTTTACAACCAAAACTAATTTTTTCTTACTTTATTCACTCTTTGTATTAAAAAATACACTGCGAAAAGTTAGATCTCCCCATGGATTCAACCTCGGACTTACCAACTATACTTGCTACTGGGTTTGGGACTTCTTTGATAGGAAACTAATGATTTTCATCTTCTCAGTTGGTCAGAGTAATGTTTCGAGTGGGGTACAGATAGGGGGCACTCGGTATTATTTGTCCTCTTTAGAATTTGGTTCATGGAATGTTGGAACCCTTATAGGTAAGTCCTTTGAACTGGTTAAGATTTTGTATAACTATGAGGTAGAGATTATTTGTCTTCAAGAGACCAAGTAGGTAGGAGTAAAGCTCGAGAGATTAATGGGTGGAAGTTGTGGTACTCAGGTGCTGATGGAAAGAGGAACAGGGTTGGCATCATGGATGAGAAGAAATGGAAGGATCGAGTGGTGCAATTTGATCATAGGAATGATAGTCTAATGGTTATCAAATTAGTATTGGAGAGCTCTATCTTGAACGTGATTAGTGGTTATGCTTCACAAGTGGGTCTAGGAGCAAAAGAGAAGAGGAAATTTCAGGATGCTTTGAATGACTTGGTTAGGACCATCCTAGAGAATGAACAACATGTGATAGTTGGAGATTTCAGTGCTCACATTGGCAAGGAAAGAGATGGGTATGAAGAGGTGCATGGTGTTTGATGCTTCAGAGTTCGAAACGATGGTGGTAATACTTGTGGGAGTTCTCAGTTGATTTTGAGAGTGTCATCTACAACTCTTGGTTTAGGAAGAGAGGTTTAGGAAGAGAGAGATGAGCACTTGATTACCTTCACTAGCCCTATTAGGAGGTCGTAAATGAACTACTTTTTGGTTCAAAAAGAAGACAGAAGTAGTTATAGGGACTGCAAGGTTATCCCCTTTGGAGGTCTTATAACGCCATATCACCTTATTGTTTTAGACTTTGATGTACGTGACCTAGTTTGAAATTGAAACTACAACTTGACACCCAAGATCAGATGGGGGCGCTTTTTAGATTCTATTGGTCCAGTTTTGCGAGAGAAGGTGTTGCAAGAGGCAGAAAAGAAAGGGTTTGAGAGTTGCAAAACAATATGGATGAGATGTGGAGCAATATGGCAGATTACATTCTCAGAGTTGGTGTTAGGTGTTGGGTGTATCTAGAGGGAGGAAAGGTCTAAGCAGGGACATTTTCTAGTGGAATGAGGAGGTAAAGGCGAACAACTAGCATTCCCGCAGAGGCGTATCTCAGTGTAAACAAGTTCAGCTACTGCTAGGTAGAAAGTTTTGGATGGAGTTAAAAAATAATAATTTTATTGGATAGAAATAATTATAACCTCAGTTCATTAAGATGAACAAAGAATATGGTAATTCATTGAAGAGAATCAAGAGATGTTGTGCTTTCTTTTCACATGTCGTTCTTTTGACTCCTGTAAATTATATTTATAATTTTTTGTTTTCGAGATGTGGAAATTGATAGACTTTTTTCATAGTGCACGAGATTAATTTAACGGAAATTTTGTGTGGTACCCCTGAGGTAAGGGTTATTTCGCGGAGTGTATATTGTTTGGCATACATCGCCTTGTACCCCTCTTTTTATAATTTTTTTTGCCTCATGCCCTTTAGAGTTATATTAAACGGCTTTCGTTATTATGTTAAAAAAAAAAGAAAATCATTTCACTAAAACACAAAATTCGTAAGGCAACTCCTAAGAAAGCTTGATTGGTTACGGTAGTTATTAGAGAGGAGAAGACGACAGTTAACAGGGAGGAGAAGGCTCGACTATAGGCGACTCGCACCAACAATGGTTCTAACAAGGGACTAGTGGCGACTATGATGGGCTCGACGATGGGCAACAATAGGTACTTCTCAACTCTCGTTTCCCTTTTTTGCGAAGATTAGGGTTTAGGTATCATGGATTTTTTGCCAAAATTTGTGTAATATGTAGCATTACCTTGATGAGTTGGTGTTGTTTAGGGGGAGATTTTTGCTTTAATTGGGGTCAATTTGTGTTATGTTACCATAAATTGGGTTTGTGTAAAATTGTAGAGCTTGGGAACACACAGTTAAATAATTATAAACCTTTCAATCATTAGGAGGTGTTGCAAAAATGAATGGGTCAAAGGATTCGATTCAAATGCAGCAAATAAGAAAAATCACACTTTGCTTGCTCATTTGATCCCAATGTGCTTGCTCAATACATTAATACTTTTAATCTCATATAGAATTATATGACTATATCGGCATAGAGAGCTTGAAGTTGATTAGTGTAGGTTTCAAATTTAAGGCAGAGATTCAACCAATTTATTGCACATGGGGGACTTGTTGGAGATGATGAGATGGATGGGGTGTAGTTACTACATCAGGCTCTTTTTTTAGTGTCCACCAAATTTTGAAAATTATCAAGGACAACAAAGACTTGGGTTCAAATCCCAAATAGGCGACAACTCTTTGTTTTTGTTTTTTCACGCTAACTAAAATATCATATTTTGAATTAAAAATACGTATTAACTTTAATTGGAACTCATCTCACTTCTAGTTATGAGGCATGGTCTACGAATTGCCTATGCTACTGATTTCATTGTAATGCAAAACATAAAGGAATGTAGTTGGGAAGCTGCAAGCTATGACGACAATTGGTCTACCTTTACATGTATGTCTTGCATAACAAAAGACGACTTAGTATATAACTATCTTTTTATTATCAGTCCCTCCCTTTTAGCTTAGGTGATTGACTTGGGCTAATGTTCTTGTCATGTAAGGATAAATTAGTGATAAAATTACTTATGTAGAATCCTTCACCTATGATTCCTGTATGTATATCTCTTTCTTTTTTCACTTTAAAATGTGTCTTTTAATTTTTTATGTGGGGAAAAAATTGTTAAAACATATGTGGGATTCGAACCCACATCATTGTGCCAAAGCTCATTACTATACCGGTTGAGCTAATATGTTAATAAAAATCAAAATGCAATCATAAGAACACTCTATAAGTACCATATATGTCTTTAGACTCGCAATAGAAAATTACTAGGTAAAAAGTTCTCCAACTAATGGGTAGAAGAGATAATCTTAAATCTTTACCTTAGGCACAGTTTCAATTGATTTAATATGATTAGAAAAATAACAAAAAAAATCTGAGAGGCTTGATTCTCAATCTCATGCACCCACTTTACTGTATACAACATTACAAAATGACAAGAAAAAAATCATTATCTAATTTGGATCATTATATAATTTGGATTATTAGTTAGGGTGGTTTATTGATTGTTGCGTGCTGTTACACTTGTTCACTCAATCTAAACATGAGAGAATTTACTGTATAGAACAAAAACAATTTGCTAATTCTAATTCCAATTGTTACATTCAGTACTTAGCAAAATTTTGATAAATCACTCAACATCCAAGTTGTTACATTGAGTACATTTCCTAATTCTAATTTCCACTAATCTAATTTGGATCCTACCTATACGTTGCCCAATTATCAAAATCACCAAGTAAAAAAAAAGCAACCAGTAATCTATTTCGCAAAAGGCTAGGGGTGAAATTGGAGAACTACTAAACCTTAACACAATCACTAAATTCTTCCACAAATTCACAAAAGGGGTAAAACTTGAGAATCATTAATGTAGCAACAATAGTTTAGCTGCAAAATTCATCAACAAACACTACTTTCGCAAAAGAGAAAAAACTAGAGATCGAGAAGAGATACCTCGTAACCGAGAAGGACTACCTCTTCGCCGACCAAGTCACCTCCAATCAACATCGACAAATTCTTCGCTGGATTGTCATATCCTTGCTGCCAGACTATCGATTCCTCATCGAGTATGTCGCCCTCTTCTCCAGTTCTCTAGGCTGCCCTCTTCGCTTCGCAAAATCTGTGGATGTATTTGCATTTCTATTTCAATTAAATGATTTTTTTTATTAAAAAAAAACAACGGCTCCATTCAATATAACTCAATAAGGGCACGAGGTGGAAAAAATAACAACTTAAGGGGTACCAGATGAAATATGCAAAACAATTGCACACCCCATGAATTAATCCTTATCACAGGGATACCTAGGGAAATTTCTGTTAATTGAATTAAATAGGAGTTATAAAAATCGCATTAAGTTTTTCGTTACTAGTTTGGTTGTATGGTTTCCTTAATTGAATTTTAGATTGTAAAATTTTGTGTTTACCATGAATATTTTCGCTCACCTATGTTTAGAATATTAGATCTACCTGGTATGAATGGTTGCCAATATTGTCATTTTGGCCACAAACGAATATGGTTAGTTGATCCCCTTGAGGTGCTCAATCTATACTCTATACTATATATATAAATTTGATTGAAAGCCCATTAATTGCACCTATTAAATGATTAAAAAAATAATCTAATATTATTAAATATTAGCATAAAAAATTAAAAGGTTGTTCTAGCCTAATGATTAAGGAATAGTTTATATGCATGAGGTCAAGGGTTCAACTCCCCATAACTACACTATTTTTGTATTTTTTAATTATATTAGTTTAATGCCTTGAATTTATTAGATAAAAAATATTTAATATTTTTTTTGATGTAGCACCATAACTACTAATACATTTTTATCTAAAAAAGTGTTTTTAAAATTAAATATTTTATGTTTAACTAATGGTTATGATTGTCATTATAAGACATATATTATTTATGTTTAATATTATTTAATGAATAAAAAAATAGAGGGCCTTACTTTATATGAATGTTAAAACATTGATAATAATATATTATTTTTCTTTACAAAATGTGATTAAATAAATGTTTTCAAAAATAAGAATATATAATTCTATGCAAATTAAGTGGTTATCAATTGCCAAAATAAAATAAATATTTTTCTAAACATTAAAACATATTTTAATTTGTCATAAGACTGATCAATTCTATAAAAATTCTAATGGTTTCTTAGACAATAGAATTATAATATTTTTTTGATGTAGCACCATAACTACTAATACATTTTTATCTAAAAAAGTGTTTTTTTAAAATTAAATATTTTATGTTTAACTAATGGTTATGATTGTCATTATAATACATATATTATTTATGTTTAATATTATTTAATGAATAAAAAATACAGGGCCTTACTTTATATTAATGTTAAAACATTGATAATAATATATTATTTTTCTTTACAAATGTGATTAAATAAATGTTGTCAAAAATAAGAATATATAATTCTATGCAAATTAAGTGGTTATCAATTGCCAAAATAAAATAAATATTTTTCTAAACATTAAAACATATTTTAATTTGTCATAAAACTGATCAATTCTACTATTAAATACTCCATCCGTTCAGAAATATGTGTCATTTGACAATTTGACAATTTTTTTTAAGGAGCTTAAAACTATATAAAATATCAAATTTTTAATCAATTTTTTTTATATATTTTAGACTTATTAGTTATAAGTTTAAAATTATTTTTGAAAAAAAAAAAGTTTATTTCTGAACGGAGGGAGTATAGTATAAGAATAAATATTGTACATGCTAAATTATATTATTTAACTTAAGTAATAAGGGATAAAATCAGTATATGAAAGATTGTAATATAAGACTAATGACATGAGCATATATAAAAAGCCAAAACCATAGCCACATTAATGTGTAAATAACATTTTCAAAGATGTCAGGTACGTTGCATATAAGATTTAAAGTTTAACATACTAAATAATGACCCGCGCGTAGTGCGGGAATGCATTTCTAGTTTTACTTGAAATTTTAGATACAAGGAGAGCATATTAATTACCTAGTTCGTTACCTTCAACATTAAGAAGCATGTAATTATTGTAAGTTGTAACCTCTACCAAATAAAATTAAAGTTAATATGGGAATGTGGCATATGTCTTCAAATTCGGATACCAAATCATCTATAGCCATGTTTTGTACCTTTTAGATATTAGATATGAAATCCATCAAAGGAATAAAAATCTTTTCGGGGTTCGACCTAATTCTTATATTATAATGCTTGTATTATAAGTCTTATATATAATGCTTCCTATAGCAGTTAATGTAATGACCATGATTGTTGATAGGGACCTTAATGCAATAATTGATAGGGTGCTAATGCTTTAATTAGTGCTACATTTTATACCCCTTTTTTTTGGCCTTTTCTTAATCTAACGTTAATATTTTTATGCTAGTAAACTGACGTAGCTAGTTTATTATGTTATATATTTAAGTTTGTTTGGATTCCCAATTATAAACACTAGTTTAAAATGCATTTAAAATAACACAAATTTAAAATAAAGACTTTATAAATTGTGTTATTCATGCAAATTGTGTTAAGTAATACTTCCTCCGTCAATTAAATCTTATCATTTTATAAATTTGCACATTATTTAATAAAATAAACAAAAATACACTTATACCCCTAATTATTACTCTACTTTTTTACTTTTTTGAAAATTACAACCAACACATATCTAATCATTACAAGGACAATTTTGTAAAGTGGGTGATAAAATACCTAAAATGACATATTTTTTAACAAGATTTACATCCTAAAACGACATGTTTTTCTTAACGAAGGGAGTACGTAGTGTTTAATTTTAAATTCACATTATTTTAAACCCACTATATGTATTTGTTCAGTTGACACTTGTTGAGGGAGTTTTAATATGCAATAAAATAAGACAAGCTCACACAAGCAAACTAACTCGATCAAGAAAAAATAAATTACAAGACTCCTCCACTGTAGTATAGAGGAATCAGAATCGATCCACGAGGAAGTGTGTCAGCGGTTCCAAATTAGCTTTCAAAACATTCTCTGTTCTCGACTAGAAGTACCCGACGTCGACTAAGGTCTAGTCGATGTCAATGTGATCGAACAGTTGATCTCTCTCCTGCAAAAGAACACAACATCAAGCAAGTGGTCTGTAACGGCCCAGGTTATGAAATCCGGGTTACGTTTATAGGGAAGAAATATCCCCCTGCCAAATCATAGCAATCCAAGTACGAGCTGTTTATTTGTTCTCTTTAAGTTATAACCCTATTTAAGTCTTAAGAATTAAATGATATAATTCAGAAAAATGGGATTTCATACCCTAAAAAGAGTCAAATAGTCCAATCATATTTTGTGCTTTCGCACGAGAACCTATCCTATTACAACTAGTTGGATTCAAAGGAGATGACAACGAGTTTAAATCAAGATAAATATACATTGCTTCTAAATTTCCAACTAAACCAAAATATTTATAAAGCCAAGTTGTAAGATTTACGAATTCTTCTTAACACTCTCGTCCCGTGAGAACACCCCCGCCATAGAAGCAAATCAGCAAGCAAAAGGAAGCGGGTACCTGAAACTATACCACAAGTCAAAGGTCGAGCCACTCATGCGGGACCGGAAGTCCTCGCTGAAGTCATATAATACGCCTATACCTAGAATAAAGGGTGTTCTAATGCAATACTGGAATTTAAATCACACAAGCATGCTGACAGTTTATATAATGCAGAAAGCGATAAATTGGATCCACACAGAATGCCAAGTGGCATATCCCTCTCCTACCTCTGCACCCCTTCCCGTTAGTGCATAGACTGGCCAGTTGGATGCTATAGCATATCATATCTCATCATAGCATATCATATCTCATCATATCGCATATCATGCTCATGCCCGATGGTGCTGGGCTATCATCTCATCATGCTCATGTCCGATGGTGCTGGACTATCATCTCATATAACGACACGACTGACTCAGGACAACCCGATGAGACTGGGCTATCCTATGACCCTAGCAAAGACTCTAGAACTCACAGATAACGACCGTTCTGTTTCAAACGCATAAAGAATAGGGATGCTCATTCATAAGTGCAAGTCCTAAGCATGATACTACATGACATGCTTTTATGCATATGCAACACCTACATACTATATGACACATCTGGCATGAGGTCCAATCACTTGAGCAAGCCCCGGAGGACTTACCTGGAGTCTTCACATCCAATTAGTCAGCAAACAAGCCACTCAAAGAAGCATCCAATCACACTAGCAAGTAATAAGCAAAGGAATAGCTCATCAATACACATTTAATCAACACCCAAGCATACTTTCAAGCCAACACAAGACCACCAAACAATATCTTATTCAAGTAATCTACCGTTCTCATCGTGACCATCATTCTCAATCAACATTGTTCCCATCAAGCATGAACTTAGTTCACGCCTTATTAAGATCATCACTCGAAACATCGTACTTCAAATCAAGATCGGGTTTTTTTTGGACATTTGCTCAAGTAAATAATTAAACATCAACCTTAAATAACTCAACGATACCATATTTCTCAACATTAGAAGAAGTGAACAATTATCTTATATGAATTCCTATGTACTTAATCCTCTCAAACACAATCAATTAAGATTTCATCTCATGAATCCACAATTAAGTTCACAAGTTAACAAGTTTACAAGGCACTTCTTATATCATTTTAGCAATAAAAGTAGATGATACTAATCTCAATCTTATTAACTCAATTATAACAAGCATTTTCTCAATTAGTTCATTCTAAAACGATCATACCTTAGTTCACCTATCTATTTATTTCAAGGTTCTAGAAAGCCTTTATAAATTCAATTGCAACTAACGTACTCAACTAAGTCATGAATATAAGTAGCCACAATTAATCTCGCAAGTAGATGAATTCATGTCATCAAAACATATCTTATAAAGTTTTACTAAATAAGGTCAACCATAACTAGAGTTTGGTAACCAAGTGAATCAGATGCATCCAAGTCCATCCTTAATTAACCATAAAACTTAAGTTAGTACCATCCCTCGATATAGTAACCCTTAGCCACTTGGTTATAAATTACTCTATTCATTTTCTACCTAAACTAAACTAAGTTAAATTTATCAAGGGTTAATCAGTTAATCATAACCCAAGAATAATACTTCAACTCCTTTTAATAATTAAAACAAGCTCACATGTATTTGCATTTAAGAGTTAGCTTGGTCTCTATAAGCATGAATGCTATCCAGTTTAACCATCAACCGATATATTAAGCCAAGTTAGAGGTTAACACAAAATTTTGTATATCATAGGTAAGAGGCCTCGTCTAATAAACTTAGTGAATCAACTCACGAAATCCATGTTTTCAACCTTAAATCCCCCATCAACAATTTCAACTCACATGACTAACTACCCAACCCATTTGAAGTTAAAACATAGTCCAAACGTTCCACAGTCACATTTAACAAAACTAAAACCAGTCTGTTTGTCAGTGAATTCAAACAAGCTCCCAATGCCCAATAATCTACCCTATGATTCCGGTCGAGGCCGATGAGAGCTCGGAGTTGGGATCAAGGCTCGGACACTATCAGGTATGCTGGTGCTCGATCTGGGCAAGGCCGCGGAATCAGAGTCGATGTCACCGCTTTGGTGGGACTTGATGGTGGCCCGTCAGTGGAGAGGGGGAGACGGAAAGGAGGGCTCGACTTCAGGTCACCTCGGGTCGGCGACTTCGGGCGCAAGAGGAGGCATCAACTCCGGCGAAAGAAGGCAGTGGTTGCTTCAATTCCGGCGGTCCCTCCATCAAAAGCGAGGGCACGAGAAGATGGGAAGTCGGTTCTTTGAGTTCGGCCGATGATGGCTCGAACGTGGAAGAGAGAGAGAGAACGAGATCTGGGGGGTGTGAGGGTCGTCAGGTCCAGCCGGCGCCGGAGAGAGGGCATCAAGGGAGGAGATCGGAATTGATGTGGTGTCTGACGGCGCTACAGACGTCGGTGAGAGCGAGAGGGCGCGAGTCTCAGGAGGAATGAGGAGAAGCAGGTGGAAGAGATGGAGGTCGAGCGAGGTCGCCGCCGGAGGGGTCTCGACTCAGATCTGGAGGTGCAGGGAAGGAGCGAGCGAGAGATGTCGAGAGAGAGCGTGAGAGTAGTGGAGAGAGGGAGGCAAACGCCATGGAAGGAGCTCGAAAGCTGGAGGTTCGGGTGAGGAGCGTTCAGATCTAAGAAATGGGAAGGAGGGAGTGAACAGGAGTGAGGGGCGGCTGATGGGGGCGGAAGTGAAGTTGTAAGGCGTCGAATCATATATATCATCATAGACAATGGATAATCAAGCAATAATCATCATCACGTCAGCACATCAAACATGTTAGTTCCAACGTCAGGTAAGTGCAATATCATCATCAACAAGTTCAGAAAGGATTAGCAATCCGAAAGGAGGACACTCCCACTTGCAAGTCATATCGCGCTCAGTAACCGCAATCCTCGGAGCAAGCTTGTTCCGTCGACATCGTCGATCTTGAGGCCCGTGGATTATGGGCCCACGCTTCCGCTGCGCTGCTCTATCGCTATCTAACTTCCCGTCCCCTTTTCTATGCGGTCGCTCATTCAATGTATCGCGTAGGAGTCTAATTACAATTTAATTTTGATATTATTTTAATATTTTTAAAAAGTCTTCAAAAAGTTCGAGGTTTTTGACCCGGTGGGTCGACCCGAACCCGAAACAAACTCGGTTTGGCTCGACCCAGAATGACCGGTAACCCGATTGATCCGAAACCCGAATGACCCGAACCCGACCCGAATGACCCGTTTGACAAGTATACTAAGAAGTGTTTACACCATAACCAACCCATATATATATATATATATATATATATATATATATATATATATATATATATATATATATATATATATATATATATATATATATATATATATGTCCATTTACAATCTCAATTCTCAATTGCATAACCTATGGTTACATCTATGTCGTACCTCTTAATCGAGTTCTTGTGATTTGTCATATAGTATTGAAATTCGATGTAGTTGTAAGTATTGTTGTGATGAAACAGTATGAATTGTGACTGGCTGTGAATTTGTAAAATGAAATAATGTGTTGTTGTGTTGGTGACAAGTGAATCTATTTTGTGTGAACAAATGAAGCTCAAAATATTAACTATGTGTTTTGGAGGTGAATTGAAGCTGACAAATGATTATTGTGAATATGTTGATGAATTTGTTTGTAAGGCGTTTGTGATTCAAATATTAACTCTGTGTTTTGGAGGTGAATTGAAGATGACGAAGGGTTATTGTGAGTATGTTGGTGAAGATGACAAATAGATTTGACATTTGTCTAGAAACATATGAGATAAAATTGAGTCACTTGCATCCTTTACAAAAATTGAAAGTTTTATTTGCAGTCAATAAAAATGAAGATCTCAAGGCATTCATGGATATTAATGATACACCTCAGGATTTATGGTCTTTGTCGTTATGTATTTTAGCAAGGAAAAAGATGAATGGGAGTGAGATCACCACAATTTCTCAACAAACGAGTGGAGTTAAATTGCCCTGTCTTCTTGCTGTCGTTGTTAAATTGGTTTTCACCGGAGCGCGTCCCTATATATATAAACTCAATTTTAGGTTGAAATTTATGGTATATATTAAATTGCCTTGTCTTCTTGCTGTCTGATTCCATTTTGAATTGATGTCGTCTATTGATAAGAGAAATAGCGTGACCTAGTAGTTTGATTTTGGAGGATTCATCCTGATTTTAAGATCAGAAGTGATTTGGAATCATGATCTGGGATTTCGATTTTGGAGGATTCATGTCGATTTTGGAGTTGTCATATATATTGATTTTTGATTATCTGGGAGCTCGATTTTGGTGGCGCAATCGGACAGGAAGCTTTGGAGGGAGAGCTCTAAAGGATCTTTCACCCGTTGGAAGCACGAAAGGTGTTGTCCGTACGGTATTATGGGAGGACAATGGCGGTCTGTTTTATTAGCGGTCAACGCACCTAATTAAAAATGTTAGAGGTACGTACAAGATTTCAAAATATATTGAAGTAACGAAATTATTTTTCATATATACATGCAATAAAAAATTTCTCATAACTTTTTTTTAACCCATATTAAAAAAAATTAGATCGGTCACTTCTTGTGTTAGTGTCGAGGGCCGGTCATTGGGCGGTGCAATAGGTCTGTTTGCACAGGGTCCAAATTTGTTGGGGCCCAATAGACTGAAAATTAATATATATAAAAAACGCAGCTTTTATAGACGAGTAGAACAATGTGGTAGAGTGGTATTTAGTATGTCCGGGTATGCAGTAATCCTGTGTTCGATTCCATCTAATTGCATGTCTATTATTATGTTCTTTTGGGCCCAACTCCCCCTTCTCTTCAGCTTTTTATTTTCATCTCTTGTACTCCGTATTAATTTTTAGAGTATGTTATTTCTTTAATTATTCTTTTAAAAAAAGTCGTCTAGTGACACTTAAAAATTACGGAGTAAGAAGTTTATATATATATATATATATATATATATATATATATATATATATATATATATATATATATATATATATATATATATACATGATAGATATTATTTTTCATGTAAATAAACGATAGATATTATTTTTCCTTAACATCATTTATGTCATATACAATAAATAGATGTAATTCACTACAAAAAAATATAAATATGACCGTAACAAGCATGAAAATAAAATAAAAATAAAAATGAAAGGGCCTAATTCTAATTATCGCACCGGGCCTTCAAAAACATCGGGACGGCCCTATTAGTGTCTAATGAATAATTAAATTATATGACCCGTCCATATCTTTTACCACAAGCATACTTTCTGATTAGATATTCGTAATATATTCATGGCAAAATTACATAAAACCATCCTTTAAATATGGGTATTTTTACTTAATCACCCTTTAAATTTAAAATTACAGAAAACCACCCTTTAAATGGTATTTGTTTACAACTCACCACCCATTCAATTATTTTCTTTAATTTACCATTAAATATATTATATTATAATATTTTTAAACACAAATTTGATTGTAAATATATTCATATTTTGAGTTTAAGGGCTCAATCATATTTTATGGATTATTTTATTTATTTTAAAAAAATAATAATAAATATAGCCTAGAATTATTATCTTAATTTATGGTTGAAAATGTTTATAAAATTTTAAAATATTATGGAAATTACTCTTATTTATTTATATTTTAAATAAGAGTAATTTACATAATGTTTTAAAAATTTATAAACATTTTCAAATATAAATTAAGATAATAATTCTAGGCTTTATTGATTATTATTTTTAAAAATAAATAAAATGATCCCTAAAATATAATTGGGCCCTTAAATTCAAATTTTGAATATATTTACAATCAAATTTGAGTTTAAAAATATTAAAATATAATATATTTAATGATAAAGTAGCGAAAATAGTTGAATGAGTGGTGAGTTGTAAACAAATACCATTTAAAGGGTGGTTTTCTGTAATTTTGAATTTAAGGGGTGGTTAAATGAAAACCCCCATATTTAATGGGTGATTTTCTGTAATTTTGCCTATATTCATATATGTAAGCAGAAGGCAGCATACATTGGGGAAAAAATAGATCAAATATTGGGAGGGATCGGAAATGAAATAATATATTACGATCCATAGAGAGGTCGTTTTGAAAAGGGGCGGAACATCGCCCACTCCAATCCAAAACAAAATATAAAAATTATTGTTGTTCAGTGTGTATTAGATAAAAAAAAATTAATGGTTTAATTTTTGAGCTCACCTCATTTTAAATGTAATTGGGAGTTATATTTTCCGTCTTTATTAGTATTTTGTCCACCAACTTATTCATATTAGCTAAATGTCCACCGGAGTTGTTGACACCGGAATTGCAGACGTCGACGTTGCTGACACTGAAGTTGAAGACGCCAGAGTTGTTGACACCGAAGTTGCTGACACCGACTTTGTTGACAATGAAGTTGTTGATCCCGACATTGCTGATATCAACGTTGTTGATGTTGACATGATTATTGCTGACACTACGACACGATTATTCCGATACTGATGACAAGATTATTGGCGCTGACAGAGTTATTCCGATAATGATGACAATGCTAACACCGATGTCGGCTCGACCCCCAAAGCAAGAGTAAGACGCATTCTATGCATACATAAACTAGTCACTAGGATAATAAGAAAAACCGAGGAATGAGGTAACCAACCATGTCGAGATAAATGGATGAAACCAATTCCAACATATTCACTCATTATTACTTTACTCACAATTACGTTCATATCGAACACTTGCTTTGTTACTTTCTCTTTATTCTAACACAATGTAATGAGCGATGTTACTTATCGGGTCATTTAATGTTTTGCTTTTGATAAGTAACATCGCTCATCATAGTGAGCAATGTTTACATATCGAACACTTGCTTTGTTACTTTCTCTTTATTCTAACACAATGTAATGAGCGATGTTACTTATCGGGTCATTTAATCTTTTGCTTTTGATAAGTAACATCGCTCATCATAGTGAGCAATGTTTATTACGTTGTTACTTTGTTTTTTGCTCTCGCTTGTGGCTAAAACTTTATCGAGCCATTTTAAATAGTAGTTTTTACTTGGTTAGTTAACACAATACTTATTTTATTACATTGTGTTTATTGGTTGGAAATTATAAGCATGCAAGATCTAACTTAGGCAAAGGGACAAGCATTATTAGTTGTCGCCGATATATATATATATATATATATATATATATATATATATATATATATATATATATATATATATATATATATATATATATATATATATAAAAGGAGGCAAGAACTTCAAGATATTCGTCTTCCCTAATCACTAGATCGTGAGAAAGAAATCCGAGGGGCAATTGAAAAGTTAATAAAGATGTAGGGGCATATTCGTCTTTTATGAGATAAATTATAATCAAACCTTAACTTTTTCACCATTAAATAGAGGACAAGCCTTCATTGGGTGGGAGGGGGGGGGTTCTAGTTCATCGATCTTTTGGAAGAATCTTGGTGCAGATTTTATGCATCATATATATAGGACGAGACGAAATTTGCGGGATAAGGAATCCTCGTCTCGCTCAATTTTTGCGGGATGGGATCAGGACGGAACTAGTTATTTTTTTTCCAATTCCGCTAAGATTGAGAGGCTCCGAAACAGGCTCGTGATTTGCGGGATTTGTGTTTACCCTATATAATTGTAATTGTTAAAGTATGCAAAGAAAGAGCCGGCTTATGTATTTACATAAAAATTAAATTTTGTTGCCACGTCTGAGTTCCAAAATCGTGACTCACCTCTTACGTGCCTCCTATGCCAACATTTGTCACCGCCCTTTTTTTTGGTTGTAATTTTCCCTAATTTAGTTGATTACCTCAAAGTCGTATCAAAAAAAAAAAAAGTTGATTACCTCAAAGCATCGACTTGTACTCTTGTAGATGTGGGATCGATGTGAAAAAAACAATATTAAAATGTGGCAAAACTAGAAAGTATCGACCAGGGATAATAGTGGTGGATCTTTTAAGAGAGTAGAAGGGGTGGCTCTGCAGGTGGAGAATTTTTTTTAATATACACGTTTATTTGTTGAGAATTTCTGTAACTAGTATAGTTGCCGCGCCATGGCGTGGGAACTAAACTTATAAAAAAATAAACTTATAGAAGAAAGATATTAAATCCATAGAAGAAAGATAGTAAATCCATAGAAGAAAGATATAATAGGTCCAATCAAGATGGATTCCATTGTGATAATATATGAAGATTTAGAAATAGACATAGATTTATATTAATTTAATATTTTAAAATAAATCCATTGTTGTACGATTTTACGGTATTCCGTCTGCCGACTTGTCGACCATCGATATTCAGGTATATCTGATCTCGAATTCTTACCTAATGAAAAATGGGTAGGAGAGGGAAAAAAAAGATTAGGAAATAGGGGATTGGCTAAATTAGCTAAAATCAAGGAGAAGATGACACGCCAACATATAATTCTTCTGATTTAAGATCGTATATATAGAATATAGATAGATTATACAATTAAATAAAATACTAGTTTAATATTTTGAATCAAATTTGTACAAAAAAACTCATAGAATAAAGATAGTAATAAAGATTAGGAAACTCTAAAGTAATAAAAGAAAACTTGTACCTGACTACATATATAATTAGAGTAAAAAAAATTAAAGAAAAAAGGACAATTAAAGGGAAAAAAAAGAAAAAATGAAAATTAAAGGACAATTTTTAAAAAGGCAAAAATACATGATTGGTTAAGAGTCCTAAAATGCCTCTAAGATTGACACATCATCCTAAACTCTTCTAAATTAAGAATTTAATTATATAGATAAATTATGTTTTGACCATTGATGTTTGCTGAAGTGACCATGTTTTATGCCTACTTTTACTTCAATTTCTGTCTTATATTTGCATTAAGGGTTGGGATTACCTTGAATTTGTGTAGTATATGCTTATTTGCAAGAAATAGAGGTATACACAAGTTTTGTTTAAATTGTGCAGAAATTAGAGCGAAATCGAAACTGAAACGAGAAGCTGAGAACCGATGCAGAGTAGTCAATCTCGACTGATGCTACTTGACATCGATTGCCATGAATGTTAAAGTGACTAAGTAAAGAAGAGTGAAGAAAGACAAGCTACTGGAGAAGAGGTCGATATGCACCAAGGTCGACTGAGTCACTCGACATCGACAGAGCTGAATCGTGCCTGAGGTCGAGTGAAGACAAAGTGCTCGACGTCAACTGCTCTGGTCGACGTCGACTAGACCTATCTGCAGATGCGACGCGTTTGCAGCAATCCGAGTGGAAGGAGACTTGCTAAGCCATGATTTTACCTTTTACTTTAGATAGATTTAATCCTTAGGGGTATTTTCCTATTTACCCTAGGGATATATTTTATTTTCCTATTTAGTTTTTATCTTCTTTTATTTAGTTTTATCTTCTAATTTAGATAGAATTACCTTTCCTCTGCTAGAAAGGATTGGTAGCCTATCAATAAAGCCCTTGGGGCTGAGGTTTATTAATCCAATAATCCCAATCAAAATTTAAACAGAACACAATTACATTCAGTTTTAGGGTTTTAAGAAGCTTTAGGGTTTAGGCGCTTGCGAGAGCCGGCGATAAGATTGTGAAGACTTCGATTTTATTTATGCAAGTAAGGTTATTTCTTTTATTTCAATCATGTTTCTTGCTACAATGAGTGAGTAGTCGCTTTTCTCTTAGGGTCTGGGTGAGCCCGACGTTAGCCATGCATGCTTGATGTGGATTTGATGTTGATATTTGTTGTGTCTTGATCATCTCCTACCTTTTTGTGTTTAGTTCATATCGAAAGAAAAGGAATTCATGTGAACAACTTGGATCATAAACATAAAAATCGATAGAGGCAAATTAGGTTTATTTGCGAGAGCCAATATATCTATTTTGTTGGAAAAGGTGAAAGCTTGATCCTTTGATGTGATAGCATAATTTTCCGTCTTATTCTATCTTGCACGTGTGTGGTTAACGTTGTGGTATACCCTAGCCTTAAGAGTTTCTTTTATTATTGTTTAAACCTCTTTAATTGTTATCCAAAACCCTTGCTTTTCTATTCATTGCTTCTACTTTCATCCTTTTATTCTTCGGCCACCTTTGCCGATGTTTTCTGGTTACTGTTGGTGCGCTCGATATCGACTGCCTAGGTCGACGTCGATTGCCTTGCGTCGATCGATGGTCTTCTGTGTCGATCGACGGTTGCTACTGATATCGACATCGACTACCCCCAATCAACGTTGACTGCTTGTTTGTGTATGTGCATGAATTCACTCGACGTCGAGGTTTTCTTATCGACATCGAGAGCAAAAGAAGAGAGAAACCACTCGAGATCGACAGCCTTGATCGACATCGACTATTCCGGTTGACATCGAGGTCTTCTGGTCGACTTCTCGGCAGAACGTGTGTGCAAGCTACTTTGGATCCGCTGACAAGCTTCCTCGTTGATCGAACTTGATTTCTCTACTACTACAGCGGGGGAGTCTTGTATTTATTTGATAGGATTGAATTCATTGCTAGGGTTTATATTTTATATTATTTAATATCAACTCTCCCCTACGTCAACCATCGAGTAAAAATTTATAAATATTTAAAGATTAAACGGAGGCAAATTATTTCACATGTCATTTACTAAATCGAGATATTTTTATCTTTAACAAACTTAATATTTTCATATTATAATTAAACTTAAATATTTTAAATTAGTAGTTTATATTAAAATATTTGACAATCGTGTGATAAATATACACTATTTTTTCTTATATATATATATATATATATATATATATATATATATATATATATATATATATATATATATATATATATATATATATATATATATATATATATATATATATATATATATATATATATATATTTGATACAAGGCAATGATTTGGGGCTGATCAACCGCGGTTGAACCAACGCCCAAGAGTGCCTTAACGGACGAAGACCTCAATCTCGGTAAGTGGGCCATCAACAATCATCGATGTGGAGAGACCGAGATGCACCAACCGATCAGCAACTTGGTTCCCCTCCCTCAAAATGTGGGAAAATGAGACACTGATGAATGATCTGCATATCCCAAGAATATCCGAAATCGCCATCTCAACCTCCCACGACACCTTCCAAGTGCCCTTAACGACATTGATCACCATCAGACAGTCCCCCTCCACCTCCAAATGTGAGAATCCCCTCGATGCATTATCCGGAAGCCCAGCCTGAAGGCCTAGACACTCCGCTTGCAAGGTAAAAATCGACCCGAGTCCCTGAGTCCCCCAAGAGAGTACATAACCCATACACTTCTGAATGACAAACCCTAAAGCGGCAAGACTAGAAGCAACTTTAGCTCCAGCGAAGTTTAGTTTCAAAAATCCTTCTTTGTGTTTCCCCCATTTAATTCATTTTTGTCTTTTGGTCCTTTTTTTGGCGAACTTTTGTTTGGTTGATTTCTACATCATCCTCGATGTTGTAAGTTTGAGCTTTTTTCCATCTCAGAATCTGTTGTTTTATGAATTTGATCCATTCTTCCATATTTCAAATATCATTGTTATCAAAGAGTATCTTTTTTCTTATGGACCAAATATCTCAAAGGGCAAATGCAAGAGTCGATTTTACTCGATAGAGAGCTTTGAAAAGACTTCAGAAATTATATCCTTATATCTTTTTTCTGTTTTATCTGTATTCCGAATTATTCATCTAATATGTTTGTCCAGTATTCCTATAGTTGTTAGAGTTGTCTAGCACTCAATGAAGATATGTGTCACATCTTCCTCGTTAGTAGGTTTTTTCAAATGAAGTTTTTAACATTTGGAGGGAAGTCAATTTTCCATAACCATTGTAATGGATCAGAGTTAATTTGTCTAGGTCTTGTTATGTAATCCAATGCACTGGTCATGGAGAACCACCCATTTTTACTAGATTTTCAATATAGTCGGTTTTCGATCAATTTCATTAGTAGGAATAAAGATTTCTTTGATTTTATCCACAATGTCCATAGGCAGTTTTTCTTTAAGTTTTTATATGTTCCATGTCTTGTATGTGTTTATATAGAGAGCAACTGTCTCCCCTTCATCAATTTGGTCATGGAGTCTTTTTTCTTGTAGACTTATGGAGTATCAGAATTACACATTTTTAATCTAATAGAGCTTTTTCAATTTTTTTTATTTTTTTACTTTTTCTTTGATTCTTTTATATATATATATATATATATATATATATATATATATATATATATATATATATATATATATATATATATATATATATATATAAATGGCTTTCGCCAAAAGATTTTCAATTCTAGTTTTTTGGCCAGTCCCTTTTTTTTATTAGGAAACATTCGAGGGTCACACATACTTAGCACCCCGAGAGGCCAACAAAGTCAGCACACGACAAATCGTCTAACATACAACAAAAATAAAAAAAAAGTGCAAAACAAGCGGTGGCAAGCATACAATACCGGTGACAAGCATACGATACCTTTAGATCAACTAAATTTAATGGCACAAAGTGATGTGTCAGGCTTTTTTTTCTTTTTTCATATGATTAAAACGTCACTTGGAGTTGAAAAAAAAACACAAAACACTATTTTGGGAGTCCACAAAACACAACGAAAGGGGAACAAGTGTCGGACTTTACGTTTGATGCTTCGACATCAATCGACTTTGTCAACCTTTTAAGGTGTCCCTTATACAAATGTTATAGTTGATTTAGGGTCGACTCTAGAGGCCCCATGGACGTAGGACATATCCAAGCCTCATAAATTAGCAAACACATGTGTTCTTTTTGGATTTGCATGCTTGTTTATTCGATTTAATCTTTACACATCGTTTCAGCTGCAAATAGATCTTGAACCAGCATCCATATATATTGATGGCAACAAAATAAAACATGGAGGAATTAGAGTTTGTTTGGATTCCCGTGCATTTTAATAATTATAGTGCATAAAAACTTTTATAGTGTTTAGTTAACACTTTTTACAATATATTTAAAATAATGTAAATTTTGAATAAAATACGTTCTAAATTATGACAATGCATTACATTAAGTTTAAAATATAATTATAAATTTTATACAATATTATGTATTTGATTAGCAAACTTTATGAGATATTTTATTTAAAATTTATTTTTACATTGTAATTAAATGCAATGAAATGCAAACACAACCTTAATTAGTGCTTGTGTTGTGGTGTGGAGGTGGATTTCTCAGTTTGTAACATGCATCCTTTTATATTTAATAAATAAATTGAACCACAACCTCCTTTGTCAGTTATGTCTCTTCCATTTTATAATCAAAATTAACCTTAATGCAGTTTCTGAGGGACGTTGTTATCAAGGATATGTTAATTGGCTACTAGATCCGTTGTTAATCTTTAAACATATTCTTCTGATTTCCAAAATTAAAAGTTATAGTAGCTATTTATGGGAATCTTGTACGACCAAAATGTTATACTATTCGTTTGTCCCTTTTCACTTTTCCAGTTTGAATGAATAGGAAGGGTAGATCGAAATTGCAAAGAATCAACCTTCCCTACATATAAGCTGAATCACAACAATCAGATACACTTCAATTCAACCGAATAATTTTTTTCTCAATATCAAAGTACGTTTGGGGTGGATGCATATGCAGATTTAAACAGAGGTTTGGGGTAGATGAAACCCTCCTTAGTTGGAAAATTAAAAAAAAAAAAGAATCGATTCCAATTTGTATAATACTCTTATCTGTTATATATACTTTTGTAATTATGGATTCAATATTCTTGTCAAACTTTCTAATCAACTCAATGGAGTGGTGATATTTGTTAAAGATGTGTTATGTACATATGCATCTTCAAATGAGTCGTTACAAAAAACACAAGAGAGAGAAACCGCAACACCTTTTCATCGGTTCGTTTCTTTGTTGGTATTTCATTCATCACAAGTTTTTATTGGAGGTTTTTATTGGAGGTTTTTTGCTTTCAGAATGCACTCATTTCTCCAAACATAGTAAATATTACTCTCTTACAGCTTGTTCTGACCCAAGACTATTTTAAGGGCATACAAAGTGGTGAATTATCTCATCTCGACTCGCTTTTCAATAAAGCCTATCTTAAATAGGTAAGACGCAGTGTAAATGCAGTAGAGGAAAGAGATGGAGGTTGAGAGGGAGTAAAGCTTTTGATTTGAGGGAAAAGATAATTTTCTTATTCACAACCTTAAGAATATATAGATATTACATAGGAGGATAAGATTAATCTAAAACCCTAGTTAGATAAGAATACAATCATAATTAGATATATACAAATCTTAGGGAAATCTTATCATATCTTCAATAGCCCCCGGCAAGCTCATGGTGGTTGAACCAAGAGCTTGGAACGTAGCTGTTGGAAACGAGCAGTACCGACAACTTTGGTGAAGACATCGGCAATTTGGTCATGAGAGCGAACATGACGAACAACGAGATCACCTTCCTGAACTTGCTGACGAACAAAATGATAGTCTAACTTGATGTGTTTAGACCGTTGATGAAGAACTGGGTTCGCAGTTAAAAAAGCAGCACTGAGATTGTCACATAAGATAATGGGAGGATGATGAACAGGAACAAACATCTCACGAAGAAGTTCCTGTAACCAGATGAGCTCGGCAGCAGCAAGAGCTATGGCGCGATATTCTGCTTCTATACTGGAGCAAGCAACAACCTTTTGTTTGCGAGAAGCCCAACTGATAAGGTTGCCGCCGAAGTAAAGAGAGAAACCATGCTGAGATTTACAGTCATCGGGATCAGAAGCCCAACCTGCATCGCTGTAGGTAATGAGACGATTATCACAAGCAGGTCGAATAACTAGGCCATAGTCGATAGTGCCTTTGAGGTAGCGCAGAATGCGTTTGACAGCAGACCAGTGCAGATCGGTGGGCTGATGCATGAACTGGCATACCCTGTTAACCGCATAGGAAATCTCAGGACGAGTAATCGTGCAATACTGTAAGGCACCAACAATGCTCCGATAAAGATGCGGATCTGATAAAGGATCGCTTGAGTGGTCTAAGCGAGAGCCTGGCTCAGCAGGGGAGGCAATGGCTTTTGCTTCAGACATCTTACTGCAAACAAGCATGTCACAAATATATTTCTTCTGGGAGAGGAGTAATCGGTCAGAGGAACGCAGGACCTCAATGCCCAGGAAGTAATGTAAGTCACCAAGATCTTTGAGTGAGAACACCGAATTGAGATAAGCAATAAACTTGGTGATAAATGGTGCATGTGACCCAGTAATAATGAGATCATCAACATAGACAAGAACATAGATAACCTGACCATCATGTTGTTTGATGAATAACGAGGTGTCAGACTTGCAGGAGGTGAAACCATGCTGAAATAACGCCTATTGAAGCTTGTGAAACCAAGCTCGAGGCGCTTGCTTGAGGCCATAAAGGGCCTTTCGAAGTCTGCAGACGATGTCCAGATGTTGTGGTGAGGAGAAGCCAGGTGGCTGGCTCATGTAGACTGTCTCAGAAAGATCACCGTTAAGGAAGGCATTGTTGACATCAACTTGTCGCAGAGGCCAGTTCCTAGTGACGGCAAGGCTAAGGATCAATCGAATGGTTGTCGGTTTAACCACTGGACTGAAAGTGTCAAAGTAGTCGACACCTTCCTCTTGATGAAAACCTTTGGCAACCAGACGAGCTTTGAGATGATCAAGAGAGCCATCTGCTTTGCGTTTAATCATGTAAACCCACTTACAACCAATGATATTAGAACTCATAGGCCGGGGAACTAAGTCCCAGGTCCCATTACGCATTAAAGCATCATACTCTAATTGCATTGCATGTTGCCAATTGGGATCTTTTGAGGCTTGAATGAATGTTGAGGGTTCAGAAGGTATATGAGAGATAGGAGCAGGATGATTAGTGGTAAGTAATGATTTATGTTTGAGAGAATTAGAGCGAGCACGGGTTACCATATTGTGGGTACGTAGAGTCCTCTACAGGGCGAAAATACGTAGGTGCTTGAGGATGGGAGCCACCAGGTGCCAGAGGGTGATCCGGAGGAGGAGGCGCCAACGGTGGATTCGGCGGAGGAGGTTCAAGTAGTGGTGGCGGAGGTGGTGTGTGTGATTCCATCGGCTGAGAAGCCATCTGCAAAGGGTGAAGAGTGAAAGCACAAGGCTCTAGAGGAGAATCCTGCGACTCGGAGTGAGAAAGAAAAGGAAAGGCAGACTCATCAAAAATAACATGGCGAGCAATGTAAACCCTAGCTGTAGGGACATGATAGCAACTGTAGCCTTTGTGTTTGGGACTGTAACCAATGAAAATGCAGGGAAGAGACCGATAATCTAATTTGTGTGTGGTGTATGGGTGAATAAAGGGATAACATAGACAACCAAAGGATTTGAGCAAGCCATAATCCGGTTTATACCCATAGAGACACTCAAAAGGAGATTTATACCGTAGTGTAGGAGTGATGGTCCTGTTATTGAGATAAATGGCGGTGTGAAATGCATTTTCCCAAAACTGTTGTGATAATTTGGCATGGGCGAGTAAGGCAAGGCCTTTGTCAACAATAATGCGATTTCGACGTTCAGCAGAACCATTTTGCTCAGGGGTGTATGGGCAAGAGATGTGGTGTAGAATTCCATTAGTTTGAAGAAAGCTAGATACATTGCGATATTCGCCTCCCCAGTCAGTTTGGAAAGCTTTGACTTTCTTGGAGAATTGAGTTTGAATCATCTTTGTGAAGAGCTGAAAAACAGTATGCACCTGAGATTTGTTTGTCAAAAAATAGACCCGGATGAACTTTGTGCAATCATCAATAAAGGAAACATAATAACGATTGCCATTTATTGAAGGTAAATGAGAAGGTCCCCAAACATCAGAATGCACTAAATCAAAAGGATGCTTAGAATGCTCAACACGACAAGGTAATGGTGAACGATGACTTTTTCCTAATTGACAAGAGCCACAAACAGAAGACAATTTATTGCTCGTAATAGGCAATTTATTTTCAGACACAAGACGACGCAGGATGGACTCATGCGGATGAGCCAGCCGATGGTGCCAACACTCAAGGGAGGTCCGAACACCAAGAAAGACTTTAGGCGGGGAAGAAACTGACGATGGCAACCGGTAGAGCCCATTCTCAAGTTCACCTCTTAGTATGATCTGGCCCTGTAAATTCTTAACACAACAATGAGTAGGGTGAAATTCTAAGTAAACATTATTATCACGAGATAACTTAGAGACACTGAGAAGATGTTTGGCAATTTGTGGAACAAATAGGATATTATTAAGAGCAAGAGGTGAATTGGACTTATGCAATGTAGGAAGAGTAGAATGCCCTAACTTTGTAATGGGGAGAGACTCACCATTCCCAACCATGAGACCATCGTTACCGTCATAGGAAGTGGGAGCCGAGAGCCTGTTGGGATCACTAGTCACGTGATGTGTGGCTCCGAAATCGACAACCCAAGGGTCATAGAGGGCTGACGGCGGGATGGTGGAGTGTGCAGCGACCTGAGCGGATGGCTGCGACTGAAGGTGTTGCTGAGCGCCACGATGAGTTGCTAGAAACTCACTGAGATTGAGTCGATTGAAGCAATTGTGAGCTTCATGACCTGTCTTTCGACAAATCTGACACTGAGGACGAGGCTTGTCGGAGCTAGAAGATTGCTGCTGTGGGGAGCCTCGTCCAGGAGAAGGGCTGGATGGTGGCTGCTGAGATGAGCGAGAGCGGTTCCTAGAGCGATTGGAGTAATTTGCCTCAGGCACGGTTGAGTCGAGGGACTTAGACTCCTCATCGAGCCGTTGTTCCTCCTGCAGAAGCAGCCCAAGAAGTGTGTCGCTGGTGACATTGCCACCGTGCATAGTGAGAGCAGCACGGAAAGCACCATAAGCAGGACCAAGACCGTAGACAATGTAGGAGACGAGATCCTGGTCGTTGATGATATGCATACATTCGGCCAAGCTGTTAGCCAAGGCACGCTTCTTCTCAACATACTCGAGAATGTAAAGAGAGCCCCGTTGAAGTGTCTGCAATTGGTGATGGAGATGCATCTGTCGAGCGTTAGTTTGAGCATGAAACATACGCTCGAGGATAGACCATACGGCATGAGTAGAGTCTGTGAGAGCAACATGAGCGAGAAGTGGCATGGTGAGAGTCGACCTGATCCATAGAAGGACTAGGCGATCTCGGCGGAGCCAATCTGCATAGGCCGGATTGGGAGCAGCTTGGACAGCAGTGGTGCCGTCAGTGGGGACTGAAGTGATTGTTTCTGGTGTGAATGTGACCAAAAAGTGTCCCACATCGAAAAGTTGAACATATCAAGCCCTAGTATATGAGTCGGTGGGCTACTCCTTCTATTGCCAATTGGTTTTAGAATGGAACCTCACTCGGTTTGTGTGCTAGGATACTAGCGCATGTGCGCCCGTGCTCAAGACCCCCAGTCAACGGTCCATGTCGGACTTTGATATGGTATCAGAGCGGTTAGCCTAACGGCCCGTGTCGATCCTTGTCTGGGTTACCCAGTTGTCCAAGTCTCAACTAGATGGTCATTCCTAGTTGGACTTGCGGGGGCAATGGTCATTCCTAGTTGGACTTGCGGGGGCGTGTTGAGATGTGAATGTGACCAAAAAGTGTCCCACATCGGAAAGTTGAACATATCAAGTCCTAGTATATGAGTCGGTGGGCTACTCCTTCTATTGCCAATTGGTTTTAGAATGGAACCTCACTCTGTTTGTGTGCTAGGCTACTAGCGCATGTGCGCCCGTGCTCACGACCCCCAATCAACGGTCCGTGTTGGACTTTGATAGAGGGAGAGAGTCATGAAGAGGGAGGAAGGGAGAAAAAGGAGGGGAGAGAAATTAAGTCCATTATTTTTATTAATTTAAATGTGATATGTTTTTTATTAGGTAAGAATTCGAGTTCAGACAAATCTGAAACTCGAGAGCCGGCTAGACCGGTAGACGGGAGAACCGTCTACAAACGAAAATATATAATACAAAATGGTGCAAACTCAAACAAAACACACTATACAAAGAACGAAACCAAACAGACCAAACTAAAATGGATGAGGACAAAGCCAAGCCCCACTCTGAAGTAGAACCGTAGGTCAGCGATACATCAGAACCCGATCATCCTGTGGGCAGTGAGGACGAAACTCCAGGGAAGCAGTCAATCCGGGTAACGGAGACGACACGATACACACTACCACGACCCCAACCTATCCCGACTTTGACAGCCTGAACCAAATCCATAGAGAAGAAAGCCTAGTCAGGCCACTGCAGAGCCGCAAACCTCATGAGTAGAGAGCACCCAAAAACCCTTTCGGGATTTAGTCGACCCTACCGGGATTTAGTGCACGTCCAGAAGAGCGGGGTTTGATACCTTTGCGGGATAAATTTCTAAAGTTTGTAAATATCCAAGTATATAAATATATAAATCCTAAAATATACTTTAAGAAAAAAAATATATAAATATACTCATATTTTTTTTTTAATTTGTCATTTGGGCCACTTGCCTTGGGCCCAAAAGACAGCTATAGAGCCCAGTACTGCGGTCCAACCGGGCCCAAGAAAGCCCGATAGCCACACAGCACCAGCGCACAATTTTCGTTCAGAAGGATGACCAGCAACCGATGGCTACAAGCAACCACCATCGTCGGCCACGCTGAGGGGAGCACATCCGGAGGCCGACTAGCAACGACACCCAGCCGACTGCCGGATAAAATCACAGGCGAGAGGGGTGGAGAATTGAGGACACTGGGAAGACACGATAGCCATGAAACCGTCGGAAACTCCAAAGCCAATGGCCAACAACCCGAGGAGGGAGGACAATGCCGATTTGACCCAAAAGGTGCGGATTAAGGGTGGGATGGAGGCCCAAAACTGGGGCTAAATGAGCAGCAAGTGATGGAGAGGGCGGGCAGAGGAGAGCCCGAAATCGGACTTGGGACATGACAAAGAAGACGATGACCGGAGAGAACCCCGAAAACCGGCCACCAAGCACAGGTAGAAGGCGATAGGACACAAATGGAGCTGAAGAAAAGGGATTTGAGAGAGAGATTTAGCCAAATTTGGAGATTTTGAGTCAAACGTTCAGGATGAACGAATTCAACAAGAGAGGGTTTGCGATGTCACCGGCGCCGCCAAGGCGGACATCGGAGACGGAGTGGACGAAGGTGGATAGGCTACTTTGGATTCGGACTCGATGAGAACGGCTCGACGGAATTGGTAGTCAAACCCGGTCGGTGGGGTGGTGAATACCCATAAAAGAGATTTAGAACTCTCTCTAGAACCTAGAGAGAGTAGAGAGTTGAGAGAGTTTTAAAAAGCACCGGAGCCCGAACGGCGGTGCCAAGGAGCGGAGGCGGTGGTCTGCAGCCAACGATGGAGGTGAAACCCCATCAATGGGGGAGTTGGGGCTATCTCCCGAAGAGAGAGAGGGAGTTTTTTAATCACATCATTTAAATGTGACATGTGGTTTCAAATAGGCCATGGTTTTCTCTTAGCTTCTTTCAAAATATATAAGTTTTTCAAACTAATTACTATAATATTTAATCTTTTAAATTATTTTCAAAAATATTCAAAATTATAACTTTTTCTTTTTTATTTTCAAAATATACTCATACTTTATACTAAATTACAAACTTTGTCTTTAACTTTCTAGTTTTGACAATTATATTCAAGATGCAATATGGAACTTATAAATGACTTTTGGGGTACTAACGACCATAATCTATTGTACTAATTATATTATGAATAATAAGATTTCTATGGTATCAAGTCCACCACTCTCTGCAAGTTAAAATGTCCAATTAGAGAGTTTCGACTAATACCTGGATGTATTTACACTGAACCATCGACAATCCTATAGCTTTCGTTTTTCTAGGGGAGGCTAATCTTGAACCAGGCCTCCCTTAGTCCAAGCACAACACAAATCTATTTCGTTTCCTACCTCAGACCGTTGTCTCTAATTTTCGATTTTATGTTTAGAAGGTGGAAGGATTGAAATCAAAAAATGAAAATATTAAGAACATAATGTTCGATTAAGTAGATTTCTCTTACTTAAAACAAAATTTTATTGAATTGCAAGATTACCACATTCAAACACACTCGAAATGAAAAACACTTAAAAACTAAAAACACTAATATTAGAAGATCCATTGAAGGGTTTTGAACTTTAGGGTAATGAAAACACTAGCTAGTCTACTCAAGATTCAAAATTCTTCTACTTCTGTTTCTGATTTACAAGACTCCTCTCTAAGTTTTTCTCTCTCTGGATTTTCATGGGAATTGCTTGTGTGTTTTTGAAGAGTTTGGGGGCTCTATTTACAAGGCAGGGTTGAGGGCATTGGATGCTTCCAACGTCTCTATGGCTGACATAATTGATGACCTAGACTCCACTTGCAGAAATCGCAAGTCACTTATTGCTATATTACAAACACTCACATGGCAAACAGTGTCAAAAGAAAAAGCAAACCGTAAAGTACAATAATTGTGCTAGTGTATCTTGGGGTTTTTCAATTATTCAGGTTCTGGACCCCTTCTTCTCCCATGTTGGCTTCCAAATCTCCAACGACATCATCCATTTCTAGACTTTGAAAATTATCAAGCTCTAGATCATGCATTAAGGATTCTGTATAATCTCGATCATAAGTGATCGGGTAATTAATGACTCATTCATGAACTTCTGGAGACATATACATTCCTCTTCAATTATTGCAAGATATTCTTCAATGGATTCAGTTTTGTCTTTAGCTTGCTAAATTAATCCCTTGAGTGTAGGAGAAATGATGAAAGTTATGAATCTGACTCGAAATATATTGCACTCAGTCTTCTGTAATTTGATGATTTGGTAATATATATATTAGAATCCATTTGCTCTTGCATGTCCTACTATTCTTATTGATGGTAGATACGTTCTTATAAGATCTTGAAGTGGCCAATAGTCATTTGGAAGAAATAACTTGATTAAATAATGAGGTGATTGGATTTTACCCTGGTTAGTCTCCATGCAAGCACTGATGATGTTTTATATAGGTAATCGGATTGATTCCTTCCCAAGTTGCTAGTTTTTTAAAGATTTTATTCTAGAAATGGGTGAGATAATTAAATAGAATGATGTCCTGCTTAGGTCATGAGGAAGATGTTAAAAATCTTTCAATCGTCTTGTGTCTTATTTCGAAGAGGCCACGACGATATCTACTATGAGTATAAACTCCTAGATTGTTTGAAATAACAAGATTGAGAGGCGAAACCCTTCTCTAATATTCTCTTATATTGGATAAGAGATCACGGTCCACCTGGGTGTGAACACATAGATCCTCCCATGTTGGTCGTCTGATGTCCATATGATTTCTCAGTAAGTTCTTTAGTAAGACTCTTTACTAGAGAGTTTTTGGATCCATGTACATGTTCAACGGTAAACGTGAATTGATTAAGTGCTAGTTGTCAATGCAGGAGTCTCTCATGCACTTTCATATTATCAATATTATTATTTGTAAATCCATGTATTCTTTATAATCTCCTTTTCCATTACTAGCATCAGTTTCAAGAACCAATTCATCATCTTCATTTGGTAGAGTTAATATTGGTAGATTCACACAACACTTCTTTAATTCTTGAATTAATATTGTGTTTTGATTAGTCTAATTCCAAACTTGATCTCTTTAATTTAGCTTGTAATAGCTTTCTAAGTTTGGCTAGATTTTTGATGAAATCAGATGCATATGTAAGACATCCTAAAAACCTTTCTAATTGTTTTCTTTCTTTTATTTCATCAGGAAGTTTTTCTACCTTTTCAAGGACATGTTCTTCCAGTACTACTTGTTCAACTTTGATATTTAGTCCAAGACACTCTATTTCTTGTTCTGCATAAATGCATTTTTTCTGTCCTAAGATGTTTCCATGCTTAATGGATTTTTGAATTATTGCTTTAAGATCGTGCTTATGTGTTCCTAATGTTTTGGAGAAAATGAAGATATCATCAATGTATACAAGACAACAATACTTAAACTCTTTAAAGATATTGTCCATCATACTCTGAAATATTTGTGGCGCATTCTTTAAACTAAATGGCATGACTAGTCATTCATTATGCACTTGTGGTGCACTGAATGCGGTTAGAGGAATAGTTTTCTCGTCCATTTTTATTTCCCAGTATCCACTTTTACAATCCATTTTAAAGAACCAAGTAGCTCCCTGTATTTTATTGAATATGACAGTTTTATTAGGGATATAATACCCATCAAAGATAGTGTTATCATTTAATTTTTTTTTATAGTTACTAACCATTCTAGCTTTCCTTATTTTTCTTCAGCATGATTTCTAACCATAAAAACAGGAGTACAATGAGGACTATTACTTTCTCTAATTAACCTTTTTTCAACAATTCTTCTATTTGTTCCTTACACTCTTGCTGATCTTTATAGGTGTAGAGCATGTGCTTAACCCTAATAAATATTTTTGGTTCTATTAGTTTTATGGTAACAAATGAATTATCCTTATCCCAATATTTCAAGGGATTATCCGAGTACAGATCTTCGCACAACCTTTCTTGTTGTTCGATATTTTTTTTTCTTTCAATGTTATTTCACATATTGATAGTGTCAATTCTTTTTGTGTACGAATAATATATTCCTCACCACACTTATTGTGCGTAAACTCAATTGTCCGGTGTATGTAGGCATGTCTAATCTTTTTCACCCAAGCATCTCCTTCAATTTGGTAAATAAAGAGAAGTCATCCGAGTTTCGAACCGGGGACCTATGGGTATTACCCACAAGCCCTTTCCGGTTGAGCCATTCGGGAATGGTTAAACCAAGCATCTCTCCCGTTTATATGAAAAACCATCATATCTAGGTGTTGTGTTACTTGGACATGTAACTTTTCAAAGTTATTTCTTGCGATGATATCATGTGAGGCTTGTTCAGTCAACCAAAGTATAGGAATTTTATTATTTAAATGCAATATATATAGGCAAAATTGCAAGAATATACCAAAAAACTCACTCTTTAGCAAAAGTAGCTGTGCTACTGTCAAAATTGCAAGGGGGAGAGAATTGCTATTTTTGCAATTTTTTTGGGCAAAAGGTATAACATGTTGCAGGTCAAGTGGAAAATCTTGAATTTTAATTGTTTTAAACTAATTTTCGGTCATTTTCATTAGTTAAAATTAAAAAATAAATTTATTTTTGAACTTAATATGATTTTATCTATCTATAGACACCCACTTTATATATGTTTATGGGAAAAAAAATTTCGACGTTAGATTATTTTCTGGACAGTTATTTACGTGCCGGATAAAATTCATGTGCCAGTTATTATGGTTTACGTGCCACCAACATCTAAACTTGTGCCATAAAAATAAATTTCCATGCCAATGATATTTCGATGCCTACGAATTACTATAACAAATCCATGAAGTCCACAAATCATACAATGGAGAATCTTAAGTTGCTGGCACGATTTAGCGTTTGGTCGGCACACAATATTAAGTTTCTGGCACGTATTTCGTATTGGTTGGTATGCAACTTATCACTGGGTTGTCCGTGTTTCCGGTCCTTCTTCAATGACACCACTTTCACTTTCCCTCTCTCCTCTACCTCTCTCCTTTGCGAAAAGTTGATCTTCCCCCTCTCTATTATAGTCTTATCCATTTAATGCTCATTTCTCTTCCTTTTTCATTTAATGCTTCCTCTCTCTCTCCCCCCCCCCCCTCTTTCCTCTTCCATCACATTTAATGCTATCTATTCTCTCATTTTTTTACTTGAATGAAAGGTTTTAAAACCGGTTAGTTTTTCTATTTTATGGGCCAAAATGTTATTCATGCAAATTTTTCTAGGGGGAGCTACTTTTGCAAAGTCTACAATATTTTGGTATATCCAATCCCATTTTCTCAAATATATAACTAAGAAAATACTTCATCCGTTCGGAAATAAATGATGTTTGACTTTTGTGCACGTAGTTTAGCAGCTAAAAACTATATAAAATCTTATTTATTTTAATTAATTTTTTTCACAATTTAATACTTATTACTAATAGATACTATTAAACTATGAAAAAAATTAATTAAAATAAATAAGATTTTATATAATTTTTAGCTCCTAAAACTACGTGCACAAAAGTCAAACATCATTTATTTCTAAACGGAAGGAATAGCAATTAAGGATATTAATGCAAATTATAAAAAGATACCACGATTATTCAGCCTATGTGACTTAGATGACTTTTTATAACTAAACTCAAAATCCAATTTACACAATTATTCAGTCAAATTGAATTGATCCAATTCAATTGTTTCAAACTTATTCAATCCGATTAAATTGATCAAGTCCGATTATTGTTACAATTATTTTTATTTTTTTTATAAAATAATACTACGTGCTAAAATAAAATTAACAATGGTAATAATATGATTGTTAAAACTATTTTTTATTTACAAAATAATCTGATTGCTCTCCTCTCCTCTTTGGCCCCCAAATGCATATCTCGTCTTCGACGACCACCGCATTAGACATCGACCACCACCACTCCTAATATTCTCCGGCCACCACCACTAAAACCACCAAAATTCCATCTTTTATCAATCTTAGACATGCTTTTGATTTGTGATCCAACAAAATCCCGTCTTGGTATATATAGCATCTAATAACTTGCTTTCAACATTTAATAAATTAGTTTAAATAACTGGTTTTGGGTTCTTAAAGCCAAATTGGGGTTTTTGTCGAATCCATTCCAAATCAAAAAATAATGAGGCGAACGTGCTTGAAACAAACTCAAAGTTTTGAATGAAAATTCATACAATTCTTCTTGATTTTTTTTCCCTTTTTGTAAACAAACCAAACACTTGAAAAGGTAATTTCCCTCTTAAATTAACCAAATAAATTTTAAAATTAACCTTTTTCCTTTTCTTTTCTTTCTCTTCCTCTAAACAAGCGTGCCTGGTGCAAAGTGATCAAGATATAACATTAAATTACAAGGTGGATTTATACGAAATGAGGTTCGTTCTGTTTTCAAAATTTTAATTTTATTTTACAGAGTATGCTATTTATCGAAAGTGGTTATAACGTTACTCTTTGTATTCCCATAAAAGTAACCTTTTTCCATTTCACCAATTCTATCAACTCATGCAAGTATACGCAAATGAAATGAGCATGACAACTTACCCACTTTAACAACCATTGATACTCATACTCCGTTTGAAACTCAGTTTTGGTCTTCCTCATGCTTCGTAGCTTTGCTACCTATGTACACAATCCATCACCCTAATTTTAAAAAGTTTATACTCAATTAGTTAATTAAAACATGTTATTTTAAATATTTATATTTTTTTTAATAAAGTAAATGAAAATATACTTATATTCCTAATTATTATTCTACTTTTTCATTTTATTAAAAAAATATAAAGAATATTTCTCTAATTATTAGTATAAAAATAGTTTTTAAAAATAAAATATAAAAACACATGGTACTATTTTTTTAACAAGATTGTGGGAGCATCTATATTTGAAAATTTGATTTACATCTCCAACTTTAATTTTTAAAATAAAAGTTTGTACTCTCCCATCAAAAAGGTTAACTGGATAATCTGACACGGCTCGTGAACTCCCAGAGATCTCCAAACAATTCCACAAAAACTCCTGCACAAATCCGAACCCTCTCACTCGTACGACTCACACGTGTCCAGTAGCGGGCCCCACCCACTTTGAACCCCTGGGCGGCTCCCGAAGCATCAAAATTCAAAACGGTCCCGACTCTTGTCGTTTCGCTATCCCAAACCACAGGCTCGCAGTTGCTCCCAGCCAGGTTTCCCGGGGCCATCACAATTCACAACCCAACCTCTTAACTAACCATGGTCAGTTTGTTAGGTTAGCTTCACCCAATTTCAAGATTCTTTCCCATCTTCCACTCTTTCATTAAATTCAATATCTCGCGATATTTTCACCACCTCTTCTTCTTCCTCCTATAAATACATGGCTCGAGTTAAGCTAGGTTTGCCCAATTCGATAGCCAAACCCGGCTTATAAGAAAAACTCTCTCCTCTCTCTCATTTCCCTCCTTCAAAAAAATTAATGGCGGTTTCCAATAGAAGAGCTAGCGGGCCGGTACTCCGGTCACTGTCTCCCTCTGGAAGGATCTCTAGCCCTCGCCACCGCGCGGTGGGAGCGGCGGCCACCGCCGCTTCGGCGTTCGCCTCCTCTTCCTCCGCCTTCTCCTCCCGTCCCTCTTCTTTCTTTCATAGATCTACGTCCCCGACGCGTTACGGTCCTACTCCGGGAGCGTCAGCGGTTAGGTTCGCGTTTGATCGGCCGACCTCTCCCGGCCGTTCGATTACCGCCGCTTCGCCACGCAACCAGGTGGTGCAAAGGCAAGGCGGAAGGAGTCCGGCTAATGGAGGCGCGAAGAAGACGTGTATGTGCTCTCCGACGACGCATCCAGGATCGTTCCGGTGTAGTCTCCACAAGAACAACTACGGATCTCACTCCGGCTCTGCTGCGCCGTACCAGTCAAACCGGCTCAACGCGCGGAGGTCGGCGATGACGAATTCTCTGGTCCGTATCGGTACCGTGGAGGGAGATCTGGTGAAGAGAGCGTTGGCCGCGCTGATCCGGCCGTCTTCGCACCAGCAGCGGCGGCGAACGTCATTCCAGCCCCGGCCTAGCCGGCTTTCGCTCATGTCCAAGGCGGATGACTCGTGATTCCCCTTGCATAGGGTACGTTCATTATAAAGATCAATCTTAAAGATGATGGAATAGTCTGTTTTCCGTCTAGACCTGTGAGATTTTCTGGCCGGCTGTGACCGGCATAGTCGGCGGCGTCAGAATCCAGTTGGATCGACGGCGGGGATCGATCCAGGAAGAGAAAGCCAGCACTGACTAGTTTGGGAGGAAAATCTTCTGAAGCGGAACCTGTTTTTAGTGTACTCCGGTGACGATGAACTCTTGATTACACTGTATATGAGTATGAGAAATGAAGCTAGCCAATTGATAGTAATGAAATTGGCGAACTTTCACCGCTCTTAAGGACCTTAAATCAGAAATTAAACCAACACTTGCGACCTGATTACAAATACCAAACTAATAATTGAGGCTGGAAAAAGATGGATGTGGTTGATCAATCATTGATTAATTGGAGAACCAGTTCACCCTCATTCATCCGTATCATCCGTTGAGTTCGTGTGGTTGGGAGTTTGGGTCAGTACGTCGTCGTGGTTTGTGATTTCCGTGGGAGGAGTTGTTCCTTCCACTATTTCCGTGTGGATGTGGATTTGATTCCGTGGCCAGTTACGTTCCGTCCGTGATTTGTGTACAATGATGTATCCAGCGTTATCCGGCCTTCCATTCGTCACAGATCAGGTATTTTTTCTTTCTTTCCTTTTCCTTCTATCCGTCTATTTCAGTTTTGTGAATTAATTTTACAGTACTGTTTCTAATTGTGTGTTCTGTTTGATGAGGTTTGGGATGAAGATTTGATGAAATTAAGATCATGATATCCAATTGTAATAACAGAGAATAGGGAAATGAGATCGACGAATTAATGACTAGGTAGGGATTGAATATCATGGGAGATGTGATAAGATTCGGTGGTAACAGGATAAAGAAAAACAAGTGCGATGTGGAAAGAAGTTGAAACAGGAGGAACCATTGGATTGAGCTTTTACTGACAAATGAACGTGGATGGTGGGGGACTGGGGAGAGACATGGAATCAGTCCAGGACTTTTGACATTTTTGGAATAATGAAATTAAAGGATTAATTTAGCCATAATGGTAAAGCTGATCAATATATAGACTGATTTGAGGTGCAGGCCGTGTTGAAAGGTTCATAAATGAGACTGGGTTATCTTTTATCTGCTGGTGCTGGTTCATAAATGAGGAAGAAGCTGAAGGTCAAAACGACCATTCTTCATTGACTCGGGTAACGGGTTTGTTGTGTTGGCAATTCAGCTGAGGTTGGACCCATGTGGTGGTCGGGACGGGACCCAGGGTGGTTTGTGATGAATGCCAGCTGGGGATGAGTGTGATGAGAAGAGTTGGGAAAATGGTTGAATGCCAGCACAAAACTGACTGACTAGGGGAGAGTCTGGTGCAGCAAGTGGCTCGCCGCCAGCAGCCGGCAGGGATTTATTACAAACTGGGGTACTACTACTAGTGGTAAGGTGGTCCACTACTGCCTTCAAAAACTCACAACCAATTTTTCTTATTTTATTATTATTATTTTTTAAACAAGGTAAAGATTTCCTGATTTAGGGCTTACTGACCCACACCACCCAACATCTTTTTAGACGAGAGTACGAAACTTTGGATGATTTATGATAAGCACTAGTCGAATAGTCGAATAGAATCAGAGATGTGCGATTTCGTGAGTCACTTGGTTGACTTCCTTTAAAACATGACTGCAAAAAGTTGAATCGAAACCTTAAATCAACACCATTTTAATCTATTGAGGACATTTCCACGAACTGCTAATCGCATTGACAATCTTTTCTTATATTCATAAAGTATAGTGAAAAAATTCTGATTTTTTCCCTTAAAAATAAAAAAATCAAGTACTATATAGAATCAAAAGGCACCCCTTCTCAACAGAGCTCTCTCCTCTCTCTAGTTTTCTAGAGAGAGGGAGTCATCTCCTATGTCAGTGTTCCGACCATCGTCGGGCTTGTGAAACCCTCTTCGGAGGCAATCGACCCCTCTTCGGAGGTCGGGTCTCCTTCTCGACTGAGGTGCTCCTCGTCGGAGGCTCGTAATCTCCTCTTCGGAGGTCGATTTTCAGTCTCGTCTGGGTATCTCGATTCGCCCCCTTCCACCCTCCTTTGGGTTTGGCAATGTTTCACCCCCTTGGTGCCGATCTTGTTTTCTTCCCCTCTTTCAATTGCTCATCCTTGGTCTAATTAAGCCAATGTCATGCTGGGGTTTGTGGGACTATGTGGTTTTCGTCCCTTCAGCCTCTATCTTCCCCTGTCTCTGTTTAATCGATTTTTTTGTCGGACCTAATTTTTCAATTGTTGGTTTCGTCTGTGCGAGTGGCCCTTGGTCTTCTCCGCGCTCGCTCCATATGCAATTGTGGTCGGGGCTATGGAAAACCTCTTTCCTCGCCTCTCCCGTTGGCTGCGTTGGGTGGTGGTGCACCGGGTTCTGGTTGCTCCGGCCTAGAACTTGGTGTCGCTGCCTCCAACTGTATCCGTTTCTTTGATCGATTGTTCGATCGTAGGCTGCCCTCGAAGCGAACCCATGGCTCATCGCGCCTCATGTTTCCCCTGACTTTCCTGTGGTTCATCCGTCTGGTGGCACTCACTTTCTTGCCGTGGCGGCTTTGGTCGGCTTCTACTCGTCTCCTTCTCGGGCGACGGTGCCGTCATTGGCGAGGTCGGCTGTGAGGCGTGCTTTTGCCTGGCTCCCATGACGGCGTCTCAAACCTCCAGCTTGTGGGATTTTGGCTTTCCCTTGGGCCCCGAAGGCCTGATTTCAGTCTTTTGGCCCAAGGCACTTCTTTGGGCCCATGCTGACCCGTACTCTTAAAATATTAAATGTATAAATATTTGAAACATAAAAATATATATTTTAATTATTATTTTTTTATAAATAATTAACATAAATAATCCCAATGGGGTTTGCGTTATTCTCGATTGGGTTTTTTGGTGCGTTCGGTTCAGGGGTTGTGTGGCTCTTCCTTTGGCGTGACGAAAATTTCTTCTCCGTTTGATGGGGTTCTGGCAGTCGGAGTCGGGGTCGTGGTAGTGTGTATCGAGGCGTCTCCTTTCCCTGGAAGAATGGTTCCTTGGAGGTTCTTCTTCATTGCCCACGGGTGACTCCTGATATACCGCTGGCCTACGGTGCTGCTTCAGGGTTGTGCTTGGCTTCGTCTTTCGTCTACATCCTCATCTTTTTCGGTTTAGCTTAGTTGTGTTTCGCCTTCGTAGTGTTCTGGCCTGTATTTGTACCAACTTTGTATTTTTATGTTTATTTAGACGGTTCCCATCTGCCGACTTGTCGGCCCTCGAGGTTCAGGTTTGTCTGACCTCGAAATTTTTCCTAATAAAAAAAGGCATGAGCATGCATTTGCGTCCATAGTAGGCAACAATGACAGGCTCAAGAATTGGCGGAAATATTACAATAACAACAAAAAGGGATTCACATCATCTGCTAGCGTCGGGTGTAAAAAGCTCTCTTTTTTTCCTAATAAAAAAAGGCATGAGCATGCATTTGCGTCCATAGTAGGCAACAATGACAGGCTCAAGAATTGACGGAAATATTACAATAACAACAAAAAGGGATTCACATCATCTGCTAACGTCAGGTGTAAAAAGCTCTCTTTCTGAGCGCTTGCAAAAACCCCGTTGGGGTTGGAACACCACCGCAATACACCAA
This sequence comes from Persicaria maculosa, assembly GCA_963922045.1. Taxonomy (NCBI): domain Eukaryota; kingdom Viridiplantae; phylum Streptophyta; class Magnoliopsida; order Caryophyllales; family Polygonaceae; genus Persicaria; species Persicaria maculosa. The sequence goes on along the minus strand of OY998270.1, from coordinate 45,620,711 downwards.
CTGCCCAATATTGGTTACTGTTTTTTATCGGCGTTTTCTATGGATGTGATCGAGAAAAATTAAAACTTGAAGAAGGAGAAAGGAAACGCTCTCCTTTGGAGCCCTAAACCCCTCATACGGGAGTCCCTAAATCACATTCGGGAGCCTCTAAATCTCCTCCGAGAGCCAATAACCCGCCTCTCGGCGTGAGTAATCTCGGCTTCGGCCTCCGCTACCACCGACGCGCTAGTCTTCGGTTGTGGTGTTCTCCACCTTTGTAGTGGTGGTTCTCCTAATCCGAATCCCAATCATCTGTCTCGACCACCGCCGCGCTCTTGCATCCTCTCGCTTCCGGTTCAGTGTATCGAATCCTCGTTCATACATTCGTATTGGGGCTCTTTGATTTCTGGCCCCAATTCGACTCTACCTCTGTAAATCGGCTTCTTCATGCTCAATCGGTTTGAGTTTGGTTGGGTTTGGGGGTCCTGTTCTCCGTTCTCTCAATTTCGGCCTCCGATTGGGTTTTCTCAAAATCAACAACAATCAAACTGCATTGCTTTCAAAATGATACAAGGAGATGATCGATTTCGAACGGGAAATCTGTTCATCTTCCCAAATGAGAAGAAGAGGGGAAATTGAAATTACAAAGATAAAATATAATTACAAAAAATGAATTTGTGCTTGCTTACCCCAGATGATGACTCACAACAAGGAATTTGGGTTAGCACATGCATCAGCTAATAAAAGAATGAGAGACGGTGTGGATGGCCTTAGATTTCGTGAAAGGGGAGAAATTTGTGATCTGAATTCGCAAGATTATTACTGTGAAATTTGTGATCTGAACTAGAGAATGTTTTAATTAATGATTGAGAAGATGATGTTGTTGGTGGGGGATGCGTTGTGGAAGGGTTCCTTTGTGGGGCTTGCCACCTCCGGTTGCCGCTCGGTCTTTCAATTCCATTGTCTTCTGCAACGTTTTCCGGCCGACGTTCGGTCTCCTGTTGGCCTCGCTTGCAGATTTGCTCTCGTGCCCAGGTGGCCCAAATGTGAACTGGTTTGGCCCGTTTCTTTTGGCCCAAGGATTTTCCTTGGGCCCACAGCAACCCGGTTCAAATTAATTAAAAAAAAACAAAATATAATTGATCCTTAGAAATGGAATAAATTAAATAAGTTTAAAAGTATTAAATTATAATATTTAACTAAAATAAATAATTTCCAGTGGGGTTTGTGTAATTCCCGCTTGGGTTTCTGGTGCGTTCGGTTCAGGCGTTGTGTGGCTTTACTTTTGGCGTGACGAGACTTTCTTCTCCGTTTGATGGGGTTCTGGCAATCGGAGTCGGGTTAGACTGGGGCCTGGTATTGTGTATCGAGACGTCTCCTTTATCCGGAAGAATGGTTCCTTGGAGGTTCGTCTTGACTGCCCACATGTGACTCCTGATGTACCGCTGGCCTATGATGCTGCTTTTGGGTATTGCTTGACTCCGTCTTTCGTCTACGTCCTCGTCTTGTTCGGTTTAGTTTTGTTTTGTTTCGCTTTTGTAGAGTTATGGCTTGTATCTTGCACCAACTTTGTATTTTTATGTTTGTTTAGACGGTTATCCGACTTGTCGGTCCTCAAGGTTCAGGTATGTCTGACCTCGAATTTTTTCCTAATAAAAAAATGGCGGAAATGCTTGCCTATGCGGCTGTATGGTATGGACTAAAACGATAGCGTTTCAGACTAGGGTATCCACGAGTAGTTATATTTCTTAGCCACAACAAGGATGGTGATGCAGACGGGGGCAAAGGTGGGGTTATTGCATTAAAAAATGAGTTGCCCATCAGAGAACATTATCCTGCATGAGCATGACTCGGGAGTATGGATGCCTCCATGATAAGGTGGTCCAACACTCCTGGTGTCTAAATTATGGGCATGTGGTTTGATGGTTATCTATGGATTGACAATTTTTCCATTCCGGCAATAGTACGCAAATTAATTCAAACTATATTTAAACTTGTTTTTCTATATTTGAAATGTATAAACATGTAAAGCATTCAAATTCATAGGTGCACCTCATTGTAGTAATTTAATTGAGGAATTATTTGGGTAAATTGATTCTTTTGTGATGTGAGGGTTCATCCACTCGCCACACCATCTAATAAGTCTAATAATACTCTCCGTTCGAAATAACTATCGTTTACTATTTTTAAGATGATAAAAATTATAAAAAATATCCATTTTTTTTATAAATTTTTTTAACAATTTTGCACTTAATAATAATAACCATGAAATTATTGAAAACATTTATAAAAAATAGATGTTTTATATAGTTTTTATCATTCTAAAAAAGCGTGAATGAATAGTAAACGATATGTTTTGCCGAATAAAAAGAGTATAATATTCGGTTTTTAAAGGCATAGGATAACAGCTCTAATGTAGAAATATTTTTCAAATTTTAATTAATTTAGCTTTTCTCTTAATTAGATTTCTAGGGTTTGCTATTTTTTTTATAGAGGATCTTTCTTAACTTAATTTTTTATCCTATACCCTAAAAACACAGGATAAAAGACCGTTATATATTTAATTTTAAAATCAATTGATAATGAGAGAAATTATCTATTATCTTTACACATTTGATTTTATTTCTTTTTATTTGATATAGATGTAGATATTTTCAAACTATCATACAAAGCGTGCCTGACTAGTAAACAATATTTTCAAACTATTCTCAAATAATCTCTAGCTTCTATATACATTGGTTTTGGATAGGAAGAACATAAATGAAGTTTTTTAAAAGAGTAGTTGCCCATCCTTGTACATATGTGAACATCAACTGACACCGGTAGAATTTAACACAGTTGTTGATGTGTTGGTAGGTGTTCTTCAACTATTGAAGTTGGAAATGTTCAGGCCGGATCCCCTGCTCCACTCCGGTACTCCACTCGGTGCAACACAAAATTATATCAGGTATAAATAAATAAAAAATATATTTTTAGATTCTATACCCTTATATTAATATATTTATAAAATTTTATTATGAAAAATCATGTTTTAAAAAATAATAAAAATTATATTCTAAAAGAATCGATATTTTAATTATCTATATTTTTAAAACATGAATTTTTGTAATAAAATTTTATAAACATATCAATATAAGGGTATAGAATCTAAAAATATTTTTTTTAATTTTTTTTAATGTTTATTTGTACCTAAAATAATTTTGTGTTGCACCGTAGGAAGCACCGAGGGGAGTAGATGATCCGGACTGGGAAATGTTCGACCCCAAAGTTATGGGCTTACATCATTTTACATTATTTACAAGACAAGTGACACTACCAACGCCATATTAGTAAGTAACGGTCTACCTCTACTTTAAATATAACACAATCGATCATGGGCAGAAAATAGCTCACCAAATCCAACTTATTCCCATCCAAAATAACTCAACTCAATATATATTGACCCGAGAAGATACTATCCCAGTTTGATAGTGACTCGACATAAACTTGATTCATCCTGAACATGAAGAGTTTTTCAAATAATTTAAGCCGATAAAACTTAGTCAATGGCAGATCCATAAAAATTATTAGGGGGCGGCTAAATATTTTTTCATAGAATATTTCTTTTGTATGTAATATATATATGTATATATGAAAAATATTTTTTTTATTTAAATATGTTATAAAAAAACCATAAATTGGTGATTTAGCTAGTCATTTTTAATAGAAAAAATTAAGAAAAATAAAAATTATCAAAAAATGAGATTTATATATTATAAAGAATAATTTTTTATTTAAATATGTTATAAAAAAGTGTAAATTGGTGATTTTAATAGTCATTTTAATAGAAATAATTAATTAAAATAAAAAATTATCAAAAATGGGAATTGTTTATATCTATATTGTAAATAATATTTTTGGTTAAATATATTGAAGAAAATCTTAAATTTGTTATTTAATTAGGCATTTTTAAGTAGAAGAAAAATAGGAAAAACCAAAATTGTAAAAAAGTGAGATTAAAGGGTTTGAATCAATGACCTCAAAGTAATAAATACTCCTGATTATCAACTAAGCTAAGATATATTTGCGATTCTTTACTATTTTGGAGTATTTTAAGCATTTTTTCAACAAATTCTTCATATTATTCTCCAAAATATATAGGAAAACAATAGAAAAATATATTATCTTCTCTAAATTTACATCATTCTCCAAATTTTAAGAATGAAAAGGCTTTTATAATTCTTGCAGCTAAACCATTGCACTTGATGCAATGTTTTATATTGCATGCAGCTATTCATAAAGAGCTAGATAAAATCATCAAGAACTTCCTATGGAACAAATATCCTCGACACAAACCTCTTATTAGTTGGTTCGAGATTTGTAAATCTCGGCGTAATGGTGGACTCGGACTTCGCAGCTCTGAAGATATGAACATTGCATTACACTCATATGGAAGATTTTACTAGAACCCACTAATCCTTGGGTTATGCTTATTAAAAACAAATATCTTAAAAACAGTCAACTATCTGAATATACCTGAAAAGGACTGCCTCCTGGCAGTGGTCTAATCTCACCAGACTCCTACCAATATTTAAGGAAGGCCTAGCCTGACATATTGCCAATGGTTCCTACATTAAATTCTGGACTGACATTTGGCTCTCGAACACCCTGCTTATCAAGTTCGCCAAGAATCTAGACAATATAGACATAAACCTCAAAGTTTGCAACTTCATCAAGGATGATAAACAATGGGATGTATCTCTAATACAACAAAACCTACAAGACCAGCTAAACCCAGATATACTCTCACGTATCATTAAAACGCCCATTCCAACATCCATCTCCCATGATAGACTCTATTGGGGTACAAGCTCTAACGGCTGGTTCTCCACATGTTCAGCTGTTAATCTGCTCCATCAAAAGAAAAACCATGTCAAATATGATCTCTGTTGGATATGGAATCTCAACATCATACCTAAAGTCAAAGGCTTTTTGTGGCGCATTTCTAAAGACATCATCCTAACTGCGGCTAAACTTGCTTCCCGTGGTTGTGGATTCTCTTCTGATTGCCCTACTTGCCACCTTCATTTTGAAGATATCAATCATATACTGTTTGACTGCTCGTTCAGTCGCCAAACGATTTCTCTTCTGAAACCAAAGATAGCCCTAAGCATAATGAAATTTCATAATTTCGGCTCCTGTATCCATCAAATTCTAAATGAAATACGAAACGAACTTAAAACTTGGACTTCATTTTACTAATAACTGCTTGGTGAAGTATTTGGTACTTCAGAAACCAAGCCGTTTTTCACAACCAGGCACCAAACCCTAAAGTTATTGTAGAATACATTAAAGAACAACTTCTATTATGGAAGTTTTCCAACGATAACCATCAGAATAGCCACCACCACACTAAAAACAAACCCACTAAAAAGAGAGAAAAAGCTAAATGGACCAAACCACGGCCAGAGCATCTAAAACTTGATTTCGACGGAGCACTCTCAACTAATAACGAGGGTTCTTATGGATACATCATCTGAAATCATCTTGGAAACATCATCCATTGTGAAGTTGGGGCTTCACCCTTGTCCTCGGTCTTCGGCTGTGAGGCCTTTTCCCTCTGGAAAGGTCTTCTACAAGCTCGAAATCTCAAAATCGACAAACTCATCATAGAAGGCGACAATGTTGCTATCATAAATAGCATCAATCTGGGAACCTCCTGTCCTTGGGATTCAGAAATTATCATTTTTTACTGTAATTTTCTACTTCAAATGTTCCATTCTGTGACTATTACTCACATATTTAGAGAGGCCAATCGAACCGCGGATCTGTTATCACATTTCCAAGCCCCCTTTTCCTGTTTGATTACGCCACCTGATCAGGCTCTGTCTAATCTCATTAGTATGGATGCGCTTGGCTGATTGTTTATGTAATCAGCCAAATTCTTACTAGTTCAAAAAAAGGCTTTTATAATTTAATAAAATTAATATGTAGAATATATATTTTTAATTTTTGTAAAAATTTGGGAATAGTCCACATTTTTTTTGTAAGATAAGGTTTTAGGTGAGATCAGGCTCTGTTGGACCACCACCCAAGAGCATCATTGTGGATGATGAGATGAATTTCCCGATCGCTGAGGAAGGATGGCGCCAGATGTGACATGAAGAGTCAAGACATCTTATCTACAACACGGTTGACCTCTCGAAAGACATAAGTTATGGAATGGGACTCGAAATACCAAAAAAGGATGAGAACATTTGTCATGAGGATCTCAATCTCCAAGGGACAAGTCCAGGATCCTTTGATCACATTTACACTTGTGAGGTTGTGACTCTCTACCAGAATTTTGGATAAGCCAAGCTCCTTAGCCTTCGAAATCACTAGCTTTAGACCCCAAGCCCCTGCCATCAAAGCCGAGTCTCAACCACATTGCCCTCCTTCATCAGGGATCACTATGCCTTAGTGATCCCGATCGAATAATGAAACCAGTTGTCTATTTGCCTTAGTGATCACTAACTTTAGACCCCAAGCCCCTGTGGTTGAAACAAAATGTCTTCAATTTTGTTGTCTGGTAAGAAAGTATTTTTGATTTTTTGTACTATGGTTGTGGGAAGGATATTAGATATCTCATCAATTTTCCATCTGTGGTTGTTATCAATGAATCTTTCCACTTTGATATTTTTGTCTATTTGAATGTTTTGAAGTTGTCTACCTGCTAGCTGCTCCCCATCCAACCACCTGTTCTTCCAGAAATTGATGGTTTTGCCATTTTCTATTTTTTCAGATTAATCCTTCACAAAATTCTTTTGTTAGTTCCATAAGTTTGATCCATTGCCATGACGCATTTCCTTTTTTCCCCATATTTTAGGATATTTTTGTCTTTCAAATATTTTTTTCCAATTAGTTGTATCCAGGGGTTTTGAGGTTCAACTAGTATTTTCTAGATTAGTTTCATTTATAATGCCTTCATGTCTTTGGTTTTCTAGATTCTTGCTCCGCTATTGTCTTTTCTTTTGCATATCTTGTCCCACCTTATTAATGGAATAAGTTGTGTTCTTGTCTTTATGAAAATTCATTAAGAATGTAATGTTTAGCATTAGAAAATTGTATAAGTGCATTAGCTCTCCATTAGATGAGTTGTGTTCTTGTCTTATATAGCTTTCTTCGAAGGTTGATTTATTCACGCTTCCATTGATTATCGGGTAACCCAGATACTAACCTAGTGCATTCTGGCTTGTGATGTTGGTTGTGTTTTATATTACTTGTTTATATCCCATCGATACTTTGGGTGTGGTTTGGAATGCCAATTTACGGATGTTGACTAGTTGGTCTAAGATGGCGTAGTATTCATCAATAATATTCTTAATTGTTTGATCGGATTCTTGGTTTACTTTGGCGAAGATCATCATATCATATGCGAATGACAGGAAGGTGATTTTTGGTCTCATTCTAGTAATATTGAATTCGATTATGTCTTTCATCTGGTTACTTACTATTTTTAATTTTCTAGCCAGTACTTCTACTCCTATGATGAAAAGTAGGGGGTAGTGGATCTCTTTATCTAATTCCCTTCTTAGGTTTAAAGGGTTTTGTTGGTCCTTTGTTAACGAGGATAGAGAAAGAAACTATTTTAACACATTGTTCAATCCATGTTCTGAATTTTGCACAAAAAACAAATTTCTCAAGGACTTTAAATAAGAAAACTCAGTCTACTCTCACGTATGTCTTTTCCATGTCAAATTTGATTGACATCCAATCATTCTTTCCTTTTTTTTTACTTTTAAATGTGTGGAAGATTTCGAGGGCTATCAACACATTGTTTTGTATTGCCCTCTTCGAGATAAATGTGCCTTGAAGTGGTTGGATGAGTTTTTTTTTCAATATTGGTTTCATTATATATACAATGATTTTTGCAATTGTCTTATATATTGTTGTGCATATACTGATGGGTCTAAACTGATTTGTTGTTCTTGGGTTCTCATTTTTTGAGATTAATGTGATAAATGTATGGTTAATTTATTTTAGGATTCTGCCAGAGTGCAAGAATCCTTTGATGACTTTTATTACTGTTGGGTCGATGATGTCCAAATATTCTTGGTAAAATTCTACAGTTATCTTGTCCGGTCCTAAGGATTTGTCTTTTGACTCTTTTCTAATGCTAAACATTACATTCTTAATTTCAATATTGGTTACAATTTTTGTCAATTCAAAGTTTTCTTCCTCATTTATTTCATTATTTATTAGTTCTAGATATTCATCTAAAAGTTGCAGGTTGATTCCTTGTTTCTTAAATCTTCAAACAAAATCTACTTAATTTCAACTTTTATATTCTCTTCTCCAATTATCACATGACCTTCTTGGGTACGAATTTCTTTAGTTCTTTTCCGACTTCTTCTTCTAGAAGCTACCCTATGGAAGTATCCAGAATTTGTATATGATAGCAAGGTGTTGAGCTTTGGCTCCTTAGCTCTAGTATTGTTTATGAAACATCAATATGTTATCTCTTTTGTCTTTGTATGTCACATTAAGTCTGGTTTGGTTGGATTTTCTTTTGAATTTCTAATAATTGCTCATCTCTTTCTTTAAGTTGTCAAAAAATGATACCGAAAGTTTTTTTGTTCCATTCTTTTGTTTTTCTATTGAGGTTTTGCGTTTTCTTAACTATGTTCCATCATGTGAAACCCCATAAATTGAGGTCTCTATACTTGTTGTACTATGTTTCTATAGTATTTTCTCGTTGTCCATATTTTTTCGAATTTAAATGGTTGCGCTTGATACCGTTCCTGGTTATCAAGCTCTGTAACAATATGACAATGATCAGATGACGTAAATGTGTGGTTTTTTTAGTGTTTGGGTACCAATTAATGATTTGTTCTTGTACTAGTCTTCGATCTAATTTTTCAATGATGTTATTAATTCTAGTTTTATTTTTCCTTCATGTGTATTTATTTCCATCTATTGGGATATCATGTAGGTTGGAATTGTTCTATAAGTTGGTGAGGTAGATAAATCTATTTAGGTGTGGTGAAATTCCACCACCTTTTTCACTACTGCTTTCGATTTCATTTATGTCGCCCATAATGACACATGGGTAACACATGCTTTGGACATATGCATGTATTCTATCCCAGAATGTTGGTTTATCTGTTTCATGTGGAGGCCCATACACAAAGAAGACCGCAATGGAGATGTTTCTTGTATTGTTATCGTATTTTATCATTACAAATCTCTGATCAATGTGTATGAATTTAATTGTTTCATTTTATAGGCTCTTGCTTTTCCAGAGAATGCAGATAACTCTAGCACGACCTATTGCTAGGGCCCATATCATATAGTCAAAAATCGATTTTTTTCCATGTTGTTTCAGGGGGTGGTGTTTCCGTTTTTGTTTCTAATAGTGTTATTATATATTTGAACATTTTCAATTTTACAAAATGAGTCAATTTCTGTCCAACGGTTCTTCCCACTTATTCCACATGTATTCCATGTGCTAATCTTCATATGGAACTACTATGTTTTTGGCCTTTTTGTTCTTATTTCTAGTCCAGTTATTATGTTGTTTTTGTGCTTGTTTTGGAGCTAGTTCATCCATCTTGTGAGAGGTGGTTGATATGCATGTTTTCCGCCTTTCTTTGGATGGTTCTGTATGTTTCACTGTTCTTCTTATCTGGGTTAGTGTAAATGCATATATTTTTTTTCAATCACATTCAAATATCCTTCACTTAGTTTGGTCAATCAAACTTGAGTTGTAATTAAACTGAACAAATTAAAGAAAGACACTCCCGTTCCAAATGAATGGGGAATTCAACATAGTTTATGGAATCAATTTTAACAAAGGATACAAGGATGATCCTTTCAATCCATAAATTGGGGTTGTCCCCAAATATTATAGGCTTCTTATTTTTTGATATAGTCTTCTCCATGTTCATTTGTCTCATTCTTTTTCGATGTCTCCTTTGTTCAATAGTTGTGCTCTTCTTCTTTTTTCCTTTCAGTTCTTCTTTGTTTTTTTTTTCTTATTTTTAGTTATCCTTTTTAAATTTATTCTCGTTCTTGGTTTTTGGAGTCCAATTGTATGCATCCTTTTTTGTTTGTTTTGTATGCATCCTTTTTTGCTAATTTGGATTTGAAAGGAAGAGCATTAGGGTTATTTCACTATTGCCAGACTCCTCTTCCCTTGCTCTTTTGATTATTTATTCTCCCTTTCTTTCTTTTTTTTTTCTTGATGCTTCCTTTTAGGATGAGAGTGAAAAAACAATCATTTGTCAAGTATATGTTTTATGATCCTAATCTTATCAATAAGTACTATTTCATTGTAAACTTGTGTCGGATCATATTTCTTGTGCTTTCTTTGTTCCTCTGTTATTGTGTTCAGGTAGAAAATTTTCTTATACTTCTTGTTGGTTATATCATTCACTCGTTTTTTTCTTCAGTTCATCTATCTTATTATAATCATTTTTCATTTCTTTGATTTTATTGTTTCATATAGATTTATCAAAGGGCCAAGCCAAAAACAAAAGGGGATCATTCCTTCCAATTTCCATTCCACCTCAATTTATTAAATACAATATTACGATAGGTAGTCATGAAACAACCACCATGTTCTGGCAACTAATTCATAATCTATTTAAGATAGTACGACTAGTAAGAGACTCATCAGATTTTTTTGGAGCGAAGACTGGTCAAATTTTTTATAGAATAAAAAAGCTCCAAGTTCAGATTGATTAAGCTAAAGCAAAACTGATCATAGATGTTTTGTAACACATAATCTGTCATAAGAGGTTCTGTTCTCTCATTTGTAGAAACATGGCTAGTTTTCTAGAGAATGATCCTATAGTATACAAAGGCACATCCTGCCCCCTTTTCCATATCTCATAAAAAACAAAAAAGCTAAATACACCTGTAATTTTTACAAGATACACCAGTAATGTTAGCAACTTGTTGCAGAGTGGGTTTCGTAAGGAGTTGCGGAATGCATATGGGTAACCGCAGCAAACACATCCTTAAGGGAAGTTGAAAAGACTTCGCAACACGTTAAAGAACTAAGTCCCCAACAAGTTGTGGAATTCATCGTCTTCTTTGAGACGCTCTTACGAGAAGGTGAAAAAATTTAAGACAAAAAAAAATTAATATGGGAACATTCATATTTATTTATTTACAAATAAAGAATAAAAAAACATGCTACGCAACTTGTTGCGTAACATGGAGCTTTTCGATTTTTTTTTTCTAAAGTATGGGATTATGGGAACCATTCTTAAAAAAAATCCGCAACATGTTGCAAAGTAAGGTTCGCAACATGGTGCAGACATTTTTTCACCCCCTTGGGTTCTGTTTAGTTACATATTGAACCTATTCCGCAACATATTGCGGAACCCATTCTACAACCAATTGCGGAGTTTAGCAAGAGTACAGAGCCATAAAGTAGGACAACAGGTGAGGAAAACTCATATAAAAGGCGGGGCTTGGACAAGCGCCAAACGACCAAAAACCACCAACGACGTCGTCAAACGACCAGAACCAACCATCTCCAACTCAAAATCTCCTTTTTCCTTTTCTTGTAGTTTGGACCTCCTCCTTCATTCGATCTCCTGCTCCTTTCATGGTTTCTTTCCCCCAAGATTTCTTCTCTTCTTGGCCATCCTCCATGGCTTTTTTTATCTTTTCTTAGCTTGAGCACATGTTTTTAGTTAACTGGCTCTGTTAGTTTTTTTTATCAACTGCACCTTGGATGGATTTTTGAATCGATTGGGGGTGTTTAGGGTTCGAAATTGTTTGATTCAGGTTGTGATCTTCGGTTCCGATGGGGGAAGGTTTATTGATCGAGTTTATGGTGATGGCGCGCACTGGAGTGCTTTCTCTGGTTAGGGTTTCCTGTGAGAGAGAGCGTTTAGTCCTTTCATTTCTTCTATCCCAAAATTGGGAACAGTTGCCCTTGATGGGGTGGGCCAGTGGTGTAAAGCGAGGGGAGGGGTTAGGAGGTCCCGGGTTCAAACCATACCTCCACATTTTTCATTGAGTGAAAATCCAAGGTTTACCTTACTGAACCAATGGGTCGAGTCGGTTGGTGCAAGCCAATTTACCTGGTGCGTGGCTATTATTAGTTGGGTCACACATCCGGATTTTACCATCAAATAGTGAGTTTTCTCATCATAAAAAAGGGAATAGTCTACGTAAACCTAACCATTCAACTAAGTAGCTATTAGTAGTTGGTTTCGTTGTTTTGTAGAGTGCGTTTGCCTGAGTTTGCATCATTATGTATTATTGTATGTTAGGTTTTTAGACGGTTCTCTCGTTTGCCGGCCTAGCCGACTCTCGAGTTTCAGATATATCTGAACTCGAATTCTTATCTAATAAAAAATAGTAACTATTAGTAATTCACTTTTATATTTAGACGATTTTCGTTTGCCGATTCATCGGTCAATCGAATCCTTAATTAAAATAAAAAACTACTGAGTAGTAGTTTACTTTAAATTTTTGGATAGGTTAAAGCAAGCCCATCCCACAACGTCAGGGTGGGCCAAACACTATCCACTAGACTTTATGATAATTTGTCGCTACAACAGTAAAAGGTACGTTTGGACACAACAACTATAATTAGATATACTCGATCTCTTTTATATATCTCTTTTATATAATATATATATATAAAAAGTCGACTACCTTATCACTTAACAAAGTCGTAGCAATATTTATATAACACATAGCCGTTGGCCAGTTGTAGAGATAAATGACCTTCTTAAAGGCCCCATAGGTTTTAACATTCCACGCTACGGAGTAGAAGATAAGCAATTGACTTAGATATCCGGGTGTAAATCGTCTGTCCCCGATCCTGTCCCCTCTCACAGAAATCCCATTTTTTTTTAATTCTTTTATTCCTTTTATTAATTTAATTTACTTTTTATTTTTCTTTTAAATTGGGGTTTGTGAGGGGAGGGGGTTGGAGGATAGGAGGGGGGACAAGGTTGAGGACAGGGGATTTGGCTCCTTAAATATCCTGCTCTTAAATTATTTTCTATCAACTTATTTTTATCTTATTCCTGTTGCCATTAATTTTCATAAAATTTACTCCCTTCATTTATATCTATGTTAAAACCATCCATCCAACCGCCATGTAGAGCTGACAATACCCGACACGATTCGAGAAAACCGATCAGATTGATTCAACCTGAACCCGTCCGACATCCAATAATTGAAAAAAAAGTTTGGATCCGAGACCGACCGACCCGATCCGAGTTAAGCCCGAACATGAAAGCAATCCGAACCCAATAATAACCCGAACTCGATTATATCCGAATGGACCGACTCGAAATCAACCCGAAACCTGAAATCGCCCGACCGGAACATATCTAAAACCCGAAATTACCCAAACCCGATTATACCCGACACCCGAAATAACTCAAACCCGATTATATCCGAAACCAACAAAAATCTGAGCATTTTCCCTAAAATTCTCAAAACAACCTATGTATTTGATTACTTAATAATGGATGGTAATATTATGATGCATATAGTATAATTAAATATAATTTTGTACTCCCTTCATTAAAAAAGTCACTTTTTAGCATTTTTTTAAGACGCTAGAACTATATAAATATCAAAATTTGATTATTTTTATAATTTCGTAGTTATGAGTAATATGTATGAAATTAATATTAAAAAATAATATTTTATATAATTTTGACTTTTTAAAACATGTTCGAAAAAGTGAGAAGACTGTTGTGATATTTGTTTAAGAATTGATTTCGTAGTTTACAAAATTTTGACATTTTAACGAATGTAGTATTGATTAAGAATTGATAAATATTAGCTTAACATATAGAAGGATAAATATCTCATAGGTAAAAAAAATCAAATAAATTTGATTTGTTTTATCCAATATGTTTCTTGCGAGTTCGATTTGACTGAACCCAATTCAACCAAAACCGTTGTGACCAAAACCTAATTCACCCAAACCTGTTTAGACCGAAACCTGATTCACTCGAACCCATTTAGACCGAAACCCGATTCACCCGAACCTGTTTAGACAGAAACCCGATTCGCCTGTACTGAATAGGACCCGAAAACCCGATTGTATCCGATAAAATAATGCCTAAATAAACCCAACCCAAACCCGATTAGGCCCGAATTTTCATTAGACCCGATATCAACCCGAGTCCGATATGACTGATACCGAATAACCCGACCCGAACCCGACACGACTCGCCCGATTGCCACCTCTACTGCCATGTATCATCTTCCAATGCAAAAATATTTTAGGTAATTTCATATTTATTTTTTTATATCTATATATCTATATAAATATACTTTTAAAATAGAATATTTTCGTCTCTCCTTAAACCCCTCTTTTTCACCAATCAAGTTTTTTCTCCCTTCTTTATTATTTATTTCCTTTAATTTTTTTTAATTTTTCCTTTTATCTCTTTAAATCAATTACATTTTTCTTTTATTTTTAACATATTTACTAACTATTAGCTTGATTGAAACCAATCACATTTTTCTTTTATTTTTTAACACATTTAATATATATATATATTCTTAAAATATATATATATTCTTAAAATAAAGTGTTTACTAACGAGAAGAATCTTTATTAAAATTATTAAAAATAATTCTTCTCGTTTAAATTAGTATATATAGATTTTTAAAATACTTATATGATAACGATTTTTACAATTTTTTACTTTATTTATCAATTGTAGCTTTTATATTTTGTATTAAAGTTTTTAAATATTTTATTAAATTTATCACATTAATTTTATATATTATTAAATTTTTATTTCATTAAAAAATGTGTAATGACACGGGACTATACTTTAATGTAGGGATTTTAATCAATCATGAATTACTAATTTGTGATTTAGTGTGTTTGATCTTATCTATTAAGATTTGTTCGTTTGTTACGTAACCAATATTCTATTTTTTTAGGAAAAACCAATATTTTGTTATTATATTTTCACCTATAAAAGAATCTTTTTTTAAAAATATTCAAAATTATTAATTTGTGATTTGGTGTGTTTGATCTTATCTATTAAGATTTGTTTGGTTGTTACGTAACCAATATTCTTTTTTAGGGGAAATCAGTATTTTGTTCTTATTTTTTCAACTATAAAATAGTTTTTTAAATAAATATTCAATAACTAGGATATTGCTAAAAAAACTTATATGATTTTCTTGATTCGGATATTATTATCCTAACTAGAATGTTTTTAAAGGGGTATTTATCTATTTTTTTTGGCCTAATGGATATTTATCTATTAGTTGTTGTAGGTTATTTAATCAAGTCTAAAGTTTGAGATCGTGTTTCATTTCCTCGGTCACTAAAATTACATTGCTTCTTCCCAACTTTCTCTTGCATTTTACTATTAGATTTCTATTTTGTTTTGCTTTGTTTTTGTTAATTTGATTTTATTATTGTTCTCGAAAGATTAATCTTTGTCTTCAAATTTTTTGCTTGGTAGAGTTATCATTTAGTTCTCACAAATTTGATTTTTTTTTTTGTAATTTGTAGGTGTTTTCGATTACACTTTGCAACTTATATTTTACCGTTACACGTCTTTTGTTGACTGTACTCCTAATCAATGACTTCAGTTGAATGTCCTCCTTATCAAGGAATAACGATAGATAATTATTACATCATTCTCTTTCACGTACATGATTATTTATTGTCTCACCTTCATATATAATTTCAATTATTCTACACCAATTTCTTTGCCTAACAATATTGCTTTTATTTTCTATCGCTATCATCAATTCATGTGTTAATTTGAGTTTTTCTTTTAATTTATGAGTCTTTTTATCGAATCTCCCCTCACATTTCAATTTCTCATAAAAAAAGATTTAAACTTTAAACTTACAGCTTACCAATTATTGCTCATCTCTAGCAACTTGAATGTCTTATTTTGCTTTTACAAATCTATATATTTATATCTTATTTATGTGTGATCACTATCATCAATTCATATGATAATTTGAGTTTTTCTTTTAATTTCTATAAGTCTTCTATTGAATCTCCTTGCATTTTAATTTCTCACAAGAAAAGGATTTAAACTTGCCAACGGCTTACCTATTATTGAACATCTCCATCAATTTGAATATCTTATTTTTCCTTTTCAAACCTATATATTTATATCTATATATTTATATATAAACTTTAATTTCCTTATTATATGAAATCTACAAATATACTCAGTTAAAATGATGCAATAATCTTTTAATGCAAATATACTCAGTTAAAAAAAATTTATTTTCAGAACATATTTTTAACTAATATCATTTATTTATTCAAATCGCCCTTAAATTTTATTATATATAATTTCTTATTTTTTGGAATTTTAAAATGAATATAATATCTAACTAATCTATTTTTTTTAATAAACTGCCCTTAAATTTTAGTATATATAACTTTGTTTATTTATTTCATTTTGTTAATGATATTTTGATTTACATTATTCCTATAATGTAAATTTCAATTTTGACAATTTTCCTATATATCAACTTAAACTATCTAATTCAAAATCAAATTTCAACATCGATAATATGATCATGAAGATTTGTGATCCATTTAATTAAGCAATTCTTAGTGATATGTAATGGTAATGAAAGTTTAAAGATTGTGTGTATATATATATATATATATATATATAGACGTCGAACACAATATTAAAGTAGAGAAATACCCGCACAAGGTGCGGGTTACCGAACTAGTTATTTTTATACACATAAGCATTTAAAATATTAGATATCGATGGTGTCTGATAAGTCGAGAGATCAAAAGAATTGGCAAAGATATACTGCTCATCTGAAAAAGCACACGAAGGTAAAAACGAACATGGAAGAGATTTGAACACATATGAGCATAACTATAGTCAAACCGATCCAATATAAAGACGAGAAAGACCCAGTGATAAAACTCCGAATAACGAAAATACGGGGAAACAACAAGTCACCATGGCGTTCCACCGCCGTAGAGACGAGAGAAAAAACCCATTATCTCACTTTAAAAAAAACCAACAAAGTTACTAGTTTCTGTTCGGTAAAACATGTCACTTTATTAATAATGCACGTTTTTAAGGGGATAAAAACTATATAAAATATCTAGTTTTTTAATAAATTTTTTTTAACAATTTCGTAGCTATTATTAATAAGTACAAACTTGTTAAAAAAATTTATAAAAAAATAAATATGTTATATAGTTTTTATCATTCTAAAAAAGCGTACATGAATAGTAAACGACATGTTTTGCCGAACGGAGGGAGTATCGTTTACTACACTTCTTTTTACTTTATCGAAAACTACAACTAACAACACAATAATCAATGACATTTTCATAAAATAAAGTCCAAAATACTTAAAATGACATTTTTTTAATAAAACTAAAACTCTAAAATGATATATTTTAACAAATGGATAGAATAAAGTACTATATATCAAAGCAAATTTAGTAGATTCAAGAAAAAAAACAATTCAACCGTATCCTTCTCATTGCATTTCAATTTTTGATAAATTAAATTGATGCTGAGTATTAAGTTGTTTTACTGGAAAAGTGAAAGTATTCATTCATCGTGTTATCCGTTGATACGAAACCTTGATTAAATTAGGTATGGGAAATACAAGTGGGTCCAATTGGTGTGTTATTTCTTGTCTAAATGATCGAAATGTGTGTGATCCATATCCTAATGAATAGTGAATAGATAATAGTGATGATGGGTATGGAGAAGAAGAAAAAAAGGGAAATTGCGAGGGCCGGACGTGGACAAACCATGTGACGTGCTGCTGTGTGCGTTAGGACTACCCAATTTTGCCTGCATTCAATCATATCTTAACACAATTCAACTCATTTTTAAATTTTTTTTTTGAACCTGAAAAAATTTGGCTAAGACGGGAGGTCTTACTAATCAAGAGCATCCTGACGGATTAGATATGAAAGCTAGGAGTCGTCAGGGATGGACGGATCAGAAAAGTCAAGGTAGAGGTGCGTTATGCAATCAGCAACTCGATTGGCTTTCCTATACATGTGACGAATCTTAATAGTAGCAAAACAACTCAAATAGAAAAGAATGTCTGATATGAGCAATTCGATCTCCAGAGGGAGGACCATAAACCTTTGAGATAATTAATAATAGTGAGATTGTCCACTTCAATAAAGAGATGGTTAATGTGTAGATCAGATGCAGCTTGGATGCCTTTCCAAAATGCATAGCATTCAGCTCCAATGACTGAGTTCAGGGGAAAAGCACCATCCCCAGAACTGATCAAGATTCCTGTTGGATTTGGATTATGAAACCGAAGCTACCTTGACTCGTGGAAGACAAAGTTTGATCAAAGTTTAGCTTATGGTGCTTATCTGGGGATTTGGACCAATTGGTCTTAGGTCTGGTCTTGTTTTGTTTATTGCTACCCAAACAAGGTGTAATCTCCTCATCCAAAGATTTAGCCTTTGTCCAGCTATAAATTTGGCTATTCGTATATGCAACAATGGTTCTCGGATCGGGCCTTATATTTTCAAAAAGGGTTTTGTTCCGGAAGAACAAGATACTCCACCAAGTCGGTGCAACCGTAGTGAAGTTTAGTTTCCTCATATCATCTTTGATATTGTTTAGTGTTATGTTGACATCTTGGATCCATCAAGTGTATGGCCGCATGTGTGATAGGACAATCTATCAGGAGATGTGGAAGGTCTTCGTAGCTAGAGTCACAAAAAGGGCAGTTTGTAGGGATACCAACCCCTCGACTAGCCGGTTTGACTGAAGTTGGGATGCCATTTTTTGAGACTCGCCATAGAAATTCCTTTATTTTAGGAAGAGTTTCTGCCATATTCAATTCAGGTCCAATCGGCTATGTTGTTTGGTGTTGTGGATTATATCGATAACTGATTTAGTAGAGAACCAACCATTAATGCTCCACCTCCAGTAGAGTCTATCTTGGTGTATGTTTTTGGGGATTGATGTTTGTAGGATGGAGGTAATGGTGTTATCGTCAATTTGATCTTTAACGAGATCGTGAAGTTTTTGTGCATTCCAGGATTTGTCGTTTTGAATGGAAGTAATGGTGTTATCGTCAATGTTTGATATGTCTTTTGCGATTGAAATAAGTGGAACCTCACCAAACCAGCAATCTGTCCAGAAATTAATAGCCTTTCCATTATCAATAGACCAGGGAATACAATTCTTAAAAATGGGGATAATAGCTTGTCTAGAAATTAAGAGCCTTTTCGTTTGTATTGAAGGATGTGCTGTTGTTTGAGGTATTTTTCTTTGATGATCATGACCCAATGGTTGGTTGGTTCAACTAGAATTAGGGCTTTTACCTGAGCCGAACAATTCAGGCTCAGCTCGGGTTCAGCTCGAGAAAGCTCGGCTCGAGCTCGTTCGTAGGGGGGAAATGAGCCGAGCTTGAACATATTTTTAGGCTCGAACCGAGCCCGAGCCGAGCTCGGAAGCTCGGTACAAGAAATTACTAAAATGCCCTTAGTGTTATTAGATATAAGGAGTTAGGGTTTCTCAATTCTCAAGGCCGGCCGCTCTTGACTCAAGGAGTTAGGGTTTCTCAGTTCTTCAACCTTCCTCCACCCACTGCTCAAATCTTCGAGCACTGGCAAGGGGTATCCTTCCGGTGAGTTTGGCGTGGATCTGGCCTGGTCTGACGGTGGTGTGGCTGGATCTTGCCGGATCTGTTGCTCTCTTGTTGGTGCTACTTCTCCGCCCTCGGATCTGGTCGCTTACTCCCGCTGGTGCTACTTCTCCGAGCTCGGATTAGGTGCCGCCGGTGAACAGTAGCCAGTAGCAGCGCATGCGAACAGCAGCAGCACAGAGACGTCGTTGTCTTCTCTCACTCGTCCTCCTCGACTCGTCCTTCTCGCTCACGGCTCGTCCTCCTCGACTCAGACTCGTCACACCTCGAGTCCCCGACCAAGTACTTCTTCATCTTACTTCTTAGATCTATCCCAGATCTCTCTCGAATCTCACTCTCCCAGATCTCTCTCCCTCGACCATCTTTCTCAAGTCTTGATTAGGTTAGGAATTTTCACTCTCTATCCCAAATCTCTCTCTCTCTTTCTCTCTCTCTCTCGAATCTGACATCTCTCGCAGATCTTGCATCTCTTGCAGATTTGGCATCTCTCCCAGATCTATTGCTGCTTCTTAAATCTGTAATTTATTTTGTTGTTGTTCTATTGTTTCTTGAATCTGTAATTTTGAATTTTACTAAATCTTATACTTAATGCAAGTGGGTTTATGACATTGAATTTGTTTTGGCTAGATTTATGCCTTACGTTTGCTGGATTATTGCTATAATTTTCCATGGCAAAATATATTTTTTTTCGTGCTAAAGTTTATATGAGGATTAGGTTAGTTTCAATGGTGGATCTAGGGGGCTCGCTGTGGCAACTATCAATTGAGCTTTGAAATTAATGCATAAATGAGCCAAACGAGCTGAACAAACGAGCTTGGACAACGAGCTCGAATGAGCTTAGACTTGTTCTTTCGGCTTGATCAAGCTTAAACAAGCCGAGGTCGAACATGTGTTTGGGCTCGCGAGCCGAGCTTGAGCATTAAAAAAAGCTCGTGTAAAATTTAGGCTCGAGCTCGGCCCGACTCGTTTTCTATTTGAGCCAAGCTTGAACATATCGAGCTCGGCTCGTTCGGCTCGAATATCACCCCTAACTAGAATCTTCCAGATTAATTTTAGTTGAAGAGCAGTGTTCATATCTTCGGAGCTGGGAAGGCCAAGACCCCCATTCTTCCTGGATTTACAAACTTCGAACCAACTAATCAATGATTTATGCCTTAGGTATTTATTTCAAAGGAAATTCCTTTTTATTCTATCGACAAGGGGATCATGAAGCACTACATTAAATATAGAGGTTTAGTGGCCAAGGTTGATTTAATTAGTGTGTATCGGCCTTGTTTAGAAAAAGAGTTTCCTTTTTATTTATTGAGTTGTTTTTTGTTTATCTTAAAAAAATCACTGAATGAGGCCTTCATGGCCCTTCCAATGATGATTGGGCAGCCCATATATTTACCAAGATTGGTTGTAAATGGGATCCCTAATTCACTTTGAATGATTTTTTTAATGCGTGTGCTTGTGTTTTTAGTTGTTTGGTAAAATGATTTAAGTCTATTGATTTTCTGTCCCGATAAGGTATAATATGTGTGTAGTACTTTATTGATTTGGTCGCATGTCTTTTTTGTTGAAGTAGCGAAGATAAAGATATCGTCAACAAAGGCTAGATTTGAAT
This sequence comes from Persicaria maculosa, assembly GCA_963922045.1. Taxonomy (NCBI): domain Eukaryota; kingdom Viridiplantae; phylum Streptophyta; class Magnoliopsida; order Caryophyllales; family Polygonaceae; genus Persicaria; species Persicaria maculosa. Next base: position 45,599,518 of record OY998270.1, on the reverse strand, counting down.
CCTAACCCCCGGGCAAGTGATCGAAATCCCTAAATGACTCTTAGGTAGTTGAGATTCATGTTGAAGTCCCCGGGCAAGAACTTTGGAGAGGATCAAGAATAGGTACGGGGAGAGATGGTCACCTTGTCGTATGCCTCTTTTGAGTGGGTGAAAAGCTCATTAGGCTCATTGTTTACCAAGACATAGTAGAAAATTGTGGTTAGGCATTCTCGTATCCAGTTTACAAAATGTGGGAAGAAATCAAATTTGTCAAGGATAGTGAGTAAGAAGTCCCAATCACCCATGTCAAAAGCCTTTTCCATATCAAATTTGACAGTGGAGAGAGAGACCCTAGCTTGTGTTTGTATACATTTGATTTAAGTTTTTATGTTTCTTCTTCTAGTTGCAATTCATTGAAAATATTTTGTCTTTGCGTCAATAGCCCCAATGTGGTTTCTTTTAGCTCTTTGAACCCATTAAGTTTTTAGGAAGTTGATCTGAGTAGCATGGTTTTTGGTTTGTCATTTATGCTTTTCGTCAAGGCCTGAATCATAGATAAGATAAGAGTAGTTTTTGTAGGTCCTGAAGATCCCTTTCAACAAAGGAAATTTGGCAGAAAATATTACCAAGTGTTTGTTTGCTCCAAATTTTACTTTTCTTTTTTAGTTCTTGTAATTTTTTTGGTAAGTTTGTATAGTTGAGAACCTGGGTAGTTAGTTCGCCAAGCGTCCTTAACGATGTTTTCTTAACCTTTTCGGTTGGTGCAAGCCATCTCAAATTTGAAAGGTTGGAGTTTGGGCTGTTGGTTGTTGCATGATTCAATCGTGATTTGGGAGTGGTCAGATCTTGTAAACGCGTGGTTTTTTTGTGGCTAAGTTTGAGAAAGAATTGAGGAACCAATTATGAACTAGCATTCTATCAAGTTTTTCAAAAGTGTTATCATCATCAAAGTGTCTCTTTGCCTAGGTGAAACGGTTGCCAAAGGATGGGATGTCAATTAGGTTGTTGTTTGCAATAAATTATGTAAGTCTAGTGAATCTAGTAGAGGGAGGCGTGGCTCCTCCCAGCTGATCTGTCGGGTCTAAAATGTCATTTAGGTCCCCGATTACCATGAAGGAACAAGAGAGAGAGCCTAGAATGGAAGAAAGAAATGCCCTAAAACAGATCTTTTTCTTTTGGGTTCGGTGGGGGCATAAACGAATAATATAGAGATGGAAATGTTAAGGTGGTTGTTTGTGTATTGAATTTGTATAATCCTTGTGTCGGAGTAGCTTACTTCGATAGTTTCGTTGTTTAAATGCGTCGATTTCCAAAGAAGGTAGATCTCACTAGAAAGCCATTGCAAGGGGAAGAAATGAATTTTGTCAAAGCCAGGCTTTTGCCAGCAAGCTTCAGACAGTGGATCACGATTCTTTATTTCTGCTAGAGCTAATACTTGTATACATTCAGATCTGTAGGTAGCTTCTATTTGTGTCCATATGTTTTTCCTAGCTAAATCTCTAATGTTCCAGTACCTAATCTTCATGGATAACCTTTTGAATTCAACTCATCTTAGATTGTTAGAGGATACCTTGTACGTCATTTTAATTGATATTTTTATATGTATGTGATGACTTTTTATAACTTCATATTTTGAGATCATATACATTATTCTAGAATTACACTTAAGCAATGAATACAAATTTTGTTGCCACTTGAATATGATTGGTAGGTTTGGCATTATACAATAATCACCAGGGAGAGGCGGCTAGCTTGAAGCGCACCCCCCCCCCCCAATTTTTTTAGGTATTTAATTTTGGGAATTAATAAGATATGTAAAAAACCAATTTGCAATAGGAATTGAGGTAAATCCATATGCACCGTGCACCTCCTTGAACACGAGGGGACTTCTCCTCATGATGTGATCGGCGAGATTCTACTTCTACTACCAGATCAAAATCTCACTGACCGTGAACCAGGCTTAACAAGAGCATTTGAGAGTTGGAAGTCGAGGCGCGCGAGTCAGTATGGTTGAAAAGCTAAGGAAGCAAAGTTAGCAAATTATTGCGCTGACTGCGGACCATTGTTACTGAGATCAAGTAGAGCGGAAGACTTCAGATGATAAGGCTGGACTGAGTTACGCGGTGAAATTATCATCCACGCACCATTATCTGGGCTGTTGCCAGAGATCTGAGTATCGTACTAACCAAAGACCTTTCCTTCCATTCGAGATGACTTTCTTTCAAGGAGAGACGTAGATGAGGTGTCGGTATATTGACCGTAGATGAATACCTGTGAGCATGGTTATCTGTCGTTTAAACCAAACATTATCTATGAGAGCCGAGGAGTCCATCGGTGTCTATGATATATGGATAAGATTAAGGGTTCCAATTACACATCCGAATCCAACACTTTGAGAGTGGAATTTCAAGGTTTGATCGCGGACGCATCAAGTCGATCCACGGAGCAATCGTACAATGACTTATGGGAGATTTTCCATGCTGAAAACAGTCGCGGACCACCACTTGAAGAATGAAAATCACGGAGTTAGAGGTTGCATGTGCAGAATATACTTTCCATATTGGAGTGTCCAAATCTATCTTTTATCCAGAACTTTTATCTTCTGTCCAGTTCTATCTCGAACTTTAGGAAAGTTCTATCTTCTAGCTTTCCGATATAGTTTTTTTATTTATTTTAGGATTATCTTTAGATGGGGGTTAGCCCTATAAATAACGCCCTTAGGGTTGAGTTAAAAAAAAATAAAATCACCATTATCATCATATCATAGAGAGAGTTTTAGAGTTTTATTTGGTGTTTGAGTGAAAGGTTAAGCGTTGTTTGTTGCGAGTGAATGCTTATTTTCAGGTTTTTATCCAATTGAAATTTCAATTTATGTTTTCTTCTTTTCAAAGCATGTTTCTATTTACCATGAGTGAGTAGTTTTCTTTTCTTCTAATGTTGGGGTGAGCCCAGCAATAGACATGTGTGTGAGTTGATGAATCCATGATTATGTGATGTTCTTATCGTTTACCTATGTGCTTAACCTTTGACGAAAGTCATAAGGAATTATTTGTTGCAATTAACTTGAAGAATGAGATTGTTAACTTAGATGGTAATTATGGTTTTATAACGAGAGTTAAAAGATCCTAGTTAAGAAAAGGTAGAAACAAGTAGGTCTTTTATACAAAAGTGAATTGACTTGATTGTTGGTTGACGAAAGTCATCTCTTTTAGTGATAAAAGCACGATGTTTTATGTGATTCATTGATCCGCACATGTGTTTATTATTGTGGTGCTCCCTAGCTTTAGAAGTTCTTCTCTTTTTATTGATTTTGCTAATTTTTGAGCCACCGATAGTGCATGTAAGCCCTACCACAGTCAATACATATACTTTCCATCTCTTTCTTCTACTTTTAACCTCATAAGCAACTAGGATAACCACTGATCAACTCCATCGACGTTAATTCCACTATACTATAAAGAGATTTTGATTATAAATTTATTTGATTGGTTGAGCATAAGTCAAAACTCTCATCGCAACATTAATACACAAGTTTGCCATCTGCAAGGACTAAATTGGAGAGATTAAACTTGAAATCATAGTTGTCATCTTCTTCCTCGCAATCAGGTTCTAGATCTCCTCCGTGACTCCATCTTTGCTGGGTGCCGACTGCCCGTAAGTTGCTCATCTTGTTCAATTTTTTTGCAGCCTGTTTCAATCGAAATATTCAAATTTGCGATTGTGAATTTTATGAACATCAAGTGATCTAAGAGAGCATGATATAGATAATGTATTATTGATGTTGTTTTATAGAGACCAAACGGTCCAAAAAACAACATAAAATTTTTATAGGCTCCATCCGGAAATTTTACTTTCTTGAAATTTGTTCCATGAACTCAAATTTATGCATTTTTTCAAAATCTTTGTAGGCTTATGGGTAAGGATCGAAAGTTAAAAATGATCGATTCATTTTTCAAACAAAAAAATATGAAAATGTTGATGATGTTGTTGCAATTGAAAATGACATAAGGTCAACTTCGAGGGCCAATACTTCTGTCCAGCCTATCATAAATCCTCTAGACACCAAGGCTGGTGAGGCATCTCCTTTGAAAATAACCGGATGTAATTTGAGTGAAGTTGATATTTCTGATATTGAATGAGATCTAAGGAAACATCCGAAGATTTGGGAGTATCCACCCAAGAAGTGCGATGAGATCAGATGAGCTTATTTGAAACTAGGCCCATATCAAATCCATCTTACCAAATATCCCAAGTCCGAAAAGAATAACTATCATCACTTTCAAGAGTCCTGATATGCACAATTCTCTTCTTGGCTTGAGTATTCTCCTTTTGAAGATGATGTATATTGTTTATCATGCTATCATTTTACTACAAAACCTATTGGTTGGCCTAGTTATGATGCATTTAGTGTTAAGGGATTCAAGAATTGGAAGAAAGTGAATAATGAGAAACATTGTGTTTTTTTTAATCATATCGCAGATGATTCTCACTCACTTATTAAAAAGCAGTGAAAACTTGTGAGAAATCATTGAATCGATCAAAGCACATCGACAAAGTGATCAATGTACAAAGTCGTGAGCAAATTCTAAATAACTGATTGCGGGTGAAAATATCTATTGATTCAATTCGTTTTCTTTCAACTTAGGGATGTGCTTTTAGTGGACATGATGAATCTAACGAGTCACATAATCAAGGTAACTTTATTGAGTTGATTAAGCTTCTGACTTCCTATAATGAAAATGTTGCTCGGATTCTTTTAGATAATCTTATCCAACACTTTTGAATTGCTCAAACGTTCACACTTTAAAGGCAAGTCATGATATCTACCCTTTAGGTTAATAAATTGTATAATCTATAATTTCACACAACACTCTGAATTGATTGAATAATGAAGTAATTTAACCCTTTGAATAATAAAATGCAACAAATAATCTAAATGAAATGTTATTAAAATAGTTTTTGGATCAAATTATGATCTTTTAGAATTAATGAAATAAATATAATGTTCTTATCGAATCATATTCTATTTAAACTAGTATATCTTATTAATATTTATTATTTAATAATACTATTGAATTTTTTCATAAATAATTATTGTACATGTTAGGTAGATTTGGGCAAACGCGGGTGCGGGCCGGGCTTGGGCCGGGCTTTAGCCCAAATTTTATCCCGGTGTTGCAGCCACGGGCCGGACTAAGCCTGCTTAACGGGTTGAAAACATTGTCCGAGCCCGTCCGCTATTGCGGGCACGGGCGGCCCGCCGGGTACCCACCAAATTTTACCCTTGATGACTGTTTGAGCAAGCTGTTATTTTTTTTTAACACGTACAGTATATTTTGTCTATATATATTTCAGGTTTTTAAAAACCCCTTACCCCCACTATACACATATGCTTATTTGGTTTAGTTTAATGACATTGATTATTCCAACAGAAGTAATATAATGTATGTTTAATTAGTCGATTACTTACACATTTCAACGTCTCTAATGTTTGTTTAATTAGCCTCCCTTCTGTACACGTTAGTGGCTTTGAGATTTTAGGGCCGTGTCGTTTCTATACCATATTTTTTTATTTTTTCTTATAATTAATAATTTATATTATATATATATATATATATTAATATATATATATATATATTAAATAGCGGTACCCATTACAAGCCTAGCGGCCCGTAACAAGTAGATTGGCCTACCCAATCATGTACCTCCTGCAGGCGCGGGCCGAGTTTATTGGCCCGTTTGGGCTTTTCCCTCTACTCAAGTCTGTCCAATAAGGCGGGCGGGCCGGACAGGCCGGCCCGCGTTTGTCGAGGACTAATGTTAGAATTTGCTATTTTAACTTAAGTTAAATCATATCATTGTATTGTAAATAATTAGATAGGATTTAATCAATATCAAACTTGATTAAAATAATCAAGTTTTTAATTCAATCTTATTAATATACAACATCCTCTCCCCCTGCAGGAGACAAACGAACAGCGCCTGAGTCATCCGTTGTCGATCCTTGTGTATTTGGTACGTCTCCACCAACCTTGCATCGCAAAGAGACATTGAGATCGATGGACCAGGATCGCTTTCCAGATAGACTGTTTACAAACTTGTAGGCCTGCAAGTCTTCCTCATCCCCAATGGCAAACGGCCTGCACCCATCCTTCTTCGGCTTTACATATGTGAGCTCTACCTCATGCATCCTCCCATCGACATTAAACTTGTCCATCAGCTGTTTCTTCAGTGAAACGTAGTCAATACTTTCATCCACCAGCATGGCCTTCTGGCTCGTTGACCCCTTGAAGACCCAAGTGCCCCCTTCACACGCCCACCATCCTCCAAACAATACAGTAATACAAACGAATGATTTGTCCCCTATTGCATTACATAGGAAGACAACAATTCAATTTTACAGTAAGATTACATAGAAACGTCCAGTAATGGAGAGAACACTTACCCATTTTCTATCAGAACTAGGCGGAAGAATGTCCAGTAACAGCCAATACGTGTCCTGTGCTTCGTCGTTATCTGTCCAGTGAAATGTACCTGCTTACATGTCAACCTTGTACTGAACCCAGGTCCAGTTGCTTCATCTTCAATGGTTTTTCTCTCTTTCTTCAGATTTATTTGCCCCAGATCCCCAATAAATGTGAAGCCCATCATTCCCCCGATCTCCTTATATAGACCCCAAATAATTGGACACCAACCCTCCTTCTTCACATACCGCCTTCTCTTCTCCCTCCTCCATTTAAAGCTCCTGCAGTGCATTAATGTGGCCTAATGATTTTCTGTAAAATTTCTTCAATGCTTATATACTATCCGCCTCCTCACTCCTTTCCCCATCTGGTTTTTTTCGCGCCATATCTGGGCGGGAATGTTGGGAGCCCTCCCGTTTACTGTAGCTGTACTTGCACTCCCCTCTCTTCCAGCTCTGTCTATATCTCTCTCTCTTCCTTTCCCTCTCTCCTCTTATTAATTACCCATTTTACTTTTCCACCTTTTTCCTCTCTCTTATCCTCTCAACACACACACTCTCTCTCTCAAGTACTTTATCAACAATTTTTTATCTGAAGTCGATGGTGAATCTATTTCTCTGATAATTCTTGTCCAGTCAATTCCAATAGGTGACATGTCGTTTTGATTTGGGTGTCCAGTTAAAACTAACTGCTTACATGTCAACCTGCAAATAGACCTCCACCCACTTGCTGTTGCTTTTTCCATCCTCTCTCTCCTCTGCAACTTTACTGTTGCTTTTTCCCTCCTCTCTCTCCTCTGCAACTTTACCTCTGCAACTTTACTGTTGCTTCCCCCCCCCCCTCTCTCTCTCTCTCACCTGTCCAGCTGTCAATCACAGAATGTCCAGTCTCCCCCCTCATGACCTGCAACCGGTTGAAAGTGGAATCCGGATAACCAGTTTGCTGCAAATTTTTTTCGGATCGGGTTAACCTTGCAAAGTTTCTCAAAAAGTGGGTTAGTTTAGCAAATGGCCCAATAGAATATGTCTCGTCCCATTTACGAAAATTTGTAACGCGATATTCTAAAATTGTATTGTATCAATTATCTATAAAAAAAAATATTAAAAATAGGAAAATAAATGCAAAATAATACTCCCTAAAAAAAATAAGATTTTAAAATTTTTAATGCGTATTTTAAGGAGCTTAAAACTATAAAAAAATATATTATTTTTTATTATTTTTTAAATACTAAATACTTAGTGCTTGTTTGGATAAAAGGGATAAATATAATTCCCGGAATTTAATATATGGGAAGTCCAATTTCCTGGAATTGAAATTATTGGGATTTTGAAAAATATGTTTGGTTAAACTTTAATTCCCATGAATTAAATTATCACATTTCATTTTTTTTTATACAAGGTGAGGATTTGGGGATGGTCAACCGCGGTTGACCCAATTAACACATTTCGTTTGGTTGCACAAGAGAGTTTCATGGGAATTTATATGCAATTACTATTATATCCTTGAAGGATGAGATATATATGGGGTGTGTGATTTTTTGGCTTGGTAAAATAGAGATTTTATTAAAATAAAAAGGGTGGAGAAATCTTAGTTGCTCCCCCTAGGTGATTCCACTTCTTGTATTTTGGAGGAAGTAGAAATCCCAAGAAGATAACTTTCAGGGTTTTTTAATTTTTATTTTCTTATCCAAACACACATATTAAAACTCACTTCCTGAGATATTGCAATTCCTGAGATATTTAACCTCATCCAAACAAGCACTTATTAGTAATAAACACTAAATTTTTTTTTTTTAAAAAAATCATATTTTATATAGTTTTTAGTTCTTTTAAATAAGTGATGAATAGTAAAAAAAACCACAGAGGATGCTGCCATGGCTGCGTATGAGCAACATATAGGAGGATTTGAAAAATGGAAAATGGGCTCAAAATATAAATGGGCTTACTGTTATCTTGGAAAATATGGCCCACAGGAGCATTAGGGCCATGATTAGGCTTTCCGCAAATGGTTTTTTCATCCAAAATCATTTATTTAGTTTTCAATCTGATTTTTACATAGTTTTTTTTTTAAAAAAAATCATATCCTTAATAAAAGAGGTAAAAATGTAGCCAAATTTCCAAAGACATGCATATTTAAGTGCATACATTTCCAAGCTCAAAGCCTCACACCATCTCTTATCCATTCTACCGTTAAATCGAACGAATACTGCAATGCACACCTTTGCCGGTTATCCGTTATCCTTTGCGAACCACTTATGTTATCCGTCAACAGACGTCTATTGATGTGCGACACAAACCCTTTCCATCAACGAGGTGACCAAAATTGTGATTCATTTCACAATGGTGATCACATCATTGATGTACAGTCCAAACCACAAGTGTTGCTCATTTTCTTCCCTACACAAAAGGTACACTCCTATTAGACATTTCCTTGCGAAAAACATGGTCTTTGCCATAACAGACTCCCTCCTATTTTCTAGTACAATTGTAAGGTTCCCATTGTTGATAGGAATAAATTAGAATTTCCCTCAAAACAATAAGGAAAAAAGATAAATGTTTTTTTTACCAATTTTCCAGGAAACAATTGTAAGTTATAAGGGGCTTAATTCCTGTGATCCTACCATTTTTCTTGAAAATTTTGTTCTCTGAATTTGTTGCACAAATTTTCTTTCATTTGTTGAGTTTTTGTTTGGATACAATCTGTATACATATAAGAAGAACACGAGTTCGATCGTACATTGTTGTTGGGACATAATATGCATTCTAGGATCATCCTAAGGGAAACTTCAAGGCTTTCAATTCACCGGCTCCGTGCCTTCTCCAATCATTCCGAGTCGACCATCTCATCGTCTGTTAGCTCACTTAAGCATGCTAAAAGAAACCGACATCCTGATCATTTCGAAACAACCTTCTCCAAGGAAAGATATTTTTCTTCTACGGATTCTTTATTGATTGTGGGATCCGGCATTGGCCTATGTTATTGGTTGTCGTCTTCATCGGATGCAATTGCATTTGCCGATTCTCATTCTGCTGCAAGTGCATTTCCGAACGAGTTTCCGGATTTACACTCCTCTAGTCCCAAGAAGCCATTGTATCTTTTTGGAGGTGAGTTTTTCATTGTATTTTCTCTTACACCAATCACCATTCTTCATTGTGTGTTTGTTCTGAATTGGTGGTATGGTTTTCATTTTGGCTCAGATGATTATAGGAAAAGAGTTTTCTTCAACTATGAAGGGCGGATAAGGACGCGAAGCCCTCCTGAGAAAGTATGTGCCACAACCGAAATTCGACGATATCTACACGTACTATTCCACTTTAATTTCATATTCAAACACTTGTTCATGTATGAATATTGTTTGTGTATCCATTAAGGTGTTTGAGTATTTTGCAACGATTCAAGCACCGGATGGTGAATTGTTCATGACACCAGGGGACATGATGAGGGAAGTAGTCCCAGTTTTCCCTCCATCCGAATCTAACTTTGTTCGCGGAGGACATCTCAAGGGGGAACGCTCTCCCGGAGATCTACATTGTCCTCCCTCTGAATTCTTCATGCTTTTTGACACTGATAATGATGGTCTCATCTCTTTTCCGGAGTAAGATCAGTTCTCCAATGATCATGTGAATGCCTTTTCTTACAAACAATATGCTTAAATGTCGCGGTTTTGTAGGTACATCTTTCTCGTGACGCTACTGAGTATCCCTGAAGCAAGCTTCACTGTGGCATTTAAGATGTTCGACACAGACAATAGCGGGTAATTCAACACAATCTTGTCATTCAAGTCTATTTTACATAGAGGGTTTTTGCTTCTCTTGTTGATTCTGCACAATTGGCAGGGAAATAGAGAGGGAAGAGTTCAAGAAGGTGATCGCATTGATGCGAACTTACAATAGACAAGGGAAGCAACATAGAGATGGGAAGCGAAATGGATTGATTGTCCATGGATCAGTTGAAAATGGCGGCGTTGTGGAGTATTTCTTCGGGAAAGACGGACAACACTCGCTTCCTCATGGAAAGTTTATCAAATTCTTACATGATTTGCGCAATGAAGTACATCACTCTTCTTTTGCTTTGGTCTTATGACACTTCAGTTTTCTGAAGGTTTTTTTGTGTTTGTGATCATCAAATGTGCAAGTCTATCTATAATGTTTGGTTGCATTTCGTGTTGAGCTGTCGTTATAGATTGTGAGGCTCGAGTTTGCCCACTACGACTGCAACACTAAAGGCAACATCCCAGCAAAAGACTTTGCCATGTCCATGGTGGCATCTGCTGACATGAACCACACAAGCAAGTTACTGGACCGGGTTGATGAACTCAGCAAGCATCCAGAGCTCAGCAAGATACGCATTTCCTACGAAGAGTTCAAGAGTTTCGCAGAGCTTCGTAGAAGCATCCGATCCCTGTCCTTGGCGCTTTTCAGCCAAGGAGAGGTCAATGGTGTATTGACCAAAGCGGACTTCCAAAGAGCAGCTTCAAATGTATGCATACTCTTCATCTTTGTCCCTTTAGATCAAGCTTTGCCGTTGAATTTCTTTAACGTTGAAAAAGAAGGTTTCTTACCGAGTCTTGTTTTTTTTACATTTGGATTAATGAAAGGTATGCGGCATACCCTTGACGAACAATGTGGTCGACATAATATTCGACCTCTTCGACACAAATAGGGACGGACACCTCGGCTTAGACGAGTTCCTAAGAGTCTTGGAGAGGAGGGAAAAGGATCTATCTGTGTCATATTCCGCAGATGGGGTTAAAGGACTACTGTCTTGCTGCTTAGACTGTTTCAGCAAATAGTAGAGCAGCATCCCTGTATCTGTATATACCCAATCGACAGATATCGCACTCTAAGGGGCTATGAGACGATGTTTTCAGGTATGGGCATGTAACTCGTCGAAGATTTAATGTCATTGCTTGTAGAAGTACAAATTTTCATCTTTGATCTGATGGGTGGGATGAACTTTGTTGATCCAGATTTGCTTGTTGCGGACAACACGAAGACGAAAATGGTCAAGTAAAGCCTAGCTATACTAGCGATGTACAACCAGTTCAAATCAGCTATAATGTGCACATATGTTTTGAATTCTTTTCCCCGGAGTCATCTACAAGTTTTAAGTGATGGCTGAAGGTTCGTTTTTGCTAAAAAGATAAAGACAAAAGTTGAGAAATCAAAGTTATTTTTCTTCATCTGCTTCTTAATAACTGCAGATTTCACACTGTATGCAATTAATCTAGTTTAAGAGTATAGTGAACTATGATCATACAAAAGATATGACTGGCTGATTATTTTATATTGGACGATTATACAGCAATGTTACATTAATATAAACTGATTGTTTTGAGTTGGAAATCCGTTGATTACTTGTACGGAGCTTGTGTTTGTTACAAAAAGAGTTTATTCAAAATGCATAAGCCTCTCATGTCAATCAAAACAGAAACCGAGTACGAGGGAGAGAGCGGCCAAGGAATGTGCAAAAACTTGTGCAGTTGTGCTAGGGAGATTGGCATATTTGAAATCAAATAGTTTAATGTAATAAGAGCTTCCTACAAAATAGTAACTTAGCCATCCAACAGGAACCCAAAAACCGAAACACATTCATGTGAATCATATTACATTGCTCAAAGGCTCAAACTTTTGAGTTTGTTGTTTGAGAACAGCTCAAACCTTTTTTTTTTTAATAGATGGAAGATAAAACTATCATTTTCTGGCATTCTATCCCTAAAGAACAAATAACTCAGATAACCTAGATGGCGTTTGCATACACCAGAGTTCAAGTTGACCTACAGTAATGCAGAAAACATATATAAATACAGCAAAACATTTGACCTTTCCATGAGCAATCACAGGACCACCAATCACCTCCCCTTCTCATGGCGCATTTGATTGTCAAGCTTCCTCAGCTCCTACAGATTCAAAATAGACATTAGAAAAGGATTCACACGTCCATCCCCACAGCTGCAATCAGATATCTATTTCACAAACGGTAGAGAAAGGTCGCAGCCCACTATTATATGTTCAAAGAATCAGCAACATACAAACTAAGCAATGAAGCTATATTTGTGGAGATCAACTCATGAGAGCACATATAACAATCTTTAGGGCTGCGACAAATGCTTAATAATGCTTAATAGCTTCTTTCTCATTGCTTGAACACATACAAACCTCTAAGTTAAGTTCACAGAAAAGGACTTAAGAAGATGAAAACCAACTGACTAAAACTTGCTGTAATTTCCAAAATTCAAATTGCAACACCTAGACAAATCACAGGTAATTTATGCAATCTAATAGTTTTCTAATAGAACATATAGAGATGAACTAAGAGTTTCCAAATTGCAATCTAATAGAACATATAGAGATGAACTAAAATTCAAATTTATGCAATCTAATAAAATTCAAATTGCAATCTAATAGAACATATAGAGATGAACTAAAAGTTTTCAGCAATTTGATTCCCTAAACATATTGAAGACAAGCAGTTTATGCAATCTAATACAACTGAAGGTATTCACCACAGATTATCCTGAAACCATTGCTAACAGATTAGCATTAAAAAGTAACAACTGCAGCACAGGCACAGAAAAGAAGCACCTTGAAACCCTAGATACCGACCGCAAAATTCGATACCAACACAAACACAAATTCAAAATCTTCAAAACTAACAATAGATCAACCAAAGCAGATTAACAAAGGAAAAACCTAACATCTGAACTCAGAAACAAAGGAAATTACCTTCCGCTTATTCCAAAAATCCTTGAAGAATCTCACTTGTACTCAAACGTCGGCATAGGCGTAGGGCTATCGAAGCTCTCCAGAACCTTCGCCTCGCTTCCGCCGCCGCTCTCCTTCTTCTTCTCACCGCCGCCGAACCATCCACCAAGCCACCCAGACTGCGTCTCCTTCTCACCAGAGGAGCTCGCCTGGGGAGACGGCGCCGCCATACCAGGCGGAGGCTGACCAGATCGCATCATTCCGGAAGGCAACCCGGACATATTCGGAGGCATCAAATTCGGATCTTCGCCAATCATCGGCATCTCCTGCGGCTGGCTAAGTATCTTATTAAGCATGATCCCAGCGCCTTCGATGAGAGCAAGTAGAACGCCTCCGAAAAGAGCAGAGCGGGAGGCGGGTCCGACGCCCTGTCGCATCGAGAGAAATCCGCCAGTAGCAGCGCCGGCGATGATTGAGTTCCACGGATCCTCCTTCTGGCGAAGGTAAACCATAGAGCAGTCAAACGTGGAGAATAAGCCTCCCCAGACAGCGAAGCTGCCGCCGAGACGGCCGGAGTTCATGCGGATCGCTTGGACGCCGCCGGCGAGGCGCTCGCCCTTGGGGGAGGCGTAGGTCCCCTTGAGGAAATGGAAGATAGAGCCGCCGACGGCTCCCATGGCGAAGGCGCCGCCGACGTCGTCGAGGATCCGGTCAGGGCAGGGCTCCCGGGAGGTCTCTGGAGTTCCCATGGATTCGAGGAGGGCGGAGAGACGCGAGTCGGAGAGAGAAAGAGGAGACTTTGAGAGGTGGGGAACGAAAGAAATGAGGGTTTTCGTTGCAGCGAAACTCGCACATTCCTAGAGACTTCCTCTTTTCCTTTTTTAGAAAAAACAAAAAATAAATAAAATTACAATTGGATCGCCCATTTACATCCACGGACCATGAAATGTTGGGCCATGTAGCCCATGGGCTTATTCGGCCCAGTTCTTATTTGAATTGTAAACTACTGAACTTAATTCAGTTAGAATCCACACCCACCCTACATTTAACTTCTTTTTTTCGTCCCAAGCCTTTTTTTTTTTTGGGATATAAGGCAATAGTTCACCGCTACTAAATCACCGACCAAAAGCGTTTTACAAATGAGAGCTAACAACTCATGATGCGAAGTCAAAGATTTTACACCATCGAAGTTAATCTTTAGGAAGCCCTCTCTCGGCTTATTTAAGATTCTTTGGCAATAATTCATTCTCTTGTTTACTTTGTCAACACTTGTCACTTATCAATGCTCTTTCAATTTTCCTATCCACTTTTTATATTGATTTTAAGGAAGTTGAACATATTATTAGTAGATGTATGGAGTATACATGTCAACCCGGTCGACCCGACCCGAACGTCCGAAAAAATTTCGACCCGAACCCGGGAATTTCGACCCGGAAATTTTTTCCGACCCGAACCCGAAAACTCGAAAAATTTCTGGGTAATCTGGGTTTCGACCCGGTGACCCGATTGACCCGGTAATTTTGACCCGATTTACCCATTTGACCCGGTGACCCGATTGATTTATAATTATATATGATTAAATTTTTTTAAGGAGATTCTAATTTATTACATTTTATAATAACAATCACTTGATATTTCATTTTCAAATCTATTTTTATATTTATTTGTATTGTGTAATACTCCGTCCGATCGATAGTATTTGATTTTTTATTTTTCAACGGACTTTTTCAAGAAGATCAAAATTCTAAAAAATATTAAAACATTAAAACAATTCTATGCTTATTACTAATTGCATGAAATTATTTTTAAAAAATTATATGAAAATTTGATATTTTATATATTATTACATTTTATTAAAAATTACGAGAAATAATAAAAATCAAATATTTTAGATCAAATATAGTATATAATTACAAGCACCAGAACTTATGAACAACGTCTTTAACTTTAGAATTTTAAATTTATCGCAAAATTATCAAATCATGATTTTTTTAAATTTAAAAAAGAAAAAATTGACCAACCCGAAATCGACCCGAAATGACCCGAAAACCCGGTCAAACCCGTATTACCCAGGACCCGAAAATACCCGAAACCCGTATTACCCGGGACCCGAAGTGACCTGACCCGAACCCGACCCGAATGACCCGTTTGACAGGTCTAGTATGGAGTCTTCACTCGTTTCATTGGATAGTGCACACATGAGCGACGTTTATGTCTTTATTAATTAGTCTAGTTTTTCGTTGTGATCTCATTCATGATTATCTTCCACGTGAAGTTTATCACTTTAGGTGAACAATCCATTTTTCACTCTCAAGATAAATCATTTTGTTCTTGTGAATTTTGAGTTGTGATGAATTCTAGAACACTCGTTGTAGAGAAACGCCCATTTTTTCTTGATCTCCAATATAGCCTATCTTCAAATTCATTGTTTGTTCGTTGAATGCTGCTACTTTTGTCCACCATGCTAAAAGGTAGAACTTTAAGCATTTTTTTCAAGATTTCATGTTTTTATCGAGTTTAATAAAGGCAATAACCCTTTCTTGTTTATTAATTGGTTCAAGAGTGAAGAAATTAGCTAGGATTGAGTCATGAAAACACCACCAATCCAACTAGAGTTTGATAATCTTTTCATTTCTAACTCGCCAACCTAGGCCTTTACAATTTTTTCCCTTAATTTTCATAAGTTTTGTCCATTTTCCTAATGAGTTCTTTTTCTCACAGACCCAAATGTTATCTTCCTTTAAATATTTTTCCTTAATAATCTTAACCCACATATTATATGGTTTTGCAAGAATTTTTCAAAGTAGTTTAATTTGTAATGTTTTGTTCATACCCTTGTTTTTTTTGTAGCCTCAAGCCACTGTGATGCTTTAACTTATAGATTTTATTTCATCCTATAAGCGGCTTATACTGTAGCTCTGATATAATTTTTTTTTTCTAAAAATTACCTTTTATTTACTTGGTCCAATTCATTGTGTATGTTCATAGTTTACTTTTGCTGCCTGGTTTGATTGGATGAGCACTAATGTTCCTTGTTAGGAAAGTGAGTTTGCTTTTAATTTCTTTAGTTGAGATTTTTTTCTTCTTACAATATCTTTTAATGTTCCCCTATTCACTCTACCATTAATAATAGGACATCCTGAATATTTTTAAAGTGCCTCTTGGTTGTGATAAACACACTATGAATACTTTGTTTTTGGCTATTCAAGACTCCTAATGTTAGTTGGAAGGTGGATTTATGAAAGTTCATTTTTTATCCTAAAATTCCACATTACTCGTCAATTATCTTCTTTATTTGGGTACATGAATCTTGAGTAGGTGTTGGAGAATTTTGTTACCTTCACGTCCTCTGGTTGTCAAGGATACACTCTTTTTATGCTTGATATGTGCTAAGTACTTATACGGGATAACAGTAATTACAAGGAGTAATGTGCGAATGTCATAAGCCCAACAATAGAAAGGAAGGATGGCTTGAATGTTATAAGGAGATATGGATGTCAAGAAAAATGGAAAACAAAAGATCTTGAAGATAGAGTCGAGATGAATGCAAAGGATGAGGAAGATTCTCTTGGATATAATATATACGCCATATATTTTATCCAAGAGGATAAGATAAATTATTTCATTTCCTTAAAAGATTGTGTAGTGCTTGAATTAGGATTTAAATACTAAGCATTGTAACGGGTAGGGGCATCGAGTTGACATGAGAACATTTTGGTGCATCGAAAAGGTTAGTTGTTGTAGGTAAATCAATAGCTTTACTTTAGTTCTTGTTTAAGGTTAACGGTCAATATACTAGTACATGATTGTGAACTAGTTAGTATTAGGTTTTTTGTTCAATAAGAAAAGTATATCTATTTGACATCCTTCTAAGGCAAAGGGAGGTGGTGGTTTTCATCTCTCACTACATGCGTGCAGTTCGAGGGTTTCCACCATAAATAACTTGTCATTTGTATGCTTTTTCTGCTTAACTTAGTTAGTAGTACTAATGCACTCATGAGCTGATTTAGCTTCTCATTTGTTATGGCTTAGATGTAAGGACCTCGGGTTTTCAGATAACATTTAATAATAAATTATTCAAAATGGATTTAAGTCTGAAAATTCGAATATTTCGAAAATTCTCATCCTCAATATAATAATCCTATTTTAAAATCCTTAAAGCGGATTCCGGCCCAATTTTGAACTTTTGGAGATAAATTCCGTCTTTTCACCTCGAGATTCGAAATTAACTACGAATATCGATATCTAAGTGATTTTAAAATATTATTTTGATCGGGTCGAAACGAGATCGAGAGAGCGGGTTTCGGGGTTATTTTTTTCGGGTACTTTGAAATTTGAGTTGGGACCACTTTGATTCCCTTCAATTTGTCTTTTATCTCCTACTGACACACCCAAAAATCTAATAAAGGTGGACCTTTAATCCCCTCCAGGGCCATCCCGGGGATTTTATGGGCCCTGTGCTACGAAAATTTTCGGGTCCTTATATTAAAGTTGGTTTTAAGTCGAGTAATGAATTAGGGTGTTGTAAGTAATTATAATTTGAAGTAAAATTAGTATTAACAATTTTATAGTATATTTTGTACCAATTATGCCTAATAAAAGGATAAAATGCTCTTAGATGTTAATTTATAGGTAGTTGTTGATGAACATTAATTTATCTAATTAAATAAATGTTCGTAGTTATAATTCTTTACAAATAAAATAAAATATAAAAAATTTAGGAGTCCCATAAAAGAAGGAAATATAGCATTTGATTGAATTAACAAATTTGATGCAAAAAAAAAATTCCTGGTCAAGAAATTAGGGAGGGGATTGGGTGGGATCGTGGGAGCACCAGCTAACTAAAAATAAATGAATAAAAATTGTTTGTGGGGCCCGTTAGTTCCTTTTGAAAATTTGTTAGTATAGAGAATCAAACTTTGGACCAAAAATAACGAAACAGGTCTAAAACCATTGAGGCAAGGACACATACATGATACTATATCTGTTTTAAAATTATGATGCCTAACAATTTTTCGGGCCATGCGCTGTCAGACCGCTTGAACAACCAAAGCACCAGACATGATCCCCTCCCATCCTCCTTATGCCATCTCTAGCGAATAACCAGCTCCGTTGAGGCCAATCGAGCTCCGATCGAGCACTTTCCAGTGAGTCAAAACTCAGTGAGCTCCTCCCCTTCTCCCTCTTCCTTGGTTGCATTTTGAGTTCCTTTTCGTGTCCATGGGGTCGGGTTGTGGGTGAGAGAGAACGCTGTCAGCGAGCCACCCTTCCTCTTCCTCTTTCCTTTTTCCGATTTCGAATACAGTGGGATGGGAGGGGAGACGAACAATAATTTTTGGGTTGGTTTTATTTTTATTTGTTTTGTGGTCCGGTTCATCCATTTTAATTATTATATTTGGTTCAGTTCAGTTTTCCTTAAAAAAATTCAGATTTGGGTTAAGGGTGGGATGGATCCGAAAATTTGAGACAAAATGGTTTGGGCCGCCTATTTGTGGTTGGGCTGAATTTTTGGGAAAATTATATCATGTGAAGATGTTAGTTTGCTACTTCTTATATTATTTGTTATTTAATTATTCAATTGTTTATTTATTATTTATTTGAATATTGTTATTTATTTATTCTGATTATTTAATTTATTTAATTATTTAAATGAATTGATTTGCTATGTTGTTGGCATGATTATATGTTTTATGAAGTATATGACTTTTAAGTTGTTACGATTTAAGATGTATTATTGGGACTTGAAATTTAAAAAGGGTAATTTGACAAAAAAAATATTTTCAAGGGTCGGAAGTTGATCTGATTAATTGAAAAGAGATTTTCGAAAATGTTCTAACTATGTCGGATTATTTCGATAAAATAAGATTTTGAGTTGAGTTAAAGGTTTATGTTTCATAAATGGATTTTGACCAAGTATGATTTGAGGAAATTGTTTTGAATATTGAATTGACTTAACTTGAGATTTAAAGGTTTTGGGAAACTTGGGAAATCGACTGACTTGATTTAATTTGGTGAATTACTTATTGAATTTTATGTGTGAAATTATGAGAATGATGTTATGGTATGAATATGTGCAAGCATGATTGATGTTGAATAAAATTGATTATAAGGCATAATGTGATATATTATGATGAAAAATGAAATGTTATATGATGATGATGAGATGATGGATGAGATATATATGAGATGACATATGTGAGATGATATATGATGAGATAAGATGCAATAATCTGAAACGAGATATGATGAGATGATATGATATGTTCTGGGATGAGTTGATGAGAGATGAGATGAATTGATATGATAATGATGATATGGATAAGATGTAATGTGAATCCTTTGATTATGTGAACTTATGTGTGAGTTTTTTTTTTATGCTTTGTATGACTTGGATATAGTCTTATATGTTTATTATGCCTATTGGGTGATCTGTGACCTGTTGGCTAAAGCTTTATCTCACTACTTTACTTTTGCTGCTCTACACCTCCAAGTAAGTCCTTGGGGCTTACTCGAGTTGGACTCTCATGTTTGTTTTCATGTAGTATGCTAGGTGTTGCATATTGCATAATCATGTAGTAGCATGCTTAGGTCTTGCACAACTGAATGAGCATTTGTTTTCTCTTTGCGTATGGTATAACAACCGTTAAATTGTGATTCTTAGAGTCTTTTGCTAGGGTTATAGGATGACCCAGCCTCATCAGATTCGTTCTTCATCGAGTCATATGGTCTGCATATGAGAACTTGAGAAATTAGAAGAAACATGATATGAGAAATGAAATGATATGAGCATGAGAACTTGATATGAGAATATGAAATAAGAATATGAGACATGAGACATGATAATATGATGAGACATGCTATAGCACGAACGCGGCCGGTGCCTACACTAACGAGAATAGGTGTAGGGGTAGGAGAGGGACATGCCACTTGACATTCTTTGCGGGTACCCTTTTATAATATTTTATGCATCTATATAAACTGTCGGCATGCTTAAGTGTTTAAGATTTCAGTATTGCATTAGAAGTATCTTTATTAGAATTAGCGCATATTATGTGGCCTCAGTGCGGTGTCCAAGACCCGCATGTGTGGTTCGAATTGATTCTTTTCCCCATTCTTTTTTAGGTATGCATGCATCTTTTTGTCTTCTTTGACGTGTGCTGGTTGAAGGGGATTCCCTTGGTGTCGGAGAGACTGATTATGACATTCAGACCTTATGTTTTGATTTTTTGATTTGCACTTATACTCTGTTTTGACCCAGCCCATATCAGATTTATGATGTTGCTTGCTTTTGGACTTAAAATATTTTGCTCGAACTTAGAAAATAGGACAGGTTCGGTGTGTAAGAATTCGGTCCCCAATGGCCCTATCTCGGATTTAAGGTGTGAAATCCCTTCTTTCAAACTAATCCATCTGATTTGAAACTCAACCCGTACTTAAATTGTAAGATCCGAACGAAGGTATTCATTCCTTCGAAACGTAACTCGGGTTCTATAACTCGGACCGTTACAAGGTCTTAAGACCCTTCCTAGGATGGTTTGGAACCGGTCCTTTCGTCCCCTTCACTACACGACAATCTGTTTTGAAATGTCTAGGTTTGCCACAATGACAACATCCAGTCCTGGAAAGAGTTGACTTTTTGTTGGAACTATTGCTTGTGTTCTCAAATGACATCTTTCATACGTACTCTAGGATCCTGATAGCCATCTTGTTGTATCAAGTTCATAGTGTTACCCACCATAGTCTCTTTTCCTTTCCTTATTTCATGCACACGAAGACCTTCCTCAATGCGCATGATCGCCTTTCAAGTTGTACCAAGGATAACTCTTATTTCTTCTGCTTCAACATGTGTTTAAAGTTTTTTTTTGTGAGGTAGAGCTACCCCTAATTCAAATCTAGTATAGAGATCATTAATTGAACTAGAGAGAGAAATTATGAAAAAAGCTTAAAGATGAGTAAAATAAGTTTTTTTCCATCAACCAAACAATAACATCCTAAACCCTCTAAATGTGAACTACAGAGAGAGAGCACTTATGAAGAAAGCTTGAAGATGAGTGAAAGCAACCAAGGTGTCGTTTTGTGTCGGCCAAGGCCAAATTCAAGATGACCTAGGTCCGCCAAGCATCTTGGTGTTGTCTTAACAGTTGCCAAGTCCTTATTTTTGGAACACTAGTCAATGAGTCTTGATGATCCGTTGAGTGTACACCAATCATTGGGCCAAATTCAAGATGATCTGAGGGACAACTTCACATATGAAGTCACTAGTTTTTAGGAACAGTTCATATGTTCTTACATACTTATGCCACTGATACTAATGTACTCCCTCCATTTTAAATTAACTGATGTTTTACGAGTTTATTACACTTTCTAATTAATTGATGTTTTGGGCAACTTACTGTCCAACTGGGCCAACCTCTTTTGCATGAGGAGAGAGAAGTCAAAGTCTCCCATGGGTCCCTATATTTTTAATTATTGTTTTGGGAGTTGATACCAAGGAGTAGAACACAATTGCATAGGAGAGAGGATATCGAGTCTATGTGGGTTTTTTTTACCACTTTATTCAATCTATAATTAATATTAATAAGTTGAATACATAATTCCTTAATTTTTGTGCTGGATTACAAAACGTCAGTTAATTTAAAACAGTGGGAGTACCCATTGGTCCAAAGACCAATTAAAGCTACAGCTTCGTGATTAGAAATCACATGGGTAACATCCTATCCTTAGGGGCTAGCCCTTGTAACAATAGCTCCGCTGTATTCGCTGAAGCTCTGGGCCTTCGGATGGGTGTCTCAAAGGCTAAATCTATTGGAATTCAAAAACTTCTGATCGAAGGAGACTGTTTGGTCGTCATAAAGGCTCTTTTGGGTGATTGGGCTTGTCCCTGAAATATCGAGCTGCTGATGGCCGATACGATTGTTGATTTAAATTCCTTTTCTCATGTTGCTATTCGTCATATTTTCAGGAGTCGAATGTTGTAGCTGACATGATTGCACTTTTAGCTTACAGTATTCCTGCCGATGATAGCTTCGCTGATGATCCAGAACTCCGTGTTCTCGTCTGTTCGGACGCGCTAAGAAAGAAGCCAGATCGTCGACGGCTTTCCTAATTTTTATCTTGCTTCCAAAAAAAAAGACCAATTAAGTGCATATGTCCCTAAGAGACTAATTTCATAGTCATGAAGGACACCATTTTTCGAGTGTTTTTGAAAGGACACCGTCAAATATTTATTCATTCCCTTAATCTACGAAACCAATTATAAAAGTGTGTCTTCCATATCCTTAACCTAAATTACAGTGGTACGAGTTTTTATTAATATTAATTAATTCCGAATCATATTAAATGACTAAAAAATTGCTAAAAAAACCTCTTGGATTGCACTAAAATTTCAACATATTTTATACCGTTTTAGTCGATTGTCAAATTTGGTGTGCTAGTGGCCAAATATTAAAATCATGGTCAAAATTTATATCGACCATCATTAGCTAATGTAATTAAAGTTCACTCCACGACCCAAGTGATATTATGAAATTCAATTAACCAATAGGCATTCAATAATGCAATTTATTCGGCGTTGAAATGAAAAATGGTCTGTACTAAATTTTAACTTTTCTTCACGTGCTTTAAAAAAAAACGTGTTTCATTAGATAGATCAATAAATAGAGTTGTCCATGTCAAGTGCCCGCCTAACATCGTCCACCTATGTTCCAAGTGATGGTAATACTGTCCTGCGTTTGTTGAATGAGGGCCAGTGTGCGAGCTCCTTGTGTGACGTCCTTATGGTTTTGATACCGAAGGTGACGAGCCCGTCCTCCCCGAAGCAACTACGCCCAATCTCTTTACTAAATGTAATATTCAAAATAGCCAGCAAATTGGTGGTAAACAGGCTCAAGCCAATCCTACCCATCCTTGTATCGCCGACGCAATCGAGCTTTATTATCATCGACAACATTGTTGTGGTCCGAGAAGTTCTGCACTCGATGGCGGAGAGAAGAAGAAGGAAATGGATGATTATCAAAGTGGATCTCAAGAAGGCGTATGATCGGATTGATTGGTGTTTCCTCAAACGAATGTTGGAGAAGGCGCAGATTCTAGTGAAGTTAATTAACTCGATTATGCAATGTCAAACAATGGGTAAGACGGAAATTTTATGGAATGGAGACCGAGCAGGAAGCTTCAAGCCCTCACAAGGGATCCGACAAGGGGATCCGATATCTCCATATTTATTTGTCCAATGCATAGAGTACCTTTCTCACATCATTCAGGATGTTGTTGTTAAGAGATGTGAATGAGACCAAATAGAGTCCACATCAAAAGTTGAACATAACGAGCCTTAGTATATAAGTCGGTGGGCTACTCCTTCTATTGTCAATTGGTTTTAGAATGGAACCTCACTCGGCTTGTGTGCTAGGCTACTAGCGCATGTGCGCCCGTACACACGACTCCCAGTCATCGGTCCGAGTCGGACTTTAATAGCTGTCTCAGCAGGGGCATGGAAGCCGGTAAGCGTCGGAGGAGTGCAACTATCTCATCTCTTTTTTGCGGACGACCTTATTTTGATTGGGGAAGCAACTCCAGGCCAAGGGCGAGTGATGAAGGATTGTTTGCAGCGGTTTTGTAGTGAATCAGAGGAGAAGGTAAGCTTGGAAAAAAGCTCTATTTTCTTTTCTCGAAACATCCCGAGGGATGTTAAGAGGGAGATCAGTAGGGACATGGGCATGCCCATCACCACCGAGTTCGGTAACTACTTGGGAGTCCCTACTGTGTGCAACCGGCTAACAACAAAGAAGTACTCCTACCTCTTGGGGAAAGTGACAGCAAGACTAAAATGGGTGGAAGGTGAGGTCCTTGTCTCTTACCGGAAGAATTACCCTTGCCAAGTCTGTCCTAACAAGCCTTTCAGTTTACACGATGCAATCATCTCTTTTGCCCAGAAGAGTGTATGATGATATAGATAAAGCGGTAAGGAGTTTTATTTGGGGATCGACACCGGAGCACCAACGTACCCATTTGATCAGGAAAGATATCCTCTACGCAGGCAAGGATGAAGGCGGTTTGGGGGTTAGGCCGATGAGAGGAACGAACCAAGCAACGCTTGCCAAATTGGGCTGGAGGATGTTGAAACAGCCGGCTACCCTTTGGAGCAGAGTTATTAGAGGTAAATACTGTGATAGCCGAGTGGATGTGGACATGTTCGAGCCTAAAGCAAGATGTTCTAACCTTTGGAAAGGGATAGTGCATGGAGCGAGGGCACTGACGCCGGGGATCCGGGTTGAAGTTGGCAATGGGAGAACCACACTCTTTTGGATACATCCTTGGCTGCAGGAGAGAGCGCTTATGGACGTTGCCCAACAAGAAGTTCCGGAGGAGGAATTGAGCAGCACTATAGAGGAAATGTTCGGGAGGACTGGGATTGGAATCGCATCTCACCCTACCTTCCAGAGGCAACCTTGCAAAGGCTCTCCTCTTATAAAGTCACCGATGATGAGGAAGTTCCTGATGTTCTCTATTGGGGTTATACACCCTCTGGAGAATTCACCACTGTTAGAATTATTTTATAATTCGGACATTATTTTATATACGCCCAAAAGATAAATAACCTAATTTATGTAATTAGGGAATTAATTCTTATTCGTTAAGAATTAATTAATATAAGGATAGATAATATATATTCGTTATATATTTATCTAATAAAATAAGAGATAAGTTCTCTTATTCCTATAAGATAAGGAGAAGAGACGCTTCTCCTAAAGAGTCAGTCATAACTGAAACCCTAAAAAGTCTGTTCGTCAGACGTTTCTCTCAAGAAAGAAAACCCACAGAGAACTCTCCTCCGTGGAGAGAGTCTCCTTCCTCTCCAACGCTCTCCCATGGGGTGTAGGCTGTGAATCGTAGGTTCTCCCCTACTCCCGAATCTCTAACGAGGTTTAGGGCTATGGAGATCTACCCGGTGATCAAATTCGAAGGCAAGACGATCTAGATTCTGCTTCCGCTATTCGAGGTAATCCGTTTATCCCTCAAATTCTAACATTGGTATCAGAGCTTTAGGCTCAAATTGCCTTTGAATTTGTTAAATCGGATTGATTACAGCATGAATTAGGTTCCTAGAACTAAATTCAATTGAAAAGTCCAATTTTTTCCGTTTTGCCGTGTTCTTGCTTGTTAAACTAGGGTACAATATGTTTTTTCTATAGAAGATTATATGCTTTTATATTTTTGGTTGAACTGTAAAGCCACACAGGAGATTGCTTCTCCTATCTTCGCCCCTGCTGCTTGAGCTCCGCCTAGTTCTCCGTCCATTCTCCATCAAATTTCTATTCTTGCATGTCTTGTTTAGATCTGGATTTCGTTTCCGCCTTGCATATATACGTGCTTATTGTTGTTCATGATCCTGATTTGTTGCTCGAAAATTGGGGATCTCGTCCTCTTTGTTTTCGCAACTGGGTTCGTTTTTTTTGAGAAATTGATGGTTGAATTCGAACAATTTGAGGCTTGATCTTGCTTGCTTTGTTGTGAGTGTGATCTATGATGCTTCAATGGTTGATTTTGATGGCCGATTTCATCCGGAATTTCAGATCTGTTTTTAAGGGTTTTTTGTTCTTCGTGAATAGTGAACCTAGATCTGAAATTCGAAGGCTTGTTGTTCGAATTGGTTGAGAACGATGATGGATTTGAGATCCCCGACCTTGAATCCCCAAAAGCCCCAAGAAATCTGAGCATTTTTTGTTCGGTTTTTCGAGGTTGCAATGAACGACGGGGCTTGTTCCTCCTCCTGGCTTGTACTCGGCGGAGATCCAAGGCTTGGTGGTGTCTTGCTCGCCACCGTGCCCCATGACGGAGCACCTGGAGGCGGCGGCACCACCGCCTGGATTGTCGATAGCGAGTTCCAGTGGGAGACGGAGATGGCCATAGGCGGCGTCTTGGCTGGCGGCCTACATTAAGGTGGTGGTGCTGATGTTGCCCGCTTTTCGTGGGCGTTGGTGGCGTCTAGCGCTGTCCCCTGTGGGTGTCACCGGCAACTACGAGCAAGATTGAGGTTGCTGGTAGTGGGAGAAGCAGTGTTGGAGCTCAGAGCTGGATGCCATGGCGGCAGGTTCGTGTCGGGCTGCGTTGGGTTTGGCTTCGGGCCGAGCCGGGCTTATGGTAACCTAACAAGCAAGGGCTTGGGCGGGCTTCGGGTCGCGCCTGGGCTAGGTTTCTAAAGGGTGTGAAGATTGGGCCTAATTTTGTTTGGGCCTAATTTTTTGTAAAATGGACTGGGCATATTTTTGTTGGACTTTGCTGTTATATGTTGAACATGACTAGTTGGTCCAGATTCGTTTTGGACTGAGACTTGTCGTGTTTGACCGAGTGTTGGAGTTGTCTTGATCGGGTTCGGACCCGGACTGAGACATGGTGGGTTGTGTTTGATGAGTTGGGCTTAGCCCGATTCGGTTCGAACGCGGATCATCGCTTTTATGTAACCAAGCTGTGACTAAGTTATGTGAACTAGGTCCGTTGAACCAGCTTTTCGGTTATGTTTGCTCTCAAAATTTTGATCGGACTATGTGTCTGATTGAATTTTTGATTGAAGCGAACAAACTTGAAAGTTATATGATATATCGACCTACGTGGCCCTTTATCTAATAACGAGCGATGATGAGTCTTTAGTTATGTTGATACGTTCACATACGGACTGAGCTCTCTAAAATTCTTTTTCCAAGAATTTGTTTTTCAAGGATATTTAACCTTGGTTGAATATCGTTTTACTTGAAAATTGAGCGGATTTAAATAATTCAATCGTGAGTTGTTTAAAATTATTTTGAGTTAACGGATAGTTATTACGTATAACTTATTAACTTAAAATGGAAAATTGACTTTATGTAAGTTAATTAAAATCTGAGAAATAAATCTTTTATGTAAAGATTGTAAGAGACAGGCATTCGGGATGCATCTCTGAACCTTGCGATTATTTCTTGTTTTACTACTAACGTGGTGATGTACTTGAGATTATGAAAAGACACTTGACTTGTTTGAGTGTGATTGCAAGGTAATCGAGCAAGTAATTCATTTGTTAAATGGATGAAATATGTTCAGTAATTTTGAATAGCGTTTTTAAACGTAGTTCCAAAATTCTGAATAAACCCTTAAGGGGAAAGGACCTATATGTCTAGGATCCTAAAAGTCGATAGTCCTAATGAAGACATTTATCTGACTTTGCTCGATTAGACTGGATTTGTTCTAGTGTATATCCATACGTTGGACATGCAAATAAAGTGAGCTGATGTTGAGTACTTCGGGTACGTCAACAGTAATGTAGTTCCCTTGAAAATTAGAAAATGAGCAGGTGGACTTGATGAGAGTTCAACTCTTGAGTCCTAGGCTTTAAAAATTATTTTCTAATTTGTAAAGCTCACTTTGGATTTTTCTCAGATTAAGAGAGTTGTAAAACTGAATTTCATGGTTCTAAGGCATTTTCATGCTAAGGAAGATTGTCATTCAGTATACTCTGTTTCACTTAGGGACATGGTCCTAGTGGGAGCAAATCTTTAGACTGACTTGCACAGTTCAAAAGATAACCTTAAACATACGTTGTTTGAAAATCGTCAAACGGACGATTATGTCGTCATGAATCTGTGTTCTAACGGAGTTGATTGCATGCTATAAGTATGTTTTTGCTTCGAAGGTCATGGTAAATGATGATATGTGTTGGTTTGTGCTTCGTGCATGAACGGTAACATGTTTCTGGTCAATGGTGATAGACGGGTAATATACTCATTTCACTGATCTGAATCAGAAGTTAGCAGAACTGAGGTTACATCGATTTATATCGTAGTAATAAATGTTTAGCTTTCCTGAAAATGTCAGGGGCTTCTGAAGTTTCCTTACAAAGACCATGTGATGTCATGATGCTAGTAATGGAACATACCTTGAGATCTTATTGAATTTCAGAAGTTTGCTGATTTTGTTTCAGTAACAAGAGGTTAAATTTGTCACTTTTGTGATAATGGTTGCAAATATGATTTGTAACTCATGCATAATCTGATCATTGGGAAAAAGCAAGTCGTTGCTAGGTCCATATGAAGAAGTTGCGATCTACTTAGTTCAAGTTGATCACTAGGCAATTAGATCAGATGATATACCCAAAGATTGGTGCTGAACTTCGAAGTTAAGCTGAAGCCAATCGTATAAGATGATATCAAGTTCAGATCTTGGTATTTTCTAATCCTCACTGAATTTTTGTAATTCATGAGAAGTGTCACTATGGAAGCATAGTTTAACCACTTTGCAAAGTGATAAAGGGTAGATGAAATGCATACTCTAAAAGGTATTGTACTAGCGAGTGGGAGAATAGGTTCAGTGGAACCTGAGAGAAGACAGAGTTATCAGAAGAGGATGTCTCCTTATCTGAAAATGATGTGACACACCTTGGGGTATGTCCAGGATGATCATTGTGGGATTGTCCAAAGAGATTAGATGCTTATTGCGTTAAGCACTTCTCTTGTGGCTTCGAGGGTAATCTGTTACTTGTAACAGATCACTACAATTTTTGTAGATTGCGTTCTAAAAAATTTAGAAGCTTAAAGCACAAATTCTATTGTGCTGTTTGAATTTCATGAGCTCCTAAGGTCAATATGGATCTAAGGGTGTATAAATGGATGTTGGTATACAAGTTAAGCTTGTTGGTCAACATATATCCATGTTTTCTCTCACATTGGGTGATGAAGAAATCAGATGAAATTCAAAAAGTTTTCTGTCTTAAATTCTCTTGTTGACTGTAGTAGCACGAAATGGTCAAATCCGAGCTCCAAGCATTGGTTTCTGCTGAGTGCGTATTGTGCTGATTTGGGGAGTGATCCATTTGTTGGACAAACCTTAGTCAGTTACTTCCTGAAAATGGCACAGGTGTCATGTTAAAGGCTAAAGGCATAAGAGGATCTCTAGGAGATGTACTTATGATTGAGGGTCACTTGATGAACCTTAAGATATGGAATAAGCTTAAAGAAGCTAGTTCTTATATATTTTAGCCTTATCTGTTTAATTGCATCAAATCCATTTGGATAAATGGCATCAAGAAGAATGTGTGTACTAGGCATGAGGCTAGGTACATGATCACATTCTTAAATCATCTTGGAAATGCGAACTTCTAAGATAGATGAGAGCAATCTGATAAGGAAAATGAGTTTTCGTAGCTCAGGGATTCATAATCATGATTGTGAGACAGTTGTTAAGACAACTTAGGACGAGTTTTGATTGATGAAACCACAGCATAGCCTCTGGTAGTTCAGTTATTACATTATCCTATGATAGTTGTGATACAAGTTGTCTTGCCACATTAACATTCAGGATATTCCGGATCAATCGTGATCTAGTGTTCCTGAGAATGTTCAGAGCTAAAGAAGTTTCGTTCTTGGCTCACAACTTGTTGAACAAATGTGTTTCGAGTTCAGGATTTTATCTAGAACAATTGTGAGCATATCGAAACCACTTTAGAGTGGGAGTTGTTTTGAACACGAGGTATCTCAGAAACACATTAGATGTGGTTGCTCCAAAAGTATCCAAATGAGATAGCACTAATCACCACTTAGAGTCTATGATATGTTGATAGATCTAAGACACAACCAGCGGATGGTGATGACAGATGATGAGTCTATGAAAGAAGCCATGTTTTGAACTGGTTTCTATCCTGCCTAGACATAAAGCAATGAGATAATTGGGTTCTTAAAGCTTTATAGGCGGAATGATCCATTGAGAGTTATACCCTACATCAAGAGAGTTAGGTTGGAACCTTCTCTCTACTTGGTTAGATTGTGTTCAATCAGACTGATGAATGGCTACAAAAGCTTGTATCCGTTTACAAGTTGACCTAGATAGCAAAGTTTTTCCCAGTGGGAGGACTTCTGGAAATTCGTTTTCTGGAAAAGTTTCTGCTAAGGTTTTGAGAAAGACACTAGTCTTGTACTCATACCTATGTAAGCATTGAAACATGCATCTAGATGACAATGATAAGATGTTTTGTACTTTGTGTTCAAAATATGAATCATTGTAAGTATGTCATATTGGAAAGTTTAACTTTCCGATGTTGCAAATGACACACTGATAGCCAACTAAGTTGTGATTCTAGCATGACAACTTTGATACAATTGTCAGGTGAATCTATTACATAGAAATTGGGTAGTTGTCTATGAGGTTATTTCGTATAATCTTAAGCATGTCATTCTCATATATGGAAATGTATAAATGGACTTATATAGGAAGTGGATTAAGTGAGGAACACTTGAGAAACTGAGTGTAATCTCGCATTATGTTGTATGCTGAGATGAGACAAGCGAACATGTGTTTGTTTACAAACTGATTCGAGTCTTATGCACTGAACACAGTAAATGATTGCAAAAGCACTCTTGTAGACTGTGTATTGTGTTATGGTGGATGATGTCTATGTCCATGTTGGAACATAGATATGGATCTTAGTGATCTAAGGGAGGAGACACTGATGTAAGTATCAACATCAGTCTGTAGGTCTTATCTCTAAGGAGAAGAGACGTTGTCTAGCAAGAAACTGTCTTGCTTGTCCTTCCACCACGGAAGCTGAGGTTCTTACATCATCAGTAGCTTCCGAGGAGATTATGAAAAAGGATTCTCCTGAAAACACAAATTTGGTTGTGGCGAAACATTCATGACTATAGGTTATGGTTGTCCAGTTTTGTCAATACCAGGATGTCCAAAGGATATTAGAGATCAAATGATATTCAGATCAAACCCTGTCTAGTCAGAGAGACGTTGTTCAAGAACAACGTTGTCGTAATATGTTTGACTCTTGATGGTCATGCGAGCCACCTCTCTGATTTGAGTTTTTAGCAAGTGGGAGACTTTGGTCTTAACTCATATGCTGTGCCATTGACATGGTGAAAACTGGTGATGTAAATATGAAATATGTTACATGTCACTGAACCATTGTTTGTTCTCTCACACGAACAAACGTTCCTATAAGTGTTCGTCACTATAGGTGTAAGGTATCTCAATTCTTATGGGAATGGAATGAGATGATAATCGCCTTGACTATCTTTGGATGTCAGGATGAAGTCTCTCCGGTTGGGAAAGACTGAATGGGTAATTTATAGTAAGTCATTTATATGACTCGTAACTATGCTCCTGCACCCATTGGTTCAGAAAAGCAAGGTGTTGTAGGGTAAAATGGTTCTCAAGTCTACGTGACTATGAGATGAACACCTTTACAGGTTGAGTGGAAAACGCTTTAGAGAAGCGCTCCCTGTAGCACATTGTCATACTAGTGTGTGCTAGTCGACCCTATGAGGTGATAGATTGATCCCATCTCTATCACTGTGTGAGCTAAGATATGTATAAACAAGGCAGCCCTTAGTGACTAATGGCTTGGGTTACTGATTGTGGTGGTGATGCGCTACTTTGGTTGTGTTCCGATGGCCATGAGTGATGCGGTCTAAGTGGGGCATTTCTGGGAAAGTGGTCATCATTTACATGAAAGTAATGCCAATGCGAAAGGAAGGTATTATGAGTAATCGTTGACGAAAATGGGATTTGCTGGATCCGACAGTTACATACTGTTGTGAATCACCATTATAGTTGAACCAAGCTGAGAGGGATCTAGTTTTAAGTGTCAACTAGTCCGATGAAAGATAATCCTAGGGATGCAGCAATACTTTTCAACTAACGTTGTGACCTAGTCCCTAACGGGATTTTTATGCAGGTAGTATTGCCGGGTCGCACGGTCTATACACGACGAGTATGAGAATGAGTCTTGGAGGAATATGATCTTTTGTGCGAGTGGGAGATGTTAGAATTATTTTATAATTCGGACATTATTTTATATACGCCCAAAAGATAAATAAACTAATTTATGTAATTAGGGAATTAATTCTTATTCGTTAAGAATTAATTAATATAAGGATAGATAATATATATTCGTTATATATTTATCTAATAAAATAAGAGATAAGTTCTCTTATTCCTATAAGATAAGGAGAAGAGACGCTTCTCCTAAAGAGTCAGTCATAACTGAAACCCTAAAAAGTCTGTTCGTCAGACGTTTCTCTCAGGAAAGAAAACCCACAGAGAACTCTCCTCCGTGGAGAGAGTCTCCTTCCTCTCTAACGCTCTCCCATGGTGTGTAGGCTGTGAATCGTAGGTTCTCCCCTGCTCCCGAATCTCTAACGAGGTTTAGGGCTATGGAGATCTACCCGGTGATCAAATTCGAAGGCAAGACGATCTAGATTCCGCTTCCGCTATTCGAGGTAATCCGTTTATCCCTCAAATTCTAACAACCACGAACTCAGCTTTAACTTTATTTAGAGGCAGGATTGGAAGCATATTTGGCGAGCCCCCGCTCAACAACGAGCTCGTACTTTCATGTATCTCTTCGCCCATGATGCCATCCTTTACAACGCTAATCGGGTGAGGCGTCATCTCTCAAACTTTTCTGTGTGCCAAAGGTGTGGATGAGAGGAAACGTTTTTGCACCTACTGAGGGACTGCGAAGTGATCAAGAGGACCTGGAGGACCTTGAGCAACAATAGGTTGCACCCTAACTTCTTTAGCACAAGTGATATTCGAGAATGGATTTCTCTCAATACCCGAAAGGAAGACAGATGGGCTGGAACTTTTGCAACGATGCTCTGGTGGACATGGAAGACCCGAAACGAGCTAGTTTTCCAAGGAACTTCGAGGATGCAAGGGCTAGTTGATCAAGTATGGAGACAAGCATCGATGTACAGACATGTTAGTGAAAGGGAAGGGCGACAGCTGAACATGCCGACCACTCGGAGGGACTCTCCGTCAGCGTGGACACTGTCGGAGAATGGTTGGATAAAATTGAACTCGGATGGGGCCTCTAGGGGGAACTCGGGAATGGCGGGAGGGGGTGGTGTTCTCCGAGACCATTTGAGCTAATTCAGGAAAGCTTACACTTTTAAGTGTGGGTTTTGCTCGGTGGATAGAGCAGAGGCCTGGGCAGTCCTACATGGAGTGAAGATCGCTCGTGACATGGGGATCCAGAGGCTGGAAATTGAGGTGGATAGCAGTAACATTTGGGCAAAGCTGGAAGCAGGGGCTTCCTCTGTTGGTGCTAACTGCCACTTATTTGAGCAGTGTAGGAAGTTCATCAATTCAACGGAGTGGGAGGTAAAGGTCAGCCTTGTCCGGCGCCAAGCTAACGGAGTGGCCGATGCGCTTGCAAAGCTCGCCTTTGAGACTCCGGATCTTTTTTCTACCTTTGATGTACCTCCGGATTGCATCTGTGAGATGTTAGTTCTGTTTGCTACTGTTGAGAACTCAAGCTCCATTTAGTTCAATTTCAATAAAGGGCGTTTGCCCACCTCTTGCACCAAAAAAAAATCTACTCAAGTATACGAGTTATTAGATTTTTTTCCTATATAATTAATTTCTAAATTTGTTGTGTTTATTTCATTGATTGGTAAATCAATTATTAAATATATGTATATATATATTCTCTCACCAAATTATTAAAAAAATTATAAATATCAAAATTCCGGATTGGGACACCTAGGACAAACTAATATGGAAAATGAACCCTAATGGAAACTATTCAACAAAATCCGACAATAACATAATACAATAAAGATTACCAACGGACCAAGACAATAGCTGGATCTGAAAACTAAAAATTCCTACGAGGATCCAAAATTTAGTATGGAAAGTGGCAAATGATGGATTACCAACAACAACAAGACTAAATAAATATATCAATAGAGTACCCTCTCAATGCTGACTCTGCGAAACAGATAATGAAAATGCACAATACCTATTTATAAATTGTAGAACAACAAAAGCAATCATATCATGTTTTGAGCAAACTACGGAAAAAATGGTACTACACAATAGGAATGGGAACCTAGACATAAACAATTTATAGCCCATTAAAAAAACATTACCCAATTTGAGGATCTCTGTTTTATCTCGCAAACAATCTGGGAGACAAGAAATAATATTATATTTAAAGGAAAAAAATTATCCTGACATTGTTCGAATCACAAGCTACAACATCGAAAACTGAAAAAGGACAGAAGATCTTGAAGAAGGCACAAAGGAACCTATAAGGAAAAAAAGTCTAAAAGTCATAAGGAAAAAACCTATAAAAGAGGTATCTGCAAAATTAATGTTGAAGGTTCGGTTAGCACCATGGGTTTCTGCCCGGGGGGGGGGGGGGGGGGGGGGGGTTCATCAGGGACTCAAAAGGAAATATTTTCGATATCTTTCAACATGAGACAAGTCAAAGTACAGTCCTCCAAGCCGAGGCCTCGACCATCCGTGAACGAGCTTGATCTGAGTTTTTTCCCCCAAGTATTATGCAATTTTACTTGCTATAGTAACTTAAAAGAAAATTTATAAATTTCACAATTCGTGCTATTTGATTTTCAATCGAGCCGAGCTAAACTTTAAATCGAGCATAAAAATGTGTTCATAATCAACTCATTTTGTAAATGATGCTCGAGTCAAGCTTTTATTGAGCAAAAGTCGAGCCAAGCGCTAGCTATTTAGCTCATATAACAATCCTAATCTTAACTTAATGTTTATCATATTGCGTTTCCTATATTTATTTAGTAAATTATTTTTCAGATATTTCATTTATATATTTATATTTTTTTTAGGTGCGAAAAAAATGATAGAGTTTTATCATAAACCGATGATATTTTATCTTAAAATAACATCATTTATTATCGTATTACATATAATTTTTTATATCAATTTAATCCAAAACTATATCATACATGTATAATTGTGTTCGTTCAAAATTTTTCTGGCTCCGCCACTCCATCCATCATTTCAACATTCCTAGTTAAAAAAATGAGAGCGCTTGGTCACATCAACTAACATGGCTCATCTAACCGGCCATATGGAATTGGCCCTATTGATTAAAAAAAAGAAAAAGAAAAAGAAGGTGCATATGTAAATCATGAGCATTTGTTAAATGTCATTAATTTCTCTCATAAATAATTGGAAAGTTAGAAGGTAGCACCCACCTTAAATTGAATGATTACCCAAGTAAGCACCAAATCCACCCTACCAAATTACTCATTTGTTAATAGATCTCCGAATCCCATTTTAGACCCAGACTTTTTTCGATCAATTTATATATATTAGGGATGATTTATTATAATTTCTAAGTTTACAAATATACAATCTTCTATATACATATATTAAAACTGGTGTATAACGTCCTATTTGGCAGGTTGTGGTTAACTCTAAGATAAAATTCCTATGTGGCGCGTTGTAGTTAATTCTAAAATAAAAATTAATAAAATAATATGTAGTCATAATTTATAAAAAATTATATAAGCCACAATCTATCTATATATTTTAGTTGATTAAAAAAAATATAAATAAAAAATATTTCATAGTCATACTTAGCAAAAATATTAATAGATAAATATGTAGTATTTGATAAGTGCTATTTTATTTATATCTAGATTATTTTTGGTAAAAAAATTATTTATATAAAAATTAATTATTTAATAGTTGTTATTTTATTTATATCTATATTATTTTTTGAGCCTAAAATGGTTTATAAAAATATTATGTAGCTACAAATCCATCTGTGCATAGCTATTTTAGTAAACTAACATAATAAATATATCATATATATTTAATAAAAAAATTAAAATATTTTTAAAAATTAGTTATCTATTAAATTACATGAGATTCAATTAATGTTAGATTAGAAAAAAAAAATTTTACCTTATAAATGTGAATTTTGTTTATATTTCCAGAGAATCTAAATAAAGGATATTTACATTATATATATAATCTATCGAACTAATTTTATTTATATCTTTTTATTTTTTGGTGAAAAAATTATTTATATTTATATTATTATTATTTATATTTATTGGAATCTATCTAAATTATTTATAATATTGTATTAATGTATTCTCCATGCACATGACGAGACTTACACTAGTTAGGAATAAAACATATTCAAACTTAATAGTAATTATTACAATTCCCATATGACATAGCAGGATTTTTAAAAATAAAATTTTAATAATAAAATAAATTAATATTATACAATTAAATAAAATATTAGTTTAATATTTTCAATTAAACTTATAAGAATAAACTCATAAGAACAAGGTATAATAGACTCATTCAAGATAGACCCCATTGTGGTAGTATATGAAGACTCCATTGTTTATTTAAAAGATAAAAATCAATTGCAAAAAATAAAAAAGAAAAAAATAATTGGTAGAAAAGGAGGGGATTAAGGTATAGATATGACACATTAGCGAAAATTCTTCTGTTTTAAAAGTTTATATATACATAAATATAGATATAGATTTTTTATTTAAAAGATAGAAATCAATTGCAAAAAAGAAAAAATAAGAAAAAATGATTTGTTGAAAAGGAGGAGATTATGGCAGATATGACACATTAGTGAAAATTCTTTTGTTTTAAGAGTTTATATATATATATAACCCCAGTACTGTGTGTGTTTAAAAAAGGCTAAATTGTGGTTTTTATTATTATTATTGGTTACTAGTCTATTTCCCGTGCTTTTCACAGATTTAATGTAAAAATATTATGGAGTGTCAAATTATAATATTTTTATGTTATTTAAATGTTAAAAATATTAACATTACAAAATAAATAAAGTATATTCATCTAAAAAAAGTGATAATCTAAATCTTATGATATTTTTATATATTTAAATAAAAATCTTCAATTTCTAACAAAACCAAAATAATTTAATAGATAAAGAAGAATTATAAAAATATTTAAAAAGTAGAAACAAATCTTATTCGATCGAAAAAATAAGCATGCAATTGAATCATCCTATAATAGGATTATTCTATTTACTTCTACTATGAAGAGCACTCTTAAGTCTTAACCACTTCTTCATTATAGAGATCTTCTTCATTATAGAGATTTTGATATTTTGGAGAATTCTAAACTTTTTAATGTCCAATAATTTCTTAATCTCAATTTTTTAAAATAGAGAAAAAAAAAATGGAGATAGTCTTCTATAAAACTAAAACTAAATACCTGTCCCAATCTTCCATAAGAGAAATCTATTTAAGTTGGATTTGGAGAAAATATAATTTAGATAATATATTTTTTATTTTCGATCGACCATCGTATGTATTTCCTTACAAGTTAAAAAAGCTACGTAGGCATATATATGTAATTATTACATACAGTGGTGAGATGAAGTGCCTTTATAAAGGTCTCAAAGCTGCCATTAATTAGCAATAACTCCACAGCACAGCTTAAGCTTAATTAATCTTGAGGCCGGCCACTACATGACCATGGGCTCGGATGCTTCAAGGGTAGATGAGTCCATGCTGAACAAGAATAGCTGGGTGGTCGAGATCCGAAGCTTCATCAACGAGGCCACCGAAGAAGACGAGAGCATCCCGGTGTGCATCCTCAGCGTGCCCAAGTCCCTCGCCGCAATCCACCCAGAGGCCTACTCTCCCCAACTCATCTCAATAGGGCCTTACCATCATCTCCAAGATGAACTCCATGAAATGGACAGGCATGTTCTGAATACTTAATTGCTTCATTTAATTTCTACCTTCCCAATATATCATCGACTTAATTCATGATGTTTGATCGAATATATATCTTGCATTCCAACTGAAATTTATGAGCATAAATGTTTGAATATATATATATATATATATATATATATATAGGTTGGGTCATGTGTTAACAACTCTTACGGTGTTAAATGTTAACAAATCAATATTCGGCAAAATTTATCAAATATTCATCACAGTCACTCAATTATTCATCAAAGCTTTTGTTAAAATTAATCAAATATTTATCACAGTCACTCAATTATTCACAATTTCCCAAATATTCATCAATATTCGGCAACATTTAAGAAATATTCATCACAGTAACACAATTACGGTATTGGGGGTGGATACACGCGCAAAGGTTTGAGTTTTTTGGGTGATATTTTTTTTAATTGGCAATAATTATTAATTGAAATGAATCTCTTAAATGTTGTCGAAAAGCTTTGATGAATAATTGAGTGACTGTGATGAATATTTGATAAATTTTGCCGAATATTGATTTGTTAACATTTAACACCGTAAGAGTTGTTAACATTTGATCCGTATTTATATATATATATATATATATATATATATATATATATATATATATATATATATATATATATATATATATATATGATAGATCTTGTGTAAGCCACCTTTACGATGTAATTTGTGAACGAATTTGAAACATCAGATTAAGACGATCAAACGGCTAAGCTTAAAAAGTAACTTGTAAATAATGACATTAATTGTAGGTACTATGTGGTATGATTATTCGTATGTACATACATATGAATAATCAGTTGGTACATACGAATAATTACACTTGTTGGTACATACCAATAATTACATTCTTATGCACGAATAATTGTTTAGTACCTACGAACAATTTCGCTGCTTACAAATTACATCGTAAAGGCTATTTACATGGGATCCAACCCCTCTCTCTGTATATATATTATAGTATTAATTTATTGGTGGATTTACATATTTTAACCGTTAGAAGAAGTGACGACATACCACTTTGAATTATCTTCTTCATACTTGAATTGTAAATTGCAGGCACAAGTTAATGGTGGCTAAGAGGGTAGTTCAAAATAAGTGCAAGGGGTTGAGCTTTGAGCGAATAGTGAACGAGATCTTAAAATTGGAGCCAAAAATCCGAGCTTGCTACTACAAGCATCTTGAGATAGAAGGGGAGACGCTCGCGTGGTTGATGGCCATAGATGGCCTCTTCCTCCTTGAGTTCCTCCAAAACTATGGAGAGAAGGACCGGAGTGTTCTTGGCACTTCCTCAAAGACTTCTTACTTGGTGGACACACGGGGGCGAAAGGTTGGCTACGATTCTATACTTAGGGACATTTTGATGCTTGAGAACCAAATCCCTCTCTTTGTATTGAGGAAGATTTTCAAGCTTCAATGTGAAAACTCGCTAGGAAGCTCAGGGTATGATGATACAGATCTCTTAGCCACCATGCTCTTGGGAGTTTGCAAGGAGCTTTCCCCACTGAAGTTGAACGAAGGGTTCTCGTCTAGCCAAATGATCCAACATCTCCACTTGTTGGATCTTTTGTACCATTTAATGGTCCCAGGACTCGACGAGGAGGAGCCTAAACAAGCAATGTCCCTAGATGATAATGAAGTTGATCAAAAGAAGCATAAAGAACATGAGAATGACGATGAGGAGGAGAATAATGATGATGATGATGACGAGGATGATGAACATAAAAAGGAGCACAAGAAGTCCTTAAAATCAAAGGGGTCAATCTCAGCTAAAGAAATCTTTAGCAATCTATGGAGCTTATTGTTGAAATGCAACATACAACTCCTCAAGGGCATTCAATTGATCATCTTTAGTAAGCCCATGAAGGTCATTCTCAAGCTCCCATGGAAAATCTTCTCAAAACTCCCTATCGTTTCTATGATTTCACCTGCAATAGAAGGGTATCTCTCCAACCTTGATCCCAACCAGGAGAGCAACGGTAGCAGCTCCACAGGCATCATTTCATTAGTTGACGAGATCATGATTCCATCCGTTACATCCCTCTATAACGCCGGTGTCAACTTCTACCCTATAGACGGCGACATTACCACCATCAAATTTGATCTTCATACGCTCAACTTTAACCTTCCTACCATTGAAATCGACGTGAACTCTGAGGTGATCATGAGAAATCTAGTAGCATATGAAGCCCTAGTTGTCTCAGGCCCACTAGTCCTAGCACGTTACACAGAGTTCATGAACGGGATCATAGATACCGCGGAAGATGCCAAGGGGTTAAGGAAGAAGAAGATCATACACAACCACTTGAAGAGCGATAAGGAGGTCGCAGATCTATGGAATGGGATGAGTAGATCAGTAAGGCTAACGAAGGTCCAATTCTTGGACGAGGCCATAGATGAGGTGAAAGGATACTATGAGGGCACATGGAAGGTGAAAGGCTACAAGCTTATGAAGAGATGGGTGTATGGATCTTGGGAAGCTATTTTGGTTTTTGGTGCTTTATTGCTATTGTGTCTCATGGCTTTGCAAGCATTTTGCTCTGTGTATAGCTGCCCTAGGTTGTTCAATATCACTACCACCTCTAGTGATTGATGACTCTTTGTGGGCTTTGATTGATGTTTGATGACTCAGCTCGTTGGGTTGAATGTGTGTATTTTGTACTTGCATTTGTTTGGAGGGCATGTAAACTACTATTTTATAATGCATTATATTTATAATATATTTTTTTAACGAAAAGTGATTCAATATACTAGACATACCTAGTAGATTGAGGGTATCGATAACAAGACGATAAACAATTCTATCTCTAAAGTTATTTTTATTTGAGAAAATTACAAAAAAAATCCAATCTTTAAGGGATTGTCGTACTCAGCCTGAACTAAGAAAAACTAAAAAAAATATAGAAAATAACCTCAAGTATTTACTTGGTAGCAGAAAATAGCCTCAGGCTACATTCAAATTCAAATAATTACAAAAAATAAAATCTACCACTTCTCATAGATATTTTTCTCACTAAGTCAGTATTGGCTAAATTCATGATTGAATTAATTATATAAACTACCATATACCATATAAATTTTGTAAATAAATAAATTAAAAAAATGACTACTAAAAACATATCACAAAATCTTTATTTTTCTTAATAAAAATCAATTTATCTTCATCCCACAATTTATTCAATGCTCAAATAAAAACATTGCTGGGTGAATAAAATATGCATGCTTAACTGTTTTTTGTTCTAGTTTTGCTCAAAACATCGGCCTAAATCACATATTAGATCAATTGTGAGTAGAAGCTTAAGTATTTATTGATTTTTAATGATATGTAAATAATCTAACTAATTTTTTAAGTAATAAATATAAGTTATATTTATATGGTTTGAGATAGTTTTTATAATTAATTCAGGTATGA
Source organism: Persicaria maculosa (assembly GCA_963922045.1). Taxonomy (NCBI): domain Eukaryota; kingdom Viridiplantae; phylum Streptophyta; class Magnoliopsida; order Caryophyllales; family Polygonaceae; genus Persicaria; species Persicaria maculosa. The sequence continues at coordinate 45,558,420 of OY998270.1, read as the reverse complement.
GTTTAGATAACAACAATTAAGTGTAACAATTTTTATATAAGAAGTGATAATTTTATTAAATACAAATTTTGTTGAGAGGTTTTGTAATTAATTTGAATTTGAAGGTATTTTAAGGTATTTTTTGTAATTAATTTGATTTTCGGTCGATTGCAGTTGTTCCGAACGGTAAGTTTCGGTCCTCAAATCTTCAAATATAGGTTACAATTCAAGTGAAAGCGTATGAATTTATGAATTTTATCATGAAATTGTCAATAAGGTTTGTGATTTGTAGTTGTAATTTTGTATTAGGGTTAGAAGTTAGAACTATAGTTACTTATGAATTTGTGATTTTGAATTTGTGAGTTTAGAATTTTTCAATAAGGTTTGGAATTGCAATTTTATTAGTAAGATTTGAATTATAGTTGGTTTTGGAAATTGGGATTTTGGACTAATATGGTATTAACTTTATTGTATGCATTCAATTTGTGTTTTGTGCTCTTTTATTTGCAATATTGAAGTCCTATGTATCAATTGAAACTTCTATCATGTTTTTCATGAACTCGTTAAATTTTTTTGAGCCCCCCTAAACAGATTCCTGCCTTCGCCCCTGTCGCGTGGGAGTTTGGTTAATTTTTGAAGTTATAATAATTTTAAAGATTTGGTTCTTTGAAAAATTAGTCAAAACTTTGACTTTTAAAGTGAATCCTCACCTTAAAATTCCCTAAAAAACACTAAATTGTCTTCCTATTGAATTCTATTTTTGGAAATATTGATATTTTACTTTGATTAATTACAGCTCTCTATATAAACAAAACTAAGATTTTAATTGTAAATTTTGTGGGTTTTAATAGTAGATTTACAAGAATAATGGTTTTTCATTTTCAAAGTTGGTTTTATAGATTAGTTGAGGATTTGAGACTCAGACATATGTTTCAATGATGCACTTCATGTCAATCCATTAGATTTTTGAAATTTTGATATAATTGTTATTGTGTTGTGAAGGCTAATTATTCCACCTCGAACATATAAACTTCTTACGTTATATTGACCAACTCTAATTTATCATTTTTCATTTAGGGTGTTCACATAGATACAAACATTTAGATTGTTTGGGTTGATTTTGAAATAGCTGCTTGATTTTTATAATGGGTATTTGACACGATACAGATATCTGTGTCAGATACTCAAAATCAATAACCCCAAAATCATTGACACATATACTAACCACCAATGAGCTTGTATCCAACATGGATACATGCAATGAATTCGAGTATTTGTCACATATACTCAAGCAGCTTAATCACTCCATCAGTTACTTTGGAACAAAATCAATACATAATTCAGCAATCAACAAATGGTGAAATAAAGCATAGTATTTTCAGCCTTGGGAACAATAAATCTCTGGGCTTGGCTTGACGGAATGGAAATGGAATTTTACAAGAAATGATGTTGGTGAAACAATTACTCGAGTTGTCAAAGGTTTTTTCTTCTCTGGAAATTTTTTTTGACAAATTAATCACACTTTGTATTGATATTACCTAATGAAAACTCTTCCGTGATAACACATTATAGGCCTATAAGCCTCTATTCAACCATCCATAAAATCATTTCTAATATAATTACCGAAAGACTAAAAAGATTAATGGTAAGTTAATTCACCCCTATAAGGGGCCTTTCTTTCTAACAGGGCCATTCAAGGAAACGTTCTAATATCCCATAAGATTTTCCACTCATTTAGAAGCTAGAACGGAAAAAATAGACGGGTGGAAATAAAACTCGACATGGAGAAAGCCTATGATAAGGTTGGTTGGTAATTTATGAAGGCTATCTTAAACAAATTTGATTTTCATACCGGGTTTGTCAACTGGATCATGGAATGTGTGGTGAGGCATGAAATGGTAGTTGATCCTACCAAAGATAATCTCAAACTTAACTAGTATAGTGGTAGAGTAGAGGCCAGTCCCACAAAGAGTGCATGCGACCTTATGTATATTTGTTAACAATGAAATAAATAAGTAGAGAAAAGAGTAGAGAAAGCAATTGTAGAGATTATGAAATTAATAGAGTAATAGAAGAAATGATTGATAGTAAACAATATAAAGAAATATAGTTCTACTCACTCTTTGTAATAATGGTTGAATTCCTTATCTTGGGTTTTACTTTAGTTAAGTTGGTTTCTATTAGTTATTTTAGAGTTTGGTTTGTGTATAGAATTTATTAGAATGTCTATTTGATTACCACTAAGGTCCCTTACTCTAATATGGGGGATAAGCAGCAATAGGTTCCAAACACCTAGCACATAGACATTATCTCTCCTCTATTATCGATCTTCTCATCTGTTTGACAGCCCAACCATTGTTTCCACTAAAAGAGACAATCCCTACCTATCAATTCTCCTACACCATCAAGATTCACAAATCGTTCCTACAAGACGTGTTGGTTACTTATGGATTATGGCTCGTAAAACGGAATCAAGCTATAAACTTAGTGCTCACATTCTTGTAGAATGCGGTGTATAAAGTAAACAACATAAGCATTATTGGAACAAAGAGAACTAAAATAAAATAAATAGAATTAACCAAATTCAGTTCTCACATTTCTTCAACCATGTCTTGAAATGCAAGCAAACTAAAAAAGAGATTAGCCCCTCATGGCTTACATCGAAATTGTAAAAACTACCTTAGGAACACTACAGAACGTATTGTATAAAGTATAGATTCTAATCTTCGACCACCAAATGAGAAAGATGCTAATTAAGTAGAAAGCATATGATATGCACACTAAAACCACCTACAATGCTTATACAAAATATGCATTATGAATGTGTTACCACTGTTTCGTTCTCAACTCTTGTGAACAATAGTCCTACAGATGGCTTCCGACCTTCATGAGGTCTTTGCCAAGGAGACCCACTTTCTTCTTTCTTATTCATCCTAGGTGTAGAGATATTGATAAGAAAACTCTCTCATAAAATAAACACAAAGAAAAGGCACATTGGCTCTAAATTTGGTCGAGATGGCCCTCATATCCCCTTTTAGCATTTGCGGATGATATCATTATATTTACAAAAGGAAAATTTTCAAATTGCCTAAAATTACAAATGATCATTGATGATTACTGTAAAATCTCTGGGTAGAAAGTCAACTTTCACAAATCTGCTTTCCAAAATACAAAAGTTATACCACCCTCAATGATTGATGAACTTGAAAGATGTCTAAAGAACTCACATGAAAGATCTCTAGAAAAGTACTTATAGGGTGCCCAATCATTAATGGGATTGTACACAGTGGAACATTTGAGGAAATTATTTGCAAATCAATAGAGAAATTGAGTAAATGACGAGCAAATGCATTATCAAAACAAGGTTGTGTGGTTTTAAATGGAACTAATCTCCCCGATAAACCACTTCACACAATGCAAGACTTCATGCTACCATATATGATACACAAAGAACTTGACCAAATTAATAAAATTTTCTTTTCTAGAACAAAAATCCCCAACATCGCCCTCTAATAAGCTGAGAAAAATATGTAGACCAAAACCGAATGTGGAACTGGGTATTTAGAAAACAAGGGATATGAATGAAGCACTACAAATGAAGCTTATGTGGAAGATTTTAGCAGAACCAGATATTGTTTGGGTTAAACTAATACAATATAAATATCTAAAAAATACTCACATCCTAAATTGCAAAAGAAAGGGTGGAGCATCCTAGAAATGGTCAAAATTGTTCCCCTTTTTTAAAAATAATTCAAAACTGGTTTGATATGGTCTGTGGGCAATTGCAACACAATAAAGTTCTAGAGGGACAACTGGTTTGCAACGACACCTATTAATTAGTGGCAGGGATGGTTACCCTACTATTACCAAAACCGAGGAAACAGTTAGTGAATACATTATAGGGGGAATGGTGGGTGGAAAAGCTAAGTACAATCCTACCACAAAGCATTGTAAAAGATATCATGGACATCCCATTACCAATAAATCAATTTGATGATAGTTTGTACTGGTGATGGATAGAGAAGGGTGGTTCACAATGACTAGTGCCTACAAAATAATCATGTTGCATGACAGAATGGAAAATGACTAGAACTCCTAGATTTAAAAAGTCAATATCCCCCCTAAGGCCAAAAACTTCCTTTGGACCCTAAGACAACAAGGACTCCCAACAACAACTCGACTCACCGAAAAAGAGATCTCAGTCTCATCGGCTTGCATTCTATGTAACCATGCACCTGAGGATAATGAGCACCTCTTCATAGAATTCCAATACAATAACATTCAACCATCATTAGCAATGGATATCCGCCAAACCATTAACAACATGATTGCATTCTCAATAGAAATAAATCCTATCTTAGTATTATTGTGCAACAAATTAACAGAAAATAAAAACTTAGTTTTCAACTGGTGGACAACATGGTATGTTAGAAACCAAATTATGTTTTGGCATGAACCACCACCATCACAAGAAGCCATCAAATAAATAACCAGTATGCAAATGGTAAATTGGATGAAAACCACGACTTATGAACAAAATATCAATGTATATTTAAATTAGTTATCAAAGTGGCTAACTAGAGGACTATGAAATATCTTAAACAAAAAACAAACAATTGGAAAAAACCTCTATCTGGCATGTTCAAACTCAATTTCGATGGATCAACTCTTGAAAATAACAAAGCTGGACTGATTTTATTATACATGACTGAGAGGGTTGACCCATTCATATTGGCTACAACAATATAGGTAACTAGACCCCCCTAAAGGCCTAAACCATTGCTCTAAGACAAGGCATAACCCAATCATTTGGAACTGGGTATAAATAAATTATATATTGAAAGAGATTCCCTAATAATTATAAATCACCTTAAAACACAAACCAAATGCCCTTGAGAAATCGAAATGACTATGTTAGACATTAAAACCCTTCTATCAAGAATGGGAGATGTGTCTTTCTTTCACATACCCCGTGATGGCAACATAGTGGTTGATAAGGTTGCACATTTTTACCGCTCTACCAAGGGTCTTGACATATATAACGACATAGGTCTTCAAGACCTCATCCTTAAGAATGATATCACGTATTCCTTCCACCCAAACTCTTACCTAATAAAAAAAACAAAGAACACGGATCAACATAGTAGTGGGACAATACTAAATCTACCAAGCTAAGTCACAACATCAGTTCCATAATACAACATTTGAATTATATAATTACATTCATCCATTATCGTGTCATGTTAGATATCTGATAACAACAAAATGTTGATCCGTATGCTATGCAAAAATTTGGCAATTTTATGTATCGTGTGGTAAATGTTAAATGTCGTGGTTTAAAATCCTCAAATAGTAATACCCAAACTCATTAACTAACTAATAGATATTATAAAACAAGCAAGGGGTCAATCCCATAGAGAGCACGTACAACTTCTTAAATGTGTTTGCAAGGCAAAGTAACCAAGTAACAAAGCAAATATAAAAGAAAGCAATAAGTAAACTAAGCCCATAGATTTTGATAAAACTATATTCCTCCTATAAATCAAATGATAATTTTTTTAAAACAAAATAAATTGTCCAAGATGTAAACAATAAGTCATGAGAAACTAAAAATTACCAAGATTAAGGTCAGATAAATGGAACCCAAGTAAATAAATATGAAACACAGGCGAATATGGTAGATCTCTATAAACATTGTTGCAACAACAAAATTAATAAAACACATGCAAATCACATGCAAATCAATATCAATAACAAATATTTCATAGGTAAGTGATGAGAAAACATGAAGGTGAAAAATTAAATCCACAAATCACAATAAATCAAAACCTCTTATACATATTGTTTAGGTTGAAGTACAACTAAAATTATAAGGGTAGTAATTATAAGTAGAGCTGATAATTTGGTTGTTCGGGTCGGGTTTGGGTCAGGTCACTGATGAGTCGGGTCAGTTCGAATCAAACTTATAGTCAGGTACTGGTCGGGTCAAGTTTGGGTCATGTTCGGTCATAATGAATTTTAGATTGGCCGAGTTTCGGATTAAATCAGGTCATGCCCATTCAGGTTCGGGTCGAAGTGGGTCAGGCTTGTTCGGATTTCAGGTCAAGATACGGGACGATCTCATTTTGTTTTCAAATCAAAGTGGGTAGTTTGTTTAGATTTTGGGTCAAATCATATTTGATGGAACCCGAAGAAACACTGGAAAAACCCGACGTGTCACATAGGGGTCTTTTCTAAAAAAAGGTCAAGCAGGAAGAGCCAAAAAGTGATTGGAGAAGGTGTCAGCAGACAAAAAAATCTCTCGACAATCCACCCGTGGATGATATAAGAGCACACCAAAACGACCACGTATCATACATGCACACCTCCCACTAGACTTGTAAACCCACCATGTGGCATGACCCTTCGAACACTTGTCATGCATGTGTCCGTAAAAATAAGTCACTATATAATAGCCACAAAAAGACAATAAGAGGGGGCGTTTTGGAGAGAGAGAGAGAGAGAGAGAGAGAGAATAGAGTTGTAGTACCTGGTAGGTGACTATTCTAACTCACTCGATCACGCCACTAGGCTAGCTTCACAGAAAAGCACTCGATGCATTCTGCATTCACCACTTTCTAATTTCAAGAGGTCCTCGTCGAGGTCAGGTAACACTTATCTGCGAGCCATGCCTATAATATAGCTTGCGATGCAGGTATGATTCTTGGTCTCTACGGGTTTTGGGAAAGGTTTCTCAAGGAATAACTTATTGGATCCATTTCGTCTGCGTCTCATGGCACAGGATTTATCACAGGGCCATAGGCAATGTGAGTCAGGTAAGCCCATGTTGAACGTGAATAAACTTCAAAGGTTCCACCTGGGTGACTGGGTCCCACTAAACCGGGACTTTTAAGGGGGATTTTATCATTGGCGCCGTTTGTGGTCCCACGAATCCCTCCAAAAAAGTTAAGCCTATTTTCCAAATATAAGTCATTTTCTTTGAACATGGCTTAAAATTATTGGTTGCACCTTATTTACCCCGTTTTTCTTTGCTCGCGACACAGGGAAGTCATGAGTTACCATCAGACTCACGATTTTAATGATATGAGCCCTGTCCATGAAGTTGTAGAGTCTAGAATGCAGACCACATCTCCCACCACGTCCACAACTCCCCAAATAGCTTGGTATCCATCCTATAGACCTACCATGTATAGTTTTCACGAAGTTGATTATGGTGGGCTTCCTTTCTATCAGTTATATCAAGGGCAACCTCTTTTCCATGGATACGGTGTACCATCTTTTTATCCCTAGTATGGGACAGCCTACAACGGATAATAATGGGGTGGTCATGGCAACTTCTGTCCCTAGAATTATCATGCTTCAAATCCCCCTACTTCAGCTCCAGGGATCCAAGGAGGTAGGTAACACCCTACAAAGCATCACCATGGAGAATTGTCTGCAGATGTTTCTACCTCGATCGATGCAGCCAGATTCCACTCACATGAAAACAAAAAGTACTGAAATCATTCCATCTGCATTCACACCTGACGTTTGTAAAGCACCAGTGCCAAAGCGTTGGAGGGATGTGGGGCTAGTGAAATACGATGGCACAATCGACCTAGAAGACCATTTGTGTCCCTTTATGACAACCATAGGAATTGATAAGGTGCATTCCAATAGGCATTATAGATTAGTTTAGGTGCATTTCATTTTTATATAATCATGATTTAGTGTTAATTAGATTAATGCTCGTTTTGTGGGAAAGTTCGGAATCTACGCTATTTCGATGGTTTTTTGTAGATTCGTAGATCCAAGGCAAAGAACACGAGGAACGGAGTTAAAGGAGGCTAAGGCGAGACTTGAGAGAGCTTAAGGAAGAAGTCCCGAAAAGCATGGAACAACCTAAGGAGCAACGGAGCATGAAATCGAGGTCTAAGAGCGAAAACAAGGGCGAGTCGCGAAAGCTGTCCACCCGGCGAGCTGAACTTGTAACGCACTTTTCGGAGGCCTCGGATATCCGATCGATGCATATGAGCATGCGTTGGAAAGCTCTTTCGAAGATCTACGTGATGGTGTTCTGCTGGAAATTCTCTGACAGCGAATCACTTTCCGCTGCAGCGGATCAAGTCATCGACATCATGTCTAGCAAGTGCCTGAGCAGCACTCGTTGCCAGCGAGTGGAGTCAGAGAGGAGCATGTCCAGGAGCCAGCATAACTCGCTTCCAGTGAGCCCGAATCGCTGCCAGTGAGCCGATTCAGCCGAGAGCCAGTGGATGGCTCGCTGCAGCGGAAATGTTGTCGCTGCCGGCGAAATCCACCATCCATGACGAGCGGCTAAGGCATGAAGACTCATGGCAGCGGGTTGGTAGCGAGTAGCTAGCGAGAATCCAACAGTGGGTCGAACAAGACAATTCGCTGCCAGCAAAATCGGACATTGGATCCAATTTGGAAAGTCTATCTTCTATCTATTTTTTGGTTTAGGAAATTCTATCTAATTTATCTATCTTTTATCTTGTTTATTCAGAACTTTAGGGTTATAAATAGGATGTTTAGGGTTAGTTTTCTCATACACATTCAAGTAGAGCGATCACCATTGAAGAGAAGAGAGCTTAGGTAAGCCATGTTTGGCTAATTTTCTAGTTTTCGCCTACACATTTTCTTTTCCAAGTGAAATCCCCTAGTATACACTTTCGAGACTTGGTTGGTGGTTTGTGAGTTTCTATTTTAAGTTATTTTTCCTCTATAATTCTTTAACTTCTTTGTGTGATATTGATTATGTTATTGATGTTATCTTGATTAGCTACCTTGATAATATTGATTTCTTGCTAGGATTTAATACTTTCGTATTTGTGTTATTTCCGTAGTAGCACGCATAAGATTGTGGATTCTGTGTTTGAAGCATGATTATGTAGGGAGTTGACATATATCTTAAACATTGATTTACCGTGTTTAATTGGTGTTATTTATATGCTCAAGTTCTTAGGACTATTTGCTATCTCTTTGTTAAATCTTGACCGTGTTAGGGTTGCATTGAGGTGTAAGGGATTCATTGGACTCGTAGGACTTTTAATCTACTTAAACCAAGACGAGAGGAATTCATAGGAAAAGATAATAACTTGAAAAGGATTCGATGACCAATAAAACCAACCAAAGTCGAGAACTTGTAGGTGGAAACGCTTTTCTTCTATCCTTTATTTTCTTTTGTGAGTATTATTTTCTTTTATTTTCATCCATAAAAATCTTTCCTTTTTATATTGATAAATACACAAAATTTAGAAATACTTGATTCTCTAGGGTTCGACCCCTTACTTTCATACTATACTAGTTTGTTTGTTTTGGATTTATTTTTGGCGAGGTAAATCAACGACTTTCCCTCCGTCAAAATTGGCGCTGTTGTCGGGGAATCAAGTATATTTTTTTGTTTTGTGTATTTATTAATTTTTTTTGTATATATATCTAACCTCGTCGTGGACCTATCTTACAGTTCATGATACCTCGTTACTAATTGTTTGCAATGGAGTTGAAGTTATGTCAATACCAGGGAGAATACTTTCACCATTACCTCGCAAGAGTGCAAGATTTAGTGGACGACCGTGCTTCACGAGGTATCCAAGATGATTTGATAAAACAAATACTTTGCGTTCAAGATGGCGTGCTTCCCGAGATACAAGAATTCGCCCAATCGTTTAAAGAGGAAGGCTTTTATGGTTTGGATTGGCCGGAATTGTGGGATCTTTTCCTTTGCGTTGGTGACATGGCGAAGGTGGAAGAAGACTACAAGTTGGCATTCATACCCTTACCTTTCAAACCAATGGCGGGCGAGATACATGAGGGAAGCCAAGACGCAAACACCAATGGTTCAATCGAAGATGGAGAAAGGAGCCCGATGCCCCTTGACATGGACTCTCATGAGTGCACGCTTGAGGAACCATGTATTTTAGCACCTACTCCATCCATAGAAATCATCCCCAACTCATCTATTGAGCAACCAAGTCCGGAGCCGATTTATGTGGCTCCTGAGCAAGGTAATGATATTTCTTACACTTTTGTGGATTTTGGTGAATATGTAGATCCTTGGGAGCATTACTTCAACAAACCACCAACGGAACTATGTTGGTGGTACTACATACCCTCGGCGGGAAGTCACGCCCGAGCATATGAAGATTTGGAGACCTTCTTCAACATCACATCTTTTGACTTCGGCTTTTTCATATGTGGTGCCCGCCTACCTAAATGGTGTGCACCGGAGTTTGATTTACTAAAGAGAGCGTTGGCAATGTCCGAGTGAGTCTTGAAGTGCGGACGAATAAACCGTCGAGTCTATGACGATAAACAAGGACGCTTTTCGGGAGGCAACCAGAGGTTTGTTTCCTTAATTAGTTATTTCAATTTCTAGTTAGTTTGTCTTTTAATAAATTAGAAATTTCCTAATCCTTTATATGTTAGATAGATGTTTTCGGATATTTTTGAGCTAACCATACAGGGAAGAGGGAAAAGATCAAAGAATAGAGATTATGTGTTGAATCCGCTGCCAGCGAATGGAATTCACTGCCAGCGAGTCCAGCAGCCAAGATGATATAGGAATTGATTTCATTCGCTGGCAGCGAACCAATACTCGCTGACAGCGAATCCAGCAGTGATGCCTAGTGTCCGAAGCTAGCATTAGCCGCACATGTGGCCTGATCAACTGCGCCCATGGTGCATGCCTAACCTTCATTCATTCGTCGTCGTTATTTTTCTTCCAAGTTCGTCGTTGTCATTCTTCATCGTTCTTCTCCCAAGCTTGTCGTTGTCAATCTTCATCCTCTTCGCCACCAAAACATTTCCCAAAATGTGAGTTATTCTTTACCCTCTTTCTCTCATAATTTTATGATTTGTTGTCTTTGATTTTCATTGAGGACAATGAAGAGTTTAAGTGTGGGGGAGGGTTGCATTCATAGACTCTATGCATTCATATTTATTTTTCCGTTATGCATTCATGTTTATTTTTTCCGTTATTTTATTGCATTAGAAAAAAATGAAAAAAAACTTGAGAAAAATATAAAAAAAATCCAAAAAGATCATGCATTGCATATATGTGTTATTCAAATACCCATCTTACCTTAGTTTGTCCTCTAGTTTATTTTTATGAGTTTTACCATATATGTTCCATGATATGTTTAAATTGGCTAATCTTGTCACCTACTTGAGATAATTTTTATGGGAGCATGACTTGTTAGTTCAATTGAGGAAAGTATGATTCTTAGTCTTGGGCATTATTGAAATCCAACAAAAACTTGTCCTAGAGAGAAATTTTGGCCTTATAGGGATTTTCATCATATTTATTCCCTTTTGCTTTCTTGTGTGACATTGTACTCTCCTTATGCAATTACCTCTTGAGATTGACATTGTTATCTATGTTTGAGGCCGAATTTATATGTTTATTGCTTATGAGTTTCAAATGATAGAGGCATGATTTTCTTAGCCATATCATTATCCATATCCACCCTACATATGTGTCCTTTGCTTGTAGCCAAATTTGAGCCTTATCCATTTCTTTGAAGCTCCACAAAATTTATCCTTAGCCAATGATAAGCCTTACCTTATCCGGGAATTGAGATTAGAGTTGGTAAATGATTGATTTAGTTGAGTGGAAAAGAAAATATTGTTAAGAGAGTTACAAGTTTGGATGATTATGTAATTTTGGTTTTATTCCTCACATTGTGCATTATTGTATTTTTGGCTCTAGAAAAAAAAAGAAAAAAAGTGAAAAAGTGAAAAAGAAAAGAAAAAAAATGAATAAAGAGCCTTTTATTTTATTATGAATGAGAGAGTTAGAAAAATATGTATGGTTGAGAGAAAGTTCTTTTGTTGAGTGTTTTGAAGTGAAAGTTTGAGTTATTTTGGTTTTGGAAGTATTTGGTTTTTAGTGTTCTTCCGGTTGTTCTTAAGGGATCCCTTTTTCCCGGATTTTTAGCACCACAAGCCTAAATATTTTCCTACCTTAATTCCTTACCAAGCCCCATTACAACCTTGATAAAAGACCTCTTGATGTTGCTTGTGAGTAATGACATTCCCGGTGGAGAATATGTGATATATGTGTCAATTTCTATGTAGTTTTTTGCATTTTGGATTGAGTTGAGATATTGCATTATTAAGCCTAAACACATGAGAGTGAGAGCAAACACATTATCCTGGTGAGGTTGGACTAGATGTGCCTTTTACTTTGAATCTCTCATATACTTGCTAGGATGTTAACTTTCATGCTAATGGCTCCTACAATTTGATGTTGCTTTTGACAAGGTTAGTGCTTGAAGATCATATTTGTGGTATGATGGTTTTGCTCTTGTTTTTGCATTGCTTGAGGACAAGCAAAAAGTTAAGTGTGTGGGAGTTTGATAAGATGTATTCCAATAGACATTATAGATTAGTTTAGGTGCATTTTGTTGTTATATAATCATGATTTAGTGCTAATTAGATTAACGCTCGTTTTGTGGGAAAGTTCGGAATCTACGCTATTTCGATGATTTTATGTAGATTCGTAGATCCAAGGCAAAGAACACGAGGAACGGAGCTAAGGGAGGCTAAGGCGAGACTTGAGAGAGCTTAAGGAAGAAGTCCCGAAAAGCATGGAACAACCTAACGAGCAACGGAGCATGAAATCGAGGTCTAAGAGCGAAAACAAGGGCGAGTCGCGAAAGCTGTCCGCCCGACGAGCTGAACTTGTAACGCACTTTTCGGAGGCCTCGGATATCCGATCGATGCATATGAGCATGCGTTGGAAAGCTCTTTCGAAGATATACGTGATGGTGTTCTGCTGGAAATTCGCTGACAGCGAATCACTTTCCGCTGCAGCGGATCATGTCTAGCAAGTGCCTGAGCAGGACTCGCTGCCAGCGAGTGGAATCAGAGAGGAGCATGTCCAGGAGCCAGCATGACTCGCTTCCAGTGAGCCCGACTCGCTGCCAGCGAGCCGAGTCAGCCGAGAGCCAGCGGATGGCTCGCTGCAGCGGAAATGTTGTCGCTGCCAGCGAATACATGATGAGCAGCTAAGGCATGAAGACTCATGGCAGCGGGTTGGTAGCGAGTAGCTAGCGAAAATCCAACAGTGGGTCGAACAAGACAATTCGCTGCCAGCGAAATCGGACGCCGGATCCAATTTGGAAAGTCTATCTTCTATCTATCTCTTGGTTTAGGAAATTCTATCTAATTTATCTATCTTTTATCTTGTTTATTCAGAACTTTAGGGTTATAAATAGGATGTTTAGGGTTAGTTTTCTCATACACATTCAAGTAGAGCAATCACCATTGAAGAGAAGAGAGCTTAGGTAAACCATGTTTGGCTAATTTTTTAGTTTTCGCCTACACTTTCGAGACTTGGTTGGTGGTTTGTGAGTTTCTAATTTAAGTTATTTTTCCTCTATAATTCTTTCAACTTCTTTGTGTGATATTGATTATGTTATTGATGTTATCTTGATTAGCTACCTTGATAATATTGATTTCTTGCTAGGATTTAATACTTTCGTATTTGTGTTATTTCCGTAGTAGCACGCATAAGATTGTGGATTCCGTGTTTGAAGCATGATTATGTAGGGAGTTGACATATATCTTAAACATTGATTTACCGTGTTTAATTGGTGTTATTTATATGCTCAAGTTCTTGGGACTATTTGCTATCTCTTTGTTAAATCTTGACCGTGTTAGGGTTGCATTGAGGTGTAAGGGATTAATTGGACTCGTAGGACTTTTAATCTACTTAAACCAAGACGAGTGGAATTCATAGGAAAAGATAATAACTTGAAAAGGATTCGATGACCAATAAAACCAACCAAAGTTGAGAACTTGTAGGTGGAAACGCTTTTCTTCTATCCTTTATTTTCTTTTATTTTCATCCATAAAAATCTTTCCTTTTTATATTGATAAATACACAAAATTTAGAAATACTTGATTCTCTAGGGTTCGACCCCTTTCTTTCATACTATACTAGTTTGTTTGTTTGGGATTTATTTTTGGCGAGGTAAATCAACGAATTTCCCTCCGTCAGGAATGAACGAGTATAATGATGCTATGTTGTGTCGAACGTTCCCTTCCACACTAAGGAAGATAGCCTTAACTTGATTCACCAATCTGCGCTGGAATTCAGTCGCCAGTTTTGCTCAGTTGACTGAGATCTTTAAGTCACATTTTGGCAGCGCCCACTAAAGAAAAAAGACTATGCTGGACTTAAACTCTGTCAAGAAAGGAACGGATGAAATATTAGGCCTTTTCTTTGCCCGCTTTACTAGCATCTTGGTGCAAATTCCAGACTTTAATCAACAATCTGCTATGATCATACTCATGGGAAATCTGACTGGAGGAGATTTCAAAACATATCTCTTTAGAGAAAAGCCCTATTCTTATGATAAGTTAAGAGACGCAGTATCGAGGCAAATAATGTAAAAGAAGTCGCTACCTCCAGTTCGCGGGCTAATGAGGGGTGTCCTAGCTTTCCAGGAAAGTTTCGGAGAGATAAGGGAAATGTTCAACATCAAAAGCAACCCACTGTGGATTAACGTCATCATTCTCGACGAGATGAAATTCACATGAATGTCAAGGATCAGAGGCATCGGTCATATCGTCAGGAAGATGATCGAGGGCAAAGGGAATGATGTACGCATAATTGACCATGTTTTATGCTTACTTTTATTCCAATTTCATTCATATTATATGCATTATGGGTTGGGAATGCTCTGAATTTATGTGGTTTATGCTTATTTGCAAGATATAGAGGTCTATAGAAGTTTTGGTTCAATTTTGCATAATTCAGAATGGAATTAAAGCAAGTTGCAAGGAAAGAGACGAGCTAGAATAGAGGTCGATATCCACCATATCCCCTCGATGTCGATTGCAAAAAAGTGGAGAATCAAGCTACTAGAATGGAAAGAAGAGCAGTCGAAATTCACTGCCCATGTCGACCACTGCTCGAGATCGAGTGTCGTAGAGGAGACCTCGACGTCGACTGCTCCACTCGACGTCGATTGGCCTAACACGCAGAAAACACGGATTTAAGGCTGAATCTTTTAAAGGTATATCCAAGGCACGAAATCTTCTATCTTTCCATGATGGAATCATACCATATTTAGATAGATTTTAGTTTAGATAAAGATTTTATATTTTTCAATTAGATAGAATTTATTTTCTTAATAAGCAAGTTAGTTCTATTATAAATAAAGCCACTAGGGCTAGGGTTTTAATTATCCAATCCTTGAGCAATCAAGCCATAGTCACAGAGAGAGAGAGAGAGAGAGTGTAGCCGAGTGATGTGAGGAAGAAGATAGAGAGAGAGAGAGACTGAATTTGGTTGTACATTTAAGGTTTTAGTTTTAAATTCAAGTTTTTATTTTTTTTTTGTTTATGATGATGTTTTGCATGATGATGAGTGAGTAGTCATCCCACTTCTAGGGCCGGGGTAAGTTCGACAATAGCCATGTGTGTATACTTGAATCTATGATTGCTTATCTGTTTATCATCTTCTATCCCATGCTCAATCCGCTGCGAAAGTAGAGGAAATTCCTTATTTGCAATTTATGAAGCGAAAGTGAATTAATTTGTGAATGTAGATAGTAATTAGGATTTTTTGCAAATGTTAACTAAACCCTAATTATGAAAAGGATAGAAGCAAATAGGTTGTATGCGAAAGCCTCTATGATTCTATTTGTCAATTGCGAAAGCTATCGTATGATGATGAAATCATAATCTTTATGTGATTCTTGTGTGTTGCATGCTTGGTTGTTGTCGAGGTAAACCCTAACCTTGGAAGCCTTAGTTATATTATTTATCAACCCCACAATCAAGCCTTAAAACCCTCGTCTTTTTCTGATCATTGTCTCTTTGCCATCCTCTCAATCTTTCGACCTTTCTTTGTCGAATAAGTTACTGCCTTTACGTTTCTCTGTTGCTGCTCTTGACATTGATTGCCTTCATTCGATATCGACCGCTCTGTTACTATGTTTTGTTGGTCGACGGTCTGTTGTGTTGACTAGGCTATTGCTGACTCATTATCGACCATATACAATCGATATCGATTTACTTGTTTGTGTTGTTGTAATATTTACTGAAGAGATCGACTGCCTCTATTGACATTGACCATTCCCGTCGATATTGAGGACTTTTGGTCAACACTCCAGAGACCGTTTCTCAAAGAATACTCAAGACCCGCTGACTCACTTCCGCATGGATTGATCCTGATTCCCTTCCACTACAACGGGAGAGTCTTGTAAATTTATTTTCTAGGATAGAGTTGGGTTTCTTGTGGTTTTATTTTCATATTTTATTACGTAGAAAAACTCCTCTAACAAGGAACATCCCGCTCAGGATTATCCGCGAAGGAGGAATGACCAACATGATAGAAATTAGCCTTCTCATCACTCTCAACATCGGGAGAAAGAAAGGCAATAGCAGGAAAACTGCCAAGATCATCTGCAAGAGAACTGAGAAAGAGCTCGGGGATAAATATGGCACGACTGACGACAAGGTCGAGCCCCCCTCCCCCCCCTAGTGGAAGGATCAGTGAACCAAGCACCCCAAGATCAAGCACGGAGGGAAGGGCCTCAAGCTAACTAAATCCCAGACCCTGAGGGTTTCATAAATACTCTAGCAGGTGGACCCTCTATCTCTGAGGCCAGTAATCAAGAGAGGCGAAGTTGTGAGAGAGTAGGCAGACAACCACCATCCGTGGCCAGCAGAAGGATGGCTCAAAACCCACACACTGAAATTCGATTCTCTACAACCGACGCAAATGAAGTTTGGATGCCACATTCGAATCCGTTGGTGGTTCATGCGCAGATCAATACTAAAACAGTTAAAAGAGTATTCATAGATATGGGATCCTCTATAGATTGAAGGTGATGAGAAGGACTTTAGCGATGAGGCAGATGGTTCTAATGATGAAGAGGAGGTTGCCCTGCACGAACAGGATTATCCCACTGACTACCCTATGGAAGATTATTAGGGTAGGGGAAGCCAGTATGTTGCAGGCTCATCGGTTGGGGCTGGTTCGTCTAAGTCGCAATATGAGCTCAGCGACGTAGGTCGCAATGTTTGAGAGTTGGACTCTATAATGGATGAGATGGAGAGGTGCTAGGAGAAGTTCTCTAGCATGGGCTAGCCTCAGTACCCACCGTATCCCCCACTTAGTGAGCATTTTTGTTCCCTTCTCCCTTGATTTTATTTTTTTAGTTTGTTGTTTTCCTTTCATTTGGGACAATGAAAGTATTAAGTGTGTGTGTGAGGGGGGGTAGAGCTGGCAATTCGGGTTCTTCGGTCAAGTTCGGGTCGATCACATTCGGGTCGGGTCAACTCAGTCAAAATTTTTGCGTCGGGCTTGGTCGAGTCGGATTCGGTCAAAATGGAATTCAGATTGTGGTCGGTTTCGGTCAGAATCGGGTTGGTCCCATTCGGGTTTTCGGTCAAAATCGGGTCGGTCTCATTCAGATTTCGGGTCGATATTCGGGTCGGTCTCATTCAGGTTTCAAGTAGAAGCGGGTCTATATTTATTACAAACTTTCAATTGTTTGGGTTAAAATTGTTGAATCGTGTTCGTTCGGGACTTTCGGATAATCAATTTTATTAAATTGAATTTGTCATTCATGTTATTTGTGTATTTCAAAAAGTATTTTTCAAATAAAATTAAATATGATACAATATATAATCTACTCATTGGCTCGTAAGCTCGTTCTATTCATCATTAATTTCATTGAATTTTAGCAATATATTGTTATCAAAATTATACTTGATTTCTTATCTGAAAGATAATTCATGTTATTTGTGTGATTATGTATTGTGTCTTTCAAAAAGTAGTTTTCAAATAAAACTATATATGATTCAAATTATAATATCCTTGTTGTATTTATAATTCATATTCTCGTAATCTTGTTTTTTTAAACCATATTCAATTATTTATATTTGATTATTAAGTATTTAAGTAGATGATATAAAATTCGTCAAAGAAAAATTATTATCTTCCATCTCTAAAAAAAGTTATGATTTTATATTTTATTTCAAGTGATTTGATCGATCATTTTATTTTTGGTAAATAGATTATTACATAAGTAAAATTTTATTTTTTTCTCGTCGAATTTTAGTTTTGTTAATTTGATTATTCATAACAAAAGAAATTTCATAAGCTAAGAGGGAATGAAATTTGAGGAGGGAAGGGAGAAAAATATAGGAGGGAAATGTAAAAGTAAAAAAAATAGTTATTCAAGGATATTCGGGTCGGGTCGGGTTGGAAGTCAGGTCAGGTTGGGAGTCGGGTCAGGTCTGGTTTGAGTCGGATCCGATTTGAGTTGGGTTTGTCTGTATTTGGGTAACTTCGGGTTTCGGGTCAATATCGGTCGGGCTCGGTTTCGGGTTCGGGTTACGCACAATGCTAAATTTTTTGGGTTCAATCGGGTTTCGGTTCGGGTGACTCGGTCGAATTTCTCGGGTCGGGTCAGATCTTGCCAACTCTAGTGGGGGATATCATATTCATATAGTTAGGATTGCATCATGTTACAATTTTGCTAATTGCAGTTTATTTACATTTTCAACAATTTTGGTTCCTTTAAAAAAACAAATCAGAAAATCAAAAATCACAAAAATATCATGCATTAGATAGTTATAGGTCATATTTTCCCACATGAAATATCACTTGTCCTCTACATTTTATTTATGATTTATGGTACCCCATGACTTACTTGGATTGTTGGAGCTTTGATTCACTACTCCTATATATATTTATTAGGCATGAAAAAGAAGAGTAAAAGAAACAAAAATAAAGGAATAAGTTGAGTATGGCTTATAAAGTTGTATATATACTTGAGATTGGATTTATATGACATGGTGGATATTTGGTATGAGTTGATGAGTTGTGTAATTTGGTGATTTTCTTTAGTTCCTAGAGTATGAGCACCTCATGGCCTAAAAATGTCTATTTCTTATTTTTCTACCTTCGCCCCATTACAACTTGTTCAAATTAAAGACCTCATGATTTTTGTTGTGTTTAGATTCACCAGCGGTGGAGAGCTAGGACACTAGTGCAAGTTCATTATAGTTAAGCTTTCAAAGATTAATTATGAGCGAAAAATTCTTAACCCTAAACACACGAGTAAGAGTGAAACGAATTCCTAGTGAGGTGCAGAAATGATATAATTTTTGAGTTTATTGGTTAAGAAAATATGTGCAATGATGTTTTTAATTAATCATGGTTGCTTCCATTTCATCTCTAAAGGTACGATTGGGGTTAATACATGAAGGGTTTGTCTGTGGGGTTTGAATTGATGTTGCTTTTCAAGCTTAAGGACCAGCAAGGATTAAGTATGGGGGAATTTGATAGCTTGCGTATAAGTAGAGTTAATTGTGCATATTTAGATGAGCTTAGTTTCATATTACATTCATTAGATTTAGGAATGACACTTCGGTGAAAATTTTGGATTTGGTGTGTTTATGGTGATTTCAGGACTTTGAAGATCCGACGAGGATAGGTTGTTGAGTTTTAGAGGTGAAAGAATGACGACTATCGAGGAAGACTAAGCTAGGGAAGAAAGGAAGAAGACAAGACCAATGTTGAATTATGGTGAGCAAGGAAGATGATGGCGGTGACCAGGTTTGGTGACCGTTGCAACCTGGCAGCGATCGCCGCAGAGAAGAGACCATTGCATAGTTGCGGCGACTGCAGTGACCTTACAGCGAT
Source organism: Persicaria maculosa (assembly GCA_963922045.1). Classification (NCBI taxonomy): domain Eukaryota; kingdom Viridiplantae; phylum Streptophyta; class Magnoliopsida; order Caryophyllales; family Polygonaceae; genus Persicaria; species Persicaria maculosa. The sequence goes on along the minus strand of OY998270.1, from coordinate 45,538,772 downwards.
CGTCGTAGATGATGTTAGCCAAGCACGTTCTAATTTTTATGCGGCTCTATTTGGATCTATCCTAAACCTATTCTATCTATCTTTTTATCTTAAGATCGACTTTTCAGTATTATTTAAGAAGTTTTACACCTAAGGTTTGAGACACAAAGAGACAACGTTGGATTAATTTGGAGAGCTCTGTTCATCATGAGTAACTAAACTCTCTGTGTGTTATCTGCAATTTGAAGCTTTATTTGGATGGAGTTGTGAGTTTTTTAATCTTTTCCTTCATTCCTATATTGAATGTTTCGACTTCTTAGCGCTTAATTCTTAATTGTTTTATTCTATCTTTTCTGGCCAACTAGTTTGAATCCATTCAACTGTTAGGTTTTGTAGATTCTTGGTTGTGAACATTAACTCAAGTAGTAAACTTATCCCTTTAGGGCTGATTGAATTAATTGGATGGGTAGGAAATTGTATGTGTGTAAAATCCTTCTTTAGGGGTTGCAGATACCATGACTAATCTCTGAAATTAAAGATATTGATTGAGTTAAATCCTCCTTTGCGAACTGCTCGAGAAATAAGGGTTTCTAGGACTGGTTGAACTAGAAACTAAATTAGGTCGGGACAAGAACATTAATAGGAAAACCTAAAAATATTAGAGGAAGTTACAAGGATCAACTTAACCAAATAACTTGGATAATTGTAGGTAGAACTATTTCTCTTTATTATCTACAACAAGTTCTTTATTTCTGCTATTGTTAATCTGCTTTGATAAAAGGCGGATCTTTTGCAATCTAAACACCCCTGGTTACTAAATTGGCAATTAGATCATACTTGAGTTAATTAAGAAGAATTCTTGGTGGGATCAATCTCTAACTTATTCACGTTATTTTTTGGTTAAAAATTATTTATATTTAGATTATTATTTATATTTATTAGCATCTATCTAGATTATTTATAATATTATATTAAGTATTTTCCGTGCACGGTGCACGGGACAAGACCTAGACTAGTTTATGTATAAATATGTATGGTTTTAAGAACGAGTTTTCTATCATATGTCATTGGAGTATAGGTTAAGAAGTCTAATTAGGAATATTCTCCTTAATTTAATTATTTTACCTTTTTTTAACATTAATTTTTTAGGGTCGATACTTTATTTAGTAGGAAAATTTTTTCAATTAGACTTAAAAGATAGGTTAGGAAGTCCGTTTAAAGAAATCATTATATGAAACTGAAGTTATAAAATAAAATAGAAGATTTGTTTCACTCTCTCTCCAAAAAAAAAAATGAGATTGTTTGACTGTCGATGATGGTCAAAGGTCAAAGGAGGTTGTTACATAGATTGCATTTTAATCTCTCTAATACCTATATATATCAAGCTCAGAATCTATAGTCTATTTCTATTTTATATTACAAGTTTGATCTTCTGTATATTATATTACAAGTTTGATCTTCTGTTTATTCTTTAAATATATAGGCCTGCATACATATCTAGGGTAAATTCTACATATCCTTGCATAGTTGCATATATTCATTAGGAATCTTCTCTAAAAAGTTAGGAAATTGCAAAAATTTGAACTTGGATGAGATCGATAAAAAAAAAGTTATAAAACTCTATAATTGGAGAAAAATGAAAAATCTTAAATAAAGAAAATCAAAAAAGTTATATACACTGCTAATTTTATATATATAACTAATGGAATTTCCATGCCATGACGCATTTGTAGGGAAAAAATAGAATATTAAATATTTATTATAAGGAAGAACAACCGATGTGGGACAACCACATTCCAACATCTAATTATGCCATCTTTGGCTTTTATACTGTGGTGTTTGTATGGCCTCAAGTCACAAGGTGGCAAGATCTGTGTTACAAGTGTCTGTTTTCCTCCAAAGTTTCATGGGATGTGGGCATGGATGTCGGTGTGTTCTACTTCGCATAACGTTGTAGTTACATTTCTCAAGCCTATGGTCTGCGTCCTACTATTCGTTTTCTATATATCCCTTGGTGGTCCGCGGCCAAGGATTGGCTTTTGAGTTCGGATGACATGTCCCTTTTTTGGATGCGTTTTCGTTAGAATGAGGAAAGCGAACTTCTTCGGAGGCATCACAGTCATGAGTAGCAGCCAGGAATTAGGGCTTATGTCAAAATTTCTTGGAGTGGGGATCGAAATAACTGATATGAGAGGCAATAGAAGAAGGGGAGATGAATTGAAGATGGAAATCGACAAAGAGGGTGGTGGAAATCGACAGATTATGTTTAGGATTATATTGGAGATCGACAGCTAGGGAGATGAAATAGAGATGAAAGGAAATGGGAGGAGAAGATGGGAATAAATATGGATTCTAATTAATTAGTTGTACGTATATTAAACTCCATCTAATCACATAAATGTTCACCCATCACTATTTATTACAGTGGGTTTTAAAGGATTTTTTATTTTACTATCTACAGAAGCTTGTTGTAGTGAGTTGTAATTAATACGTAGTAGTAATTATTCCATCGTAGCTCAATGTAGTGGTTAGCAATATATGTATTTATATAAAAAAAAATTCGCAATAAGCATATCAACTTATTGAAGGTTTTTATAAGCTGAATTTCGATGGTTCGAAACTTTCTTTTAACGAGGTCTCTGCAGGTGGACTGATAAATACATGAATATGCTGGAAGAGTTGTTGATTGTGGGGCAAATTTGTGCGACACGGCAGCGTTTGCGTTCATGCTGAGGTTTCTAGGCTTCATTTGGGCTTGGTGGCTGCCAGGAGCTTAGGGACAAAGTAATCTTCGAAACAGGGGGATAACTTTGTGGTTGGTTATCAAGACCATAAACAAAATTTGGAGTTGGAGGTGTATTTGAATGATTGAGATAAAGATGGTAGATGCTCGATCTCCTCCTATTTAAACCTTCAAGATGGTGGTTTACTCCTACGTGTTTCGAGAGATTACCCAGGTGGTTGATAAGGTGATTCGGCTTCGTTTCTCATCGGACTCGGGTTGCTTGATTTCTCATCCAGAACTTGATGTCGCTTTTGTCCATAAGAACGCTCTTGGGTGGTTCCACCAATTACAAGTTGGTGCAATGATTGTGGGGTTACAACCCATGCCAAAAGGTTTGAAGTTCGAATTATCTTGAAAACATGGAGTCGCTTGTGAGTGAAAGAGTCAATCAGGCCTTAAATAGATCACACATGTATCCGATCTAGATATAGAACAATTAAGGCTGGTCAAACATAATCAACTAAGATTAAAAAATGTTTGATATCACCCAAATTGTTGTTTAAAAAAATAGGGATGTTATCACAAACCACAGTAGAGAAATGACTAGATCTCATTCAATTCTTTTAAAGATAGCCAACATGATTAACAGACAGGTCGTTTAGTTAGTTTTCCATAACCCATATCAAAGTCCGATGAAACTAATGACTATAGATCATATATAGCATACATACCCAAGTGTTATATAAAAGTTTAATAAGGTTCTATCATAAAACCAACTAAAAATAAAATGTTTAATTAGTCCACCAATCTTAGGGGACCTCTTCACCTAATCGATGTGGGTCATAACTTAAAAAATTCTGTCTAATTAAGGACGAGTTTGGTAGTATATGATTTTTTTATGGAGTGAAAGTTATTTTAGGGGATTATTGGAGTGATGACAAAAAAATTTTGAGGATGGAGGAAATAAATATTATTGTTTAAAAAAATAAACGCGATAGTGTTTCGTTAAATAAGGATAATTTTTTGTGGTGAAAATTAAAATGACCACTATACACCTAACAACCCGATACATTACCCCCTTTTTCAGCTCTTCCTCTCGTAAGCATTCAAGAGTTCAAGATGCGCAAGTAGATCCGACGACGTAGAGGTCGGGCAGGTAAATCCAAACAGCGCGCCGGTACATCGTGGGTTTCCAACGAGTCAAGGCAAGTCCACTTCTGTTAGAATATGGGTTGTCTCACTTTAAAAATATTGAGATGTCTCCTATACCTTGGGTTTGTATGTCGTTCGTGTCTCCCGTTCGTGGGCCTGCACACGACTTTCTTCCAGCTTGTCTTGACCCTACCGGGCCCAACCGACTTTGATAATTAGAGCGATTAGCCTAACAATCCATCTTTCGATCCTGGTTTGGATTACCACTTGTCCAAGTGTCAACTAGATGAGTCATTATCTTAGTTGCACTTGCGAGGGCGTGTTGAGAGATATGAATGAGATCAAAAGAGTGCCACATCAAAAGTTGAGCATAAGAAGCCTTAGTATATAAGTCGGTAGACTACTTTTTCTATTGCCAATTAGTTTTAGAATGAAAACTCACTCAATCCAGATCTTTAGAATCTTAAGATTCTATGATCCTACTCACCAGCCCGATCCGAATCTATGCTTAGAATCTTTTTTGCGTAGGATCTGTTATAGGATCTTTAGAATCTTAATAGATCGCGATCCTAAAGATCCTATTTTTATTAACAATATGTATTTTTTAAATATTTTTTTTGTTTTCTTGGTCGATTTTAGGGTGTTTAAATGTACACATGCATGTATGAAACATGAAAAATGGCTTAGAAGACCATTGTTTTCGAGTCTTTTAACCAATATGACAATGTCTAAGGTTATAAGTGTAGCTTTTTATGTCTTGAAACCAAAATATATTATGTAACTAATAATTTTTTCCTCATTCTAGAACTTTAAATTAAGTCACTTTGTTATATACTACCTCCGTTCGGCAAAACTTGACGTTTTACTATTCACGCACGCTTTTTTAGGAGATAAAAACTATGTAAAATATCTAGTTTTTTTAATAATTTTTTTAACAATTTCGTAGTTATTATTAATAAGTACAAACTTGTTAATTTTTTTTTAAAAAAAAAATGAATATTTTATATAGTTTTTATCATTCTAAAAAAGCGTGCATGAATAGTAAACGACAAGTTTTGCCGAACGGATGTAGTATATTTTTATTTTATTATTTAATTATATTTCGAGGATCTTACGAGCTCCTAATGGGATCTTATGATCCGATCCAAAGACCCTGTTGTGATTCGATCCTAGAATCCTGATTCTAATAACCTTGTCAACAATCTGAGGGCATCTCTTTACCTAATCGATGTGGGTCATATCTTAAACAATTCTAGCTAATTAAGAACGTGTTTGGTAGTATATGATTTTTTTATCCAATGGAAGTTATTTTAGGGGATTATTGGAGTGATGACAAAAAGATTTTGAGGGTGGGGGAGATAAATTTTTTTTAAAATAATTGCGATAGTATTTCGCTAAATAAGGATTCATTTTTTGAGGTGAAAAATAAAATGACCACTATACACCTAACAACCCAATACATTACCCCCTTCTCCCGCTCTTCCTTCTGTAAGCGTTCAACAGTTCAAGATGCGTAAGCAGATCCGATGGCATCAAGTTCGGGCAGGTAAATCCAAACAACAGTGCCGGTACACCGTGGTTTTCCAACGGGTCAAGGCAAGTCGGCATCTGTTGGAATATGAGTTGTTCCACATAGAAAATATTAAGATGTCTCCCAGACGTTGGGTTTGTATGTTTTTCGTGTCTCCCATATGTGGGCCCACATGCGACTTTCCTCTAGCTTGTCTTGACCCCGCCAGGCCCAACCGACTTCGATAATCAGAGCGGTTAGCCTAACGGCCCATCTTTCGATCCTAGTCTGGATTACCACTCATCCAAGTGTCAACTAGATGAGTCATTATGCTATTTGCACTTGCGGAGGCGTGTTGAGAGATGTGAATGATATCAAAAAAGTCTCACATCGAAAGTTGAGCATAAAAAGTCGGTGAACTACTCTTTCTATTGCCAAGTACTTTTAGAATGGAACATCACTCGACTTGTGTGCTAGGCTACTAGCGTATGTGCACCCGTGTACACGACCCCAGTCATCAGTCTGAGTCGGACTTTGATATGGTATCAGAGTTGGGCGCACTTTGGAAATATTGAGATGTTTTGAACAATATCTCGTTGGATTTTTATGTTGTTCGTATCTCCCATACGTGGGCCGCACACGACCTTTCTCCAACTTGTCTTGACGATCCTACCGGATCCAGCCGACTTTAACAGCATCCACCCGAGATCCCCTCGGCAGGGGAATACTAATGTACAATGGTGATCAATCGGTGATGACAATTAAACATACCTAGCTAGCGATGGCGATCGACAATGGCAAACATATATACCTGTTGGGACACTTGCGAATCCCACATCGGAAGTGGGAAGATTATGAACCTAATATATAAGTGGATGGACTACTCCATCTAATACCAATTGGTTTTGGGATGGTGCCCCAGTCTGGCTTATATGTTGGGCTTTCTGGTCAGATCCAACAAGACTTTCCCCCAACAAACTGGTATCATAGCCGGGTTCGGGGTGGGTCGGTTGCACCAAACATTGAGATGGACTCCACATCTGTATACTGTGATAGGTTAGTCGAACCCGTTGCGTGGGGGTCTCAATTCCAATCGGGCTAGAATTGTGATGAATTCACAAGTGAGAGGGGGATTTGTTGGGACACTTGTGAATCCCACATCGGAAGTGGGAGGATTCTGAACCTAACATATAAGTGGATGGGCAACTTCACCTAATGCCAAATGGTTTTGGGATGGTGCCCCAGTCTGGCTTATGTGTTAGGCTTTCTGGTCGGACCCAACAAGATTTCCCCCTTAACAAAATGGTATCAGAGTCGGGTTCGGGTGGGCCGGTTGCACCAAGATTGATATGGACTCCACATCTGTATACGGTGACAGGTTAGTCGAACCCGTTACGTGGGGGTCTCAATTCCAACCGGGCTAGACTTGTGATGGATTGTGATGGATTCACAAGTGAGAGGGAGATTTGTTCGGACCCTTGTGAATCCCACATCGGAAGTGGGAGGATTCTGAACCTAACATATAAGTGAGAGGGAGATTTGTTCGAGCGAAATCGGAGTCAAAACGGAGAAACCAAGGAGAGCAGAAGAGAGGTCGATATCGACCTTACAACATCGACTAAAGTACATCAACGCAGAACTGAGTGTCGAGACAGACCATCACACAGCAGAGAAAAGCACTCGATATCGACCTTACATCATCGATGTCGACCTCAACCCAGGAATCGAGTGAAGCTGAGCTCGTCGAGCAGAAACAGAGACATCGAATTCGACCTTATTTCGACGCGGATTGGCAATTCTATCTTCAAATAGGCACGAATTATCTTGTAACAATTAGATAGATAGCAACTGGGATTTATTTATCTTTACCTTTAAGTTTTATCAAGTTGTTTAGAGTTTTATCAAAATAAAAGATCTATCCTACTTGTTTGGATAGAATCTATAGTTTAGATAGAAGATACAATCCTTGGATAGCAAGGGTTTGTAGCCTATAAATAAAGCCCTAGGGGGCTGGCATTGAGGGAGCCATTCACATATCCACAGACACACAATCAATAGCAATAGAGTTAGAGAGAAGTTTTAAGGTTTGGCGTTTACGAAAGCTGACGTTGAGTTGTAATGCTTCGGAGTTTATAGTTTAATGCAAGTTTATTTCTTTCTATCAAAGATGAGTTCCATGATGAGGTGCGAGTAGTCTTCCAAAGCTTCTAGGGTCGGGGTGAGTCCGGCGTTAGCCATGCATGCCTGAGGTAAGTGTTAGATGTTGATATCGTTGTGTCTATATCATCTCCTACGATTCTATGTTTAGTCCTAATCGAAAGAAAAGGAATTCATGCTAACAACTTGATTTATAAACATAAAATTGGTAGAGACAATTAGGTTTATTTGCAAGGATAATCCTAAGAGTTGGTGTACAGCGAAAGCTTGTCCCTCGGGTGAAATAGCGCAAGTGTCCATCTTATTTACCTTATCGCATGCATTGGTTAACGTTGTGGTAAACCCTAATCCTAGGAGTTGCTTTTTATATAAGTTAATTCATCAAAACCACTGTCTTTATTTCTGTTCATCGCATCCTCATTCATCCTTAAGTCTTCGGCCTTTCTTTGTCGACAAAAAGCTAACACCTTGCAGGAGAAGACATCGATATCGACCACAGACGTCGATATCGACCATTAAGTTTCGTCGACAGCTTTCTGAGTTGATGACGATCATCCGTGCTGAGTTAATGAGATCGATATCGACCCCTCAATGTCGATATCGACCACCTGTGTCGATATCGACCACCTGTGTCGATATCGACCACCTGTGTCGACTGGCAGTCTTCTGAGCCAGTCGATTTCGTCTGCTAACATCGATATCGACCTACCCTAGTCGATATCGACTGCCGTTTTTGTCTCTTCAGGTCTTCTGTTGCAAAAAGGATCGATAGCCGAGGTCGACATCGAGCACCAAGGTTGAGATCGAGGCTTCTGGTCGACAAAAGATGTGAGATTTCCAACGCTAATAGGATCCCGCTGACACGCCTCCTCGTGGATCGATCTTAACTACCCTTCCACTACAACGGGAGGAAGTCTTGTAATTATTTGCATAGGCTAGGAGTCGGTTTAGCATTTACATATCTTTATATTTGTATTTAAGAACTCAACAATCCTCTTACTTGACAAAAGGCAGTATTGAACAAAACTCCTCTAGAAGTGTGGAAAGGAAGAAAGCCAGTTGTGAGCTATCTCAGGGTATCTGGATGCATAGCTTACTCCTTAGTAAATCTGAGAGCAAAGCTTGATGATAAAGCTGTCAAATGTGTGTTTGTTGGATATGCTGATTATTCAAAGGCATATAGACTAGGGTGGCTCAAAATGGACCCGACCCGGAAACCCGACCCGACCCGGCCCGGAAAACATGGGGTCGGGGTTGACCCGAGACCCCTAGGGGTCGGGTCTCGGGTCGAATTTTAAGAAATCTCAGGTCAACGGGCGGGTCGGGGTCAGACCCCGCGGGTCTCGGGGTTTGACCCGACCCGGATTTAAAAAAAAATTATTGTTGTGTGTGCTCTATTAGACACCGTACCCCACCCTTAAAATATATATATATATATATATATATATATATATATATATATATATATATATATATATATATATATATATATATATATATATATATATATATATATATATGCAGATGAAAAGTAAAAAACAAATACTATTTATTTAATTTTGATTACAAATTTACAATTACATATACGAATAATACGATTCACGAATCACGATCGCATTTTTATTTAATTTTGATTGCAAATTTAATTTTGTAACAACTAACATGCGGATGAAAAATCCTTTTTATTTACAATTACAAATTTACAATTACATATACCCTTAAAAAATCTTTTTTATTTAATTTTGATTCACGAATAACTAATATGCGGATGAAAAGTAAAATAAAATCCTTTGTAATTTTGTAACAACTAACAAAATTTTAAAACTCGGGTTTTCGGGTGAACCCGTGACCCGACCCGGAAAACCCGGAATTACAAATCTCGGGTTCGGGTCGGGTGACGGGTCGCATTTTTAAAAATCACGGGCCTTCGGGTTGACCCCCACCCGGAATGTTCAGGTCGGGTCGGGTCGGTCGACCCGAATGAGCCACCCTAATATAGACTCTACAATCCTCAGACATGAAAGATCATAGTGAGCAGAAATGTGGTTTTCAATGAGGATGGTGAATGGGATTAGCAAAGAAAAGAAAAATATCCCAAGGCTCAGAATATTTTAAATGGAGCAATGGAGGAAACTGATGCAACAGAAGTTGATCAAGGGCAACCTAGTCCTCCATCCACACCATTAGATCAATAAAATGTCTCAGATCACAGCTCTTCTCCTTCAAGTTCTTCGAGTGAGTCACCTCCAAGAAAGTTCAGATCCTTAGCAGACATCTATGAGAGCTGTGAGTTTGCTTTGATGGCAACAGAACCAGAGAGCTTTGATGAAGCTAAGTCAGATGACCAGTGGCAAAGTGCTATGAATGAGGAGATGAGGTCAATTCAGAAGAATGACACAGGGGAGCTAGTTGAGCTTCCTCTTGACAGAAATGTGATTGGTCTCAAGTGGGTGTACAGAACTAAGTACAACACAGATGGGAGCATTCAGAAACACAAGGCCATGCTAGTAGCCAAGGGCTATACACAGTAGGAAGGAATCGATTTTGAGGAGATTTTCTTACATGTGGCAAGGATGGAGACAGAGAGGGTAGTCCTTGCTCTAGCAGCTCAGTGGAGATTGACAATCTTCCAACTGGATGTGAAGTCAGCCTTTCTGAATGGAGAGCTCCAAGAAGAGGTATATGTTGAGCAACCTCTAGGCTTTGTCAAGAAGGGAGAAAAGGACAAAGTATACAAATTGAAGAAGGCTCTTTATGGACTGAAGCAAGCTCCAAGAGCTTGGTATAGCAAGATTAATGCATTCTTCCTAGAGAATGGCTTTATGAGAAGTGAGAATGAGCCTACTCTCTATGTCAAAAGGGAGAGCAAGGAGGAGTTCCTGGTGGTGTGTCTTTATGTAGATGACATAATCTACTTTAGCTCATCACAGAAAATGCTCAATCAATTCAAGGTTGCTATGATGAGTGAGTTTGAAATGACAGATCTGAATTTTCTATAGTATTTTCTGGGCTTGGAAGTTAGACAGAGAAAGGAAGGAATTTTTATGTGCCAAGAAAAATATGCTAGAGATCTGTTGAAGAAATTTCAGATGGAGAATTGTGATGCTAGCTCAACCCCTATGAACACCAATGAGAAGCTACAAAGAGAGGATGGTACAGGGAAGGCAGATGAGGGTCTGTAGAGAAGCTTGGTAGGAGGTTTGAACTACCTTGCTCACACCAGACCAGATATTGCTCAGTGTGTTAGTATGGTGTCAAGGTTTATGCACAATCCTACAAAGCAGCACCTGGGTGCTGCAAAGAGGATCCTGAGATATGTTACTGGTAGCTTGAAGTATAGATTGTGGTATGAGAGGGTTGAGAATTTTGGCTTGAAAGGAAACACAGACAGTGATTGGGCAGGATGTATTAATGACAGGAAGAGTACATCAGGGTCTGTGTTTAGCTTTGGTTCTTAAGCAATCATATGGAGCTCCAAGAAGCAAGAAAGAGTGGCTCTGTCATCATCTGAAGCAGAGTATGTAGCTGCAGGAGCAGCAGGGAGACAAGCTCTATGGTTGAGAAAACTGATGGTTGATTTGGGGTGTGAACAGAGTAAAGCAACTGAGATTTGGTGTGACAACAAATCTGCTAATGCTATGACAAAGAATCCTGCATTTCATGCAAGGACTAAGCACATAGATGTGCAGCATCACTTCATCAAAGAGCTTGTCACAAAGGAAAAGGTGGTGTTAAGGTTTTGTGGAACAAATTATCAAGATGCTGACTTGTTTACAAAGGCACTGAGCATAGCTAAGCATCAGTTCTTTCGTGAAAGAATTGGAATGGGAGAGTTTGAATCAAGGGGAGGTGTTGAAATGTGGTTCATAGCTCCTAAACTCTTTATCTGTCATAACAGTAAAAGAGCTATGACAGTTAGTTAGCTTATCTGTCAAGACTTGTTTTTTCCCGTTTCTGTCATGTATGACAGTTAACATTTTATTTCAGTTTTAAGTCATGGTTGTAAGTAGTGGTGTAGTGGATGTAGTGGTAGTTTTCTGTCGATGCAGTTACTCAAATTGTAAGGTGTTTAAGTTGTTAATTCAATCAATGAAATGGTGTGAGGCTTTTACAGAAAAGAAGTTTCTCCTCTCCTCTGTGTTCAGTTTGTATGACAGATATTCATTTTCTGTTCATCAACAAAAGTGTTGTAGTTTGGATCTTGTTCTGTAGATTTCAACACAACTTACCTTGACGATCCCACCGGGCCCAGCCGACTTTAACAACATCCACCCGAGATCCCCTTGGCAGCGGAATACTAATGTACAATGTACGTTGATCGATCAGTGATGACAATTAAACATACCCAGCTAGCGATGGCGATCGATAATGGCAAACATATATACCCTGCGCTGGTAATCGACAAAGGCGATATTGTGTATTCGTCTAGGCAACGAGGGTAATGGTGGCCTTCAATTTCATCCTCTCCATCCTACCCCATAATCGAAAAATCCTTTCAATTTCATTCCATCCATCTCCATCCCCATCCACCTCCATATCTCCATCTCCATCCTTCGCCTTCCACCAAATACCAGCGCACAACTCCTGATGTATTTAATTTTTGGCACCTCCTCCACCTAGTACATACCAAACACAGCCTAATTTGTTTCGGTCTTTTTTTTTCTTTTTTTTTTCTTTTGTTGTTGTTGTTGAATAGGGGTGTGCATGATTCGGTCCAAACCGAATTTTCGGGCCGAACCAACACAAACCGAACCTAACCGAAATTTTTCGGTTCGGCTTTCGGTTCGAGAATTTCCATTTTTCGGTTTCGGTTCGGTTTGTGTTCGGTTTAGGTTCGGTTTGTGTTAAACCGAATTTTTTTATACACTATATAAATACATTGTATATATATTTGTATATTTTATATATACACACATACTTACTGTATATACATATATATAGTGTATATATACACATATATATACATTGTATTTGCAATTATATATATATATTTTTTAATCTTGTATACTTTATAAAGCATACAACTACAATGTATTTGTAACCGTGTATATATATATTTATTTATTTGTAACTATATTTGTATACTTTATATTGGAATATGTGTATATATACTGTATTTTATATATATATTTGTATACTTAATTTTTTTTAATGGAAATTCGGTTCAATTATGTTAAAACCGAACCGAACACAAACCGAACCGGCAAATAACCGAACCGAACCTAATACTTTCGGTTCGGCTTTCGGTTTGAAAATTTTGAGATTTTCGGTTTCGGTTCGGTTTGGTTCGGCCCGATTCGGTTAGGTTTTAGACCGATGCACACCCCTATTAATGTTGAACGTGTTTTGGTATGCGAGAAATGTGAATTTGAAGGATACTCAAACCTAACCTGCAGGCCAAACCACAAGTAGATTGCAAGCCGAGCTTCCAATTAAAAACATCAATAAATATATGATTTGATTTAATGCCATTTTATTATGTTTGAAATGTATAAAATATGGAAGTACTCTCCATTGAGAAATGTACAAAATACATATAAAACCCTAACTTGGAATTGGTAACCACGTGATGCCATTAAGACAAAACTCCCGACCAACTGATTAATTAACTCATAACGATGACAAAGGAACATGGAATTGAGGTTGTGATTTGAGAAATCTCAAGTGGTCAAAATTTTTCACAAATCATCACCCAACAAATTAATAAATTAAACCAAACAAAATGGCTTATTTGATTTTGGTCGTCAATTATATTAGGGCTTTTTTTTTCCTTGTTATGGCTTTGCTTTCTTCAATTCATAGAAAACAAGACAAGTAAATTAAACTAAGAAAATGTAAAAGGAAGAATTTGGAACCATGACTTAAGTCATGGATATACCATCCTTGTCAACTAAGCTGGTCTCGATTGGATTCGCTTTAACACAATGGGGACCGATGCGGAACACCTTTTCTCCGACTCATGCTAGTGGCCATGTCATCATCCGAGGTTGAATGCACTACCTTGTAGTGATGATGGTTAGTACTAGCCAACCTTCGACACACGTAGACCCCACTTCTCTTCTTCCTTACTATCTCGGTGCACATCATGAGGTTATTCTCTGAGCCTGATGACCCTGACGTCGAAGAGCTTATGTGCTCATCGGAGTCAACTATGGTGGAGTGTGCGGTCTCATTAGTGACCATATCGTCGTCTCCCATGTCATGAGGGTATATGAAGTCTGGTCCTAGTTGTAACGTCTTGCATACCCTCAAGTATGGTGTCAAATCTCCATAGTGTTTTAGTACGTAATCCACCTGCATTTGATTCAATATCACGATCATAAGAGACTGCGAATTCATACATGTGTTGATACGGGGAACACATCTCAATGATACGATTTTGAGTTTAGCCAATTCAAGTTTTTTTCGATATGGTCAACAGTATAATTCATATATAGAGTGATACATATATGTATATCTATATGTGTATATGGATATGCATAATCTTCAAAAATATGACAAACACTTAACAACTGATTTATATTGTTAATAAATTGCAAGGACGGTAAGTATATTATAAACATATATAGATGGTCCTCGGAAAGATAAAGATAATTAACAAATTATACGTACGTGTATGTATATGTGTATATGTATACGTGTTGTATAATCTTTAGAAACATAACATATATTATGGAGAATGATTATTAATTTATTATTATCGTCTTGTGATTTTATGCAAGGATAAAGACACACTAGATAGGTCAATGAGCAATTCATAGCCTTTAAACAAATGAAACCCAATGAGCTTTGCAGGGGATCCAAAGTGGTAATTATAATTGTTTTACAAGGATATTTATTCATGATTATTTAAAATTCAAGCTTAATTTAGATGCATCAGAAAAATATTTAAGAAAACTGAGAAAAGCTTAATTTAGATGCATCAGAAAATTTAAGAAAACTGAGAAAACAAAGAATAATATGTATGTATGTATATATGTATGTATGTATAGAAACTTTGAGAACTATTATGAATATCAATGTCAAGGGTTATTATATATCTTAACCCTAAAAACCCTTTTGTATCATGATATAATGAAATTATGTGAAGCAAAATATACCTAGCTAGGCTAGCTAGCCAGTGAATTCCGATCCAAACGACAAAATCGATCATAATTCAGCATGTAATCAAAGCAATTTCATACAAATCTCATGTTGTAATGCACAACATGAGATGAATGAGAGTACAGTTAAGAGTAAGGGTTACCTTGCAACCAAGAGAGCAATGGATGTAAGGCTCTTGAAGGCTTCTGTCACAAGAAGTGCAATAGTTTCCAGCCCCTTTAAACTGTCTATTCTGAGGCCTCTTCTTGATGAATACAACCTTTGCGCTATTGATCGTGTAGGCCTAATCGAGATTGAATACAATAGTAAGTATTCAAGATCATCAAAATTATGAAATTCAGTTTGAGAGCTGCTTAAAAGGTGCTAATGAACCTGCACACTGGAGCAATCTATGAGCTTCTCAAGGTCTTCCAATCTGATCACATCATGGTAGACGTAGCGTCTTATTTGAATGAGGCGGTGGTAGCGGTGAACGGGCAAGCAGTGAGGACACATGCTGATGCAACAATCCAGGCAAAGAACGTTCTTCTCGTTCTTCTTTGCAGTCTCGTGAACTGCGCATGGCACGAAGAACTTGTGCATGTAGAGCGCGTCCAACCATGCTGGCTTTCCATAACCCTAAACATAGAAAAACCACAATAATCAATCAATACCTGAACAGAATTATATCCACAAAGTTCCTTTCCTTATCGGAATTCTAGTTCATAGCTTTTCCAACCAAGGAAATAACCGCGTTCCAATTCCAATTCCAATTCCAGTCTTGATAGAGAGAATTGATCGAGAATCAGTAGATGGAAAAAGAGGATCGGAATTATGAGACAACATATATATGTGATATATATACTCAAGAAACTGAATCAATTAATCAAGGAATTTGACGCGAATCCTTACCATGATATAGGATACAACAGCAAGCTAGCTGAGCAATTCAACTAAAAGAAGCAAGATTCCGCGAGTGAGAAGAGGGGGTTAGGGTTCGAACAAGTAGTGTATTTATGGAAAGAGCACACGAGAGCAAGGCGGAGTGAGGAGAGGGAAAGTAGTATATATTTTATTCATGGTAGAGATCAACAAAATAAGACCAAATTATATATGGACAGAATATAGAAATATATGTAAAATTAATTTACAAATTGATCGATCAGGTCGAGTCGATTAGTCTAACCCAGCTTAACCTGTTGTCGACCAGTGGCTGTAGCAATATATGGAGTTGATCACATCTAAGACAAACAAATAAACAAAAGGAGAGTAAGATATGAAGAGAACGTGGGCACTGTCTCCCATTCTCTAAATTAAACTATATGGCTTGCTTTATAAACAAAAGCCATTTCTTAATCCTTGGCTAAGGAGCTCTCTACAGTATATACTGTGTTTTATATATATATAAAATACTAAAAACCTTTTGCCCTTTTGGAGGTCCTATCTTGTAAAACTATATATAAAATTTCCCAACCTTTTGTGTCTCTGATTGATTATTATTTTTCTTCTGCTACATTTTATATGTATCTTATTAGTTCACCACTCCGTGTGTACTATCACTTTCAAATTAGATTATAGTTTATTGGTTTGATTGAAATTGAATGGGAAAATCATCTTCATATGACAAAAAGAATAATTGTTTCTAGTCAAAGTAAGTTCAAAAACAATAAAAAATAAAAACTCAATTTTTTTAAAAATTGATGCAATAAGGATTATCGAATTCGAATATATAGGTCTGTTATTTGAGCCAAGATTGTTCATGTTCATCTCGTTTAAAAATGAGTAGAGCGCGCACGAGTCGGGTCTAAATTTAATGTGCTCGTATTCAGCTCGTTTAATTAGTAAATGAATGAGTTCGACCTACTTGAATTGGCTCATAGAGATACTTGAATTGGCTGAGTTTGAATCGAGCTTGAAATGTGTGCGTACTTGGTTCGTTCAATGAACGAACGGGGTCATCAAATGTGACAACCCTAAATTCAAGCTACTCGATCGACTCATATAACAACCCTAAATTCAAATATAACAGATCATCAAATGTGACATGAGATCTTGTGTATAAGGTAATTAAACACATAGAGTAGAGTGAAAAGCATTGGGTTTTTTTTATATCATCAACACGGAGTACTAAAGCTTGTCCCTCGCCACTTGTCTCGGACTTTGGAGATCGGTGAAAAGGACAGATATTCGAGTTAAATTATGCAGTAAATTAACACCAGTTAATGTATGTGTCCATCCCATAGCTAGCTCCTCCAGCTTGCTGATTGATTATGATATATATATATATATGCAATTAAGGCGGTAATATTAATGCAGCTTGTTGTTGTTGTTATATATAATTAGCTAACGGCTACTTGATTAACTAGCTAGCTAGGTTCCATTGATCAAAGCTCAACTTAAATTTGAATCAATGAACTATCAACAATCTGCGAAATTGAGATAGATTCTTAATTACCCAGCAAATTAGAGAACAAATCTAGCTAGCGGATTGAGTTCTTATTGTTTGCAGTAAAGCATGTAGGAGCTAAAAATATATTCCAATTGCAAAATAAGAACATGACTAGCAGACAGCAGTGATCGATCCACTCGAAACGCTGTGCAAGGCGATGATTCGCACCGCCTTCACTAATAGTATTTGTTTATAATTACACCGTTCATAAGATCTTTTTCAGCTGGGTGCAAGGCACTAAGGCCACAGGAGCCACACATTTGTTAGAGATAACATTAAAAAGGGTTCAACCCCTCCAGCAATTTGCCAATTTTGTAACTGATATTTGTTGGAGGTAAAAGTTGTTTTTGGCCCAAGTGGGTCATATATAATTAAGGTCTGTCTGTTTATACTTGATTGCATTGAATGGTAGTTTACAGGCTACAATCGGTGTTTTTTTTTACTCAGCAAGATTAATTATCTGTAGGCTGTGAATTAAGCCAAAACCAGTCCAATGAAATCAACCAAGTTGCACTTACCTATTAATTAGTGTAATGGGTTTCTTCTATTTTCCGCCCAAGGAACAAGCTCAACTAATACCTTTATTAAATACAATGTAGCAAAGTAAAATAGTAAAGGGGTTTCACTTAAAATAATGTAATAGTCCATTGAAATTAGAGTCAGCATGTTCAATGTATTGAGTTCCCAAACGACTATATATATATATATATATATATATATATATATATATATATATATATATATATATATATATATATATATATATTAAGTTAACAAAGTACGATTTTCAGTAAGTTATGCAGCATCGTGTAATATATATAGCATCATCGATCAGGTTTGAATAATACGGAGTATATCTATTAATCAAGTTTCCTGTTCCTTCAAGTTAGCTTAAGATATATTCTCCGGCATATATACGTCAATCATCATGAACGACTGTGTGATGATCAGATTCTAACATCAATTTATGACAAAATTTCCATTTCTTAATACTATATATATGTACAAATTAAATACAATATACTATACTTGCATATTTTACTTTTCGTTATATATGTCCCCAAAACAATTACAACTACAAAGAAATGTGTGATTCATGAATTATGAAGTATAAAGAAAAGGAAACACTAACATATAATTACAATATCATGCAATAATTAAGCATATTATATACTATAAACAAAGCGACTCCGACATTTAGGGGATAAGCTATGTGAGTTAAGGTTTTGATGGTTTGGTTATGTGCAGAGAGGAGATATGAATGTGTCAGTGCATAGGTGTGACAACTCCCTCTTACTATCGAGAGTGTTCTATATATATAGCAGAGAGCGAATTAAGAAGAGCAAGAGCACGAAGGATGTGATTAGACAAGACCTTATCCATTTGGACCTTATCGAGGATATGGCAAGGGTCGTATTGTTTTCATTTTCATTGCTTGATATTTCTTACTCCTTTTCTTTAATACATTATCTTGGTTATTTGTGTTTTTTTTTTGTTTGTGTTTTTGTGTTTGTTTTTGTCTGTTTTTGGCAACTCAAAAATGCTCTTTCGACTTAGTCGGAAAAATAATGCGTATATCTCAACCCTTTCAACTTAGTCGGAAAAATAATGCGTATATCTCAACCCTTTCGACTTAGTCGGAGAAATAATGTGTATATCTCAACCCCTTAAATCCTGCTCTAGACGGGATAGACAATTATTGTCATTGTTATAATGTTATTATTGTAGAATCACCAAATTCAAGCAAGCCCCTAAGAGCAAGCCCAACAGCATTTGTAAAATAGAAAAAAGGGGGAAATTTAGGAAAAAAAACCCATTTTTTCACCTCAACAGATCCTGTAAAACTGATTTGCAAAATAGAGAAATTGATAGAGAGATGAGAAAAATCTGTAAATTTGGAGAAAGAGTTTTGATTTGTATAATTTAATGTTTAACTTCATCCTAGGTAGAATTTAATGTTGCAAAACTTCAACTTGCCACGGTGTTTCCACTTTCGCTGCTGCATTCGACGGAAGGAGGGGAGTTTCAGGGCTCGATGGCAACCAGCGGCAGTCATCGGTGTCGACTGGAGGTGAGACGTCTATCTGGCCTGCGATGGCAGTCGACATAGGAGGAGAAAGGAGAAGGGGCCTTGGTCTTAGGGGTCCCCAATGGCAAATGAGAAGGAAGGTGGGGAGAGGACCGGGGGCGGCCATCGAAAGCGAGGCTCGCAGTGGCGTTTGAGAGTGAGGGCGGAAGCAAAAGAGAGAGAGGACAAGGCGTGCGAGAGGTCGAAGAAGAAAGATCAATCTGAAATCTACAAGATTAGTTGCACAAGATTACTATGGAAGGGAGTAGTTGAAGAAGAAGAAGGATGAGTGGTCTGATGAGCGGCGCTGGTATTCAGAGGAGATCATATAGTTAGGGTTGAAGTTTCTATGAATTTACAAAAATTAACCCATAATTCTATTTTTTTAAACAAATCCTCCCAATTTACTTTACAAAAATGTAATCATTTATTTTTATTTAGATTGAAACACCCCAAATCCCCCAGAACCAACTTATATCTTAGAATAACAAAATTTTAACTAAACTACATAAATTATATAATGTGCTTAATGTATTTCGCAATCAAACTGTGAAAATTAAATTTACAAGAATTCTAAATAGATTAAACATTTGATAAAATACAATCAATAGCTCACCAAAAAGTTTAAATGATAATGAATGTTAGAATTAAGTAAAAAATATTAGAAATTAAGTTTAAATGTTAGTTTACATTAGAAATGTGATGCTAAATGTTAGAATTAAGTTTGAATGAAGTTTTTAGAAATGTGGAATTAAATATACTTAATAAATGCATTTATTTATTATAGTATATAATAAATGTAAAAATCTGTAAAATAGAGAAGCTGTTGGAGTTAGAGTAATTTTTTTTAGAGATTTTGATATTTTGATCTCTATTTTAGAGAATTTTTACCATAGCTGTTGGGGTTGCTCTAAGGCTTTTGGTGCCATTATGAGGTTCCAATCATTACTTCTGAAGTGTTTTTATTCCTAATTATCTTTACACATAAATAGCATCATAATTGCATATATTCAGGTTCAACCCGGCCATGTATTCATCGCCTATTATGAACTCTCTATTCAAAACTCTAAAATAGAGAAATAAATTTCTAAATCTCTAAAAAGAATTATTGTCCAACTGCAACAACTTCTCTATTTTATAAATTTCTTCATGTATTATATGTTATAAATACTCTCTATTTAAAACAAATACTCCCTCCAAACGGTAATACAAACAAATTTAAATGGGTATAGATGAAAATTTTAATATTAGAGAAATTTCCTCATCCTTAGAGCTCGTTTGGTTGGAAACCGAAAAACCCAGGAAGTAGAACTTCCCAGGAAGCAGGAGAAATTCATGTGTTTGGTTGATATTTTTGAAATTAAAAAACGTAGGAATTCAACTTCCCGGGAAGTTGAATTCCCCCAAAATGGAGGAAGTTCACTTACCTAGTCCCCCCTAGGTAAGTTCAACTTCCTTCATTTTGTATTTGAAAATTTCCAATTCCCCCTTTTAATCCTCTAAAATAAAAAAATCAACCAAACACATTTTCACAATTCTCATCAATTGGACTTCCCGGGAATTCAATTCCCATGAAGTAACTTCCCGGAAATTTCAATTCACACATTGAACCAAACGAACCCTTAGTATTTAGAAAAAAAAATCTCCCTCTTCAGATTTTTTTTATATAACGCGAGAATTTAGGGTGTGTCAACCAAAGTTGTACCACCACCCAAAAGCGTCCTTGTTGACGAGAGTGTGAAACTCTAGGTCGAAACTCCAAGAAGACAGGTCCGAAGCCAAAGCCATGTGTGTAAGACAATCGGTCGCTCTGTTAGCCTCCCTAAATATGTTGGAAACGGAGGCCCTCTCAAAAGAGTCAAGAAGACGAAGAGCATTGAAAATAAGAATTTTGATCTCCCAAAGGGGCTTCCAAGCTCCATTGATCGTGTTCATGATAGCAAGGCAATCACCTTCGACAGCAAGTCTTCGAATCCCCCTCTTCTAGGCTTCCACCAGTTCGAGTTGTAGGCCAACCGCCTCAACCTTAAGCGCCGACGGCATCCCACAATTTCTGGCATCATAAGCGATCAACCTTCCATTTTTATCTCTAATCGATCACGAAACCTACAAAAGTATAACCAGAAGAAGATTTAGCACCATCAAAATTGAGCTTGAAAACATCTTCCTCCAGTTTTCGCCATCTAATGATGTTTCTATGGCGAGAGTTGCTCTATGGTTTGATTGTTCTTTTTGTTTCGTCTTCTTCATCTAGTTCACTTTTTTCGTTTTTTTCCTCTAGTTTTTCATGTGGTTTTTTTATTATTGTCATCAATTCGTCTATTGTTCTTAGTCCAAATGCACCACCAAGAGAAAGTCATAGTGACTTTTTGTTCAGAATTTAGATATCGAAAGACTTCGTTGATAATGGCCTTTATACTTAGACTACTTTTAGTAGTATTTATAATTTTTCGCTCAGTAGCTCTGTCCATTGAGCATATGATTCTTAGGGTTGTCGGACATTCCATCAGGAGGTGTATAACGTCTTCTTACATGGAGTTGCAGAGGGCACAATTCATGGGTGTTTTTTCTTTTTTTTTCTTAGTCTTGCTTTGGTTAGTAGTCCATCCTACACCATTTTCTATAGGAAGTTTCTCATCATGGGTAGACAATCAATTTTTCAAATCCCATTGAATAGTTCTATTTCGTTGCCGTTGGAATTCGTGATGAATTCCAAAGTACTAGACGTTGAAAACCAACTACCAAAGCTTGATTTTTAGTATAGTCTATGCTCAAAATCCTACGAAAGAAGAGGGTATTGGAGCCATAAAAAACTCAATTTCTCTAAAAATTTTGCATTTTTTCTATTGTTGCTCTTTAGGTGTAAAGAGAAGCAATTAATGTGCTGTGCCCCACAGAATCTGCTTTCCAAAGTTGAGGATGAAGAAGAGCTATGGCAATCAATAAATTACTGAAAGAGCAACAAAACAAAAATTTATATTCAAGGGAGTACAGTAAAAGAAAAGGTATGTATGATGTATGGAATGAATTGAACCCGGTTTCTAAGGGAAGCAATTAATGCATACATAACAATTTCAACTAACTACTCCGCTAATCAAGACGCCCTATATTTTGCTTTTGCCGATAATAATGCGGCCTTGTTCCTGGAAAATATATATTCACAGACAAATTAAAACAGCTCAATAAGCACTAATTAATTAATATAATGCAAATATCAATTGATTAATCGATAACTTAAAGCCGTCCACTGTTTATATTTGGTAGCAGATGCTGTTTTTGGGGTGAAAGCCGCAATAGCAGCTCGTAGCCGCTATCCCCGATATGCAAATCAAGTGAGTGAGATTGATGTTCAGGTTCATAACCCCGGATTCCGGTTTTGGTTGGTGGTGCATCGATCCTGCCATACATGTCATTGTCAACGTACTACTCGATCTGATGAATGTGACACTTTTGTATGCCTTTGCTTTTAAATCAGTCCCACTTCTAGCTACTCAACAAACCCAAACCCATTATTAGTCATTACTTACAAAGCGTCCAAGCATCATGTTGAGCTGATCAGCCAATGGATCAGTGAGCAATCACAAGCTGTTACACATTGTTGTTGTAGGTGTTTACATAGTAGTGTCATATTGTTAGTTGACAAATCAGTTGTAATTGTTAATTAGGGTTGGCATGGTACGATTATCACCAAAAAAAGGTGATTATCACGTATCAACAACCAATTGGTGGTACGCAAATTTTCATACCACATGTCAACTATAAGTCGTGGTTATCACATATGTGGTAACCACAATTTGGTTATCATCGGTACATTACCATGGTTACCATGTTGTAATTCCTTTCGGCGTCAGTTCTTCTTTCGAATGTACCCCGACGAGCCATTGAGAGAGCAAGTGAGAAATTAGGAAATCTTAAACGGCCGGAGGGGTCGGGACTCAGGAGGCCCAAAGCAACGATTGAACGGGCGACCCTTGAACGGCCGGAAATCGAAAGCCTTGAACGGAGAGACAAGAGAGTGGAGGCTAAGGCTGCCGCATGCCTCTTGGTTCCCCTTTGTGTTTGTCTCTTTGAACGAACTAACGAAGAGACTAGAAACAGTAGAAAGAACCAATTTAGGTCAAAATCAAAACACTATATAAAGTAAAGACTTAAAATTAAAAACTTAAAACTTAAAGGTAAAAACAATAAAACATTAAATAAATAAAATAATATGTAGAGAGAGAGGTTCGTTCCGGTGTACACAACCCTTACCATGTATCATGTACTCATAAATTATTCGTCTATTTGTTCATGATTATTCATCTGTTTTCACATAATTATTCATCTGTAAAAAAAAGCGTAAAAATGTAAATTTTATTCTAACGAATTATCGCCCAATACCACCGATAATTTTATTCCACCGAATAATCTCCCAACACCAACGAATAATCAGAAGTTACTTTTAATCTCATCCGTTGATCTTCTTAATTCAATGGCCCAGATTTGTTAACATGATACACAATAAGAGTTGTTTATATATATATATAGAGGTTGGGTCATGTGTTAACAACTCTTACGGTGTTAAATGTTAACAAATCAATATTCGGCAAAATTTATCAAATATTCATCACAGTCACTCAATTATTCATCAAAGCTTTTGTTAAAATTAATCAAATATTCATCACAGTCACTCAAATATTCATCACAATCACTCAATTATTCACAATTTCCCAAATATTCATCACAGTCACTCAAATATTCATCACATTCACTCAATTATTCACAATTATTCACAATATCCACCCCCAATCCTGTAATTATGTTACTGTGATGAATATTTCTTAAATGTTGCCGAATATTTGGGAAATTGTGAATAATTGAGTGACTGTGATGAATATTTGAGTGACTGTGGTGAATATTTGATTAATTTTAACAAAAGCTTTGATGAATAATTGAGTGACTGTGATGAATATTTGATAAATTTTGCCGAATATTGATTTGTTAACATTTAACACCGTAAGAGTTGTTAACATTTGAACCGCATTCTATATATATATATAGGGATTGACTCCGGTGAAAACCTCAAATTGTGATAAAAAAAAAACTGTGAGGACTACTTTATAGCTTGGTTTATTTGAAACTTGTGATAAAAACCTCAATTACACAATGACTTTACAACTCAGTTCAACTTAAAAACCGTACTAAAAACTCCAGTTTTAAAATAACACATGACTTTATATCTCGGTTAAACCTAAAAACCGTGCTGAAAACTCATGTTTTAAAATTACATTAGTGGCTTTATAGCTCGGTTTTATTCAGAACCGGGTTAAAATATATGACTTTATAGATCGGTTCTATTCAAAATCAAACTATAAAGCTAGTGAACCAGGCTAAAAAACTGGTCCTCACAGGTTTTTACCGCAATTTTGGTTTTCACCGGATCGCACCCCTATATATATATACTCGGTAACCATGGTACGTATTCAGATTTCATTACCATTACCCTACCATCATCACGCGGTTACCACCACAATGGTTACCACCATGTCAGTTACCACAAGTGTGGTTAACAACATAGTCGATTTGTGGTTGGTACGTAGTTGGTATGGTAATTTTCGTACCATTTGCCTGCCCTGATTGTTATAAATAGATTACATATGTCATACATGATATCATCATCTCTATAAATAGATCGAGGTTTTCTGTAACTGAATTCGTTTAAGCAATACAAAGTACATTTCTTCATCTTTTCTGTTTCTTCTTCTTCTTGCGTTCATAGTGGTTCTCCAGCTCTCTCATTCGGATTTGTAATGCCAAGATGGTATCAGAGCAATTGACGATCTAGATCGTGATGCAGAGTCGCAATACCACTGAGATTAGCAACATTTCAGGCAGGGATCGTCGTCGAGATCAGATCACATCGATGGATCTTCATAATCCTTTTTTCATTTATCATGCTGACAATTCAGGTATAATTCTCATGAGTCTTCAACTTACTGGTGAGAATTATAGAAGATGGAGTTGTGCGATGATGAAAGCTCTTTCGATCAAGAATAAAGTGGGATTTGTCGATGGTTCTCTTGTAGAAACAATTGAAAACTCATTGATGTGGCAAAGGTGTAATGACCTGGTATACTCTTGGATCTTAAATACCATGTCGAAGGAAATCTATGTCACAATTGATCAATGAGTTTGATCTGGCGAAAGACATGTGAGATGATCTTCAAGAGAGCTTTTGCCAGAGAAATAGCCTTATGATTTTTCAAACCAATTAAGCAAGAAATTGCAGAGTGCAATCAAGGGAGCTCGTCGGTTACGGATTATTTCACAAAATTGAAAGGGCTTTGGCAGCATCTGTCCGAAATTGTGACTCTGATTAAGTGGCATATGTGGAAAATGTGAGTGCAATATCTCTGAAAGACTTGATGCAGCCAAGCGCGCAAGAACTACATGCATACATTTAAACCAAAAGAAATATGCTCGGGAGCTGCTTGAAAGTGCAGAGATGTCAAATGCAAAACCTGTAGCTACCCCACTGGATCCCAACATAAAGCTTTCATCATAAGGTACCTATATAATGCAGATGAAAAAGCTTACAAATGAATTGTTGGGAAGCTGATCTACATAACTATCACACGACCTGATATCTGCTATGCAGTTTAGATTCTAAGCCAGTTCATGCACAGACTGAATGATGAACATTAGCAAACAGTAAAGCGTGTTTTGAGGTATCTGAAGCAAGCTCTAGGACAAGGATTGCTACTATATGTCAAAAAGTGATTTCAAGATAAGTGCATTTTGTGATGCAGATTGACAAATCGAGTTGCCTAATAACAAGGAAATCATTAACTGGGTTTTTTGTGCTTCTAGGAAACTCCATGATCTCATGGAGAACTAAGAAGCAATCTTATGTAGCAATATATTTAGCTGAATCTGAATATAGAGCCATGACTGCCACTTGTTGTGAAATTACATGGCTAACAAAGTTGCTAAAGGATTTGGGAATTAAGCAAACAGAACCAGTGAAGTTGAACTGCGACAACCAGTCAGCAATACACATAGCAAGGAACCATGTGTTTCACGAAAGGACAAAACACATAGAGGGGGACTGCCATCTAATGAGGACCAAGGTGCTAAACAAGGAAATTACCCTTGGATATATAGTTACCAAGGATCAATCTACCGATGTATTTACTAAGGCCATTTCTTATGATCAGTATATGAGAAGCCTCTGCAAGTTAGGAGTTGTCAATATGTTTGAATCTGATTAGAACTCCTACCTTGAGGGGAGTGTTATACATAGATTACATATGTCATACATGACATCATCATCCTCTATATATAAATAGAGGTTTTCTATAACTATATTCGGTTAAGCAATATATAGTACATTTCTTCATCTTTTATGTTTCTTCTTATTGTTGTGCTCATGGTGGTTCTCGAGCTCTCTCAATCGGATCTATAATATCAAAAGTAATGCATTTGGGTTGATATATTATAAATAGCCTAATCTAGGCCCATTGTAAATCGGTTTGGATGAATAACAAAATTTTGTTTTCTTCCTCTTCTTTCTTTTTCTTCCGATCTTGACACAATGTCAATTTCTCTCTAAAATTCATCCAAGCAATCAAGTGTTTCTCCCTATATCTCAATTATCATGGTATCAAAGAAAGGTCAAATGATCTAATTTTTTGAATTACTTTTTGTTTTGTACGTTTTCTGGTTTTGGTTACTACAACTAGGGTTATTATGTAAATTGAACAACTCGAGCTCGGCTAAGGATTGACTCGAAAAAACTTGACTCAGAATCTTTCAAACACCAAATACAAGTCGAGACTGAACAACATTTTAAGCTCGACTCGGGCTCCAACCTATAGCGAGTCGAGCGGAAAAGCTCGATCAACTTGGGAGCTATTAAAATAAAATTAAGGAAACTGAATGTTAAGACAAGGAAATTATTTTGCTCTACTTGTAAATGGGAAGAAACAGTTAAAGAAATTATTGAAGAGGTTAGGGTTCGATTCTCATCCATCCTTTTTTTTTAATTTATACCAAATCCTTTTTTTAAAAACCAAATCCAAAAATGAAAGGGGTCTTTTTCATCTAGCTTTTATTGAATTAAAACAAAGGCTGAAAGATTGAGAGATGGCGATTTGAGCAAATTTGATTTGATCCTCCTATAGCTCCACGCTCCACCCAACCGCCATCTTCGCTCCTCCCATACATCACCGCCGATCTTCTTTTATACCGACCGATGTAACATGAATAACATTCTTGCATAACTTAGTACTTTGTCTGCTATCTTATATGAATATTTTGGTTATCTGCATTTTAGTAAGTATCTGTATTAGGCTTAGCCCTTATGATAACTGGGTAATAGGCCCATAGTGTGTTAGTTTGAGTTCCGGTTTGTGGCAACCCAGTTCAGCCTTTGCCTTCTAATCTCATTGCCTATATGTAATCTTCCTCCACTTTTGGGAGCAGTTAATCAAAATCATGAAATCAAATCTCCTTTTCCCCAAATCCGTCTGCAAAATCTAATTCATTTCTTGTACTTTCAAATCGACTCTTCTTCCTAAGTAGTTGATTTCTAGGTCTGGATTCACCTGACTTTGAGCTCAAGTTCGAGTTTCTAGCTAAGTTCTTATTAGTTCAGTTCCCAAATCAATATATATGTTTCAGTGGATTTGAAGGACGGAATTACAGTCTCAACTGACCAACGGTGGTGAGAGCCTCACCCCCCCCCCCCCGGCAACACCATGATTGTATCGCCATTGCACCTTGTTCCTCCGCGAGGGCATCGCGACTGCATCTTCTTCCCCCATATTTGCCTTTGAATGGAAGGTGAGAATTTGTTGTTTGTGAAGACAAAAATCAGAAACCCTAGAAATTAGGTAGGCTTCCTTAGCGAAAATCTTCAATTGATCAAGTCAACGGATTGAAATGTCAAAATAGGTCTCGATCATGATAAAAAGTTGGCGAATGAAAATGACAGATATAGACGGACATGGAGAGTGTAATTGGATTCGGAAAAGCTTTTTGACGTAGAACAGATAGGTGGAACTTTGGGGGAGAGTCGAGAGAGATGATAAGCTAAGTAGAATTGTCCAACGATCTTAGAGAGCCCGAATAAACGAGCTCGGTTAACGAGCTTGAATGAGTCTAAGCTCATTTTTTTCGACTTGACTGAGCTTATCAAGTCGAGCTCGAGTATGTATTTGGGCTCATGAGCCGAGCTTGACCGCCAAAAAAAGCTTGTATAAATTTTAGGCTCGAGCTCGACTAGGCTCGTATCCTTTTTGAGTCAAGCTTGAACATGTCAAGATCGGCTCGTTCGACTCGAATAACACCCCTAACTACAACTAGATCAATCTCGAAATTGCATCAATCGTCATTTGAAGTGCGAAACAAAGCAAGATTCATGTCAATGAATCACTTGAGATCACTGACCTATATGGATCTACAAAATACACTTTTCTTGCATCCATCTGATGCTCGATGATCGATGATCGATGCTAGTCAAAGAGAAGTTGCAAGGTGCCGCCAATTATCAATAATGGAGACGAAACCTAGAGATCAATCTGTCAACGAAGAGAAAAATTAGGTTTTCTCACTAGAGCAATCGCAAGGCTGGAAGATGATCCTCATAAGGCATATTAATATTAGATGCTTACAATAATATGGTCATAGCTTGGATCATGAATTTTGTCGCTAATTCAATTGTGAAATCAATCTTGTATATCGAGATAGCTCAAGACATATGGATCCATCTCGAAAGAAGATTTGCATTGAGCAATGGTTCTCGAAAGTACAAACTAAATCAAGAAATTTACACAATAAAGCAGCAATTTAAAATATGTGTTGGAATAATTATTACAAAAAGATGAAAGGAAACACCCTTAGGATCATCTGGTCATCCGTCATTTCAGTGGGTCGCAAGCGATTGCATATCGCTGTGAATGCTACCAAATGCTTATTTGGATCTTCTCCGCTTCTTCCATGGAACTAAGCAAAAGAGATGTTCAATTTGATTTGAACTCGAACTTGAATCCTACTGGGAGATCTGGGAACTTGATGGCTAATGATTGCGAACTAAGATGGGACTCCTTGAGATCTCGTAGTGTCCTTCTTACCTATGCGTTGACTTTCGTGTTGCTTGAATGTTGTTTTCTTAAACTGGAGAGTCTTTTCAATTTTAGGATCATAAGGCATTTTAGAAAGATTAGTAGAACGAGTGTAAACCGTGCAAGATGGCCCATACGATTGCTAACAAACACACTTGAAAAAATCGGTACTTCTCAACAACGACACTAGAAATTTAGTGGATGTTGAATGTCGTGGCTCAAATCCCCAAATAATAATAACTCCAACTCAAACAAATAAATGGTAGTATTAGTGGTGAGTAGAGGTCGATCTCATAGAGAGTGCGTGCAACTTTCTAAATGTGATTGCAAGTGAAGAAACAAAGTAATGAGATAATATGAAAGCAATTAATAAGAAACTAAGATCGCAATGGTTGGTTTGTACGTAGTTAGCAATAATGATGAATATATAGTTTCACTCACATTTGCAACAATGGTAATTCCATTATCATTGGGATGCTATGATAATTTTATTGGTTATGCAGACTAATCTAGGGTCGGTTATGTAGACTAATCTAGGGTCAGTCTAAATCCCTGAACTCTAGCATGAGGAAGAGTAGCAATAAGCCCTATCACCAAGCTAGCAAATAAACATCATCTCTTCCATCTCATCGACTTCACACCTGGTTGTCAACCCAAGCATCACTTCCACTAAAAGAGATAACCTTGACCTATCAATTCTTCTACGACATCATGAGTCTCTACCCATTTTCTACAAGATGTGCTAGCTACAATAATGGATTAAGGCCCGCAATAGCAGAATGAAGCTATAACCCTTAGCATGATGAAAATCCATCCTTGTGGCCAATTAAGATAAATTAACAACACATATACCATATCGAAACAAAGAGAATTGAAATAATCATAATGCATAACTCATGAAATAGTAAAACAACAACCCTTACATATCATTAACCATGTCTTGAAATGTAAGCAAAACTATAGTGAGATTAGCCGAGCATGACTTACCTCGGAAAACTAAGAAAAGATGAAAACTATGAAATAGTGTTGATGATTGTTATGTATTGATGGATATGAAAAACCCTAGACTAGATGACTATTTATCACTGTTCTAAAAATCGCGCCTAGGCGCCGCCTGGGCACCGCCTAGGCGCTAGGCGACCCCCCTCTGCCTAGAGCTAAATGGTCGCCTAAGCACGCCTAGGCGCTAGGCGGCCCCTCACCGCCTAGGATCCGCCTAGCGCTTTTTAGAACACTGCTATTTATAGGCCTCAAAATACGATGAAAACCCTACCCTTGGCGTACAAGCATTGGCCTAAAGGATAGGATCAAATATCCGTCGGATAAGCACTCCAAGATTCGAGTTTATCTGCTTCGGTGATCATCGCTCATCATCGGTGGATGCCGCTCTCGGAGGGAACTTATGCTTTTTCCGAGAGCGCCAAAAGCAGCGGGCGCCGGTCCTTGTGTTGTTGGTGCCGCATCTGCGTTCTTTATGTTTTCTTCATTTCTTCTCTTGGATTCTCCTTAGATCATTCTTCTTCACTTCTTCTCTTCATTCTAGCTATCCTAAGTGTTTTCGGCAGCTTCAGGGCTCCAACATCGCCCTCTTGCACCATCTCCCAAGTCTGAATTCATGAATCTGCATTATTAACCATAAAAAACATACATTCTGAACTTCGATTATAAAATGATAAAGATGTGAATTAGCTATAAGTACATGTAAAATGCAAACTAAAACTACCTAGAATGTCTATACAAAATATGTGTTATCAATCGCCTTCTATGGAAAACTAGGGTGGTCTTTCTCAAGGTATGAGATGTCCATGTACAGTTGCAAGTATTATCGCGGAATCACTAAAGTCATGGATGAGGTATGTGTTGTTGAGGTCAGTTCTTGAGTATGGAAATTCAAGACTAGCTCATTCACTTCAGTGACCAAGGAGACACTCAATTTCACTATGTGTTAGTTCAATCAAAAGGCACCAGCATTTAAGTATCTTTTCCATAAAACCAACTCAGAACATAGTTTTTTCAAAGTTGTTTTAAAATCCCATACAAAGGCTTCTGAACTTCCACTCTCCCTTATTGGTGGTGATGTTGGTAGTGGTGGGGGAGGGGGAGAGGGGACTATTATTTATTTTTTTATTAGGTAAAAATTCGACGCACCGGACAAACCCGGTGGATCGATAGGCCGAATAAATCGGTGACGGGCAAACCGTCAATACAAGAAAATTGCAAAGCAACACCAAACCATATAAAACCAAATTACACGAGTGTAGTTACAGACACAGGCTAGTACTATCAAAGAAAGAACAGAAGCAAAGTGCGACAACTCGTCTGTCGGTTGGTAGAGGCGACGCAGGGAACCCCTGGGGAACAAGGTGGAAACCTCATATTTGGACTCTACCGACGAGCATTCATGTTTCGAACACATCCACGACCTCTCGCACGTCGACAATTGAGAAGAACACCGCTCTTATACTGCTAGCCTCAAAGCCAAATAACCATACAACCAAGCAACTCGGCAAATCTAGCCAATCCACAATTTTTTTTTCCAACGGGCCGCTTTGGGCCCAAGGCAAAAGTCTTGGACCCAAAGGAAAGCTGACGGGTCCAAACGGGCTGCTTTGGGCCCAAGGGAAAACCTTTGGCCCAAAGGAAGGCAATCGAGCCCTGGCTAGGAAGCCAAACCCAAGCCAACAACCAGCGATCACCAACCGCCAATTCCAAACCCGCAGATGGCTAGCCACCAACAACCAACAACAAGGAAGAGAAGCCACCAGCGCCGAAGGAGAACACAAGAGCCCGGGCAGAGACGAGGAATCACCACACCCAGATGAAGCAACAAGGGGGCGAAATGGACGTTAAGAGGGGATAAAAGAGATACACCAGCAGGCCGAAGGTGGAAAGGAGCACCACCAACGCCGGTGAGGAATCGGAGTAGGAGGATGACGAGTGGCGGCGCCACCCCGACGGCGATGGACGGCAGCGGCACACGGAGACCACGACGAACGCCGACGAGGACGAGGATGAGGATGGAGAGTGCCAGTTATAGTAGAAATTGAAGGATGGTCAATTGGGTTTCCGCTGGAAATTTTGGGACAAAAACAGGGAGTATTGTTTATAAAGAGAAGTTTTACTTGGATTGTTGAAAAATAGGATAGGACCAAAATGCAGGTGTTGCACCAAACGTTGGTGGTTCACTCTTGTTGTAAGTGAATGCAATGAAAAGACCCGGAGAGACTCACATGTGTACACCCCCACAGTTGTTGATTGTATGGTAAGGTGGGGTCTATTTTTGCACTTGTTCATTTTATATGACATTATATTTGGCCTTGTATAAGTCGCGTGTACACCCCCACTGTTGTTGATTGTATGGTAAGGTGGGGCCTATTTTTGCACTTGTTCATTTTATATGGCATTTTATTTGGCCTTGTATAAGTCGCGGAAGAGTTGTCAATAACTTTTGTGAAACTTATATCTTTCAACATTTTAAAAACGTCAAGATTTCTCTCCTTAAGGGTTTTGGTGCAGATTTCTCTCCTTACCAGTTTTGGTTTACTAGCAGATTTGGTGGGATTGTAGAGCATTACTCCCCATATTTTTTTGGAAAAATGGACAAAAATAATCCCACCTATTCATCCTAGTCTAAAATTAATTCCAACTCTAAAAATATACGATTATAAACCATACTAGTTAAATAAAGTAAAAATATGAACTATTAATTTCTCTGATTGAAATTCTGGCGAACGTTGATGATGTGGCATCGGAGGGAGATGATGTGGCTTTGGAAGGAGATGATGTGGATTTTAGATCGATCCAACAATTCTGCAAATCAATTAGGGTTAAGTTTTAGAAGAACCATTATCAAGTAGGAGTTATCACATAGCACAATGAAGCCATTAAAATCAACAAGCAGAGAGATAAAGTTCAACAAATCTTGAGAAGGTCGATATCAGCCAAGCGGCAAGTAGTGAAGTTCAATTTCAATAAGCTTTTAAGGGGAAAATCTATGTTGCTCAAGTCGACAAATACGTGAGTTATTCCAAAATTTCTTAGTCAAATGATTGAAAGAGGTGTGATTTTGGCTAGTGAAATCCATCATGTATTATATTTAGAGTTTGTGTTCATATTTCAGTAATGTATTATTCTAATTGTGTAACAGTGAACATGGGATCAAATTTCATAGAAATTTGTCTACATCATGGTGGCACTTTCGTGAAAAAGGAGAAGTTGTTGTATGAGGGAGACAATGATGAAACCCTGGTTAGAATTAATACTAATCAATTACCATATTGGGAATTGCTGAGTGTGCTTAAATCTAAATTGAAGAAAAAGACTGATTTTGTGCAAATGTACTATCTAGTTCCTAGTTGCACGTTTGATGATGGATTGAAACTCTTGTGGAATGACAAGTCTGTGTTAGACATGATAAACTATGCATATGAAAACAGTGGGGGAATCCATGTGTATATATCCCATCTAGTGGAGGAAGAAGTAGTGAAAGAATCAGTCCTGGTTAATAGTGATAAGGATGAGCAATATGCTCATGGGGATAAAACAGTGATGTTAGAAGATGGAAATCATGACAATTGGGAAGACCTTTTTTAGAACAATGGAAATGAAGCATATGATGAGGGGTTTGATAACGTTCCA
The DNA here is from genome assembly GCA_963922045.1 of Persicaria maculosa. Lineage (NCBI taxonomy): Eukaryota > Viridiplantae > Streptophyta > Magnoliopsida > Caryophyllales > Polygonaceae > Persicaria > Persicaria maculosa. The sequence goes on along the minus strand of OY998270.1, from coordinate 45,504,908 downwards.
AATGATGAGACTAGTTCTTCTGATAATGATCCAAGAGAGTTTAGTGATGAAGATCGAGGCAAAGAAAAAGGGATTGATTCCAAGAGGAAAGGCAAGAGCTTAGGTCTTGATGTTATTCACGAGTTTGATTCCGATTTAGAAGAGGAGGGAGATTTCAACCCAGATTTCCATGAAGAAAATACAAGTGATGAAGAGTATAAGCAGGCTAGGGAGAAGCTTAGGGCTTGGAAAGCTGAATTAGAGATAGAGGCAAAGGAATTGGAAAGCGGGTATGAAGATTCTGATGGAGATGTTCACTTATATGATGATAACATTGATGATACCATTGTTACGTTAGGCAAGAGGACAATTGACAAGACAATTGATTCAAGAACTGATTGGAAGAAGTTTATGTGGGAGGTTGGGTTGAGATTCCCTAGTCTACAAAAGTTTAAGGAGGTTGTCATTGACTATGGAACGAGTAATGGTTTTAGTTTGAGGTTTGGAATTTCCGACAGTACTAGAGGTAGGGTTGGTGCTGTGTGCAAAACTGGGTGTGAGTTCAAAATTTATGCTTCATGGTACCCAAGGGAAGGTTGTTATCTTGTGAAGAAAGTAGCAAATGTCCACCAATGCACTAGGGACATGAGCAGGAACAGTCAAATAACTAATACATGGTTGGCAAAAAGATATATTGCTAGGTTTATAAAAAAATCCTCATTGGCCTGCTCATGAATTGATGGATAGTGTAAGGCGGAGATATGGTGTCATTATAAAAAAAAGGTGTTGCTTATAAGACTAAAACTGAAGCACATAGGCTATTACACGGGTCTGTGAAGGATCATTACAAGAAGCTTGGGAGTTACCTCCACGAGGTGAAGAAATCAAATCCAGGGACTCATCTCGAGCTAGTTACCATCACTACTATTCCTCCTGTCTTTCAACGGTTATTTATATGTTTTCCTGGACTAAAAACTGGGCTTCTGAGTGGATGTAGAAAGTTCATATGTTTAGATGGGTGTTTCCTTAAAACATTTCTTGGAGGTATGTTGTTGACTGCAATTGGAAGGGATGGGAATAACCAAATGTTCCCGGTATCTTGGGCTGTGGTGGAGGCTGAGAATAATGATAGTTGGTTTTGGTTCTTAAGCCAGCTGAAAGATGCTCTCAATGGAAATGAAGGAGAAGGGTGGACATTTATGTCTGACCAACAAAAGGTACAGATAAACTTTCTTACCCCCTTTAAACTTCACTATACAATATTTAATAAGTATTTGACTTCATTGATTCTTTTATATATAATGATATATGTGCAGGGGCTCCTCAATGCAGTGGCATCAGTTTTTCCCTTGTCAGAACATAGAAATTGTGCTAGACATATATATATATGCTAATTGGCACAAGACTCATAAAGGTGATGAATTGAAAATTGTCTTTTGGAGGGCAACAAGAGCATATTGTGAGGCAGACTTTGAAGAAGCAATAGATGAGATGAGAGAAATATCTACAAAAGCTGTCGATGATTTCTTAGCTCGAAACCCAAGAGTTTTCTGTAGAGCATTTTTTCCTACACAATCTAAATGTGACGTTGTGGTGAATAACATGGCTGAGACATTCAATGGATATATCCTTAAAGCAAGGTAAATGATGTTTCTTTCATTTAATAAAAATGACTAAAGCATACACTAATATTATTCACACTTATGTAAGGGTCAACCAATCATTGACATGTTGGAGAGCATTAGAGAATCACTAATGCAGAGGTTGGTTACCAAAAAAAGGTTGATGGAAGGGCAACAACCTAATAATATTTGCCCAAGAATCAAGTTAAAGTTAGAAGAAGAAAAATTATCTGCTTGGGAGTTGGATGTTGTGCCTTCTAGTTTGGCGGAGTTTCAAGTTAGGGATATGGTTGACAAGTTATATGTTAACTTGAATGAGCGGACTTGCACTTGCAAGAAGTTTGATATCACTGGAATACCTTGCAAGCATGCTATTGCTTGTTGCGGATTTATGCATGTGAGTCCAGAAACTTATGTTCATGACTACTTTAAGAAAGAAACATATACTAGAGCATATCAAGGGACAATTACGCCATGTGTTAGTGAACGCTATTGGTCTAAAAAAGAATTCCCATTGGAACCTCCACCTGTGAAAAAGCAACCTGGGAGGCCAAAGAAAAATAGAAGAAAGGATCCCCATGAAGATCTAAAGCGACCCGGAAAGTTAACAAAGCATGGATTGAAGATGACATGTTCTATATGTAGATCAGGTGAGCACAACAAAAGCAAGCGTCCAAACAAAAACAATGCACCAGTTCTTACAGAGAAGAGAGGTCGAGGGAGGCCTAGGAAAAATCCGGGTAACTCAATTTGTTTATTTGTTCGTTTTCTTTTTCTCTATTTTAGGTTGTGATTTAAAAAACTAAATTGTTATATGTGTGTTTGTGTGCGCGCTAAAATACAGTTGAAGCCAACCCATCTACAATAGAAAGTGAAAGAGGGAGAAGTAGAGGTAGAGGTAGAGGCAGAGGCAGAGGCAGAGGTGGAAAATTAGGTACCTTTCATGTTGGAGCTGGAATCCAATTTGGGGGAAGAGGGGAGATCATTTACAGATTCTCCATCTCTAGTCCAGGAGTTGTGATTAGAGAAGGTTGTTCACAGGTATGCGAACTTATATTGCCAATAGAGTCATCTACCCAACTTAGACTTAGTTTTATATTAATAGCCTATAGAGTGTATGATAATGTGATAAGTTTTTGTACAATAATGTGCAGGTAAGTAGAGATTCCCAGCATAATAGTAATGTGCCCCCATCTCAAGTGTTTTCTTCAACAACAGATCATTCTCGTCCACCTACACATTAAAATGTGTCTTTCTTGCAAGATATGCTTCACACTTGCTTTTCTTTTGATGAAAGACTTATGCTTTAGACTTCATGTAATTTCATGATCTATCCTTAGAGAAAACTAGTTTTCTGAATTTTTGAACTCAGTTAATGACTTGATGATACTCCTAATATGTAAACATTTGCATATTTTTATTCTTTTTTTTTTGTTTTGTTTTCATTCTTAGCCCTTTCTTCACCTCTGCAGCTATATACACATACTATGGAATCAAAGAAAGAAATAAAATTAGAACTTGTTCTTATAAACTGGGATAACTATAGAACTTGTTCTGCAGCTTTTTGTCAAGTATTTGATTTTAGAACAACTCTATGAAAATTAGAACTTGTTCTTACAGATTAGATTAACTATACTTTTTTTATTATCAGTATTAGATTAACTATACATACATACAGTACTATATAGAATCAAAGAAAGAAAGCAAGCAAATTTGATTTTGGCAACCAAAAAATATGATAAAAAGAAAAGAAAAATGTTCTTGTAGAATCACAAAATTAAGCTAGGGAGATCATGTATAAAGTACTACATAAAGATTGAAATCCCACCCACAAATTGATATCTTCCTTGATTCACAATATACGAGAACCCAATTTTGATAAATGAATGAAATTCCTCATCAAATAAAGGGCAATTTCTATCCCATGTGAAATCGATCAACTGGAAAGAAATAGGAACCCTAATCATCAAAACATTCTCCGAAATAGTAATTGAAATCCAAAATATCAAATTACCTTCAATAATAAAAATTCATAGAGTTCAGCCATCTACAATTCTGTCCGTTTTGAATCTGAGATATCCTCTTTTCGTTCTGTTTGTAAGCTAGAACAGCCTCCTTGCTTCTCTCATCATCCACTCGACCTTTAAGCTCGTCCCACTTGCCACCTTCACTGCGGAGATCCTCTGCGCGGAGCCTCCAACCACACAATAGGGAAACCCTCTTCCTAAGTTCCCATGTTTTGATGTATATAGCGTCTGTACCTGGGATCTCTGAGGAAATTTTGATGTCGAAAGTCGAAAGTTGGGACTGTCTAATTGTTATCTTCATTTCTTTTCTTATTCCTTTTATTAATTTTTTTTATTATTATACCTTTATTTTACATGTCACTCACCCTCTCTGCCACGTCAGCAATGTTTTTTTTTTATAACCACATCAGCAATGTTTACCGGAATGCAATCGGAGAAATCAGTAGTTCATATATTTACTTTATTAAACTAATTTGGTTTATAATTTTATATTTTTAGAGTTGAGATTATTTTTAGACTAAGATGAATAGGTGGGATTATTTTCTTCCATTTTTCCTATTTTTTTTCCCTTAAATCTAGTTACAATTTTAAAAAAACAGATCGATATTTTCATTATCATCTTCTTCTTCTCATCTACAAAGCGTTCTGAGTCATTGGTTGATTCCAAACCTTCGGTCACGAGTGCACACAATCGGATGTGTTGTGTATCATTGAGGGGGCAACGTCAGTTGCTGACTTGCACTATGGATCAGGTCGAAATCACTTCAGTGGTTCCCGTTCTATAGCACGTCACAAATTATCAATTTTCACTGATTTTGATCAAGGATTTCACTTGTTTTTCGAGGCCTGCATCCTAGTAGCACCAACAATCAGCTGATTCAAAGTTCAAACACGAATTCAAAGATTCCAAGTTTCCAGTTATAGATAGTGATTGATTAGCATGTATAAAGGGATTGGCAACTAAAAAGTGGAGATCAACAGAAAACCCATGAGAAAAGTAAATCGAATTTTCACTTCTATCCACTAGATGAAGATATGGAGTATAGCTTCAAGTATGCATGACAGATTGTGATCTTATATGCATTCTGAACGAGGAAAACCTGAAAATTCAAACATGGGAAAGCACATCAGACACGAGTGATCCGTCCAATCGTCGCAATGATCTGCCGAGAAATTCAACTTTCTCATCATTCAATTCGCCAATTCAAAACCAAAATTTGCAGCAACAAAATTGCACCAAAATTTCCCACTGATTTCGGTAGGAATCTGTAAGGACTCCACAGGAAACCGGGATCGACGGCGACGAATAGGCTTGCTTGTAGCCTTTGTACTTTGTAGGGCGGTTCATCAATGGGCCGGAGCGCCGGACCGGATATTAATTTACCGTCTTGGACCGGTCCTGACCGGTCCAAGACCAATAACCTTACCTCTCTCTCCGCCGGCGAACGATCTCTCCAAAGTCCAACAAGCATCTCTCTCTCTCTCTCTCTCGTCTCCTCCGCCGCCTACACCCTCACAAATCGCAATGTCATCCTCTCTCCTCCACAAACCCTTCTTCTCCACCCCTCTTCCATCCTCCTCCTCCTCTCGTCATGCGGTAGCCCCTCCGCGGCGCGCTCTCACCGTCCGATCCACAGCCGCCGCCACGTCGCCGATCCGAACGGTCAAAGATCACGCCGTCAAGTCGATCAAGGCTAGGCAGATCATCGACAGTCGAGGAAACCCGACCGTCGAGGTTGATCTCGTCACCGGAGATGATCGTCTGTACCGATCGGCCGTCCCCAGCGGCGCATCCACTGGGATCTACGAGGCGCTCGAGCTTAGGGATGGAGATAAGACCCGGTATGGGGGCAAAGGTGTCTTGAATGCTGTCAGGAATATCAATGAGGTCCTCGCTACTAAGCTCGTTGGTGTCGATGCTAGGTAATAAAAAAAAAAAACTGTTCTCTATCTTGGTAGTATCTGTATTGTTCTGATTCTAGGGATTTTGATTTTCATAGGCTAAAGATCTTTAGTAGAGATAGTAACACTGATATTTTTGTGGGCTGATTGGAAAAAGATTCTTTGTGACTGATAGTGATGTTTGATGTTATTGATAAACTGGAAATCAGAGCTCAGGAATTCACCAGGATGTATTTAGGGGGCTGATTTTTGTCAATTTCAATAAATTAAGGTCCTCTACAAGTAGGAGCTCATTCCAGTTGAATCAGGGTTATCAAGGTAGTAGGTATGGATATGAGGTATTAGAAACCCATACAGGATCTTTTGGAGGACCGGGTATCGATTTGATACAAGATACCTTCGGACCAGACTCCCAACCGTAGCTTGAGTGAGACTCATACCTTCCTACCAGCCTCCCTAGTCCCAACCTTGGTATGCCTTTAGACTTTTGTACGAGTCATTCCTTTCCCTTGCAGCTATACTCCTACAGTCCTACTCATACCAAAGTTTGAACAAACACCCTATGTCAAAACTTCATACCCAAACAGGTACCAGTTCTAACCAAACATGTCCTAAACTAGAAGCGTTTTTGTTTCTCTTGGGGCGCATTAAAGTTATCATAAGATTCATTTCGGCTTTAGTTGCAATCTTCAAGGCAATGGGCTTATGCAGTGTACCAATTTTGTCGTATAAGATGAATAAATATGGATGCTAGTAAACTCTTTTGCCCTATTATTGTGTTTTCCGAAAGGATAGTTATACAGTCACTTGATTTTTGTCTGATAATTCATGGGCACTGATTTTTTTCACTCTGTTTGTTCTTCTGAATTTATATGGTCTGCTTTCGATTCCCGAATTAATTATGTTCTTATTGTTGATTTGCTTTCTTAAGAAATCAAGCTGAAGTGGATGCCCTTATGCTTGAAATCGACGGAACCCCAAATAAGTCTAAACTGGGAGCAAATGCTATACTAGGAGTATCCCTTAGTCTGTGTAGGGCCGGTTCAGGAGCAAAAAGAATCCCCTTGTACAAGCACATACAGGATATTTCTGGCACAAAGGAACTTGTTATGCCAGTTCCAGCATTCAATGTCATAAATGGAGGCAGCCATGCCGGAAATAATCTGGCAATGCAAGAATTTATGATATTACCTGTTGGTGCTTCCTCATTTGCAGAGGCCCTTTGTATGGGTTGTGAAGGTATGATTTAATGCACCTTTGATTGAGAAGCTTTCTTTGTGCTCTATGTAGCATTTTGCTTCACTTCTTTTTGCCTTTTCTTTCATCCATTGTCATTGGTTTCTTTTGAGGAAAAGGGATGTTGAAATTTGGGTTCTTCCATGATGCAGTTTACCACATTCTGAAGGGGATTATCAAGGCCAAGTATGGACAAGATGCATGCAATGTTGGAGACGAGGGAGGTTTTGCTCCCAATGTTCAAGATAACAGAGAGGGACTTATTTTGCTTATGGATGCAATTGAAAAAGCTGGATATACTGGCAAGGTAACAGGCTCTTCAAGTACATCACTCATTATTGTGTTTCTATATAGTACCTTTAACAGTAGTGTTCTTGGATTTGACTGAATGATGCAGATCAAAATTGGAATGGATGTGGCAGCATCAGAGTTTTACACCAAGGATGGGAAATATGATTTGAATTTTAAGAAGCAACCAAATGATGGTTCTCATGTCCTCACAGATCAGAGTCTCTGTGACCTTTACAAAGAATTTGTAAGGGACTTCCCGATTGTTTCGATTGAAGATCCATTTGACCAAGATGACTGGAATTCATGGGCTAGCCTACAGTCTTCAGTTGATATCCAACTAGTTGGAGATGATTTGCTGGTAACAAACCCTAAGAGAATCTCCGAAGCTATTGAGAAAAAGGCTTGCAATGCTTTACTATTGAAGGTAGGTTTTATCCCTTTCTGGCTCTTTTGGACACTGTTAATATATTGTTTTGCTATAAATGAATCGATTCACAGCTGGCTAGCTTTTGGTTTTGATGAATAGTTTATATACGTAATTGGAATATCAAGGGAAAAGCTGAAGCCATGCTAATATCCCTCCAGAAATGTTTAAATTGTTTGTATTTTGACTACTACTTATGCATTGCACTTAACCATTGGATTGCAGGTAAACCAAATTGGAACAGTAACTGAATCAATTCAAGCAGCCTTGGACTCTAAAGCTGCTGGATGGGGTGTTATGGTTAGCCACCGCAGTGGTGAGACAGAGGACAACTTTATTGCAGATCTCGCTGTTGGCTTAGCTAGTGGACAGGTTAAATGCACAATCACACATCCATAGTCCTATTTCTTTTGCATTATTCTTTCCTTTGTGATTTTCAATTTTCATAGTGCACTAGCTGTGAAAATAACATTGTAATCTATCCATTCTACAGATTAAAACTGGTGCTCCTTGCCGAAGTGAGCGATTGGCCAAATATAACCAGGTAAGAATTAAGAAACTTCAAAGTTCATACGCACCACTGCACCAGCATCACACTTTTCAGCATGTTGCTAACCCTCACTTTAGATTCTTTTGCCTTAGACTGTGGATCAGTACAACTGCATATTTATATCATGTGGCTAACAATATGAGAAATTTATTTTTCTGGACTAGAAATTTGCACTATTGCCCATTATTTTTCTGGACTATATTAATTGAGCTCTGATGTTGCAATTCCAAATGCAGCTTTTGCGCATTGAAGAAGAGCTTGGTAGTGTGCGTTATGCTGGTGAAGCATTCAGATCCCCATAGACGGGGGACGGCAAATCTGCTCTTGCAGCAAACACATAAATGGAGAAAAGAAGGAACCAGTAAGTAAAATGTAGCATTTCTGGTAATAGTCTGCATTGATACATGCAAGAAGTCAATATCTGTAGTCATTTAGCAGTAACTCTACCGAATCTCCTGCATTCGAGAGTTTTTTTCCCGCTTTTGAGATTGATCCCAAAATAAGAAAAAACGAAAAAGCATGGTGAGAGTGAGATTGTCACCTGCAGATTCTTTTTCATTTTTATGAACATCAATATCACCTTAAAATCTAGCATGGAAATCAAATGGTGATTGTGCTTCATTCTTTAAGATTTATTTATAGCATTATAGTGCTATAAACGCCATAGGTGAGCCTACTACAATACAGTGGTGTGAAGAAGTCAATTGGAAGCTACTTTGCCTCACCATGGCTTGTTTCGCGTAGCTTTAAAAAAGGCTACGGAGTTTCTCATACTCTCTCCCTGAATTTGGTAAATAAAGAGCGATCATCCGGGTTTGAATCGGGGATCTTTGGATACTACCCACAAATTCTTTCCGGTTGAACCATTCCGGAATGGTTAAATAAGTGATTTGAAAATGTCATTTATTTGCAAACGTAAATGCAAACGGATGGAGTATTAAACAAGAATTTATTCATTTAACTTCTTTAACTATATAAAAGGGAGAGTTGGCTTATGAATAGTGATTTTAAAAATAACCCATTGTTTTTCATTTAATTACAAAAATGCCATTGTGATTATTTCCTTTTTCTTTTTTTTTGGATGTTGTTGTTATTTATTAAAAATGACCCATTGTTTTTCATTTAATCACAAAAATGTCATTGTGCCTTGTTAAAATTATTAATTCCTTTTTTTTATGTTGTTATTTATTAGGCAATACAATTCATTCTATTTTTAGTTTATCCCTAAAATGTATAATAATTATAAAACCTATCATTGGTTTATCTAGATTGTACAACATTGTCCATTTTTTTCAATTAATATTTTGTTAAAAAAAAGAATTCAAAATATTAATATAAAATAGTAGATGGAACATTCACAGCATAAATAATACATTATGAATCTTTATATTTCGAACCATTTGCCCTTAAAATAAATAGATGGTTTGGTATGTTTAGGAAAAATAAAGGCATAAAATTGTCTACTTAATTTATATGTTGTAAATTTATAGGAAGAATTAATTATTTATGCTTTAAAATATATAAATTTAATTTGGTTTCAATTAATTGTTAAAATTTAAGAACATTTTTTCAACCCATTTGCTTTTAAATTAACAATCTTCACTAATAATGTTAATTTGGTGTTCTCAATTTAAAATTATGGCTAATTAACATATATTTTTTAATATTTATGGAGTATATTAAAAAGGGTCTATCTACTGTGTTTCTTAAAGGCACAGGATAACAATATTCCATCGGAAGAAAAAAAAACCCTAAAAGAAAATTGGTGAACCCCATAACTTATTTTAAAAATGGCTAAACCAGGTATATCTATAAAAAATATTTTTCAATTTCATTTCTTATTCGACACAACATAGAAAATCCGTATTACAAATACTAGCAAAAGTTAGTTAGCTTGTGAAAAATTAGTTTTTTGTTTAAATATATTAGAAAACCCCCTTAAATTTATGATTTAAATAGTCATTTTTAATTAAAATTTTATTTTTAAAAATAAGAATTTTTAATATGTATATATAGAAAGAGGAAGCCTATCAACAAGATGTGTTTTATTTATTGACAAGACAAAGTTTATGTAATTACACTCGGGTCATTTTCATTTTTAAAAAATAATTATGGATTGACCCGAGAGATGACAAAAAACCAAAATACCGAAGTCTCGAAAATATCGTCAGTCTCGTTGAATGTAATGAAAAACAATATTTTGGATCTGTTTTGGGTTTTTTACATTGAGATTGGTGGGTTTCGACTTTTTTTTTTGGTTTTCGGCGTGAGGATTATCTCAACAAAGTTCTTCGAGTCTTGGGTGTAACCTCGGCAAAGTTCGGCGAGGAAAATATATAACCTCGGCAACTCTCTACGAGTCTATTGCATAATCTCGACTGATTTCTATGAGCCTCTTGTGAGGAAATTGCTTCCCTAAACTGACCCCGTGATTTACGGAAAGAGTATCGGCACATTATTTTGGAGGGAAAATTGGATACGCGGGAGATTGGGGGAGGAAAAATGGAAAAGAAGAAGGAAAAAAAAGAATTTGAGATTTGTATGATGAATCAATATAAATAGGCATACGAGGGAAGGTTAATTTCATTGTAGAAAGAAAGGGAAAATGATGACAAAAGTTGAAGCACAACGACAACGTAGATCTATCCATAGTGAAAGTGGTAGGTGCAAGGAGATTCAAACATTTGCAAAAGCGGAAGTTGTAATAGATTTCTATTTATTTTAGGGTTTTCTAGCAATAAAGTACGATTTTAGGGTTCATTATCTAATCTCCTTTCGAAATAATAAGACGTATTGAATTGAAGTGAAATATTTCTGTCAGAGTTAGTTTTACGAGCCTTTACCATTACCTAGTTGATACTAACCGAGGGTTGACAATATACTCGGCTATATTCAATGTTCTAAAAGGCGTTAGGCGGTCGCTAGGTGGCGAGGCAGGTGCCTAGGCGGACTTAGAAGAAACTTGGTTATTTTCTTATATTTTAGCAAATAACACTTGTCAATAATTCATATAATGTAATAATAATTCATAATATTACTCATAAACCTAAAAACAAGTCCATCGATGAGAGGGTAACATGAATATAGGTGATGATTCAACAAATGAAAGTGAAGAGGTGAATAAGAATGAAGAAAATATTGATGTAAATTATAAAGTATTTTGCAATATATGTATTTCGTGTCAATCCTTATTTATTATATACAACCATATGTAAATTGGATTGTTTAGCCTCTTGCCAAATAGATGACGAGGTAACTTTATGAGCTCGACAATTTGGGTCAAGGTTAAAGTAAAACCTCGGTAGAGATTAACAAGGTAACCTTATGAGCTCGACAATCTGAAGCGAGGTTAAAGTAATGCCTCAATAAATATGAACGAGGTGACAATATAAGCTCAGCATTTTGGGTCGAGTCTTATATGTTACCTATTTAATTATTGACGAGTTAAAATAGGTAGCTCGTTAATTTATAAATTGAGGTATTATGATATTTTGGTTGACTGAAGTATGTGATATTGTTTTGCAGTTGGAAAATATAGAAGATTTCATAAATTTTTCAGAAGATGAAGACAATAGTGAATTAAATTCGTGTGATGATGATGACAGAGATGGAGAAGATGAGTTTGCACCGTATCCTGATTTCACATATCTTTTCCGAGAGACAAATTTGGAACTCCATATTTGCAGCTATAGAGGGTGCGCGATCTAGAGGGTGCGCAATCTATTGGTAGGAAGAATAAAATGGTCTTGGTCATATCTTGATCTGATGCAAAGAGTTGTTGGCTTTATTGTGAGAGACATGGACAACATAGAATTTTGAAGAGTAAGGATCTATCCTTAGAGTCTAGAAAGGTGAGAAGAGCGGCATCTAGGTGGTGTGGTTGTCAATTTTGAATCAAGTGTCTTGATGTTGTACCTAACAAGTGGGTCATTGAAGTTACTCATGGATCCCATAATCATCCCCTAGTGAAGTATATGGAGGGGAATCGATATTATAGTCGTCTAGACGACGAAGAATACGAGTTTGCAAAGGGGTTATTCGGGACCATAACCAATGCGAAGCAAAAGGCAAAGAGAGAAGAATGACAAGGGAGATCATTGCGCACATCAAGGTTTCAAAGATATTAACACTTGTTCGGGATAAATTTAAAACAAATATTAGTGTGATAAAGACCGTAACCAATGCGAAGCAAAAGAAAAAGAGAGAAGAATGTCAAGTGAGATCGATTGTACAACAGTTTCTACATTTGGTGAAAGAATACAATTATTTTCAGATGCAAGGAGATTTGATAACGGTGTTACAGTGAGCTAATAACACTTGTTTGGGGTAAATTTAAAACAAATGTTAGTGTGGTGAAGATCGTAACCAATCCAAAACAAAAGGCAAAGAGAGAAGAATGTCAAGGGAGATCGATTGTACAATAATTTATGCATTTGGTGAAATTATACAATTATTTTCATATGCAAAGAGAACTGATGACGGTGTTACAAGTGAGCTATTTTTTGTTCACCCAGAATGAGTAAAGTTGTTGAGGCCAATCTCATGTGTTGATGATAGATGCCACATATAGGACAAATGGGAGACATTTTGTGGTGAATATACAAGTATTACATGTAAAAGAATTCCACGTACTACATTTTTATTGCATGCACAAAATGCCTCTTTTTGAAATTGTTGGATTCACTTGGATATGGAAGATTTTCCTAGTTGCTTGTGTTTTCATGCCGGATGAGAAAACAGAAGCATTTGATTAGATTCTCATAATGTTGAAAGAGATGCTGAAATTTGTTGGGAAAATGCCTAATGTATTTGTTATTGATAGAGAGTTAGCATTGTTGAATGCAATGACAACCTAATTCCTTGATATGCCTAATATATTGTGTGGTAGATATATCCTCAAGGATATTCAGACCTACTATTTGATTCATATGCGTGAAAAAAGGACGAGCAACTAAATTTTCACGCCGATGCAAGGCAATATTTAAGGTCACAATAATTGAGCAATATGATGCAGAGAGATCTAGGTTGCAAGAAGATTGGGGAATGTATGAAGATGTTACGAAGTATTTACATAAGACGTGGTTAGACCCATACAAAGAGAACATAGTCCAAGTTTGGGTAGACAAGGTTACCCCTTTTGGCATATATACAACAAATAGGTATGTGCATTGCTGCAATATTTATGTATTTTTATTGAAGTGATATTTACAATTATTGTTTATTTATAATCTAAATTGTTATATCACTGTGAAAAGTCAGCATGCAATTGTGAAAAAAATATCTGGGATCGGGAGTAGGGAGTTTGGACACGGTGTTCAAACGATGCACTCGCAGATTGAAACGACAATTGTCCAACTAAAGTCACTATTTGAACGCTCAAGGACTGATGTACCAAATGAGATTGCTAGTATGTTGCAATGCTTTAGGTATTTGAAGAGAAATTGTTCAAGGGATGCGTTGGATATAATGGTACGACATTATGCCTCCGTACAAAGAGCAAAAAGTGCAATTTGTCATTGCAACTTGCCGATCATAAACGGGCTTCCATATGGACATCAAATCACAACATATGTGAAGCAGTCTTATGTTATTAGATTGGATGTAATTCATCAAACATGGAGAGCACTACAATTCCTAGAGGCAGACTCTAAAGTAGATGTTATGAGAAGGAAGGGAGATCGAACGAAAGTTAAATTTGATAAGCAATTTCCCACAATGTCAGCTGAAAGGTGAATGCATGTTGTCGCATTGTTCGACAACCATACAGGTACTTTGACCTTGGTCACGCCTACAAAGTCTCATACTAGGGGTCAATGCAAGATCACATCTTGTTATAAATTGAAGAGTTGACACGAACGTGGTGGTAGGGCAGTATCAAAGAAAAAACCCATCTCCTTCAAAGTTGAATGCACAATGTCAGAACTCTATTGACATCTCTTCAATCCCTGAATTTTTACATGGATATGTTGTACACTGTATGGATGTCAATCCAGATGATCATTGTGGATTCCGGTCTTTAGTGGAGTCTTGGTATGGGTCAATGACAATGGCATATGGTTTGGGCAGATCTAATAAATGAGGCAAGGAAGAATATACACTTTTCCGAGCCAATTATTCATGTCAATGATATCAACCACATGATTAAGAAGCTCACCTCCTGCTTCTCCCTCCTCGGACTCTGTCAAGATCTCCCCCTTTTTGTGAACTTGGATCCAGAATCATCGTTGTCGATGACATCGAGCTTGAAGTCTTATGGAAGTCGATCGCCCTCGCCCTCGCCTTCTTCCTTGTGAAATAGATCATGTTTCCTACCTCTGTCTTCTTCCTCTCTTTCTCTCCGATTCCTCCCTCCGATAGTCGATCTCATTCATCGAATTCACCATCAACATCTGTTCTTCTTCAATTAAGATATCCCGACATCAATTGCAAATGGGATCTCGAACAACGAGATCCGAATCTCCCAAATCTCCCCTCCCGGCCAGTGAGTGCTCTGCACCTCTGTCCGCCCTTCAGACCATCTCTTCATACTCCTTTCGCTACAAATTAGAGTCCCCGCTTCCTCCCGAGCAACAACCAAATCTCCTCATGCTCCATTCCACATGTTTCTATAAGCGTAAGGTCATTCTCGTCGATTTAGATCCCCTTCCATTGTTGTAATCGAGTTTTGTTGTTTGCATTTGTTACTGTGTGTATTGCAGATAATTGTGGTAGTTATTGGAAGTAGGGAGATACACCAAATCTCAGAGGTTTAGAGTCCCGTCGACGAATTCTAATATGGTGCTGGTATTGAGATCAATTTGTAATTAGATCTGATATGGTATTGAGATCAATTGGTGCTGGCAAGAGCACCGGAGATGGAGAGTTACCGAATTTGTATGAGACTCTGATATAAGAAGCAAAGACAGATGAAATTCCAGGTTATCAACACTCTACTCTCCCTGTCTATGTAGCTTCTTTTTTAATTCACTGTGAGTGGGGGATTGCATCATTTTCTTCAGCAGTTTCCACTTGTTGTTCTTTGAGTTTAGTGTTGTCTTTTGTTTGACATATGATTGAATTATAGTTGAGAATGGTTATTTTTCTGACTATATGTTTGATGTCTATGGTAAATGGATTCTCCATATTCTTGGGAATGCATTTAAGAAGGAAACTATTGGGCTTGTCACCAAAGAACAATATCATTGCTCTATCACAATATCACATAACATTTGTGGTGACAACACTTGATACAATTGTGGTGACAATGATAAGGGCGGTGACAATGACCTCGTAAAAAAATTGTAAAATAAAAAAAATTGTCACCACATGTGTCACCACGGATAAAGGTGGTGACAGCGATAGGGTGGTGACAGCGATAAGGGTGGTGACAGCGATAGGGTGGTGACAGCGATAGGGGTGGTGACAATGATAAGGGTGTTGACAGCGAATGTCCAAAAGCTTCTAATCTTGACCCTTTTAGCATATCCTCAACAACATCTCTTCCCAACTGATCCACACACGAGTTTTGCCTAAGCAATTCACATGAGCACTCATGAACCAAATCGTACGTATCTCCCCTAATTCCTAAAAGTCATAACATATTTACTCGAAACGCCAATTATTGCTCAAAATTTTGCTACGATCCCAAACGATTACGATCCTCACAAGTCGTCATATTCTAACTTCTCCAAAAATTCCCCATGCCCTAGTTATTAAATTCTCCTAAGATGTCACAAGCATAGATTTTTATTGCCTAAAACCATTAGTACCTCAATATATATCTTCTACTCGGATGGTTCTCTGTGTTTCGCACTTAAAATTTTCCGACCTCCTAAATCCATCAATCAAGCTCACGATTAAAGTGGCCCCCTAATCATTTCTATCCTAACAATATCCTTATTTATTCATTTACTTATTACCTTCAAGAGAGAATCTACCTAATTACTTTAATACCCCTATTCTGCTACTTATATCCGTAAGTATACTCTTCGTCAATCCATCTCTAAAGGATCATCTCCCACTACAAACCTTATAAGGGTCATCCCCTAATTCCGTATCCTCGGTCGAGTAAAACCAAAGTTCATATTCCCTAATACCTGCACGTCTCCCAAAACAAGATTTGGTAGCACCTCTAATTCGACTAAGTTAACCTCTCGACCCTTCCTTAACCTAGTACCTTAGACATTCAATACCAATTCTGCACATTTCAAGTACTATCCCATTCTTACTCTAGCAAGCATCCTCAAGTCTCACACATTCCTACTTTAACATAACTCTCACATCATACACTCAAGGAGTCAACGCACTCGAACAAGAATCATGAACATGGTGAGATTATCGACCCGATTTCCCATGAAAGATTTGCCGATATAAGGAAAAGAAGACTGATAAAATATAAATTGCCAATGTGGAAGGAAGGTAGAAAAAGGTAAAATGAAAAATGAAAGGATCATGACGTCAATGAATGAATGATGTGGAAAGATCACCTCATAAGCATTACATTTCTCGACCATACGATAAGAAGGAACATCTGGCCACCCTATCCACAGAATTTCAATGTACTCTTAATAATACATCAATAAAAATTCTTGTCCAAGGAAAACAACACATAAAGAAGAACATCTAAACGAGGAATCTAACACATAAGCACTCAACAGTATATTATCAGATCCCCTTCGAGGGGGATCGCCCTCAGGCCCAGTTTATAAATCACCAAAGCTACCTAGAAGCTGCCCTTCGAGGGACAACTAACCGGAGGGGGCAACTAAGTTCTCGGTCTCTATCTCCTACCCCACTGTTCCAACCACTGCGGTGCAAACTTCTTGGAGTCTTCCAGGCCCTCTGTAAAGTATAAAGCTAGGGTTAGACTACTGATTCCGGTATCTACACCTATAGGGGACGGTCTATCGCCTTTCTACCCACGCGACTATCCCATTCTATACCTTACTTTCGGGGTTAGGTTCATTAAATTCGTTTTGCCTTTTTTGAAATCCGTTGAAAACCCTTTAAAATCATTGGGCGGTTTTATAAAAGCAGTTCACAACTCATTTGTACTCGAATCACGCAACCCAAGCTCTGATACCACCATTGTAACAGCCTGAGTTAAGGAACCCGGGTTATGTTTCAAAGGATTAGATACCTTCGTTCGTATCTTATAATTCGAGTATGGGTTGTGATTCAAGGCAAAGTGTTAGTTCTAAAAGAAGAGATTTCATAGCCTAAATCTGTGATAGGTCCATTGGGGACCGGGTGTTTGCACACCGAACTTGTCCTAATTTTTAAGTCGCATAAGCAAGTTCCGTCCAAAAATGACATCAATCACAAAAGGATACATAGTTTCCACGGAAAGGCCGAGTCAAAACCGAAATACGAAAGTATAAAAAGGGTGGAGTCCATAGTGAGTCTCTCTCCAACTACGTCATAGGTCGTCCCCGCCATAACAACACGAAATCAAGCAAGGGAACGGATACTTGAAACTATACAACGAGTCAAAGTCGAGCCACTCATGTGGGTCTGGAAGATCTCGCTGAGGGACATATAGTATGTCTATACCTTAAAAATATTTTATAGACTACTTTTTAATCAAAATTAAAATAAATTTATAAGTTATTAGCATTGTTTATATATAATAATATTTTTGATACTAATAATTAATATCTGATTTTATTTTATTTGTAAACACCTACACTATTTAAAAAAATAAGAAAAATTATCTAAATATTTTTTAAAATATTTTTCAGACTCAAAAGTATTTTTTTTATTAAAAGTATCTTTATTAAAGTTTGCTTAAATTTTTAAATAAAATTATATTTTCCACATTTAGAACATTCACCCTCCAAATAAATATAGAATTTAAAAATTTTACACATTTCCCCCCTAATATATTAATATAATTTTTTTATCCTTACCATAATATAATTGAAATATATTCAAGTTTAAACTTTAAATTTTAAGTACAAAATATTAAAATATACTATATTTAATTATGATATAAATATATGGTACGTGGTATTTTTTAATTAAAAACCATTTAATGGATATTTTTTTAGTAATTTTGTATTTAATGGGTTGTTAAGTGTAAAAACTATGCATGTTTAAAGTCTTTATATACAGTTACACATCATTACACTCTAATAGAATAATAAGTTAATTATAAATTGACTCAAGCCATGATAACAAATCAACCTGTCGTGGGGTCGTTAGCTTTGAAAACGTATCTTTTTTTTATCCAAAATAATATTTTATAGACTAAAACAATATCGTTTTAAAATTGATATTTTCAATAATGACATTAAATCAATCATAAATTATGCTTCCTTCGATAAAATTCTGGTTCCATCATTGTTTATAGGTAAAACCTTGAGATCAACGGGTTGAGTTAACCCAACCCTTACCTATAAACATGAACTTGCTTAACCCTTCACCCAACACGTTAATGATGGGTTCAAGTCACTTATATATATATAGAGAGAGAGGATAGATCCTGTGTAAGCAAGCCTTACTGTGTAATTTGTGAGCAAATCTGGAGCATCGGATTAAGAAGATCAAACGGATGAGATTAAAAGTAACTTGTGAACAGTGACATTATTCGTAGGTACCAAGTGATTATTCGTATGTACATACATATGAATAATCCTTTGTTGCATACAAATAATTACATTTGTTCATACATACGAATAATTACATTATTATACACGAATAATCGCTTGGTACCTACGAATAATTTATCTGCTCACAAATTACACCGTAAGGGTTGCTTACACGGGATCCAACCTCTCTCTCTCTCTCTCTCTTTCTCTCTCTCTATATATATATATAGGCAAGAATTCCAATGAAACAAAGAATACGGTGAAACGGTGAAACGAATGAATATTGCGTTATATTAATATGAATATGACATTATGTGGATATGAATATATGAATATTGTGGTGTGTGGACATGAATATGGTGTTATTCACTTTATATTATTTGAATATAATAAATAACATATTCATATACCCATATTTAAATCATATTCATATTCACACAACATAATATTCACATTTATATATTCATATAACATAATATTCATATGAATATGACCCAATATTCATTCGTTTCACCGTTACACCGTATTATCCGTTTCATTAGAACCTTTCCCTATATATATATATATATATATATATATATATATATATATATGGAAAAACTTGGCTAAGCTGTTATGGATAAATCCTAGCCTTCCGAGTGCATCCTTAAAGAAGAGGTAAATAAGACCTGGGTGGTTCTGGATGTTATCATCATCGGCATGGTGTCTAAAGTGTACGACATTATCTGCCACCATGTTGACATTGCATTGAATATCAGTTAGTGAAACACAAAGGGAATTAATGAGGGAGATCAAAGCATCCAAAATGATCATCTTAATTCCCATGAGCAAGTCCAAGATCTTTTCAGGGAATTAATGAATGTGAAGTTGTCTTCTTTAACAACTAGTGGACTACCCCGTGCTACGCACGGGGTTATCGACTTTCATATCGATAAGTTTATACATTCATGATTCATATATTCAATCGAATAAAAACAAATCAAAATTAAAAATTAATTAAATAGAAACTCGATTATTTGATCTTTTTTTAGACTTTTTTTTCATTTCATAGTTTGGTTATTTCTTAAATTAAGTATGCAAGGTTTTAATTTTTATCTATATTATGCTAAAAATACTTTAGTTTTATTTTTCTATAAATTATTTTTTTCTTGTGTGAAACTGAGATTATGGTAGAGCATGCATCTTATTGTTATACGGAGTACTTATTAATTTATCCATCAATGAAAATTTTATAGTATAAGATGTTTTAAAATAGATCATTGCATATAATAATTTATTTTATATATGGGGTCTATTTTTGGTAATTTACAATTTAAAAATATTTGATGAAGCTTATGAATATAATTTAATTTGTTGTTTTCACTGTATATTATGTTTACTCAAGTGTTGATTTTAAAAATGATAATTGGCTTTCTACTTTCCAAATATTACACAAATAATTGATTAGATAATGTTAAATTATACTTTTTAACTTCTTATAAAAATGATTTTTACTCGAGTGTTGATTTTTACTCAAGTGGTGATTTTTTTTAGAAAACAAATCTTCAACATTTCTTATTTATTCAACCTCATTTATGACAAAAAAATCTTCTTTTACCATATAGTAAGATAAGATTTTTAATCAAATAGTCAAGTGTTGATTTTAAAAATGATAACTGGTTTTCTACTTTTAAAATATTATGCAAATAATTAATTAGATAATGTTAAATTAGTCTTTTTAACTTCTTATAAAGTTGATTTTTACTCAAGTATTGTTAATGATTAGTTTTTTATAAAATAAATCTTCAACATTTCTCATTTATTCAACCTCATTTTGTTGTTTTCACTATATATTATGTTTACTCAAGTGTTGATTTTAAAAATGATAATTGGCTTTCTAATTTCCAAATATTACACAAATAATTGATTAGATAATGTTAAATTAGACTTTTTAACTTCTTATAAAAATGATTTTTACTTGAGTGTTGATTTTTACTCAACTGATGATTTTTTTTAAAAAAAAATCTTCAACATTTCTTATTTATTCAACCTCATTTATGACAAAAAATCTTCTTTTACTATATAGTAAGATAAGATTTTTAATCAAATAGTCAAGTGTTGATTTTAAAACCGATAACTGATTTTCTACTTTTAAAATATTACGCAAATAATTAATTAGATAATGTTAAATTAGTCTTTTTAACTTCTTATAAAGTTGATTTTTTATCAAGTATTGTTAATAATTAGTTTTTAATAAAAAAAAATCTTCAACATTTCTTATTTATTCAACCTCATTTATGACGAAAAAGCTTCTTTTACTATATAGTAAGAAAGAAGTAAGATTATGAACTTGTATACTAATTCTGTTTTGGCATTTATTCCTTTAAGTGCAACAAGCATTTAATTTCTACTTGGTGGGGTTTGTTTCCCTATTCTCTTATGTCCTATCATGATCTTTTCCCCTAACTCATTTATGATGATAAAACTATTCGTTTATAATGTGGAGTCGTCAAAGTTGATTTTAACAAAACTATCCCTTAGTTTTTGTCATTTTACAGGGTTTTGTCTTCTATTTCCTAGCCTCGAGGTGTTGAGTTCGGGTGAATTAGCAAACCCGATCCCATTTCTTAGGGGGTGTTTGCTAGTGTGTTATTGGGGCTTTAAAAAATAAATAACCTCACGTGTGCGTTTCACATGGTCTAGGGGGAGGTTGGAAGTGGGGCTTATGGAGGTGAATGGAGGTTATTTCGGGGTAAAAATACTACCTTGCTCCTCCAAGGTTATAGGGGTTTTTAGGCAAAATAACCTCAACGTTTTTTTTCCTTGCACTCACCCCGATCTATGTAATTTGCAACAGTGAGCCCGAATTCGAGGACGGCTTGTCCAATTTGCCTCCCTAGACTCCGATTATGATGAAGAGGAAATTCGCTCTCCTAAAGAAGAATGGGGAAAGGAGGCGCATGTTCAAGCCAAAAGCAAGAAGAGGAGATTTAGGAGGAAGCTCGAAGATGACTTCAAACAGGCGACAAGGGAGGGTGATAGCCCTGGACTTGCGCCGCAGATGGAGGTGGGGGTGTGTGCGCCAAATTAGAGCAAAAAAAAAGCCGCTGATATGGAATTAGAGGTGAAATGGTCTCCTAACTCCTCTACTTCCTATGAATGACATATGAAGATTCAAGAGGATAATAAGGGTTCCCATTTACAAGAGCAATGAATTTTTTTGTCATTTAAATCACAATTCAACAAAATATCATTATACCAACCAAACACTCAACAATGCTATTAAAAAAAAATTCACCTTTTCAACACCCAAAAAATACTTTTCACCTCTTAAAAAAAGGGTGTGATTTTTACACCATAAATTTTTACTATATACATCACATATCCCAATTTTTTTATTTTTTTAAATACACTGTGCCCCTCTTGAGTCACACGTCTGTAACTCAATAGTGTGACTCAAGAGACGCATGTGTGGTGCATACAATAAATTTTATGGGTGCAAATATTATCATCCTAAAAAAACAACCTAATGTCAAACACTATTACAAAAACCTTAAGGTTTGGGATTAATTCCCAACTTGCAAGTCAATGGAGTGAAAGACTCTCTCTTTGAGAGAGATATCTCTCTTCGGAGAGCGCCACCGACCTTGCACCACCATAGCCTTCCTCTGATCAGAACTCTCTCTTCAGAGAGCCCAAATCTCTCGTCGGAAAGCCCTAATTCCTCTCCTCGAAGAGGACTCGGAAAGCAATTGGTTGCTCCTCGCTCACCTCGGCTTCGACCGCCATCAAGGCTCTGTGACGCCGCCACCTCCAAGCTCCGGTGTACTACCGGTTGTAGACGTCGATTTGATATACCCTAGGTTCTCTCTTCCGATTTTGGTTTCGATCCAAAGCCAAAATTGTTTGGGGGCTTTCGTCGTTTTGAATCTCCTAACCCCTGTTCTGCAATCGACTGGCCCTGATTTGTGCAACCCCTTCCATCTTTCTTCCTCATAGGTTGATTTTCGGGTGGCTTTTGTTTCGTCCTTCCCGATCCCGCCGACCTGTCATGTGAAACCGCAAACGAAATCCCTGTTGCTCCTTGGTTGCTGTCCCAGGTAGTGTTGGAGTGGTGTTCGCCCCTCCTTTCTCACCGTCGACGGCGTCGGGCGGTGGCGGCAAACAAGTGATGCACCCTCGGGTGTCGGCATGGTCCACGCTTGTCTTCCCATGGTTGCTCGCCCTGGTAGGTTGGGGCGTTTCACCCCCACCCCCCACCCCCACCACTTGGGTTGTTTGGAGCCGCCTATGACGTGTGTCGTCGGCCTTTCCGGTGGCACTCGATGGCTCCATTTTCCCGGAGTTCCGCCTTTGGTTGGAACTGGGTTTGGGGGTTTTGCTTCCGTTGGAGCAAGTGTGGTTAGGCCCGAAAATAGTGCTTTGGGCCCGAGGCTGCCTGAAATACAATATAATAATAAAAAAAAATTTATGGATAAATATATATTTTCTTTTCATATAGTTATATATTTCTGAATATATTTATTCATTATTGGTACAAATCCACCCGAAAAGGCTAAAACCAATTCCCGAAAGGGCTTGTCATTTCGCTCGTTAGAGCTCGTTTTAAATCCCTTTAGGGTTTGACCGGTTTTTTGACCGGTCCTTCATGGTGCGTTCTTGTTCGGGCGGCGTGCGGCTTTACTTGGGTGCGACTAGGCGTTCTATTTCTTCGTTGGGGTTCTGGCAGTCGGGGTCCTCAGGGTCAGGACTAGTTGGAGTCGAGGTGGTGTGTACGGGGCGACTCCGTGATCGGGAATGAGCTTCCTTGAGATTCATCTTCACCATCCACAGGGGATTCCTGATGCATCGTTGGCCAGCAGTGCTGTTTCCAAATGGTGCTTGGTCTTGTCCGTAGTCTACGTCCCTAACGTGTGTGACTTAGTTCTGTCTAGTTTCGCTGTCTGTAGGGTGTGCCTCCACTTGTCTGTATTGCACCTTTTCGTTTTCTATTTGCATGTTTTGACGGGTTACTGTCTGCCGACTCGTTGACCATGTATATCTGATCTCGAATTCATACTTAATTAAAAAAAAACTATTACAAAAACCTTAAACAGCAACTTATTTATTTCAAAAAGATTTTTTTTTTTAAAATTAAATTTTTTTTCCAAAAACACAAACATATATGAGGCTATGAATTTAGTGCATTTCCGTTTTCCACCCACGGGAAAAAAAAACCCTTGGCGATTCGTATGTAAAATGGAGATGTAGAAACCCATCCATCTCTCGCTCCAAACAAAAAAAGACACAAATAAAAGCTTTGAGATTTGAGAGAGAGAGAGAGGGAGAGAGAGAGGGGAAAGCAAGGGAGAACGTAGCATCATCATCATCTTCTTCTTCTTCGGCGCTCCCCCGCCGAAACGTTTCCTTCGTCAGCTGCTGCTTCCTCTTTGTCCGGTTCGATCTCCCTGTGTATCTGCAGTTTCAAGTTCTTTCATTTCATTCTTTTGGTGGCTCAAGAACCTGTTTGTGTATCCGTTTCCTTGTTCACCAATGGCGGTGGATGATGATATCGGTTTTGGGGTTTTAAATTAGCCGGCTTTATTGTTTTTTTTTCCGCTGAATTCTCAAAACGGGTTCTGCGATTGGATATTGCGCCCTAATTTTGTTGATAATTCGGGGGCTTTGATTCGTCAAAATCACGATTCGTGTCACTGAATGGGTGTGAGTTTGTTGAGCTGAGAGCTAAACTAGAATTAAGCTGATCCGGAGGGGAGAGGGGGGCGGGGGTGTTGAGTGATTGTTCTTAGTGATGACTGTTGATCCGAAATGTTTAATTTTCGTTAGGGTTGAGAGATTTTTGAATTGGGTTCTTTTCGTTACTGTGATTAGTGTATTGTTCTGCTTGGATTGAGCTCCTTTGTCCTGGGTTTGATTCATGATTAGGGTTTTTGCTGGACATGACTAAATCTTGATTATGAACAATGAACTGGTATCCTCTACTCCATTTTTTAGTCTTAACCAATGATTTCTATGCCTAAAGACTATAAATTGTTCTTTGACAACGGGTCAGAATAGCCTTTTTTCTGGTTACCTAGATAATTCGAGGTTTGTTGAAGAGTAGAAGGGAGGAACGTTTAGAAAGTTTTATAGTACTCGATTCGGAAAACATCTGAAGTTCTTTTTGACGAACCCAGGAAAGAGCTAGTTGAATTTCCAGTTTACCAGATTGGTAATGTGATCCAGAGGCAAATAAGGCGGGGAGCATGGTAATGTGATACATAGCTAAATAAGGAGGGGAGTATGGTAATGTGATACCTAGCTGAATAAGGTGGGAAGAAAGGGGTTAGGTTTTTGGCACCGTACTCCGACCTGAACTGTATTTGTCTGATTTACTTCATTTACTTCTTAGATATTTTACATTTGCATTGAACCGATTTAGGTCTCTGTTGTTAGTTTTGGGTTAATATACATTGTTCTAAAATACGCTAGGCATTTATTACTATGGTTCCTCCAAATAGTTTTATCGAATTTGAATGGAACGGTATTTATTTATCACCTTAAATACTGTTTCACACTAAATAGTTAGAATCAATGTAGTAAAAGACACGTGGCGTTTACTAATCTGGTTCAAAATTGATAAAATACCATATAATTCTGTTGAATTTGAATGGTATGAATGAGTACCAGTTTCCTCCTCAAAATCTCTCTCTTTTATAGAATTGGCTCATTCTGTAACTTTCTGAAGCATCTTCGAGGCGACTTTTAGATCATTTTTGCTGCTAGGGTTCGAGGTACTTTATCTTGAGTGGCATCATAATGGGTCTTCTGAGAGCCGCTATGAAAATAGTTTGCGTACAATGCATTTCAATCTTCTTCAACCCACGTCGTGGGTTACCCACCTATCTCTGGGAAACGTTCACACCTTCTCACTGAATCATCTCTCTGCTTTGCCTTCGAAAATTAGAAGGCATTTATGTATCTCATTACAACATTGTTTTGGTGATTCTGTTTGAAAGTTTCAAAACCTTTATCATGAAGCTTACTCTTTTTTAATCGGTGCAACTTGGAACAACCACATTATGTTGATAAAGAAGTACTTTAATCCATTCTCGAATATCCACAATCATGCAGTGTTACATTGGGTTTAACCTTTGCAAATCGTGTTGGTATTTGATGCTGATCATTTTCTGGTGGCTCTTTCCTATTCTGTTGAACCCAACATTCTTCTTCTGTAAGAAAAAATATTTGTTTTGGTCGAAGGAGAGATATTATTATGTTAAAATGGTAAATAGGAAAAATGCCTTCTGATTTGGTAGTAGCTGTGTGTGGTTTTGCAGAAAATGATGAACAATACCGAGCTATCAGGGATTGATGGAGCTGGAAATTCTGGACCCACCATTGAGATTAAAGTAAAGACGATGGACTCGCAAACTCATACTTTGCGAGTGGATAAACAAGTAGGGAACTTTGCTGCTTTCTTACCTACCTTTTGCATTCACTATTTTGCACAAACACTATGATTGTAAATTGTCCGATTCTTTCAGGACTATTAAGGTTTAATTTGCGTAATCATTTACTAATTTGGATCTAATCATTTAATATGGAAATAATATATCCGCCATTTACTCCAAAAGATATTCCGGAATATAAACGATTTTCCCCCCTATAGCTGATATAGATTGCTGACCGTTATTTTCATCTTCTAATGTGTGCCTTTTCTTCTTCTTCTTGTCTTATATTCCTTTCAGGTGCCTGTTCCTACTTTGAAGGAACAGGTTGCATCTGTAACCGGAGTTGTTAAAGAGCATCAACGACTTATTTGTCGTGGCAGAGTTCTCAAGGATGATCAGCTTCTTTCAGCTTATCGTATGATCTCTACTTGTTTGATTGTATTTGTGTCCTGAGGATATCAGCCTGATTGTTAACTTTCTTTCTAAAATTTTCTAACTATGATTTTTTATTTCACGAATAACTTGTTTAATGCTTCAGAGCCTCTAAAAGTGGCATACTACTAAAAAATGGCCATTGTGTGATCCAAACTTCTGTACAAAGATATCACATATTAGGATCAATGTGAAACCTAACTGCCTTCTCATTCTAATCTGTTTCAAGGTATAATGACAGAAAATTGTCTATCCCTTTTATGGAAACTGTTTTGTATTCCGTATTTGGCTGCATAGTTGAATTACTAACTCATTTCGGTGAAGCTTGGTATTACCATGGTAGAAGAACTCATGAGATTATCTCTCTTTTTTTTTTTTTTTGCGCTTTGAACCAGTTGTTGGTTGTGTAACTGCATAAGTTGTCTAAACTCTAAATTTTTCACTTCATATTTGAGGATGATGGCAAGTGATGCTTCCATCTTCCTTCTGTTCAAATTTATTGTATGGAAACTGTTTTTGTATGGAAATGTTCAAATTTATTATTCTACCCCTTTTATGTATTTATTTTGAGTAAATTGACATGTTCCAGATGTGGAGGATGGGCACACTCTTCATCTGGTGGTTCGAGAACCACCTTCATCAACAATGGAAAACTTACCCAACGATTCAGGTTTGGTTTCTGAAATTAGTAAAAATTTGAACCTTTACTGTAAACCTTCTACAGATGAATGATGTGATCTAGCTTTTTTACCTTTCGTTGAATTTATGTGTGTGTATATATATTAATTTCCTTATTTATGTTGTTTATTGAGTTGATATACCAGACCAGATTGAGATCCTGCTTTTGGTTGAACTGGACTGTCTGTTTTTCACTAATTTGCCATTTGAAGTGGCTACATGTATTCATTTTCACTTTCTAATTTTGCGTTGTTCTGATGATTGTAGCTTTTGGCCTGCCAAGTGGTGGACGAAGTGAATACTTTCAAGTTGCTCCTGGGGTTGTGGTAGAGGCATTCAACATGCAAGGACAGGGGGAGAGAAGTCTTCCTGATATTGGTCGGGTAGGGCCATCATTTCAAACATGGTTCTAAATATTGTTTGCTCTTGTTTCTAGAAGACATTTAACATCTAACGTACAAACTTCTGTTTCTTGTTCTATAGATACTCTCAGCTGTTCTTGGTTCTATTGGAATCACTGGTCCAGGAAGTTTTGCTGAAGGGACTGGCTTGAGGGTAAAATATCAAAGTTCATATCATCTCAAATTTGATCCTATCATAATGATCCTCTGCTCCCCCCTTTTCTGGTTTCCTTTTTGTTTTCATTTGGTCGTCATTTGCATTCTCCCTTTGAAATCTAAGGGTAGATAACAAGATATTTCCTCTTTTGATAAAGGAATTCGGACTTGAGAGCCTTGGAAGGATGCCTGCTAGAGGCGATCCAGCAGATACAAATCAGCCACAGCCTGAACAACCTGCCTCAAGGAATCAAAGTGATAGATTGAGGTCACGTAGTGCCTTTGGAGTTGGTGCAGCCTTTCCTTTTGGAGCAGGGCAGGCCCCAGTAAGTCTGTATATATGCTGATTGTCATATAGAAACTAGAAGTCAAGCCATTAAGTTAAACAAAGTTGTGCATTTTGGTCCCTGACTGTCGTATGTTTTTGCTGTGGCAGGTGATTCCTGATGCTCTTTCAACTCTATCACAGTATCTCAGTAACATGCAGCGTGAATTTAGTGGCAATGGTTGGTTTTTGTTGATCTGTTTTTTCCTTAATAGGAACTGTATCTTGTTTTACTTGCTGCTCTATATGTAACAAAATTTATCTTCATATATTCTAGGAGAAACCGATGCTTTGCCTGCTGCTGCAGTGGGCACTGAGCAAACTGAAGCTGGTTATATGCCTTCAGGGAATTCACATGGGCTTCCAACTCCTGCATCTTTGGCTGAATTATTGTTTTCCACTAGAGAGCTGCTTGGTCAACAATCTGGAGAATGTTTAGTGGTATGTGTTTTTTAAAAATATTTGCTGAATATTAATATAGCCCCTCACTCGGATAACTCCATATTATCCGAGTAATATGTAACCTACTAAATGGTTGTGGTATGTTTGGTTATTGGTATATGAATGTTTGAGATGTTGTCATGTGTATATCTATCCTAACTGTGATTTCCCTCTGCTGACGTGTTTCCCTAATTGCAGCAACTAGCAAGACAACTTGAGAGTCAAGCAAGTGTCACAGATCCGGATGCAAGATTGAGCACACAGTCTAGTGCATGGCGAACTGGGGTTCTTTTTCAAAATTTGGGAGCCTATCTACTTGAACTGGGTCGAACCATCATGACCGTCAGACTTGGCAGATCACCTGTCTGTAATTCTATACTGCTTATATCCTTTTATTCTATTGAATTTCTTTCTGAACGTGTTCCGTTAACGTAAATTCTATAAAAAAAATTGACTCTTTGTGCAGGCTGAAGCAATTGTTAATGCTGGACCTGCCGTCTTCATTTCTTCGTCAGGACCCAATCCTCTTATGGTTCAGGTATGCATATAAAGGGAGTTATTGAAAATTTATACTCTGGGATTTACACCAATAAATGCCAGTCCCCTGCTTCTTACCAAATCCAGTTGGTATCAAATTTCAATGTAAAAAATAATAATATTTTGACTGACTGGCTAATAATCAAAATTGTGTGTCCAGCCTCTTCCCTTTCAACCAGGAGCAACTTTTGGTTCCACCCCAACTCCAACAGGGACTGCAGCAGCTGGGCCTAGCCTGTCCAATGGATTGGGTTCTGGGTTGCTTCCAAGACGTATTGATATCCACATACGAAGAGGTGCTCTAAACTTTTTTTCTCGAGGACTTCAATATTTGATTGTCTGGTATTGTTGGCTATCATTTAAATCAATTTGTTGATTGCTTTCCTCTTCACGTTAGGATCTTTAGCCCGTCAACCAGAAGCCGATGGTACTCAGCAGCCTTCAGGCCAGCAGGATCCTTCAGCTGGAGTAAGCAGTGAAACTGTCATCAATGAACCAACTTCAGCAGCCTCTACTAATCCTTCCCTTCCTGGTGGGCCATCTGTTCGAGTAATGCCCCTTCGGACAATGGTTGCAGCTATTCCAGCAATACCTGATCTGAATCGTGTACCGTCCGATTTATCTGCTAGTATGTCTGGGCTACAGTTTCCATTTATTGGAAGATATATGCCCTCTCGGAATACGAGCAATCGTGCAGGTTCTCAACCCCCATCTGAGACTCAGCCTAGTGGCCTGCGAACGGAGCAGGATGTAATTCCTGAAGCGGCAGCTCAACAGCGAAATGTCGAGAATCCTCTTAGAAATGGTGATTGAACTATAACATTTGTTTTAAACTTATTTTGCTTACTATATTTATGGCCTACCTAGTTTTACTTTGCCGTTTAATGCTTTCCCAGGACAAGGTGACCGACCCCCATCACGCACCATTGATATAAGCATCTTTTCAAGTGGAGGCGCTCAGGGTGTTCAGAGTCCTGACGGTCAGCCCCCTGATAGTGTTCTACAGTTCCTCAGGGGTCTCTTTCCTGGTGGTGAGGTTCATGTGGAGAGCTCACAGGGAGCTGCGTCAGTGTCTTTCCCAGAGCGAGAAAACGCGACTAGGGTGGGGACCCCTGTGGGAGAACCAGAATCAAGGCCGACTGAAGATGGAATCTTCTTGTCTGGTTTGCTTCAACAGATTATGCCTTTTATTACATCTCAACTTCCTGGAACAGAGCAAAGTGGTGTTGCCTTTTCTGGGGAAGCAGGACCTTCTTCAACTGCTGTAAGAATTAGCTGCTCTACTTGCAAGCTCATAACACCTGTTTCCTTATTGGAATATGACATAGATGACATGTCTTTGATGCTACTGTTAGGTTCAGGATTCGGAAGCTGGCACCTCAGGTCGGCATACTGATACTAAACTAGATGAACCAAATTCGAAGCGTCAGAAGGTGATAAAGCTTCTTTCTTTCTCTGCCTTGAATGCTCCTTGCTTTTCAATTGCTTGGTTAAATAAATTTACCTTATAAGGTCTCCTGAGAAATGGAGTTGTTTGTAGCTTTTGAAACTAGTTTCGTCCGGTTTCTTTGACCAAATTCTATTTTCTTTCTGCTGCCCTATTGAAATGATTGGTCTGTTGGTTTGCACCATGGTACTAGTTGTATCAGATCATTTATAAAAAAGACTGCCTGGTGAATCTCATCGAAACCGTGCATTTGGCAGTGTTTGTAACTGAAACCTAAAATCATTCCAAGAATGCCTTATGGATCTCATATAACCCGATCAATTGCTTTGCATGTTTCGTGAGGTGCAGATGGAGTAGTTCCTGTCAGAATACAGCAATGCAACAACAGCAAGAGAAATCAAGGCGGTGACAGAAAGTAACGATCTACCAAACTGGTCATGCGAGCCAAGGAACAGCAAGCATCTTCTAGCCTATGCATATATTGTTATCTAGTCTCAAATACTCTCTATCTGGTCAGAAGCGTGGCAGAGCGAGTTGATTTTAGGGGTTCTAGAGGCAAATTGCTAAATATGCTTTATCTGGCCTTTGTATTGAAATTTATAAGGACCCGAGACAGCATTTTACTCAGTGAGGTACTTTCTTCGAATGCTTAGGTGTAGTAAATACTGAGAGCTTGCCTTGGTTCTTCCTCAGATGCAAAAGTTTTTCATGCTATTTATATGTGGGTGTTTCTGGAGCCCTTTTTGTTAGTAGTAGTATGCCTTCATTAGCCCCCTTTTTTCCTGTTTGATAGAGGATAGGTTTTCAATCCGTCCAGAAACCGGTGAATGCCCAATTGCCCATCATCAAGAGGTCTCAGTTATCCATTCATTGTAAATGATTAGAACCATCTAATCAGAATTCAATAATGTCTATAAAAAGGAAAAAAAAAAAAAGCAGTAAGGTCGGGCAAAGAGGAGATTAAGAAAAATCAGTTTCTTTTCGATGCTATAGGAGGAGTTACTTTTCATTATTATGTTGTATATTTTGTGGGAGGAGATACAAATTGAATGTATCAGGCGGGTGACACACATCTTCACCCAAATTCCACTAATTTGTACAGTACATTGTTGTCAGGTTTTCCATGGATGATTAGTTGGGAATGTTGCTCCCATTTGGACCTCTTATCTCATTTGCGCCTCCCTTTGGCGAACTAGTTAAATTAATCAGTGAAGTGTTAGTGTTTATTACTCCCTCCTAGGGTGAGTCTAACGGTAAGATGAAGTTTGTGTATTAACGCTCGGGTTCTTTTCATTTTTTCAAAAATAATAACGGATTGGCCTGTGAGACGACAAAGAACCGAAATACCGAAGTCGCAAAAATTTCATCAATCTCGTCGAATGCAATGAAAAACAGTAGTTAAGTTTTGTTGTGGGCTTTTTACATTAAATTTAGTGGGTTTCGACGGGTTTTTTTTTTCTTTCGGCGTGAAAACTATCACAGTACAGTTCTTCGAGTCGTTGGTATTAGCTCGGCAAAGTTCCACGAGGAAAATAAGTAAACTCGGCAACCTTCACCAAGCCTCTAGCATAACCTTGGCTATAATCATCGAGCTTAGTCTTCTTCCTCGACCCAGAATGCCGAGCTCAGACATGTTCCTTGGCCGAGATTGTCAAGTGCTTGTCGGCCTGTAATTCACGCATAATCAACCTCGTATTACTTACATTGACATTCAATCTTACAAATCCAACCTCTTATGACAAAGACAGCAATAAAACACACAAAAAAAACTCCAAAAACATCACAAAATCGATAGCATCAATCATATTTTCACTATTTTGCTCAAAATTCAAAACCCCCAATTTTTATGTCGAATCAACCGAAATCAATGAAGTATTTACATTATATGGGATAACATACCTTTGTAGTGCTGGATTGGTGTAGATTTTGGCAAAAAAAAAAAACACTCTAAAAGTCGCTAGATCTGCAAATGAAGTTGAAGATGAAAGTTTGCATTCAAGGTTGAAGATGAACGTGGGTTGAAGGAGTTGAAGGATGAGGCAGCTGTAAAAAGGTAGGGTAATTTTTTTTGTCTCGGGCCAATCCGTAATTATTTTATAAAAAATGAAAAGGATTCGAATGTAATTACATAAATTTTGTCTTGCCTATAGACATAACATATCTTGCCGGTTAAAAATTATATAAAATATCAAACTTAATTTTTTTTATAAAATTTAATTCTTATTAGCGGAGGGAGTAGTTCTTATACACACCCATCTTAACCCAATAGTTTATTATCAGACACTATGATCGAGGGACCCAAAAATAAAAGTCTGGGTTGGTTAGAATCCCCTTATACAAGGAGCACATTTTCAAAAGTTATTAATATCCTCTAATAATTTTTTTATTAAGAAAAAATTCGAGGACAGACATATCTAAACCTCGAGGGCCGACAAGTCGGCAGACGGATAACCGTCTAAACAAAGCATAAAAATACAAAGTTGATGCAAAATACAGGTCAAAACTCTACAAAGGTGAAACAAGACACAATTAAATCGAACAAGAGGAGGACGTAGACGAAAGACGAATCCAAGGATAACCCTAAAGCAGCACCGTAGGCCAACGGCACATCAGGAGTCACTTGTGGGAGTGAAGACGAACCTCCAAGGAACCATTCTTCTGAACAAAGGAGACGCCTCGATATACACTACCATGACCCCAGCCTATCCCGACTCCGACTGCCAGAACCCCATCAGACGGAGAAGAAAGTCCAGTCAAGCCAAACGTAGAGCCATACAACGCTTGAACCGAACACACCAGAAACCCAAGCGGGAAATACGCA
The DNA here is from genome assembly GCA_963922045.1 of Persicaria maculosa. Lineage (NCBI taxonomy): Eukaryota > Viridiplantae > Streptophyta > Magnoliopsida > Caryophyllales > Polygonaceae > Persicaria > Persicaria maculosa. The sequence continues at coordinate 45,471,659 of OY998270.1, read as the reverse complement.
AACCCTACTGGGATTTATTTATTATACTTATTAATTACTCCATCCGTTAATTAAAACTTGACGTTTTACTATTCATGCACGCTTTTTGAGGTGTTAAAAACTATATAAAATATTAACTTTTTAAATATTTTTTTTAATAATTTCATACTTGTTACTATTAAGTATGAATTTATAAAAACAAATTTTAAAAAAAGTTAATATTTCATATAGTTTTCATCATTCTAAAAAAGCGTGCATGAATAGTAAACGACAAGTTTTAATTAACAGAGGGAGTATAATTTACTACTTTCATATTTATTTAATTTATTCCAATTTTCCTACGGGTCAGTTTTGGGCCCAAGGACTTACCTTGGGCCCAAAGAACATTTAACATGCCCCATTCGGACCACCCAGGCAAAGAGGCAAACTAGCATAGGACGGATGGAGGAAGAGGCGGTGAACAGTCGGCGCCGAGTGTAGACGGGATGAAGGAGACTCGGCCAGACACCACCTATTATTATTTTCATTTTCATTTTATTTATTTACTTTTCCTTTGAGCCAGCTTTGGGCCAAAGACAAAAGCCTTGAGTCCAAAGAACAAACCACAAGCCCAGGGAAAACACTGGCCAGAGTAGACACTGTCAAACCAACAACACCAGGCAAGGGCGAATTGCATCTCCGGCAGCCACCAGCCATCACCCAGGAGCGGTGGCTCCGAAGACGGAGACCGGAGACGACGGAGGAGGAGCTAAGAGGGCCAAATCAAAACCCCCATTATGGATTTTGAGATTGGAGACCATGAGAAGGGGATGAGAGACGAAAGTGATAGTCCAGGTGAAGCGAAACCAGAACTGCAGAGAGGGAGTTCAAAACCCAGGACAGAGACGCGCCCACGAGAACCGAACCCAAGAGAGGGGGAGCGAGACGAACCCAGGACAGGGAAGAGGGGAAGCGAACCCAATCGAGCCAAACCCAGGACGAGCCCAGGGAACCGAAGCCAAGATTATTTCCGCCGAGAGACGGGTTGGTGACTCCCGGAGGAGATTTAGGAGCTCCTGGAGGAGGGCTTTGGGACTCCATGGTTTGACGTTGATTAACGCAGGAAGCCCCAATGAAAATCAGCGAAAAACACTAGAGGTTTCATATCCATGAATGGGGATTTTTCAGATTTCAGGCTCGAATCACAAAGCCCACAGTTGAGAGACCCCAACACACAACAAACCCAGCAACAACACCACACCAAGCATCGGGAAGCCGAGAATCGCACGTGTGAGAGCACCGGATTGAGGAGTTGAAGAAGAACAAAAGCTTATCAGGAAAGGGGATGAGAGGCCATCTAAGAACATTAGGAGAAGTCGAAGAAGAATTTCAAGAAACATCCAAGAGCAGATCTAGGAAGTTAATTTAAGAAGAGGGCGATTTTCATATCTTGGAATCCGATTTGTGAACAGAAACACTGAAGTGTTTTTGTTATTGGAGAGAAAAGGGGACACGTGGGATATTCTACCCAACACATTCTTTTTTCCATACGAAGCGTCCCCCTCTAATAATATGTATATACATATATAACACTTTAAAATTCATTTTTATTAAATCTGCGATCCTCACTTTTTAATTTAATTTATTTTTTTAAAGGAAAGATACTTAATAGACTGACAAACATATAAAACAAATCAACAATATAGATATAAAAGATATTATGTTTGAAATGGCAGATGACAAAACACCGGGCCCTGACGGATACCCCATGAATTCTATAAACACTTTTGGCACATCGTAGGTAACTTGGCGTGCAAAGCCATTAATACGTTCTTCCACTTGGGTAAACTGCTATTTGAAATTAACCAAACCTTCATTGCATTAATTCCAAAATTTGAATCTGATAACCCTCTCAACATTAACCATTATAGACCCATAAGTTTATGCAACACAATTTATAAAACGATAGCAAAGATTCTGGCAAAGAGGCTTAAACTAATTATCCCCAGAATAATTAACCCATTCCAAGGTGCTTTTGTCGAAGGTAGAGCCATCCAGGATAATATCCTTGTTGCTCATGAAGTTTTTCACACTTTTCATAAACAGAAAGGTAAACAGGGATGTATGACATTGAAACTTGATATGGAGAAAGCTTATGATAAAATAGACTGGAAATTCATTGAGGTTATGCTGCGTAAATTGAGTTTTCACCCAATCTGGATTAATTGGGTGATGACCTACATCACAAACACGACCTTCTCAATCCTAGTTAACAATACTCCAAGTAAACAATTCAAGCCAACAAGGGGAATAAGACAGGGTGACCCCTTACATTTTTGTAATTGTAATGGAACTACTTGTCAGAGAACTCCACAATGACGCAAAGAGAGATGATCCCCTAGTCGGTATCAAACTATCCTCTAGGGGAACTCCAATTCCTTTTCTTACATTTGTGGATGAAATTATTATTGTTCCAAGAGCGTCAAACACAAGTTTAAACATAATCCAAAACATGCTAAATCAGCTCTCTAATCTTTCAGGACTAACGATAAATTACAATAAGAGTTCACTTCAAGTTTCATAGAATATCAGCTCACAGGATGCATGATCTCTAGCACTACAAATGAACATACCGGTTTCCAAATCAATGGAAAAATACTTGGGAATTCTAATGATCAAACGGAGAGTGAACAACTGTGTTTCTGATGAAGCCATAACTAATCTGAAAAAAAACAACTTTCAAAATGAAAAGCATCGTCCCTCTCTGAAGCTGGCTAATCGATTTTAGTAAAAGTAAATTTAAGTTCAAAAACAAATTATCTAATGCAAATGTTCTTTCTTCCGAAAGGAATCTTATAAAAGATTGACCAAGTAAATAAAATCTTCTTTTGGAATAAACTACAATCGGAACGATACACACCCTTGATCTCCTGGGAGAAACTTTGTACCCCTATAGAAAATGGCGAGCTAGGTTTTTGAAAAGCAGAGGATATGAACACTAGCCTCCAAATGAAATTACTTTGGAAAATTTATACTGATCCTAAAAATTTATGGGTTAAAATTATAAAGGAAAAATACCTACAAAATGAAACAATAATGGAAAAGCAAATTACAATACTTCGTGGTAATTTGGAAGATTACTAAGCTTACGTGACCTTTTTTACAAGGGACTACATTGGATCATCGGAAATGGTCAATCAATAAATGTTTGGACAAACCCATGGATAAACGACACTCCCCTGGGCGATTTCAGGGGAAATCACAATACAAATCTAAACGTATCTGGCCTTTTCTATAACTAGAAAAAATGGAATCTTAATATGCTAAATAGTCTTTTCCTAACCAACATGTCTAAAAAAATTCGAGCGATCCAAATCCCTCCCTGAGTGGGACACACATGATAAATTAGTATGGAAATCAAGCATAAATAGGGCTTTCAAATAAAATCCACACGCAAGCCGTTAAACCAAGCCCCATGCGAAAAAAACAACTATAACTGGATATGGAAACTAGATATCCGACTTAGAATCAAAAACCTCATTTGGAAATCAACAATTGATGGCTTGTCAACAAAAGTGCGGCTAAATAGATATTTCAATAGAGTCCCTTCCCAGTGCTGTCTTTGTAACCACGACGATGAGGATGCATAACACCTCTTCCTCAAATGTCCAATAACATGATCCCTAGTAGCACATTATAAACAAATAACGAGTAAGTGCATCATGTTTATAAGGACAATCTATGACTTCCTTCACGACCTTATCACCATGAAAAATGGAAACATCCACTTCTCAAATCTCTGCTTCTTATGGAAGGCCATTTAGGAAATGCGAACTAATACTATCTTCAAAGATAAAACAAAATCTGTATCTCAGATTGTGCAACAAGTAATCACAAAGTTAAAGAATGGAATCAAGCACAAACAATGTAAAAACAACAAAAGGAAAAACCGATTAGGACACCTCAATGGGAAAGACAACCCAAAGGCTTCTACAAAATAAATGTAGAGCCTTCAGGCAATTGCAATATCGGAGGCATTGTATGGGATCGGGAGGGTCACGTCATTGATATTTTTCAGTGTGCAACCTATACAGGGACAATTTTACAAATAGAAGCAACAACCTTCTATATTGGGGTAAAGATAGCCCTAGAGAGAGGTCTAAACGCATCATTATCGAAGGGGACAACCTGTGAGTCATTAGGGCCATTGAGGACAACAATAACTCTCCATGGGAGATCTTCAGAACATTAAGAAGATACAAATGATAAGGAATAAATTTACCAGTATCATTCAAGCACTGTTACAGGGAGTCAAATAGGAGTGCAAACTGTATTGCTACAACTAGTAGAACATGTAATATGACGAGTCTCTCCTTGAATGGAGTTTTATGTAACATCACTACGGGATGATCAAGGATGATCTTTGGTTGGTCAAAGACATTCTATTTCTTTTCTATTGTTACAAAAAATCAACAATATAGATATATTTTAGTCCACTTTATGTTTTATTTGCATTCATTTTATCGAGAGTTATTTCTCAACCACAAATCAATTTGAGCAACTTTCAAACAATATAAAGTTATCAATGGAGAACAAAGGAGTGACCCCCCCATGGCTATTTCCAATCCACCAACAATAGGGGAGATCCCCCACAACACCACCGCACCACCGGAATACCCCACGATCCTCACCTACATCACCAAAATCCTGGATCTCTGCCGTCCCAATGGAAAAATACCGCCTTTAACCCCTGAAATCTCACTCTCAAATTTTCCTTCTTCATCCGAGGCATCCGGACCATCCAAACCATCTTTTATGCTAATCTCGGATTGATTTTGTTTGGGATTGCCAACTAACCAAAAAGCCCCAAATTTCTATTTCCCATTTTCTAGAACCTGCCTACCAGGAACCCCGATTTGAACGCTTCCGATGGCCACCGCTTTCACCGACGGTCGTTGGTGGTTGTTCAAAATGTGTGATCCGGCCTTTCCTTCCGTAGGCCACTGCTTTCACCGGCGATTCGTGAGCTCGAAACCCTAACCCCTAATTTCTGAAATTGAAAGGGTGCCTCATCCCTTACTCATCATGTCACTTTCGTTGTTAATCTCTCACTCCTCCTCCACTGCCTTTGTTTAAGCGTGTTCAACCATCTGTTCTTGAATAAGAGATTGATCCTGTCACCGCCTCCTTCATCCTCCTCCTCCTTGGTTGGGTTGGGAGGCCGAGGCTAGGCGGCACCCAAGTCTTCACATCCTCTACCAAAACAACTGGTGAAATTTTATCAAAATTAAAAAAAAAAAAAGTCATCAGCAAATGTTTGACTAGTGGAACGATTTACAATTAAAAAAAAACTTTAATGCTTGCTGCCCAAGGACATAGACCTCCTTTTTGCTCCTTTTTGGTTGGGCCTAAAACATATCTAATCCATAACAAATATCAATTTACTTTGATTAATAACAATAGTAATAAATAAAAATTAAAACAAAATATCTAAAGATCTGTGGGAAAATTATTTATAAAATAAACTAAAATAAAAAAAACTATGATGTGTTAATCCTGTCACAAAGATTTTTTTTACCCGGTTATTCTAGAGTGATTGAGTGTTTGATTCTAGCGGTGGAATTATTTTGAGCTATGTGGTCTTCTCTTTTGCCGTCGTGCAAGAGGTCGTGGACGTGATCGAGATATGACGGCTCGCTGCCGATCGAGTCCAAATCCGAGGTCTCCACTTTTGTTCCCCAAGGATATCATGCGTTGCCTCTACCAACTGCCAAAAGTGATGACTCACATTGTCCCGGTTCCAACATCATTCACCTTTGCTAGTTTCGGCCTTCTTTCTCTGGTTTGTTCGTGGTCTAATTGTCTTTGTTGATTTGTCCTGTATTTTTCGGTTCTTTTCATAACGGTTTGTTCGTTGTCGAGCTTTCCGGTCTCTTGACCGACCGGGCTTGTCCGGTGCATCGAATTCTTTCCGGTTCAAAAAAAAATTAAAAAGGGTAAGATGCAAGAAATCTCTCCTTAAATCTCCTATATTGCACATTTGCACATAAACACCCCTTATATACGAAATTGCAGCAAACCACCCATTAAAGCATCTCTGTTAGCAACGAGCCACCCCCATCAACTATTTTATTAAATTCACCATAAAAAAGTGTAAATTTACAATTTTACCCTTGAACTTTTACGATTCCACTTCCATCCTAGCTTAGGATAAATAGTAGAAAACCCCCCATTAAATATGGTATATTGAAAATAATCACTCTTCAAAGACGAAATTGTAAAAAAACACCCATTAGAACACATCCCTTAGCAAAACGTCACCACCCACCCTCTCTATTTTGCTACCCCTTAAAAACGATTTAATGTAAGAACATTCTTTTTTTTTTGAAGAAACTAGAACTCGATAAAATTAAAGTAGTTGCAGTTAGATTCGACTCATCTACAACACTTCTTATATACATATAGAGATTTGTAATCCAAGATAACAGTAAAAGAAAGATATAGTGGCAATAATTAAAAATATATATATTAATATGGCAACTCACTAAAAATAATAAACAATGTTTTTATTATTTAATATTAGATCTGACTCATCTACAACACTTCTTATATATTTTTTATTAACTATTTTTTTATATAAATTAATCTTTTACATAATTTTTAGCTTTTTAAAAATGTGACGAAAAGTTAAACGATATCTATTTATGAATGGAGGGAGTATTAAAAAGAAATGGGTAAATTGGTAATTGCTTATTTTTAACGAAAATTTGGACGAAACTTGGGAGGGACGGCTGATTGTTAACAGAAGTGTTATTAAGGGTGGTTTTCGGTAAATACGTATATAAGGGGTGGTTTAGAGCAAAGTGACATATTTTAGGGGTTGGTTTCCCCAATTAAAAAAATATATATTATAGTGAGTGATTGGATTTAACCCTTTTTTTTATACAAGGTAAGGTTTTGGGAGGTGTTAGGCCCTACTGACCCACCACTCAATAATATCTTTTTACACAAGTGAAAGAAACTCCGGATGCACCAAGAGGGCTTAGTGGTTCATCTCATGACGCAGCTTAGCCACCTTTTCGGTCACCTGGTTGACTTCGCGAAAAACGTGAACACAAGACGACCACTCGAACTACCGGAGGAGATGCATGATGTCCGTGATGAAAATCTCAATCTCCCAAGGACATTTCCACTTGCCGTTGATGAAATTGATGATTAAAATACTATCTCCCTCAATGTCAATGCGCCGAAGACCAAGATCTTGAGCCAAGATCAAGTGTAGTGATTGGATTTAACTCTTTTCATCTTTTTATGGATGATTATACTCATTTTTTAAAACTAAAAACTAAAAACGAAAACTACATTACTTTATTTACGCCCAAAATTGGGAAAATATCATCAGAACAGTTAGTTTTAGATCCACCAAAACTTAAAATAGGCCCAATACCAGTTATACAAACAAGCCCATCCAAGTATCCAACTATCCCCTCGTATACTAGCTCTGAAATTAGGGTTTATAGAGTGAGTTTAGATCGTCCTTCCATTTCCTCCAGCGCCTCCGACGTCTTTTTTGTGCATCCACCCCGAACGATCCAGCCATGGCGGAGCAGGTAAAACCTCCACTGATTCCAATCGATTTCTTTCTTCTTATTTTTTTTTATTATTTGAATTTCCGGTATGCTCTGATCGCTTAAACTTCTGTATTGGTCTAATTTCAGACCGAGAAGGCGTTTCTGAAGCAGCCCAAGATTTTTCTGGCGTGAGTTTGTTATGTATTTGATGAATCCGCATTCCAGTTTTATTTTTGTTTCTGTTTGGGATTAATTGAATTTATTTGAACGCATTTGTCAGTTCGAAGAAAACTGGTAAGGGGAAGAGGCCGGGGAAAGGAGGAAACAGGTTCTGGAAGAACATTGGATTGGGATTCAAGACACCTAGAGAGGCGATCGAAGGTCTTCATCTTTCTCTCTCTGTTTGATGATTTGATTCCTGTAGCTTAGCAATTAGAGATTGGAAATGCAATTAGGGAGGCAATGTGCATTGGGCGAAAATCAGTGCATTTGGAAATGCAATTAAGGTTTCCTATTCATAACCTTTGTCTGTATAAGATCTTGTAGTTCTGCATTTGACTGTGTACACAGTTGGTGAAACAATGGCGTGGGAGACTCAGTTGCTGGATCGGCTTAGATATTATCATTGATAACATAATTCCTTCTTTTTTCGAGATTGGATAAATCTCAACTGTAGCCAGAACTTGAAAGATTTAACTGGCAATATCATACTATAAAAATCACACCTTTGATATGTTGTTGTGTTGTGTGGTGTCTGTGTTGTGTTTATCTATCTTTTTTAAGTCTTTGTTCTCAAATAATTTTGTAGGAAGCTCAAATGTAGTTCTGTTTGAAACTATGGGATTGTTCAAATAGCTTAATCCTAGAGTGTTGGTATAAATGGGTCTAAAGTCCTTTTAGATGTCCTTTCTTGCTCATACACTGACCAATGCGACTAATAATGCGTCAGTTTAACCTGTTGTTTCTGCTCATTCAAATAATTTTCTTTTGGTCTGGTCCTTTTCTTGTTAACGCATTGGTTATGATTATTATTTGAGCCTAAGAAAAACCCATCTTGTAGTGGATAATTATCATAAAATCTTGTTCACTAAATCCTATTGCCATTAGCTTGTTTGCATCCTTTGTAGCATTGTATGTTCTAATAGCTGTGTTTGGATTTATTATAACATACATAAAAAGACATGTTTAACACCCATGGATCTTATCTACAGGAACTTATGTAGACAAGAAATGCCCCTTCACTGGAGCCGTGGCTGTTAGGGGTCGTATCCTTGCTGGTACATGTCATAGTGCTAAGATGATGAGGACCATCATTGTCCGCAGGAATTACCTTCATTGGGTGAAGAAATATCAAAGGTATAGATAGTTGAATTTCTTGTTCCCTTCTCAATCCGACCTGTTGCTCTTTACAACTTCAAAGATCTTATACTCAATGCTTTTCGTTCTTGCCTCAGATATGAGAAGCGTCATTCCAACATCCCTGCTCATATATCTCCCTGTTTCCGTGTCAAAGAAGGGGATCATGTTATCATCGGACAATGCAGGTTAATAAAGACTTTTGGTACTTTTTCATTTTTCGGTGATGTTGTGCTTGCATGAAATATGATTGATATTGTTTCCTTGGTCGTTTATCTCTCTACAGGCCTCTTTCTAAGACTGTGAGATTCAATGTATTGAAAGTGATTCCTGCTGGGTCTGCTGCCGGTGGCAAGAAGGCTTTCACTGGCATGTGATTTTCTTATTGATTTGTAGTATTGAGTCTTAGCTGTTGGTAGACAAATTTTTGGTTTAACATGTCACTGTTTGAAGTGTGATTTTTACCTTTCTGAGATCTCAAACAAAACCCTATGGTTCTAGTACTTGCATTCCAGTGTTTCTTCTTGCAGCTCGTTTTATAGCGTAAGTACATAACTACGTTTTATGCTTATATAAGTTTATGTTTCTCACTCCACAATTGAATGAAGTAGACTGTCAAGAATCAAACCATCTGGTTTTCAATTATGAATAGCATAAATCCTAATCGTATAATTGATTAACACAGATCCATCTTAGAGTTTGTAGTTTTTGGGTGTTTTTATATGTCTATTTTAATATACTTTTTTACTGTAACTTAATCACCAAGAATTGTGATGTTGTAACTTTTAATAACGCGCTTGCGGACATCACCGGACATCGGGCCAAACACGCTCTAAAAGGCCATCGACAAAACCTAGGCTTGAAAACCAGCAAGGAATTTGACTGCTTTGAACTTGATGCCAAATTTTGAGAGCTGTTAATTACGGATTGTGTTCCAATATAGTTTAAAAAAAACTCTATAGGTAAATTTGATAAGATTTTCACCGTTAATATTTCAATGCAGCGTTTACCTAAATAACTCCAATGTGAAACAACCAATTAATATTTTATCAATCAGTTATATACAATGTTAAGAGGTGGTGTCATTGAGGTTGAAATCCCCTATTCCGCAATTACGGTCCATTATATAATCTATATCGCTTGATTGGATGCGCCGAATTATTTTATTATTTTTCTTAATAAATGGGTAGTTTTTAATTTTTTTTCAACCAATAAAAGAAGGTAGACTATAAAAGGAACCATAATTGTGGATTAGATGATTCTCACCAGTGTTAATGGCATAACAAAAAATTCGATGGGGGTACCCAAAAAAAGTACACTTTCGTGTTTTGCAAACAGAAATTGGTGCCATTTCAGTTATTTTTTTAATATTTTGGAAAATGTTATATATACCTTCTGTGTTTAAAAAAAAAGATCAAATCCACATTATACCTTTCGTTTTCTAAAAAAATGGGAGTAGAAAACTGTTTTTTGCCTTCTGATTTTAATAAACAGGAAGATCAATTCACTTTTTACCTTCTGTTTTCTAAAAATGAGAGTATAAAGCTGATGTTTGCCTTCCGTTTTAAAAAACTGAAAGATCGAATCCACTTTTTACCTACCGTTGTCTAAAAACGGGAGTATAAAATGGTTCTTTGCCTTTCATATTTGAAATACAGAAGATTAGAGATATAATTTTAAAAAATATGACGAATATATATGTACGGTGATACGGTATTTGCCCTAGTCACCGCCAATACTACATGTGAAGATAGAATAATGTCGAATTACGTATCCAATGGTAATGAAGCAGTCAATAATAATATTCAAGTATTTATGAACTTTTATAACATATTTTAATGATAAAATATATTGATTCAATTCATGAAATTTGATTAGTTTCAACACTATTTCAATTGTTTTTAGTTTGATCAAAAGAACATTGTTGGATTTGATTATTCGCCTAATTTTGCAAATAACTATTACTGGACGAATAGAAAATCGATGTTAGATCAACTACTTTGTCGTCACAATTGTAAAATCTTGGAATAGCTCTGCAGCCTGATATGATTTGGTATATTTTGGATGTGAAAAATACGGAGCAAATAGAAATTGTAAGAAGAAAAATTATTGTCCATTTTTGTTGTATGATTGGGAAGTCGAAAGAAACATATGACAACTGAGAGTGGAGTGCAGTAAGCATAACCACAAACTGCCTCCTCGTCTGCAAGGTCATCAGATGGTGGGATGATTGACATGGGGAGATGCAACTAGTGAAAGATTTAACAATTGTCGGGGTAAAGCCAAATCCCCTTCTCGCGGCATTGAAAAATACTTTCAAGGAGAATCTAAGCACGCGATGATAAATTTATAATGCAAGGGCGAAAATCAAGAAGAATAAGATGCAAGAAATGACCCCAATGCCAGACCTCCACAATACGCTCGTGTATCGAAAACTCACTTTCACTCACATACTTCATCCCGACGGGTCTTTGCAAGACGTACTTAACATTTTCTTGTAAGGATTCACTAGAGTTGTGGAAGATATTCTCATACATTATGATTATAGATGCAACCTGTAAGACCAATAGGTAAAATTTATTGTACCGTGTGTTGATGGGTAAGGATCCAGTGTTGCATGTCGCCACAGAGTGGATCAGCACGTGAGACCCAACTAACATCGTTACTACAAGTAAGAGTAGTTAATTATGTTTGATTAGTGCGAATTTGTAGTTAAGTTGAACTATAAAGTTCTTTATTATGTAGACCTATTAGTTGGATGTTGTCTTTTTTGGAATCACTTTTGTTCGACGTCCTTGTTAAAATATTTTAAAAATGCAACTCTCTATGAAAAGTTTATTCTTGTCTTCTCTAGTTTGTGTGTAAGTTTTGTATGTCAATGACATTATGTTTTTTACTAATTAAGAATGAGTGTTAAAAAAACAAATATTTGGTTTTTGGGACAACAATCCTGAATCGAGGGTTCATTATTATTTAACGTTGAGTTTAAGTTATTCTAGTTATGGTAGAACTCAAACAACTAGCTAGCTAAAGGACCTATGGTTCATAACAACCCTTCTTATTGTTAGATGCAATATATATTATTACCTCCAACAAATGACATAAAGAGGATACGGTGCACACAACCGTTGTTAAGATACTAGTCATAATTGTGAAAATGATTGTAGATAATCATGTATGAGTTGACTCCCACATCAATGAGAATGTGGAAGAACAAGTAAAAGATGATGGTTTACCAAATTTGCATTTGTAATCTCCCAAACTGTGAATGGATCATCGAATGACAATTTTAGAATGGTTTAGAGCTTAGTCTCATTGATATGTGCCAAAAATGTTATGGAAAGCCTGAAGTTTTTGTAATGACATAAATGATAAATATTTGTATATATAAAGTCTATACTTGACATGATTAAACTTTATACATGGCTCCAAAAAGAGCATCAAAATTAGTCTTTGAGAGACTGTTGATATAATCAAGCAATAAATTCATAAAAATGACTCTAAAAGAGCATCAAAACACCCTAAAAGGAAAGAGTGAGGACCGATAAACTAGGATCATAAAGGTCAATGGATGACTAATAATTGCCAGAAGATATGATTTTCCTCTAGTTAAGGATGTCAAAAAGGAGATCCGATATAATGAATAGATTACTCATGTTAATAATATTGATGTAATAAGAAAATGTTATCAATGAAATGGATATGTTTGATATATATATATATATAAACCAACTAATAAAGGAAGCAAGAGGAAATAATAAGAACGCTTGTATGGACATTTAGTAATTGTGCAAATATTTATATTTCTTAAAGTACTTAAAGGTAAATTTTAGTTTGATTTGAAGTTTTATGGTTTGTATGTTGTCATTGTTTGAATTGTATTTTAGTAATTGCAGTTTGTGGTTTGTATATTTCTATTCAGATAGTTGCAGTGGCGGAACTAAGTTAGGCGGGAGGTGACCATGCCCCCCCCCAAAAAAAAATTAATGTTACATGTAATATATTTTTTGGACATGTAAATAGTAAAAGAGCATTTTAAGTTTTTAACAGCTAATTGCTCTAGTTTAGTTGGTAAATGGTGATTGCTGATTATTTTAATCAACAAGTTGGAGGTTCAAATCTCCATAACTCCTTTTTAAACTAATTTTCTTAAAAAATTATTATGTAATTGGTATAAAACAAATAAAAAAAAATATGAAATTATTTTTTGGCCTCTCCAACCAAAGATGTTAGGTTCCGAAACTGGATAGTTATGAATTGAAGTTTTAATGTTTCAACATTAAGTTATGTCCATTATAACTTTCATAAAGTTATTATTTTTATTGTGTGATGCATCAATCTCGATCGAAAATAATACGAGAAAACTCAAACATGGTTTAGAAAAAGTACTATTCACTTTATTTACGCACAAAAATTAGAAAATATAAGTAGAAGAATCCATGTGTGGAAACAAATGGATCAGCAGACCAATTAGTTTTAGGTCCACCTAAACTTAAAATAGGCCCAACTTCAGTTATACAGACCAGCCCATCCAACTCTCCCCTCGCTTATACTCTCTCTCAAATTAGGGTTTATAGAATGAGTTTAGATCATCCTTCCGCTTCCAGCGCCTCCGACATCTTTCCTTGCATATCCATTATCCACCCCGAACGATCCAGCCATGGCGGAGCAGGTAAACTTCCACTGATTCCAATTGTTTTTTTTTCTTTCTTGGTATTGCCGCTAAGCTCTGATCGTTGAAGCTTCTGTATTGGCTTAATTTCAGACCGAGAAGGCGTTTCTGAAGCAGCCCAAGATTTTTCTGGCGTGAGTTTGTTATGTATTTGATGAATCCGCATTCCAGTTTTATTTTTGTTTCTGTTTGGGATTAATTGAATTTATATGAACGCATTTGGCAGTTCGAAGAAAACCGGTAAGGGGAAGAGACCTGGGAAAGGAGGAAACAGGTTCTGGAAGAACATTGGATTGGGATTCAAGACACCCAGAGAGGCGATCGAAGGTATTCATCTTTCTCTCTCTGTTTGATGATTTGATTTCTGTAGCTTAGTAGTTAGAGATTTGAAATGCAATTAGGGATTCTAATTCAGATTAGAGAGGCACTGTCCATTGAGCGGTTATCAGGGCATTTGGAAATGCAATTAAGGCGTCCTATTCATAACCTTTGTTTGTATAAGAGCTTGTAGTTCTGCATTTGACTGAGTACACAATTGGTAAAACAATGGCGTGGGAGACTCAGTTGCTAGATCGGCTTAGATATTATCATTGATAACGTAATTCTTTCTTTTTTTGAGATTGGATAAATCTCAAAAATACCCAGAACTTGAAAGATTTAACTGGCAGCATCGTACATTAAAAAGCACACGTTTGATTTGTTGCTGTGTTGTGTGGTGTCAGATATCACTTGATATCCTAGGGATACCAAACACTAGATATCAGATATAGAGGGCTAATATGATAATATCCGATATCTGATATCTAGATATCAATACCAAACGGGCCCTTAAAGTCTTTGTTCTCAAATGATTGTGTGGGAAGCTGAAATGAAGTTCTGTATGAAACTATGGGATTGTTAAAATAGCTTAATCAAGAGTGTTAGTATACATGGGTCCAAAAGTCCTTTTAGATGGTATCCTTTCTTCCTCATGCACTGATCAAGACAGCTAATAATGCGTCTTTTTAGCCTGTTGTTTCTGCTCATTCAAATAATTTTCTTTTGGTTTAGTCCTTTACTTGCACTGTCTATGATTATTATTTGACCCTTGAAAAACCCCATCTTATATTGCATAATAATCACAATATCTTGGTCATTATATGTTAGTGCCATTAGGTTGTTTGCTTCCTTTGTAGCATTGTATGTTCTAATATCTGTGTTTGGATTTACTATAACATACATAAAAAGATATTATTAACAGCCATGTATCTTTTAAACAGGAACTTATGTAGACAAGAAATGCCCCTTCACTGGAGCCGTGGCTGTTAGGGGTCGTATCCTTGCTGGTACATGCCATAGTGCTAAGATGATGAGGACCATCATTGTCCGCAGGAATTACCTTCATTGGGTGAAGAAATATCAAAGGTATAGATAGTTGAATTTCTTGTTCCGTTGTCAATCCGACCTGTTGCTCTTTACATCTTCAAAGATCTTATATTCAATGCTTTTCGTTCTTGCCTCAGATATGAGAAGCGGCATTCCAACATCCCTGCTCATATATCTCCCTGTTTCCGTGTCAAAGAAGGGGATCATGTTATCATCGGACAATGCAGGTTAATGATGACTTTTGATACTTTTTCATTTTTGGTTGATGTTGTGCTTGCATGAACTCTGATTGATCATGTTTCCTTGGTTGTTCATCTCTCTACAGGCCCCTTTCTAAGACCGTGAGATTCAATGTGCTGAAAGTGATTCCTGCGGGGTCTGCTGCCGGTGGCAAGAAGGCTTTCACTGGCATGTGATTTTGTTGTTGGTTTGTAGTACGGAGTCTTGGCTGTTGGTAGACTAAAATTTTTGGTTTATCGTGTCACTGTTTGAATTGTGGGTTTTACCTGTCTGAGATCAAACAAAACCCTATGGTTCTAATACTTGCATTCCTGTGTTTCTTCTCACAGCTCATTTTATAGCTTGGGTAAGTAGATAGCTGTGTTTCATGCTTATATAAGTTTATGTTGCTCACTCCATAATTGAATGAAGTAGACTGTCAATAATCGAACCATCTGATTTTCAATTCAGTTCATCCGGAAATAGGAATAATTGATTTATGAATAGCATTAATCCTATATGAGAGTAATGCTCATTTTTTATTGAAGAAACGAACCAAAGAAAAAAAAAATTTGTATGAAAAATTTAGAGTGAAATGTTTAAAATTTTTAATAATTTACCTTGAATTACAAATAGACTATACTCATTTTGTGTTTGTTTACCTTTTTAAATTTTATACCAAACGGACCTAAGATTTTATCAATTAATCATATTATATATAATCACTTGTTTTTTTTTAGCATCAGGAAGAAGATGTAACATCGCAGAGCTTGGGGGCTCTTGCAGCAAATGACAGCCCAGTGGTAAAGAGAAAGCAAAAGTAGCGATTGAATCCGCAACTGAATTTGCCTCGCGGTAGATGTGACGGAATTGGACTTGCCAATCCCCATTTAAGAAGTCATGGCAACCGTCAACCAGGCTGAACAACGGGTGTGAAGGGTGGATCTTCCTTGATAGCAAACTGACGAACTCCTCCGAATCTGATTCCACCGGGACCTTCTTGAAACCCATCTTCCAAGCGAGTTCCAGCCCGTTGAGGATTCCCCATCCCTTCGCCACAGGGACAGTATATGAACCTATGTTTTGAGCGAAGCCACCAACCCAATTGGCATCGACGTCCCTGATGACCCCTCCCCTGTTGCCATTTCGGACCGCCCCGTTCGTATTAAGTTTAATCTAATCCCGATCAGGCCTCTCCCAACCCACCTTCAGGATCTTATTCTCCTTCCTTTTCCCCTGGGTGCCTCTAGTAGCCGTAGCGACCTTGTAATTCTTCACCATCCTAGTGCAGCTGAGCCTCGTCACAGAGGGGACCAGCATCACCATCGAAGACATCTCTATTTCTTCTCTTCTAGATGTTCCACACAACAACAGCAAAGAAAGCATTCCAGTCTTCGTTACCATCGAACTTATCTTTAGTTAAGGTATTCGCTTTGATCCACGCCGCAAAGGGGAGACCCCAAGTTTCATTTCTCCGACCTTCATCTGCTACCTGCAACCAAAAATTATCAGCAACATCGCAGTCCCTGAAAAGGTGCTCTAAATTTTCATCGAGAGACTTATAAACAGGGCAGAGTGTGGAGGCACCGAAACCCCGTCGAACTCTTTCCGTGTTGCATAGGACACCTCCTTTGCTCATGAGCCACATGAAAGCCCGGACTCTCTCATTAACCTGCAACATCCATATGCTCCCAAAGAAGGCCTTGTCCATCCCTTGCCACTCTTTCCACTTCCATATGTTGCCATACCCAGAACCAGTAGTGTAGTACCATCTCCCTTTAAGTCTCCATCTCAGAGTGTCTTCCCCATCTCTCAAGGCTAAAACTACAAGCTTAAGAAGGACTTCAGGCGGTAGCTTGTCTTCTAATATCGCTCATTGCCAACCCCCCTCCGCAGACCACATATCAGCCACCATAGCCTCTTCGATATCGCTAGCGCTCATCGCCAGCTCACGGAGAGGACTGTCCCCAAGCCAACGATCATCTCATAAGTTAACTGCCTCCCCGCTCTAGACGTTCCACCTGATTTCCGGGTTTATAACATCCCTAAGACCTCTCTTCACCCCTTTCCAAATATGTGACACCCTCGATGAGGTACCAAAGGCCGTCCCAATATACTTTCCTTGCAGGACTTCCCTCCACAGACCTTCCTCACCC
This sequence comes from Persicaria maculosa, assembly GCA_963922045.1. Lineage (NCBI taxonomy): Eukaryota > Viridiplantae > Streptophyta > Magnoliopsida > Caryophyllales > Polygonaceae > Persicaria > Persicaria maculosa. The sequence continues at coordinate 45,454,362 of OY998270.1, read as the reverse complement.
ATGACAAACCTCCATCCTAATTTCGCTACAAGGGCTAGGTTGAGCTCCTTCATTGATTCGATACCAAGCCCGCCCAGCCCCTTCGGCAAAACAACCTCGCTCCAAGCCACTTTATGCACCTTTCTCTTCTCTTTCGTAGATCCCCACAGAAATTGGGTGTTGTTAGATACGTCGTAAATCCAGATTAGCAAATGCAGGTTCTTATTGACGTGCACCACGTTTATAACGACGTGGTGCGAACTATTAGAAGTGAATAAAATCAATAAGAATTTTTAGAACAACAAATTCATATACCAACTATAAGCTATTAAACCAATATTGATACAATGGGTAGAATTCACAAATGAAAAACTAATTTGGACTAAGAGTATAATTAACAAAAAAGTTTGAGAGATATTGTAAAATTAGGGGAAACTCATGGTTGAATGTGATAGATTACATAGGTCTTATATTGTATAGTGGGCCCAAATGCCCAATACCTTTGTAACATATATATATATATATATATATATATATCATTGTCTAATGAATGAAACCCTCAAGGAGGACTTTACATCAATTGCATCTTTCTACATGGTATCACAACCTTTTCTTCCTCACGGAACCCTAATTTGATCCTCCCACCTCACCTCTCCACTTACCGCCGACGGCCTCGTACCGCCGCCGCTCCCCTCCCTCTTTTCCGTCACCACCCTACCCTACTTCCGCCGCTCCCGTCTCTCTCGGCACCATGGCCGACAAGCATACAATCCCCTCATCCCTCACTATCTCCGGCATCAGAATCCCTACCACCGCCTACGCGCCCCCTGCCTTCGGTCGCATTCACGATTTCTCTTCAACGCAAGGCTCCGTGCGCTTCACAGGCGGCGGCCGCGGCAGCGGCAGCGGCCGCCGCAGACGTCGCTTGGTGGCTTTCGATGGTCCCCGCTGCCTAGCTTCAACCCTCTTTGGATGCAATCCGGCTTTCCTGTACCTCGACATGCCGGTCCTCAGGCCTATCTGACATCGTCTGATCAAGGTTCTGTCCCGTCTGATGGGCATCACGCCTTCTCCTCTATGCAGTCGACATCTCCCGACTCCTCTTGGTACATGGACACTGGTGCCAGTTCCCACATGACGAACTCCTCAGGTAACCTCTCTTCTATTTCCTTTAAAGGTCCTGCACACTCTATTATCGTCGGCAATGGTGGTCGCCTTGCTACTTCAGGGATTGGCCAAGCCAAATTACAGACCCAACCCACCCACTACACCTTAACAATGTCCTCATTGCCCCAAAGATTGATAAAAACCTTATCTCTGTCCGTCGGCTCACTACTGACAATAACGTTTCTCTTGCGTTTGATCCCTTTGGTTTCTCTGTGAACGATCTTACTACGGGGGTTACTCGCTTGAGATGTAACAGCACCGGGGAGCTCTACCCTGTCACACCACCTTCCACATCTAGTCAGTCGTGCCCGGTCGCCCTCTCGGCATCGTCGTCCAGCCTGTGGCATGCACGCCTGGGCCATCCCAGTGTTGCCATTCTAGATGTCCTCCGTTCTCAGAGTCTTGTCCACTGTAATAAAGAGTGACGCTCTAGTTTATGCTCTTCCTGTCAGTTAGGCAAACATGCAAGACTGCCGTTCCAACGGTCCTTGAACTCCACTTTTGCACCTTTTGACATCATTCATAGTGACATTTGGACCTCTCCTATACCTAGCAAGGATGGTCACAAGTACTACCTTTTATTTCTTGATGACTACACTCATTTTTTGTGGGTCTTTCCATTACAATTTAAGTCCCAAGTGTTTCCTATGTTTGTCAAGTTCCATGCCTACATCAAAACACAGTTTCACACCTCAATCAAATGTTTCCAATGTGACAATGGCCGTGAATTTGATAACAAGGACTTTCACTCTTTCTTCACCACAAATGGCATCTCATATCGGTTGTCATGCCCCTATACATCTCAGCAAAACGGCAAGGCCGAGAGAATTATTCGAACGATAACCAACATGATGCGTTCTCTCCTTTTTCACGCATCCATTCCCCTTGCCTATTAGCCTCACGCCTTATCAACGACATGTTATCTCCTCAACATCCTCCCTTCTACTACCCTCCAGCATCGCTCACCCACTCAGGCATTATATTGCACCATGCCTAGATATGATCACCTTCGTATCTTCGGGTGCCTGTGTTTTCCAAACATGTCCTCCACCGCCCCACACAAACTCCACCCGCGCTCCACTCCATGTGTCTTCCTTGGCTATCCGTCAGATCATCGCGGTTACCTTTGCCTCGATGTTCAGAGCCATAGGCTTATTGTGTCACGTCATGTCAATTTTGATGAGTCTCGTTTTCCCTTCTCTTCTCCTCCTCTCCCTTCTCCCACACCTCCTATGTCCCAGTCTGAGTCAGAGTCCCCCTTCCCACACTTTCTCCTTCCCCAGAGCTCTACCGGTGCTCCTCCCTCTCCCCCTACACCGCCCCCACCACCACCTCCTCCTCCTACCACCAGACCACACACCCGCAGCGTCTCTGGTGTATTCAGACCTCGTCAGATCGTCTCTATGCACGCCTCCGATCACCCCGCCATCACCTCCCCTGAACCCTCCCGAACACACCTCCTGTCACATCAATTGCCGCGGCCGCAGCCGCCGCCTAGTGCCTCACCCGCCGCACAGCCTAACCCTGCCCCCACCGTCTCCCAAGTCCCTCCAGCCACCAACCCGGCCTCGCTCTCCCCCATCCCTACCTCCCACAAAACAGCCCTCCTCGACCCGAAGTGGCAGGCGGCTATGCTCGATGAATACAGGCCCCTTACAAGGAATGGTACCCGGGTTCTAGTTCCTCGCCCTCCTGAGGCGAACGTCATTCGCTGCATGTGGCTCTTCCATCACAAGTTCCGCTCTGATGGGTCATTGGAACGCTACAAAGCTCATCTTGTGGTTAATGGTCGATCTCAGTAGGCAGGTATTGATTGTGATGAGACATTCAACCCCGTGGTCAAGCCTGCCACTATCTGAGTGGTGCTAAGCTTAGCGCTATCACGACATTGGGCTATTCATCAGCTGGATGTCAAGAACGCCTTTCTGCATGGACATCTGAATGAGACAGTTTACATGTTTCAGCCGCCGTGGTTCGTTGATCCTGATCATCCCAAGCACGTTTATCTCCTGAAGCGCTCTCTGTATGGTCTGAAACAGGCTCTGCGGGCTTGGTTCCAGCGCTTTGCTTCTCATCTGCTATGCTTGGGCTTCATTGGCAGCCGCTCGGATACGTCTTTGTTTATCTATCGTAGAGGCTCAGACATGGCCTTTCTGTTACTGTATGTCGACGACATCATTCTCACCGCCTCTTCTGATGCTCTTCGGACGTCTATTGTTTCGCAGTTGAGTGCTGAGTTCGCCATGTCCGATCTGGGTCCGTTGTCTTACTTCTTGGGAGTTGCTGTTCAGCGTCATGCGTCTGGGCTGTTTCTCTCTCAGAGTAAGTATGCTGCTGAGATTGTTGCTCGGGCCAAGATGAGTAACTGTAAGCCAGTCGCCACCCCTGTCGATACATCCAACAAGCTCAGTGCTTATTCTGGTCCGTTGTTTGATGATCCGACGTTGTACAGGAGCCTCGCTGGTGCACTGCAGTATCTTACCTTCACCAGGCCTGATATCAGTTATGTCGTTCAGCAGATCTCCTTGTTCATGCATGCGCCCAGGGAACCCCACTTTCAGGCCTTGAAGCGGATCATTCGGTACATCAGCGGCACCCTCGAGCTAGGCACCACAATCACTCCTTCCTCTAAGCTTGACCTCGTCGCTTACACTGATGCGGATTGGGGTGGTTGTCCTGACACACGTCGCTCCACGTCTAGATACTGTGTTTTCCTCAACGACACCCTAGTGTCGTGGTCAGCGAAGCGCCAGTCTGTCGTGTCTCGCTCCAGCGCCGAGGCAGAGTACAGAGGTGTTGCCAACGTTGTCTCCGAGTGCTCTTGGCTTCGCAATCTACTTCTGGAGCTCCGCTGCCCTCTTCAAAAGGCCACCCTGGTCTACACTGACAACGTCTCCGCCGTCTATCTAGCTAGCAACCCAGTCCAGCATCAGCGCACGAAGCACATTGAGCTCGATCTCCACTTCGTCCGGGACAAGGTTGCCATGGGACATGTCCGCGTTCTACATGTCCCGTCCTCCTATCAGTACGCTGATATATTCACCAAGGGTTTACCTCGCCAGTTGTTCCTTGATTTTCGGTCCAGTCTCACTGTACGGGACCCTCCACTTTCGACTGTGGGGGTTTGATAGATTACATAGGTCTTATATTGTATAGTGGGCCCAAAGGCTCAATACCTTTGTAACCTATATATATCACTGTCTAATGAATGAAACCCTCAAGGAGGACTTTACATCAATTGCATCTCTCTACAGAATGTTCATCCTCTACCTCTTGGAACAAGCAGGCGCTCACAATTATACATGTGCAAATCGACTTGGGCTTTGTCTTCAACCTGACTCAAAAACTGCAAGTTGACGGGACAAAGTGGACAAGGATGGAGGGCAAATGACCCATAGATTATCAATAAGCCCGATATAATTCACAGTTGAGACCGACTACTTTTGCAGAGAGTTTGAACTTTGTGACCTCTCCCTTCTACAAGCTTGATTGGCCTCTCCATAAGCAACCTAGGTTGTGGTTCTGCCACTTGCAAGTGCTCTGATAAAGGAATAAGTAAATTCGGCAACATCTGCTTGTGGGTCAAAATTAAACCGGTGAATAACACCAGAAAATCCCCATACCGTATACCCCTATAGCACAAATTATAAGTTAAATTAAGCAATGACTCTTTTAGATTAAAGGATAGAAATTTTATATTTGTCAATCTTCATGTCTAATTCAAACCACAAACCTTCGAATTTGAGATTTAGGGTTTAACAACTATGAAAAAAGAGAACCCCAGAACCATGATCTTTGAGAACTTTGTCTTGGTTCATCAAGATCGAAAGCAAAAAGAAAAAGAAGGCACCGATACACTAGTAAATCTTTGAGCCAAATTGAAGACGAAGACCTACTCCGAGTTGGTAAGGCTCTGCAAGCCAATGCCTTCTTCTTTACTCTAGGAGAAGGTAGATGATGAACAATGTGTTTCTACATAATTTTACAATTTTTCTCACTCTTCTTGTTAATTATATTTTGACTCCAAATTAATTTTTTGTTTATGAATTATGACCATTGTAATAGATTATAATTTGTATATAAATTTGTAATTTTTAAGTTCATATTATTTTTGGTTCACCATTGATAGTCTGTATTATTTTTAGTCATTTTTCCTTTTTAAAATAGTAAAATACAAAAGAATACTTAGATGAGATAAAATCACAATTCACAACACAATAGCTTTTAAATTTTGTACAAGGAAGAAATATTCAAGATAATATCTTAATAGCTCATGAAGTTTTTCATTCCTTTCATAACAAAAAAGGAAAATTTGGATGGATGGTAATAAAACTAGATATGGAGAAGGCGTACGATAAAATCTGCTGGAATTATATATGTATCGTACTAAATAAATGTGAACCCTTAATTGGAATCAAACTTACAAACAATAGTGATCCTATTCCATTCCCCTCCTTTGCAGACGACACACTCATTTTTGGACGTGCTGATGAATTAAGTCTTCATACGATTAAAAATCTATTAAATAATTTTTGTAATATATCTGGTCTATCTATAAATTATAACAAAATTTCATTACATGTCTCTAAAAATATTTCGATCGAGAAAGCTCAATCTCTTGCTCAACATTTAAATATCCCTGTTACTAAAACAATGGAAAAATACTTAGGTATACATATTAGTGGTAGAGTTAACAATACCTTGTTTGATGAAGCAATCATAAGCCTTAAAAAACAGTTATCAAAATGGAAATCGAATACCCTCTCTCAAGCTGGTAGATCTGTTCTCATTCAGGCAAACCTAAATTCTAAAACAAATTATCTAATGCAGTCTTTTCTTCTTCCAAAAGGAATTCTGGAAAAAATTGATCAAACGAACAAAAATTTCTTCTGGAATAAACTTCAGTCTGATAATTATCATCCTTTAATTACTTGGGAACACTTATGTACTCCTAAAAAAGAAGGGGGATTAGGTTTTAAATTAGCCGAACAAATCAATATTGGTATGCAGATGAAATTACTTTGAAGACTAATGGCAAATCCTAAAAATATTTGGTCAAAGATAATCACGAACAAATATCTGTCAAAAGAGTCACTGATGGAAAGAGGAAAAACAAAAACTTTCTGGCAATTTGGACAACTTCTTAATATCAGAGATCTATTTTCCAAAGGTTTGCTTTGGCTAGTTGGTAATGGGAAAACAATCAATGTATGGTCTGATATTTGGGTAAATGTAGAGTACCTCGAAAAATTTAGAAATGATCGTAATCCTAACTTAAAAGTATGTGATTTATTCACAAATATGAATACTTGGGATACTGACAAATTAAATAGTATATTTCCCTCTCATATTGTTCATATGATAACAAATATCCATATTCCAATAACTGATATCCCAAACAAATTAATTTGGATTTATAGTAAAAATGGGAATTTCTCAGTTAAATCTACATCATCTCTCTTCAATACAAGGAATACAAAAAATATCTCAGTAGACTGGATTTGAAAACTTAACATTCCTCCAAATATTAAAAACTTCATTTGGAAAATTATCTTGGATATTTTACCTAATACTACTCGTCTAAATAGATACATAAATAGAGTTCCTAGTACTTTCTCTCTTTGTAATTATGAAATAGAAGACACAAATCATTTATTATTTAATTGTCAGATCACCAAATCTCTTATTCAAAAACTGGGTATTAAATTAAAAAAAGGATTCATTATACCTAATCTAACAAATAATGTCTCATAAAATATTCTAAATACTAGGGCTCAAAATACTGGCTTTACAAATCTATGCCACTTATAGCATTCTATCTGGGAACTAAGAAATAAAATCATTTTCCAGAAGAATTCTGATAAAAACATAATAAATACTTTAACTCAAACTGTAGATAAAATTTTATGCTGGGATAAAGAACAGAAGAAAAACATTTTACCAAAAAAAGTTATACCTCATGATAAAATGATTTGGAAATATCCCCCAAAAAATATTGTTAAAATTGATGTAGATGCTTCAGTAAAAATTGGTTTCCAGCCACAAATTGGTTGTATTATAAGGAATAATCAGGTTCAAATTATTCAGATACATAAATTTAACACTAGAATGAGTTCTGTCATCCTAGCAGAAGCTTTTGTAGTATATGCAAGTATAAGACTGGCAGCGGAGCTTCAAATACGGAAGACCATTATTGAAAGTGACTGTGCAATCATTATCAACACCATCAACCAGGTGAACAACACACCATGGGAGATTATGCAATTAGTGGAAGAAATACATTCATTAAGCAAGGATTTTGAATTCATCAAATTCCAGCATTGTTATAGAGAAACAAATGGTGTAGTTGATTTTATTGCAAAATCTCGACTCAGTTGTAATTTTATTTTAGGTTCTTGTTGCAAATTCCTGAACATCATCATGTTAGATGATCATGGATGCTATTACCTCATCCAACTCTTTGCCTACTGTAAAAAAAATAAAAATAAAAATATAATATATTTTATATGATAAAGACAACACTGTTCAACGATGTCTTTGATAGTTATTTTGTTGCTTTTCTTTTTTTTGTTGATTTGTTTTTTGTTCCCAAGCTTGGTGGTAAGAGAAGATATCATCGAACTAAGGTCGTTTTCTTATATGGTACCCACTCTACTTTTCACATGTTATTGTCATTCAAAACGATTGTCTAAGAACTGACCACATCATCTTACTTATCAAACGTGAAAAATGTCACTATAATTATAAGACCAAATGTATAATCAAGACAAATGTCGAACTAAAAAAATGTATTATTAGGATCGATTATATTTATCGATCTGATACTTATTAACAAAAATAACATATGAATACATCTTCTATTCAACAAAAAAATATTATTTTAGAGTTTTAATTTCATTTAAAAAAATATGTCATTTTAAATATTTTGGGTTTTACTTTACGAAAATATCATTGTAATAATTAGTTGATTATTAATTGTAGTTTTGGTAACAAATGATGGTAAAATAATATAAGGAATATTTGTTGATTTAAAAAAATTAATCACAAATATAAAATGACATATTTTGACTAATGAATAAAGTATTAATTACAGGTTCATTTAATAGCAAAATAGCAATGTCAAATCTCTCACACTAAAATATTTAATTTCAAATGCTCTTTTATATATACACACATACATAATACATATATATATAAATATATAATTAAAGTCGGTTTGTGAGCAAAATTGTATACTTTCTAATGGGCTATATATAGACATGTCAATCAGATTATATATAGACATGTCAATCAGATTGGATTTAGATCCGCGTTATTAGAGTTTCAGGTAAATCAGGTTTCAGATTAATATAGTTATTGATCATTTTGGGTCGAGTCAAATCGAGTTTGTCTCACTTTTTGATCAACCTAACGACTCAAAAACTCGAACTTTTGAAAGACTTTTAAAGTATATTAAAATGCTATTAAAATTATATTATAGTATCAATATGTCCAATTAAACTAAACAATATTACAGTTAAACTTATAAATATTATATAAATATTTAAGTCTAAAAATATTATATAAATATTTAAATATAAAAATATTATATTTATAAAAAAAGTGATTCAAACATACTATAATTATAATATATATATATATTATTTAATATACGAGTGAAATTAACAAACACAATTATATATGACTATATGAGTGGCATGGAATATCTGTATGAGGTTTATAAGGTGCTTGTGTGGCGTTTATATAGCGTTGGCTCATCAAATTGACTTTGAACTAACGGGCCATCTTTTTTTTGGTAAACACTAACGGACCATCTAGTCTTAACCCTAAAATTTTTTAGTTATTCAAATTCGAGTTGTTTTTAAGTCACGAATCGAAAACACTAAGATCAAATTCAAAGATATTCAAACTTCAGATCAGGTTTTTCAGATCATATCATATTTTTTTAACAAATCTAACTTAAAAGGCAAAACTAATTAAAATTATTCAACATTTCGATGGATGTTAAAAAAATATCTCTACATTTCAACAGTAAGAAAAATAGTTCAATCTTTGGGGGAAAGGGTAACAAAGTATCCCGATTTTTTCCAGCTATAAATTTGGACAAAAACGAAGATCGACATCTAATTGATGATATTCAGATTTTGGTGAATTTTGGATGATATTGACTTGTTTCAATGAGAATAATACCATTTTAGAAATTTTATGTCATTATTTTGGCTTAATTTATGGTCGAAAAAATGAGTCAAGATATTTTGTTACTATCTCTTCCAAATATTGGATTATTTTACCTATATTTAAAAGGGGTGATTTTTTTTAATACTCCTATAAATGTTGTGCTATTTAAATTAGTTTGGGGGAATATAAAAGGTTGTCTCGTAATCCTATCAAAGTCGATAATAATGTGATATTAACTATTGAGGCCCCAATTTATTATACAATCGGGTCCTACGAGATGAACATAAATAAATAAATGAATAAAAAGTAAATTAATGAATCCACATATATGTATCTTCAAAAATGAGTACTGCACAACCGGTTCAGACCCATAATTTTGAAAATTTTGGCTAGTAGATCTGACTGGAATCGCAATATACGGGCTTGGGTTTTCTGGTCTACAGACCGATTTGACCGGTTTAAAAATTAAAGAAATTAAAAATTAAAAGTTTATAATATTTTTAAAGTGATTTATTAAATGTGATAACAAACTTAATTGAATTAATATTTGAAAAAAATCTTGTGCAGTGCTATTCAAAACCGGAAACGTGTCTTTTGTGTTTTGGTCAACAACCGGAAACGTGTCTATATACGTACCGTTAAGTGAGGCCCTTTGATTGCAATGGGTATTTGTCTAAAGTTCATTTTTCTAGTGTGAACACGTTTTGGAAATAAGATTCTACTAAGATATTTAGATACTGTATTTATTGTTCTTACGAAAAGCGATAATTTGTTTTCATTTAAGAGAAAATTTGTTGAATAGCCCCTTCATAATGCTCAAATTAATAAACGATTCAATACTTTCGATTGACCCAGCATTATTTATAAAGCTCAATTACTCATTTAGGGAACAAACTAACCTTAACCAAATAATACAGGATATCAAGAAAAACATAGGCACACATAGATTTGCAAAACTCGCCTTTGTTTGGTGGGGGATTTGGTATTTCTGGAACAAAACTCTTTTCAACAATATACATCCGGACCCTAGGAGTATATCGTCCTTCATTAAAGACCAATTGTTATTGTGGAAATCCACTCACTAGTACAAAAAAGGGATTATACCCCGGGCGTTTTTAGCCATATACCCCCGACCTGACAAGATATAGCTTCGGGCTTTAGGTTGGTTGGGGTGAAAAGTGGGTCAGCTTTTATAGGCTGGATATTTGAAGAAAACATCTCGGGTATATAACCCAGCAAATTCTTAGAGAAAAGGGGCTAAAAAGTACTCTTCATTGATCATAAAATATTATTCCAGATAATATCCGGGCTATATTCCAGCAATACCCGGGGTATATAGTGCTCTTCATTGATCATAAAATTTTTCAGCCCGGGCTATATTCCAGAAATATCTGGGGTATATAGTGATCTCCATTGATCATAAAATTCATGTTATATATACCGGATAAATAAGATCCAGGCTATATAATGCGTATTTCTTTTTTAACCAATTCATATATTACCGCAATTAACCTGTAATTCAACTTATAATTCCCATTCAAATAAATAGTCACCCACAAATCCACAACTAAACAATATGGCACATGCCTGAAACAACCTTGTAATTGAATATCTTCAAAGTTTCAAGTTCGTACAAGATTTCAAGACAAAATATACAAGTTCGTACAAGATTTCAAGACAATATGGCACATGCCTGGAAGTCTGGAACAATCTTGTTATTGAATATCTTCAAAGCTTCGAGTTCGTACACATGCCTGAAATAATCTTGTATGCTCTGGCTTCACGGATGTTGTTGCAATTGCTGCTGGTGGTCTTCGGGTGGTTGATTTTGTGATTGGAAGCCAAAAGAAGAATTTCCTCATGGAAACTTGGCCAAGCTTCCTGGAAGGAACAAAAAGGCCAAACCAAAGATGAGTAAATCTCTCTTAACTATGGAAGTGATGCCATACAAGTAGGCCTTTAAGCATTGATACAATCAAAGTAATATATGAAAATAAATGGCTTGGAACAACCAAATGCATCGAAATTAATTGGAAAAAATAAGTATAGTGCCAAAATAGAGAGAATAATACCGCCTTACAAGTTGCAAGGCAACTTCACTTTTTGTTTCACATTGACATGCATATACACACGATCATGGCCTTCTTCGATTAAAAATGGAAGTTGTAATTTTATCTCAATTGTAGTTCATATATACCTCCTTACAAAAGCATACATTTAGCCTAACTTGGCTTTTCAGTTAAAATCCACAAAAGAAGGCGATATAGAAAACTATTTATGAAATTCAAACCTTTGATTGGTCATCTCAGAATCTCAGAAGCTTGAGCAAAGTATTTGCTCAGGCTTCTGAGATTCTTACTCCAATTATCCATGATAAAGCCTCTGCCCTACATTGGAATAAATAATACTAGAAAGCTAAACAAAGATGTTCGTTGAGATGGAGTAGAAATAGTGACTTTCAAGGTTATGCACAATTAGTTCTAACAACTAATTTTTTTTAGCACTTTAAAACCATAAAAGAGTCGCACACTCAATCCATAAATATTGCTTTATACCGAAATGTTGATCCTAGAAGACAAGATCAAAGAATTTAAACATTTTGCTATATAGTCAAAGTAAGAGAACAAAGGTGGAAACAAGGATTCCTCCTAAAATGGCTATCCTAGCCTTGTACAAACTCTAGAAAAACAACTTGAGATACAACATTTGCGATTTGGAAGTGGAGTAGAAATAGTGACTTTTCTGGGTGGAAGTGGTATTCAGATTCATCAATGTTTTTAGTACTAAAAACATTGATGAATCTAAATACCACTTCCACCCATAAAAGCAAACTCCAAAGACAAAACCCCAAAAACGAAAACAAACAAAATGGAAACTCTCGAAACCTAGGACGTACAAGCTCAACTTTGACGGAGCCCTCTCGTCGTTTGGCTCTGGCTCCTATGGATTTATAATCCGAGACCACAAGGGTAACCCGATTTTCTTTGGTTCTAGACATTGTCCCATTTCGTCTGTTGCTGGCTTCGAATGTTTTGGGGTTTGGAAAGGAATCATAACAGCACAAGAACTACAGATAACAAACCTTGAAATAGAAGGTGACAACATCACCATAATAAACAGCCTGAAAGGCATTGGAAAGCCAACTGGGGACTCCGAAATGATTGTCTCTAACAGTCTAGTCTCACTGCGCTTCTTTGTTTCCGTCGAGATTCGTCATGTCTATCGTGCGGCAAATCAAGTTGCGGACCGCTTATCGCATCTGCATTATGCCTTTCACAGTCCATTCCCACCTAACGACTCTTTGCTTAGTAGTCTCATCCGTATGGATGCTCTTGGTGTTTAGGGTCTGCCCCTAAAGCCAAATTATTTTCGGTTAAAAAAAATAAAGATTCAAGTTTTCAATTTATTTGCAAAAAGTGTATGTGTTATTTTTTCAAATAAAAATATCCGTCTTTTTATAGGGGGGGGGGGTGTACGATTTTGCTATTCCATATTCGACTTCCGTGATTCTTCGTTGTTGATCTTCGTCTCTTCCGGTAAATCAAGCAATCGTTCAGTGATTTTCATTGTCGATCTTCGCCTTTTTCTCTTTTAAATCGAATCTATGACTACATTCGACAACAATACATATACGATTTTGTTATTTTGTGTTCCTTTTGCGTTAGGGTTTTTACCACTTCTTTTGTGTGTACGAGTTGTGGTTTTTTTATTTATGCGTTCTTTCTCCTAAAATCCATGCTTCATATACATAAATGTGTTGTTTGTGCCTTTGTGTGTGTATCTGTGTTCGTTACTTTGCGTTTTAGTGTTGGTGGTTTCTGTTTAGTGTTTTTACCCTATATGCTGACATCATAAAAATGCGGGAAATAGCTATGGAAAATAGCAACGGATGTAGTCACGAACGCCCATGGCTAACATATTTAGCCACGATATCAGCAACGGGCGGCCATCCATAGCCATATAGCTCGTGACTAATATCGATGGCTATGTAGCAACGAGTTTAGCATCAAACCCAAATGGTCGCGCGTGGCTAATTCTATGACAGGGCATAACCTCGTTATTCGTGAATGTCGCGGCTATAGCAATGAAGTCATCAACAAAATGTTGTCATTGTAAAATTCGTTGCCAATTTCATTGCTAATTTTAAGGCAACATCCGTTGTTGATTTCGTGTCTGATTTGAAGGCCAGCTTCTTTGCCAACTATAACTTGTGGCTAAGTTCGTTGCAAGTATGTGGCTAACTTCGTTGTAACTTTTGTGGCAACTCGAAAGCCTTATTTGCAACTAAGTTAAATAGATTTATTGTAATTATACATATATTACAAAACTTTTATGGATACATCCAAAGCAATAACAAATCCAAACATACATAAATGGAGTACAAAAATAAAGAACATATTCTAGATACAAAAGAAACAACTACAAAGAAAGAAATCAAACATCCAATTTCTTGTTGACACTTCATGTTGCATAGCATTCCTTGAGCAGACACTTGTAAGATTATAAATAGCCATAACTTAACTCTCAATTACAAGATTGTAACTTGTATATTTATATGATCTTAATTTGGCACCCCATTACTAGAGGGCACTTGCCAATATTAGATGATGGCAGATTATAAATATATGCATCAAGATTTATCAAATCTACTTTAATAAGATTAATCAAGAAGTAAAACTAAAAATGCAAAATATTTTATCATGGGGTCAATTCAATGACAAGGGAAAACTAAAAATGTAAAGTGATAAATCAGATGAAGAGCTGCAAAGCAACGACTACGATTGCCAATGAGAGGCCTAGTGAACCAGTTTCAATAACACGGAGGCCCAAGTCCATCTCTATTCCAAGTATCCACGCAACAATCTTGAATTTGGTAAATAAAGAGCGGTCATCCGGGGTTCAAACCGGGGACCTTTGGGTACTACCCGCAAGTCCTTTCCACGCAACAATCACGAATAAAGGGATATGTTGTAATAGCAATATATAATTGATATTAAGATATCCAATACTACTAAAAGCAGTCTTATTAGAAAATTAAAAGGGTTTATATATATATTAGGAATTGATCTGATGATACTTACCATGAACATCGAAATCTGGGTTGCCATTGTTTTAATATTTACCTACTTGTTTGTAGCAGCAAAAAAGACACACTCCTTTAACATCTGCACTTGCTGATTTCTCGCTATAAAAATTTCTTCTTCAAAAGTTTGTATTACAGAATTACACATCCTGTCATGAAAAGGACCCCAAAATGAGAACTAAGGTTATCAAATAGAGAGTTGAAGGGGTGAAATCAAAATTATTACTAGATTCTAACAATGAATAACTGCATAATCAGAATACTTTTTCAGCTCAAATCTTAGAAGACAATTGTGTACTATCCAGCTACTATAACACACTCCTTCAAATAAAAGGCAATAAAATTAATTGAGATTTCATATTTTCATCGAGTAAATAAGTTCTCAACAAGTGCGTATTCCTTGCTTGATAGACAGTTCTATCCATAAACTATCAGCCAACACTAAACCAAATTAAGGCATTATATGCAATTCTCAAGATCACACATCCATACAATCATGTTTCAGCATATGAATATTCAAACTTGAACTAATAGATTTCTTTACTATTTATCCTTAAAATAAAAGTCTCGAATCTAAATTATACTGTACTATTTAAAGTTGGTTCATCCTACCCCTCAAAATCATACTTATAATCAGCATTAGAAAAAGCTAAATCCTTAATTCTCAAGATATGTTGCATATCTCCAAATGTAAATTGCAATCTTCGAAATGCCAAATTTGTTTTTTTTTCTTGGTTTTCATATTACAGTTTAAAGAGATTGACAACAACGGAATATGGTACTCATTGAATTCGATTGACCAACCTATAAGGACACAAAGATCCAATATTTTTCAAAACTAACAACAAATCTCCTCAACAAATTTTTTTTTTAAACCAAGCTTGTAGGTAAGGCAGGTAATCTTACCAAGGGAAGAAGAGTAAATAGTGACATCGAGGGAAACAGGGTCACAAGGAAGTGGAGAGGGTTAGGAGAAGAGAAATGGTAGAGAGATTTGTACCTTTGGAGATCTGAACAGAAACCTTCGATCGGGAGCAACAAATCGAAGAGAGAGAAAAAGATGAGACGATGGATGGATTATCAAATCTGAAGCAAACCACACCAGATCCGAAAGCTTTGAGGAAGGGGTGAGTGTCCGACCAGGCGGCGCCGCCGTGGATGGCCAGACAGGTCATGAATCTGAGCACAAAACCATCGAACAGTTGCGAGTTTCCTTTTACATTTTCATTTCAAATCTGTGGGAGAATGTGTTTAAGGGACAATTTGCAGGAGACAGTGGTAGAATGAGGGGATAGGGTAGCAATGGGGTCACCGGGGCTATGGGGAGCTCGCTGGAAAACCAATAACCATGGTAGTTATATGGGAAGGAGCCGCCAACCCTAAGGGGAGAAGCAAAGAAGCGTGTGGCTTCTTGGAGAGTTTCTCTTTTCTGACTTCCTGCTTGGCTGGCTGATTGAGAGCTCTTCTCTACCATTTTCTTCATCTGCTAAAGACATTGCTCCCTCCGAGCTTTACCAAATTGGATTCTCCGTCGGTGTTGTTCTCCATGGTGGTCTATAGCGTCGTTCTCCGTGGGAGGAAGACAAGAGAGCTAAGAGGCTAGACGGGAAGGATGAGAGATCTAAAATCTTTGGGGGGGGGGGGGGGGAGAGAGATCAGAGAGTAGAGAGAGCGGGGGGGGGGGGGGGTGGGCGGGGCGAGAGGCGATGAAGAGAATGTGTGAAAAGAGGTAATGCCCAAATTAGGGTTATACCACTTCTCAATTTGAAAGCCCGGGAAATTTACTACTAAAAAATCAATTGGGCGCTAAAAAAAATCGACAGTGTGAATTGCTTTTTTTCCCTTTACAATTTACAACTAGAAAATAAAACTATCAATACAACTATTTATCATTAAATATATATTTCAGATAAGTTTTTAAAAAATTTAATTAGATATCTATATGTTTTTATAAGATTTTACCCAACGTCATTAACCTAGGTCAATACCCGTATCTTATGCGAATTTTTTAAAAATCAATATTCATATGTATGGGTTTGGTATAAAAAAATTCTTATAAAAAAAGTTTGTAATTGCATAATTTTCATACAAGAATTTATTTCTTAAAATAAGTTTTTGTCAATCTTATTGAAGCATTATTTTTTTCTCATTACATATGTAGTTGTATAAAATTCATATATAAAGTTTGGACTTACTAATAAAAAGTTTTCCTCAAATCTAACTTATATAGTACTCTCATAAGAATTTATTAGTTAATATGTGGTTTTATTCAACAATTAATAGTTACTTATATGAGGTTTCCTCAAAACATGCTCTTATAGTATTCTCATAAGAATTTATTAGTTAATATAAGGTTTTATTCAACACTTCTTAGTTACTTATATTAATTTTTCTCAAAATTTTCTCTTATAGTATTCTCATAAGAATTTATTAGGTTAAAGAGTTTATATGTCTATTTTATATGGGTACAACTATAATAACAAAGTGCAATAATAATAACCAAAATTGCAATTATATTTCCCTGTTTTTCAACAATAATAACAAAAAGTGCAATTATATATAGTATCTATTTTGTTCAAAATAATAACAAAAAAATTGAAAAATGCAATTATAATAACCAAAAAGTGCATGTTCTACTATTGTGAAGAGCATATTCATGGCAGATAGAACACAATATTTTCCCTTTTTTCTGCACTTGGATTGATTGATATTTCATTTCCACTTTTCAATCATTTTCCACTACCTTTTGTTTTTGCTTGTTTGGGGTCAGGTATTTCAACAACCTCATAATGTTTTACCTCAACAAATTCGTCGAGCATAATGGCCTTTTTGTTGAAGAAGATATATGCTGAAGTTGGTGCAGATTCCAAGAGCTCTTTTTTTCCCTCTCAAGATATATGTCAAGTATTTATTCATCTCAATGTTTTCTTAACATTATCCACACAAGAATAAAATTTAGCTAACATAGTAGTCAATAGTAGTTTCTACTCCTCCTTTGTAGTTGATATGATTACTTCACAACAATATCATCGACTATGAATAAATTACTCAAATATGTTGACTTTGTCCAACGAGTGAGTATAAGGCAATCTGAAAACTTCTCTATATGCAAATCCTTCAAAACTGTTAATATATGATGACATGGTAGGCTTATTCTAATGAACAAGTTATAGGAACAATGACATTCATCATCTTCAACTTTGTGCTTAATAGTGTACACCTTGTTGTTTTTCTCTTTAAGAGTATATATCTTAGTACTTTCAACCTCTGTAACATTTATGACCTTGTAACTATACAATATAGCCTTTGATTTCCGCAACTATGTCTGAAATAGCCCCCATATATATATATATATATATATATATATATATATATATATATTTAATGTATATAACTTTGATGCATGCTTCTCCAAAGGAAGTTGGGAAATAAGAGTTGGTTTCGGTATATCACAATCATAGTTCTTCTAATTCCTTGGGTATGCCTTTGATTTTCTATTGCACTATCAAAATATAACACAAACTCAATTAAATTTACAGGACAGTTGGCAAACTTACAAAAGAAGTTGTTCATACTTTTTGAGATTGATGTTGTTTTAATTAATCCACCGAGCTTGACATTTTTAAAGTACGTAGGAATCCACTTCTTCCGGATAAGCAATAAATCAGACAACCAAGCATGGTTTATCAAGCCAAACTCATTCATCAAAGAGTGTCATTTCTTTCAAAATCACCTGGATTAATCTTTTATCTCAAACAATCTTCCTCAGCTTCTTAGTAAACTTGAAATAATTATCCATTGAGTTATCAACTTTTTTAGACACCTTTTCCATTATATGCCACATACACCATCTATGTCTAGCCTTAGGAAACTCTTTTTCTACAACAATCTTCATGGATGGGTCTTGATCTGTTGTGAATATTTTTGGACTACAACCCATTACTTGCTTGAAATGCTAAAAAAGTCACACATATGATTCCACATTCTAATTCAACAATAGTCCTGATGCAAAGAGGACCTATGACTTGTGGTGATCATATCATGTGAAGGGACTGAACATTAGGGGTGAGCATAAATCCTGAGACCATCTTATCCCGGTGGGATTTGAAAAAAAATAATGAATCCCGTCCCGCAAAACTTATGTGGGAAGGGATGCGGGATGAGGATTCCTTATCCTGCAAATCCCATCCCGTCCCGCACACACACAGTGATACAAAGGGTCTATATATATAGTGTGTAATTATATGTATAATGTGTTCAAAGTGTGTATATATAAGAAAAATCGTAAAATGTAAAAAAAATTATAAATTTATATATGTGACGCCTTTGAAAACCGCAAAATATATAAAAATTTTAGATTTTTTATAATATTTTTTTATTTGAGGGATAGGGTCCGTCCCATCCCGATCCCGTCTCATCCCACGAGGGACAAGACTCGTGTTGGATTGGAAAAAAAGAGTGAATCCTGTCCCGCACCCACCCCTACTGAACACCATATTTGTATCTTGAAAATATTAGAAATATAAACATTATTCTGATAAGGAAAGATTTACATTAGAATAGTGAAATAATGTGCTTAAAAAGTGGCTTGAGAGAAATAATTTGTTAAATAAATTTTGGATATAATGTAATACATGTTTGTATTATAAGTTGAATCAAAAGATACAACATCCCCAAACTTATTTTAAAATTTGATATTTTATATAGTTTTTCCATTTTAAAAAGTGCGTATAAATAATAAACGATATATTTTACTGAACAGATGGGGTATTTTATTTTTAATCAAAATTAGTGAAGGACACTCTATGTCAATAAGTTTCAAAAGGAAAAAAATTACTCTCATATTTTAAGGAACATCCAAAGTTTAACCACAATATGATACATGATGAATCATACATTAATTTTAATAATGTCTCCATGTAAGCGAATCTATTATCTATCATATATAATAAAGGAGAAGTCGGCTGAGATACGTGGGGCTTTCTCCTGAATTGTAGTCGTATGAACCAATCACAATTTTTTTTAAATAATCAATATATGCATTAGATAAAATTTTAATCTAACTTTATTTAATCAATATATCTATATATGTATAAGATAAAATTTGACACAAATTAATTAGATATGGATATTAGTCGTATGAATCAATCACAAAATTTTAAAATAACCAATGCATAAGATAAAATTTTATTCTAACTCTATTTAATCAATATATCTATATATGCATAAGATAAAATTTGACCCAATTTCATTAGATATGGATATAGTTTTTAGAATATATTAAAGATCAATATAGTAATATGTGCTTAAGATAACACTTTATCCAATTTCGTTAGATATAAATATATTTTTACAAGATTTAATGGTATAATTACAAAACTACTAAATCAAACAAACATTTGGCTTCGATTCTTTAGGCTATGGGACATGTCTCCACTTAATCAATTTTATTAAATAATCAATTCGTTTATCTCTATTAAAATTAAATAATCAATTTTATTATCTAAGATTTAACCTTTGGTTTATTTTAGAATTGTATATAGAATTAGAAGAATGGGTATTAATAATATTTTTTTAATTCAATTTTTTTAAGAATATATATTTATATTTATAATAATTTCTTTTAATTATATATTAATTATGCAATCATTAATAAGTATTAAAGAAAATTAATTAGCTGATTAAACGGGTATTAATATCAAATTTATTTAAATTAAAAAAACCGCACATTGTGCGGGTATTGAACTAGTATAGTATTCTGAGATGAAACAAAGAATAAGATAATAAAATGCTCTTTTTTTTTATCTAAATAAAATGCTCTTCTTTGAAGAAGAGATGGTGATCACTGTTGCATATTTTTCCTTCCATTTAGGAGACAATTTGCTTCTATGTTTAGATATGTCAACCATATCAAAACTATATAAAATATTACCTTTTTTATTAAAAATCTAAAATAATATTATACTTATTAATATAAAATATAGTATTAATTTAAAAAATTAATAAAAAAATTATTATTTTATATAATTTTTAACTCATTAAAAACGTGTTATAAAGTTAAATAAGAAAGATATATTAGCCTCTTCCTTTTTTTTTAATTTCTCATTTAGATTTTGTCAAGAGCACTAATAAATAATTTTGAGATCCGAATTCAGCACATGAAAAGCGACAAAAGTTTATGAAAATAAAATAAACTTGCTTGACCGACAACACAATTCACAGAAACACAAAATAATTTAAAAAAAATAGTTTTATGCTCCAACCAACTCATTTCCAACCACACACGAAAGAAAAGGAAAATCATACAATACCAGAAAACATCAAAACATGTTTTTCCACTACTGTATACTCAACTAATTTCTCGTTAAACACATAATTAATTCATGTCGATAAGTATTGTTATTTATCGATATGAAAAGTAAGTGTCAATAAAAAATTTTACTGACTTAAAAAGCTGGTATCAACCAAAAAAAAATATTTGCTGACATTAAAAACCGGTGATTTGACCTTACGTTTGATGAGAAAATGATCGTGCATATAAAAAATCAATTTTTTTTTATAGAAACCTCACCCACTAATTTATTTTTCCCCAAAATAAGCCCTTGGCTTAATTAGTTTACATGGAGCACCAAATATATACTCCATCCGTTTTAAAAAATTTGTCATTTATTATTCACATAAATTTTTTAGGATGATAAAAAGATATAAAATATAAAATTTATTATTATTATTTAATAATTTCATACTTATTAGTAATAAATATAAAAATTATAAAAAAATTAATAAAAAATATATATTTTATATAGACGTGCACCCCTAAATCCTGATTTGTGATGTATTTAGTTTTCGCGTTAAAAAGTGCATTAAAGTGATTTATTTTTTAAAACAAAGAGAGTATTTAGCAAATGTTTATTAGGTACCTAATCAATTTATTTATCAAAATTAATATTATTGCACATTAAATTAATCAAAATCATTAAAATGAACAGATAATTCAAACATTTTAACATGTCTTTAAACATAGAATAAATTGTTGTTAATTTTGAAAGAGTAAACTAAATTTATAAGAACATTTAGGCAATTTCTTAAGTTATGGATAATTTTTGAAAAGTCCCTAATTTAAGGGTGATTTGTGTAAATTACCCAAAAAGAAAAAAGAAAAAAGAAAAATTAAATGTAACGGCGCTCGATCTTCTTTGCTGTTCTCCATTCACACATAGGCTTAGATATAGATCCTCTCAAATCTCAATTCATTACCCTCCCTTGACAAAAGAGATCTCCATTGTATGCTCAGAATCTTCCCTTTTATCCTCCATCACCACCTCTTTGTTTTCTTCCCACTTTTGCCCTCTCTCAATATCTACCCTCAGATTTTTATTTTCCCTGCCTTTAAAATTTACCAAATCTGCCAGTTTGTTTGCCTTTAGGCGTCAGCAGAGCGCAAGTGGCAACTGGGAATCCAACAGAAACCACCCTCCAACGCATCATGTGCGTTAATGACGCTGAAGAAGCCGGTGAAGAAGTTCAAAGCTTGTGCCTTTGTAACCAAAACGTCACGCCTTTGCCATTTCAAACCGAGATTTTGAGTACCCAAATGGAAAATCATTCACCTACTTCTTCACTCCCGGTAAAGATTCCTGTTTTTCTATTTGGGTTTTTCTGGGGGGTTCAATTCTAGATGTATTTTTGTTGCTTGCTTGAATCGGTGTTTGGTCAGTTTGGATTTGGTTTGAATTTGGAATCCGGGTTTTTTTTCCGTTGTTATGAGATACCCTTTTAATGTTGTAGTTATTGCTTTATTCAGTTAATGTAGGTTCGAATTTTGGAAACTTTGAGATTTATCTTTCGATTGTTAGAGATACCCTTCAGATAGTGTTTGCTTCAGTCAATTAATGTTAGGTTTGAATTTTGCTAACTTTGAGATGTGTTGTTTGGCTATTATTGGTTTGGGTTTCTTTTCTGGTCAAGGTTTCTTTAATTCTCTCCATTGATAGAGATACCCTTCAAAGATTTAGTTTTTGCTTCACTCAATTGGTGTATGTTTGATTTTGATAAATTTGAGATGTGTTGTTTGGTTATTTTGGGGTTCTTTTAAAATTGGAATCTGGGTTTCTTCCCATTGTTAGAGATGCCCTCCAAAGCTTTAGTTTTTGCTTCATTCAACTACTGTGGGCTTGAATTTTGAAAGCTTCGAGATGTATGTATTGTTTGGCGTTGAGAGATCTGGATGTGTTCTATTCTACTAATAGAACAAAGGTCAAATGTGTGTTGTATAGTTGGGTTATTGTGTTTTGATTGAAAATTAAGGCTAATGAATTTGCTTCATTTGTTTCAACTGGTGTCTGAACTAATGCGCAATTTCAGTGTTTTGACACGTGCTAGGTGTTCAATGTCCAAATTATGCTTCCCATGCTTGAATTTGAGCAATTAGTTAGACTCAATTCCCTGTAATTGTGTGCACCACATTGAAAAGAAAGTACCTTCTGATTGATTTCTAATTGTTGACACACCCAAGTCTCTTAAATTACATGCTTATTTGCTTTCCCTTGTTAGTGCTACAACTTTTCAGCAATGTGAAACGAGGTTGTAATTACGTTGTTCTTCTGGACTGGTTGTTTGATTCAAATGTTCTGTCTCCTGTATCTTATTTGCTGCTATAATTACCTGAAATGGGGGGGCTAACCATCGTCTTTGCTATACAGCTGGAAAGAATTTGCGAGGAAAGAGCCGTGGTGCCAGATGAACAGCAGATGATCTCTGCAGAATTCCTACCTGTGCTTCGATCAGGCGAGTGGTCTCATATAGGGAGACGCCCTTATATGGAGGATACACACATCTGTATTTCTGACTTGGCTAAGAAATTTTGTCATGAAGTGACTGATGATGAAGTTGTCTCTTTTTATGGGGTGAGTCTTGCACAGTTGATTGTGTACTTGTCTGCTATCTATGTGGAACACATTCATAACCCTCAATATTTAATTACCTGCACTTTTTTGTGACAATTTGAGGAAGACTAGGATGTACGAATGGCAAAAATCCCCGTGGTTTAACCTATTCAACTGATATACCCATATTTGGCTTGTAAATGCCTTCATAGATCCTTATGCCTAACACTTGAGAAGTAAATGTGATATGAATAGCTGGTGATTTGGGCGTATCACTCGTGATTTGATGTTCAAAGAAACTTATAAATCTGAAATGCAAAAGGCAATCTAAATGTTTGAGAGGCTTATTATGATTGACTTAAATGACAGGTGTTTGATGGCCATGGAGGAAAAGCAGCCGCTCAATTTGTGCGTGACCACTTACCAAGAGTCATTGTAGAGGATGCTGATTTTCCTTTGGAACTTGAGAAAGTAGTTACAAAGTCATTTATAGAGACGGATGCTGCATTTGCCAAGTCAAGCTCCAATGAGTCTTCCCTAGCTTCTGGAACAACTGCACTCACAGCAATGATCTTTGGAAGGTAAGCATTCTTTTCTTTTATTTATTCTTTAAAAAAAAAAAACTTGTCTGCTTTCGTGTTTGACAAATAACAACTCGGGCATCTGTCTCAGCTAATGATCTGAAGTTTAGAGCTAATATCACTTTCAGCTAGTTATATGCAAAATAGGCTACAAAAAAGACCCACCGTAAACGGAAATGAATATCTTTTTGTGCTTTTCCGTCATTCTTCTTGTGGTTTGGTATGTTAGTGGTGTTATTAAATAAGGTCAGAAGCATGTTAGCATTCTTTAGGGCTTATGTTGGTAAAGAGATCTTATGACCAATGAAAGTATTCACTTTCGTTGGTCTATCATTAATGACATGTCTTGTGATCCTCTTGCACTCCCAGAATGGGCTTTTTAAGTGTTTGAGATGGGAATTGGAGAACCCTTCAGTAGAAGCCTTGAAGGTTGAACTTTGAAATTTGCAAATTAAAAAGGATTTTCTTATCTGTAGTGTAAACGAAACAAGAAATGATCACTTTAGAAAAAAACAACTAATTTGCTCAAAGTATCCGATGTGGAGATCTGTTCTGAGTTGCAGATAGGGTGTTTTGGAATAGCAAGTTAGCTAAAGGTTACGATGGCTTTTAGTCTGCCCGGAGCTTTCTCTATGGAAGCATACCTGCTTTCTAGCTTCATTTTCAAACCTTATCATATGCTCACTTCAGGGATAAGATACAAATGGTAAAGTAATGCGTTTATCCAAGATCTTTTAGTGTAGTCAATGAAGACCAAAGGTTTGGGTTGGTGGGCAAGTCCTATAACCTTCAATGTCAGCAAAACAGGTGCTATGGAATAATTTTTTATAGAAGGTTTTGTTAATTAAGGTGGTAATACAAACTGGTTTTGTGAAATTGGGTAATAAATACTGATTTTCGTCCATCTTGAGTTGCTCGAGCTGAACAAGCAACCCTCTAGCTTATGGTGCATGACATGTTTGAAGTTGCTTCTGTGAAAAAAACTTGATATACCCTTTATTTGTCTGTTTCTGAAAATTTTGACATCTTTGTTCTCAGATCTTTACTTGTAGCAAATGCCGGGGACTGCCGGGCAGTTCTT
Source organism: Persicaria maculosa (assembly GCA_963922045.1). Classification (NCBI taxonomy): domain Eukaryota; kingdom Viridiplantae; phylum Streptophyta; class Magnoliopsida; order Caryophyllales; family Polygonaceae; genus Persicaria; species Persicaria maculosa. Next base: position 45,429,408 of record OY998270.1, on the reverse strand, counting down.
TCTCGGCAAGGTATTGCCCTCGAGATGTCTGAAGATCACAGGCCCTGCTCATTCGGTGAAAGGTCTAGGGTTGAATCCTTGGGTGGATACGTTGAAGACGGATACCTAAACGGGCAGCTGGGTGTCACACGTGCATTGGGCGATTGGCACCTAGAAGGACTAAAGCAAGCCGGTGGGCCTCTAACCGCTGAGCCAGAGCTTAAACTGATCAAGTTAACCAAAGAAGACGAATTCCTAATCATTGGAAGTGATGGGATATGGGATGTCTTTAGCAGCCAAAATGCCATCGACTTCACCAGGAGACGGCTCCAGGCGCACAATGACGTAAAGTTGTGTTGCAAGGAGATAGTCGAAGAAGCGATCAAGCGTGGCGCAGCGGACAATCTGACAGCAGTTATGGTGTGTTTCCACACCGAACCTCCTCCGCCCATGACGGTTCAAAGACCGCGTGTAAGACGCAGCATATCAGCCGAGGGCCTGCAGAATCTCAGAATCTTCTTAGAAGGGTAATGGCCTGACGAGAGTTTTGTTCTGTTTTCATACCCTCCTGAGTCCTGGCGGTCCGACTAGATTCGGCAAGCTTTTATTCTGTACAAATGTATGATTCATAAACAAGGTGGTAGGCTAGTTCTTTATTGTGCCATACATTTAACTGCCAAATTGGTAGACAGGTAAAGGAAAGTTTAGTCAATCGCGCATGATTCTGCGCTGTATGAACCTCAAGCTGAAACTTGTCTGACGAAGACCTGAGACCAGCAAGGCCTTGGAGCTCTGGCTGGTCTTATTGTTGAGTAACATAATCCAATGAAAAACAGTTTGAAATTGGAATATTACTTTGTTCATCCTTTGTCAGAAGAAACCATATGCCAAACCTGGAATCATTCGTTTCTGGAATACCCCACTGGGTTTCTCAACAGCATGATGTTACAAGCTACTGTCATTCAAATAGCTTCTGAAGAGACCATCTAGTTTCTATGTAATAAGTGCTGGCAAGTTACTCTTGCTAGATAGATATGCAATATATATGATGAAATGAAAGATGATACTCAGACTCCTTAACAAACAAAATAACGCATCTGAAACTTGTTGGTAAAGAATAATGCACACCAAACTACAATCACTTGAACTAACCGCGTTTATCGATTGTCTTGTTTCAAAGGTAGAGGACTAGTTACGGATGCAGCCCTGTGCGGTTGTTGACAATGGACTAAGAGGGATAACCAAAGTAAGGTAACTCATCTTGCTATTTTTATCTATTTAGTGACCGCATTTCAACAAAAAAAAAAATTCATTTTCGGGTGGCAAAGCCAAAATAAGGTAATCCACTCGATCTACTTGCATATCATCTCTTTATTTGCACATCATCATTGGTTGCACGCTTATTAGTCATTGAACGTGGGTGTTGAGTCTATATCCACATTCGTGTGATAGAACAGAGGAATTGGATTTTGAATATCCGCTGTTGTTTTTCTATACTCAGATTACAATCATATATATATTACATGAGGTTGAGATAGTTGAGAAAGTAGAGGGGAGTACTAACGTACATACAGAAGAGTGGGAGAGAGGGTGAGATAATCAAGGGATTGAGATCCCACATAGCAACTAAATAGGGACAGGTGCTAACTACTCTTATTACCCCCCGGCAAGACCAAGAGCGGGACGGGCTTGGAGCTTGGTTCGAAGCCATGCGATGCGATCTTTTGTCAATGGTTTGGTGAAGATATCCGCCAGCTGATCCTTCGAAGAAACATATTTGATGTGAAGATCACCAGATTCAACCTGCTCCCTGATGAAGTGAAAATCAAGCTTTATATGCTTCGACCTGGTGCTGATAACGGGGTTCTTGCACATGAAGGCAGCACCAATATTATCACAAAGGATGGTGGGCGAAGGTGGAGGACGAATCTCCAGATCCCTGAGCAACTGTCTGATCCAAATCAATTCAGCGGAGGCGTAGGCAAGGGCACGATACTCAGCCTCGGTACTCGACCTGGCCACGACCTTTTGCTTCCGAGATGTCCAACTGATGAGATTGCAACCATGAAAGATAGCAAATCCATACTGAGAGCGAGAATCATCGGGGTCGGAGACCCAACCAGCGTCGGAATAGGCAAGAAGAGAAGGAACCGCAGTTGGCTGAAAATGCAGACCCATGTGGAGACTCCCATTAAGGTACCGAAGTATACGCTTGACTGATTGCCAGTGAGCTATAGTCGGAGAATGCATATACTGACAGACCCGGTTGACAGCGAAGGAGATGTCTGGGCGGGTGATCGTAGCGTATTGAAGTGAGCCAACTGTCTGTCGATAGAGGGAAGGATCTGAAAACGGTTCTCCGGTGAGTGTCAGCCGCGACGACGGGTCTGCAGGAGTGGCAACGGGAGCAGAATCGGCCATCTTGCTTCGATTTAAAATGTCCTGAATATACCCTTGTTGGGAAAGGGAAATGCCACTGGAGGTGCGGGTGATTTGGATACCCAGAAAATAGTGTAGATCACCGAGATCCTTGAGAGCAAAGGTGGAGTTGAGGGCGGCGATGAAGCGGCGAATGAACTCCGGATGGCTGCCTGTGATGATGAGGTCATCTACATAAATAAGGATATAAATTTGAACTGACGGCGAGGAGTGAACGAACAGGGAAGTGTCCGAGTGACAAGCCCGAAACCCATGAGTGACAAGGTATGATTTGAGCTTGAGAAACCATGCTCTCGGAGCTTGCTTGAGGCCGTAGAGAGCCTTGTGGAGTCAGCAGACATGAGTAGGGCGAGCGGAATCCTCAAAGCCTTTGGGTTGTTCCATGTAAACCTCCTCTTGAAGATCACCATTCAAAAAAGCATTATTTATGTCAAGTTGCTTGATTGGCCAGCCCTTGGAGAGTGCAATGGAGAGCACAAGTCGGATGGTTGTCGGCTTGATCACTGGGCTGAATGTGTCAAAGAAATCGACACCCTCTTCCTGACTAAACCCCTTTGCAACGAGGCGAGCTTTGTAATGCTCAATCGATCCATCCGAGTGCCGTTTGATCCTGAAAATTCACTTGCAACCAACAAGATTAGCCTGTTTAGGACGGGGAACAAGTGACCAAGTGTTATTCCTCAATAAGGCATCAAACTCATTTTGCATCGCAAGTTGCCAACATTTATGTTTCAAGGCTTGAGCTACTGTTTTGGGTTCAATGTCGGTAGTGAGAGAGGCGGTGAGAGCCTTCGGTTTGAGGGAGTTAGTGCTAGCTCTTGTTGCCATAGGATGGCAGCTAGTGTCGGAGGGACGATAATAGGTAAGAATGGTGGGAGGGGGTGTTTGCTTAGCGCGAGAGCTGGCTGTGGACTGCTGGTAGTGCGGAGGCGAAGGGGCTGGAGGAGTTTGAGGTGGTGTAGCCGGGTCTGCAGAAAGGGAGGTAGAGGGTGACGGCATGGGGTGAGAGCTACCGGTTGGTGCTGCAAGGTCAAGAAGAGAGGGTGAAGGTGGGGAGCATGGCGTCGGCAAACTCGGGCAGACACATGAACGCTGCGCTTCAGCGAATGGGAATGTTTCCTCGTTGAACACAACATGGCGAGAGATATATATGCGGGAAGTTGGAACATGTAAGCAAAGATAACCTTTATGAGATGAACTGTACCCTATAAACACACATGGGAGAGATCGAAACTCCATTTTATTGGTGGTGTATGGACGGAGAAAGGGAAAACACAAGCACCCAAAGGTCTTTAAGAAGCCAAAATCTGGCGATTTGTGATAAAGCTTTTGGTAAGGGGCGGCATAGGCTAGGGAGGGAGTAATGGTGCGATTGTGGAGATATATGGCGGTTTTGAAAGCGTGTTCCCAAAATTGTTTAGGAAGAGAGGATTGAGCAAGAAGTGTGAGACCCTTCTCAACAACAATCCGGTTTCGGCGTTCAATTGCCCCATTTTGCTCCTGGGTATATGGGCAAGAGATCCGATGGTTGATGCCATGGGTTTGAAGAAAGGGAGTGAGAGCACGAAACTCACCCCCACCATCGGTTTGAATAGCTTTAACATCACATTGAAATTGCGTTTTGATCATAGCGTGGAATTGCACAAACGTGGATAGAACCTGAGATTTTGTGGTTAAAAAAATAAATCCATACAAATTTAGTGCAATCATCCATGAACAAGACAAAATAACGACTACCATTCAACGAAGAAATGGGTGCTGGACCCCAAACATCTGAATAAATCAAATCAAAAGGTCTTTGCGAACGAACATGAGATAACGGAAGATTGAAACGGTGGCTTTTCCCTAATTGACATGAATCACACACATCAAAAGATTTATTAGAGTGAAGCGGAAGATTGAAAGTAGAAACCAAACGGCGAAGTATAGCTTCATGAGGATGCCCGAGGCGACAATGCCAACGGTGAAGGGTGGTACGGACAACGGTGAGAGCCATGGACGGTGGAGGAGGCATAGGTGCAGGCAACCGATAGAGGCCATGTTTAACGTCTCCTTGGAGTAGGACTTTGCCCTGAAAGGTCTTAATGCAACAATGGTGAGGCCAAAATTCCATCATAACGTTATTGTCCCGACAAAGCTTAAACACGCTTATAAGATGTTTGGTGAGACGAGGAACAATAAGAATATTGAGCAACTTAAGATTATCAAAATAACTTGAGCCAATATGAGAAATAGACAATTGATTACCGTTCCCGACTTGGAGCTTGTCGGTGCCGGAATACTCCTCGGATTTCATGAGATGTTGATGATCCGGAGAGACATGGTCTGTGGCTCCTGTATCAAAGTACCAAGATGGATTGATGGTGGAAGGGCTCTTGTACTCAGCCATGTTTGCCTGTTTCGGCGACTTATTGGGGTTCGGACGTCGAGCCGGATAATCCACCAAATTGGAGCGCTGCCAGCAATCAAGGGCCTCATGGCCTGGCTTGTTGCACAATTGGCAATGCGGACGCCGACGACGGTTGTCCTGAGAACGAGGCTCAGTGTTACGGGGACCGGAGGACGAGCTAGAGCCGTGGGAAGAGGCGCCGTAGGAGCGACCACTGGTTCTGCTCATAGTGTTGGCGACAGGGGCTGGCGGTGGATCATGAGCCGTCAGGGAAGGAGTCTGTGGCAGGGCCTGGCGAGCAAGATCACGCTCAATTCGATCTTCCTCGCGATAAAGATGACCAACGAGATCATCCACGGTCAGGTCGTCGGCACGCAACATAAAGGCTGTGATAAATGGATTGTAGGTGGAGTCCAATCCATTCAGAATGTGGCTAATCAAATCCTCGTCGGATACAAGTTGGAGATTTTCGGCAAGGGCATCAGCAATAGCCCTCTTACGCTCGATGTAATCACGCATCGAGGAGGCTCCTTTGGTGATAGTCTGGAGCTGATTGCGCATCGTGAGGCGATGCGCTCTGGTCTGAGCCTGGTAAGTGCTCTCGATAGCCGTCCATGCTTGACGAGAGGAGGAAGAACGAGCAACCAAGGCAAGAGCTTTCTCGGTCAGAGTCGATTTGATCCAAAGTAGAACAAATCGATCTCTCTTCTTCCAGGTGGTGAATTCTGGATTGGGAATAGAGGCGCCAGTAGGATCATTGGCGGGGGGAATGGTTTCAGCCGGAGGATCGGGGTTGAAGATGAACGTCTCTAGTTCAAAAGTTTCAAGTGCAGAGACGATCGTAGTTCGCCAAAGCGGGTAACTATCACGATCCAATTTGATACTAATGGAGGGGATTTGGAATTGGAGGTTGGGGGACGCCATACCAGCGGCAACCAAGAGGTGTGGGTTGGTATTCAACGCCATTGAAAAGGTAGAGAAGCAACTGGGTGATTGGAAAAAAAAATTTAGGGCTCTGGTACCATGTGATAGAACAGAGGAATTGGATTTTGAATATCCGCTGTTGTTTTTCTATACTCAGATTACAATCATATATATATATTACATGAGGTTGAGATAGTTGAGAAAGTAGAGGGGAGTACTAACGTACATACAGAAGAGTGGGAGAGAGGGTGAGATAATCAAGGGATTGAGATCCCACATAGCAACTAAATAGGGACAGGTGCTAACTACTCTTATTAATTCGTAACCTTTAGCCTCCTCTTGACATATTAGCTTGTCGTGACCATATTTGCGTGATAATTTTGGATTAAGTGCGTTGATCTTTTGCTTTCTATGACTGTTGGTTCCATTTTATGCGCCATGTCTTCTCATGTGGTGGTAGACTTTGAGGCGCTCGTAAACACAGAGAACGTACCCTAGGGTCATAGATATACCCTAGTACACGACCCCCTACAACACCTGGAGGAGATCCATGATGAAGACCTTTCCCCAAGGGTGCGCGAGAGAATGCGACAATGCGTCAAGAGATTTTCCATCATAAGTTCGCGCGCTGGAAGATGCGTAGCTGAGCTATGTGCATTGGTTGTGCCACTAGCCCTAGGCACAACATCGAGCACCTTAGGGACACCAGGGGCACCTACTGCACCACTACTACCACTGTACGAGTGCGTTATCGAGTTCGTGCCTCGTGCTCGCGGACAAGCCCAAGACATCGCTGGCCCAACAAACACTTCAGAGCAAAGACAAATGTCCCATGGAGACCATGACCCACCAACAACCACGCATCCAACACGTCCACTCGTTTATCGATTCCTGCCAAGCGCAAGGACCCACGTTGGAAGCCAATCACCGAGACCGTGACAAAGACGATGCCTACACCTATGATTTGGACACTGAGTCGAACCAAGGTACGTTACGTTCCACCCCTATTACTTCTTAGGATCGCTACATTCCAAAAAGTGACCAATTCCCTACGGTAACAACCACCCCACATCATGGTATCAACGTCCATACCCGATGAATCTCGTAACGCCGTGACCAACGGTATCTTAAGTCACTCTCAAAATGTAACTATCATCACTTGGTCTCGCGAGCCCTAGACCATGTTCGGTCCTATATGGCTATATGTGTACACCGTGTTATGGGTCTGATGGGTTCTACTCCGAGATACCGGTCGTCCAAGACAACTTTGGTGAATTTGGCGATGAGGAAATCGAAGATTCTAGCTTCGTCAACCCCTACCAACTTTCCTCCTCTCAATGACCCACCAGAGTTGCATAAGCGTCCCTCAGATTGGATTGCCCGCTTTGTAATACCCACGTCCCACATCGGATATGATAAGGATGTTGGGACTCCCAACTTGGGATTGATTTATAAGTAATTTAAACCTTACTCATGTTACAAGAGCTCTTCTTTTCCAGGCTCCAAGTGAGGACAATGGACATGAAAACTCTTCTTTTTTAGGATCCAAGTGATTTATAATCATTGTTGGGAGCTATAGGTTGACGCCTCTTAAATCCAAAGAGATGTCAGAGCGCTAACGGTTATACAAATTTTAATGTCTTTATTAACCTACTTAGCCGTATAGAGACATGCAATCATTCTCCTATAAACAAGATGATAACGAGATGTAAATAGCGGAAGACTTGATAAAATTATTAATAAATTCATAAATGGGAACCATACAAACCTTAAAATATTCAACTCTATATGATTAAACAAGTTATATAAACTATCTGAATGGAAACCCCCTATCTCCAAAAGAATGCGCTATCGCACGCGCTACCCTTCTCCAATCTGAAAACCCTAGATACCCAGCTTGGTTCATCTCCCTCGACCGCTTACATCCATGGCCGTTCTGGCTTAATCCCTCTATCTTCCCTCAAAACAAAGCCTTTTGGTTCTGGATCTGGACTGCCTTCTCACTCTATAATCGGATCTATCGAAACGATTTCTTCAACTAAAAAAACCCCTTTTCCTCTCATAAAAAAGTCGAAGATCTTGCTTCCCTAACTTTGAGATACCAATACTGCTCCTCGGCTCCTCCTTGTCAGCAATCTTCAATTCGCCGTCGGGTGCTTGGTGCGGTGGTGCGGGGCGAACGTCGTTGGCCCTTTTGCCCTTTGCCAAATAGTAATAATATCCTAACTCAAACCTCAAAAGCAATAGATTAGTAAATCAATGAATTGATAAACCAAACAACTACTAGTATAACGATGAAGTCTGGAGTCGAACCCACAGAGAGAAGCGGATTACTATGCAATATTTCTAACAATGACTCTTATGACAAAAGCAATGACTTGTGAAAAATTGATAACAAAGTAAAGTGAATAAAACTAATGATTGCAAAGTGATTGATAATAAAGATAGAAGAAGTATTTCACCTGTAATTCTCTAACAATGGTTGAGATTCATGGTCCTAGGATTGATTCATCAATTATTCATAAGCTTATGTCTACTTGACTAAAGTTGAAGGATCCGCAGGGATACAATCACCTTATTCAATATTACTAAAGAATAGCATTAAGTACTCAAGCTTTTAGACCAATTGGCATATCGATTCGATGCAATTAAGACACAACCGGAACAACCCTAATCAGCATAATCAACATCTAATGATATAGATCAAATCGAAATCATCCACTACAAAGACAAGGAAATATCACTACTTCAATACCTTTGTTTGCTATCGAGAAAACAATAACGAATTCATAGCCTAGATGCAATTCCTAACATAGTGATCAATCATAGAAAGGAACACAAATATAATTAATAATACAAGATGATAAATAAACTCATAAATAACTTAATAGAATCAAATCCTCACAATCTATTCAACCATGTCTTTGAATCACATGCGAAACTATGAGCTTAGCAACTCATAGACCAAAAACTTCTCTTCTCTTTCAAAGCGTTCTTTGTCTCTACGCCTCTATACCACCACCACACGGCTGGAATAACAGAAATTAATCCTATATAGAGTCATAGAAAACCCTAGAAATATAATAATAATATAATAGGAAATAGAATATTCGGATCCCAATCGGGATTGCTGAACACGGCATCACGGCGGGCGCCGCCTAAGGCACGACGGGCGCCGCCTAAGGCACGACGGGCGCCGCCTACGCAGTGATGACTTTCTTTCTTCTCTTCAATGTTGTGCTTCCTTGCTCCTCCGTAGCCTCTTCCTCAGCCCTCATATGCTCTAGAACATGTCTCATAAGCTCTTCCAAGATCCCATCCAAGGCCGGAATGTAACACTGCAGAATAAACACTAAAAAGGTTTAGATTCCAAACTTGAATACTTCACAAGCAAGATATGAAACTAGACTAAAACATATGCAAAACTCCTATCTAAATGCAATAAGAAATACTATAATGCCTATATGAAATATGCATTATCAAATCCCCCCACACTTAACTCTTGCTTGTCCTCAAGCAACCATAAGACAAAAACATCATCTATGCATCCCACAGGAGATCCTTTCACAATTTTACTCATAAAAAACAACATCATCAATAGTGCAAATATAGTCAAGGCATATAAACGTCATAACATGTACATATGGGATCAAGTTGCTTGCATGCTTAAAAATCCAACCTCACCAAGGATAATGTGTATATCTCACTCTCATGTGTTTAGGCTTTAAGCATACACTCACCTCAATTCCATATACAAGCATCAAATCAAATATTGACATTTATATCACAAAATCTCCACCGGATACATCAAAGCCAAAATAAGGATATCAAGAGGACTTTCGCTCAATGGAAACCTTCATAGAAGATTCCATTCGGCGGGGTTGTAATGGGGCTCGGTAAGAAACATAAGGGCAAGGAATTGTATTTGATCATGTGGTACTAATAATTCCGAGAAAATAAGATTCCAAAACTCTCAACATAACACAAACCAGCTCAATAGTACATCAAGCTCTCAATAACACAACATCTCAAAATATATCAATAAAGCCCAAAATCCTCTCTAAATCATCATCTCATAATCATCTCATCATTAGGCACACATATGCATATACAACACCCAACCAATCTTTATTTCAACCAACATAAATCCAATCCTCCTCATAATGCAAAAATAAATAACTTGGCTCTTTATTATTCTTTTCTCTTTTTTTTTTCTTTTTTCGGCACTTTTATTTTTTTTTCTTTTGAGCCATATACATGAAATACAAATATGAGGGAAATAAAGCACATAAATTACATCTTCTCAAAACCATAAACCATGAAACTCACACTTTAGCTTCTTTCCTCCACCACTCCAAAATAGATCCATAACGTACTCAAAATCTTAATTTCCCCAGAAAAGGGTAAGGCTTATCATAGGCTAGGAATAATGCAATTTTGTGGAGCTTACAAATAAAATAGGCTAAAGGCTCAAATTGGCTTCAAAGCAAGATATAACGTAAGGTAGACATGGATAAAATATGGCTAAAATTAAAGTTGCCTCTATCATTTGAACTTATCAAGCAATGATCATGTATATAATTGGTCTTGAAAATAGATAACCATGTCAATACTCAAAGATAAATGTATAAGAAGAGTAAATCACACAATAAAAGAAAAAGGAATATAGATGTATCCCTTATAAGGACAAATTTTTGATGAATATCAAGCATGCTCACAAACTTAGATCATACATGCTCAATTACTTATGCCTAACCATATTTCACATAAAACCAATTTTAGAGACAAGGTCAAATCATTCCAGAATTCTATGAGATTTATAAGATCATGTCAACATAAAGTCAATAGGACAAACTCAAATTAGATGGGTATCTTTGATACCACAAGTATGCAATGCATGAGACTCTTCTTATTTTTGGATTTTTATACATTTTCACTTTTTTTTTTCATTTTTGACATTTTATAAAACAAATAAAATAAACATGATGCATGAATTACAATAATATCAAAAATAAAATCAAATCAAATACTAGAAATCTAAATATGAAACAAAAATAAACATGAACTAATCTAACTAATTTACTTCACTTCCCCCCCCCCCCCCCCCACAAACACTTAAATGTTGCATTCTCCTCAATGCATAAACATGTACACAAAGGAACAATGAAAAAGAAAATAAAAGGTTAAAGGAAGCAAATAAACTAACCAATTATTGTGAAGGTGGGGTCTGGGATCCAGGCTGCTGGTTCAATTGTTGCACTAACTGGACCCAAGGGCTCATCAAACTGGTATGGATCTCATCTAACTTTGTGGACAAGGTCAACTGATGATCATGTAACTCCTTAAAGCGATGTGATTGCTGATCCTCCATCCTAGTCATGCGGCGTTCAAGGCCCTCAATAAGCTCAAGCAAGGGGTCATTCTCAATGGGGATGTCAAAATCATCATCATCATCATCATCAGCCTTATCACTCAGAAAGAATCTACTCGCAGAAGAAGCATCCACAACCATTCTAGCAGATGCTGGTATATACTAACATGGAAAGCAGCCAAAGTAGGACCAATAGCTAGAGTCGCGGGAAGATACAAGTGGTGCGCGCCCCGCGCGCCAGATAACCAACGGAAACACTCGCTGTTGTCCGAGAGGAATACCCTTTCAACAAGACGAGCGCTAAGCAAGGCAGACATATCATAATAGAAAGGAGATCGCATGGGCTGCAGAGAGCTCAAATCCATACCCAAATAGCGTGCTATGAGAGTAATCATCCCACCAAAAGTGATAACCTGAGCATGACTTCCATCTCTCTAGTGAAGTGTCTCTGCACAAGTAGTTAGAAACAACTGCACCCAATCTGGTACAGACTCAACCTCCGGCGTCAGACAATACAACCACATCCACATCCTCCTGGCAACAATCTTCGGATCAGTCGAACCATAGAACCCAGGGCACAACACCATGTGACACAGATAGAGGGCAGGATGTATAATCAAATAATCGTGATAGTCCTCAGGCCCCTCAGGTAGTCCGGACTCTGTAGCCCAAGTCTCAGTAGGAGTGGTTGATGACATAGTGCGACGCCAGATAGTCTACCAAGGTAAATGCATTCCCAAAGCGAGAGACATGAATTGTTTCTGGATGGAACATTCGGTACCCAACAATATGAAAGGGATTTCCCTATCAGAACGCACATCAAGAGTTGCAAGGAACTCACGTACCAAAGCAGGATAGGTTTGGCTCGGCTCTCGAGAAAAAGTTGGCAAGACCTCCATTCTCTAGTAAGGAAGAGACAAGACCAAGAAGACCAAGCCTTTGCAACGTTTCCAAATCAAAGAATCGAGTCGGTTGATAAGTAACATCCTTCAACTAAAACCAACGTTCCTTCTCAACTCCAAACAAATATTTAGGGGCCTCCATTGCGGGAGCACGAGACATACTCACGAAAATAAAGAAGAACGTGACAGAACCCCACAAAAACGACCAAAAACAACTTCTCTGCAGGTGGCAGCGGGCGCCGGTCTCTATAGAACCAGAATCTGTGCATGACGTTGAAGAATCAATGTCCATAACTCCTCCAAACTTGAAACTTGACGACCAAACTTGGTTTCAAAAGCTTTCTTTGGTGGTAGATATGGGAATGGTGTGGAAATGATTTGAATTTGATGGATGAAGGTAGTGATGAATGTGTTTGATGGGTAAGAACTCAATTGAAACACAAGGCTCTTAGGTTTTTGGAATGGATTCAAGTAGGATCTCTTGGGGTTTATGTGTTCCCTTGGAGACAAAGCTTTGATTGATCCAAATTAGGGAGGGGGTCCGGGGGATGATATGGTGGTTTGGAAAGGGGAATTTCCATCTATCGTGATTGAGGAGGTGGGCGCCGTGTATGCAGAACGCTACTCTGTCATTCAATCAAGTAAAATTCATCTAGCAAAAAGGTTCTAACACTACACTACTCCAATGCACAGCAAAAAGACTTGTCCTACTTTATTGAATTGAAAAACTAAATGCGAAATTGAAACAATATTACCTAATCTACCTTGGGTTGCCTCCCAAGAAGCGCCTTTGTTTCACGTCTTTGGCTCGACGTGATGCATTTCTTGATCAAGTTATCCTATCAAGATCCTCCACACTTGTCCTTTTCTTGAGAAGAGGGGGAACTTTAGGGATTTCTCCAATGTATCCATCAATTGCACCAATCAATTTCTTCTTGAAATGAGTTTCTCCTGGAGGTTGCCCTGAAATTGCAAAAACCTCAACATTGTTAGGAATTGATTTCTCATAGGGAAGAACAATAGAATCATTTGAGTTAGACACATTCTCATGTGACTTACACAGATTCTCAATTTTCCTTTCAATGTCATCTTTCCCTAAATCAACTTTCTCTTTGTTAGAAGGCTCAATAAGCAATGATTCATTCTCAATAGAAGCATCTAACAAACTATTTGATTCATTCCTGAGATCGCTATCATTAGAGTCAAGAAAATCCACAGAATCATGATTAGAAAGAGTAGTAGGCTCAAATATAGAAAATTCAATTTTTCTACCGTCAAACTTCATGGTTAGAGAACCTTCAAAGCAATCAATCTTAGTCTTAGTCGTTCGCAAGAATGGCCTTCCCAAGATCATTGGAGTTTCAGGCGTACCTTGTTCCATATCCAATATAAAGAAATCAGCCGGAAATATCAAATCATTTACCTTTACCAAAACATCCTCAACAACTCCTCTAGGCTTAATGCTAGAACGATCAGCGAGTTGTATAGTAATACCAATTTCAGACAAAGCATTGAGACCCAAAAACATGTACAAGTTATATGACATCACATTGATTGAAGCACCTAGGTTTAGCATAGCTTTTGTGAAGCTAGCATTACCTATTGCACATGGGATAGTAAACATACCTGGATCTCTGCACTTTTCAGGCAATCTTTTCTGAAGCAAAGCAGAAACATTCTCATTTAAACTTATCTTTCTCTTCCTTCGCATCCTTTGCTTGCGTTTCATCGTGCATAGCTCTTTCAAGAATTTTGCATAGTGAGGCACAATTTTAATCAAGTTAAAAAATGGAATATTTACCTCACAATGAGCAAAGGTGTCATAAATGATTTGTTCATCTTCCCACTTACGATCAGGTCTTAAGGCATGAGGAAAGGATGATGTAGGTCTTGAAACCTTAAAAGACCACTCCTTGGATGATTTCCTTGGGGATTGCACAACGTCAACATTCGGATCTGGGGCATAAGGTGGCGGCGGGCGTTGGTCTGAAGGGCGGCGGGCGACGGTCTGAAGGGCGGCGGACACCGTCATCAAAAGTGTGCATCTCTGAGCTTTTTGTTGTCTTCCTCACCCACGTCAATCACTTCCTTAGGCCTCTCTTCAACATTCCTAGTGGGCACATTCACTTGTTTTCCTCCTCTAAGGATCATGGCACTCACATTCTCCTTCGGATTAACTACCACTTGTGATGGCAACTTCCCCGAATCTTTTTCTTTCAATTCTCCAATCTCCTTAGCCATTTGACTCATCAATTTCTCTTGAACACTCATCTTATCCAACAACAACCTCAATGTATCATCTCTATCCTCTTATTGAGTGTTTCTTTGACGATTCTCAAATTTCCCTCTTCCTTGATAAGGAACTTGTTGCTGCTGACCTCTGCCGTTGAATCCACTTTGATAATTCGAATTGTAGCCCTGATTGTAACCATTGTTACCAAAGTTGCGACGAGGTCCATAATCCATAGCACTCAAATCAGCGACATCCTCTTGAATCAAAAGACATTTATCATTTGGATGAGTTGGATCTCCACAGACACCACAAGGTCTATGCTGCTGAGGTTGATTCATTTGCATAGCCATCTTGCTCACTATCTCAGTAATCCTATCTAAGTCATCCTTGCGACCATCTCTAGAATTGTCCAACTTATGAACTCCTCTAGCTCCTAGGTGTTTCCCATATTGTTGCGATGCATTAGCTAACCCTTCGAAAATCTGCATTGCTTCATGAGGTGTCTTATCCAAAATATCTCCTCCACTAGTAGCATTGATGAAACTCTTGTCGGTGTCAAGCAAACCTTCATAAAGATATAGCACTAGATCATCCTCGGGTATACCATGTTGTGGACAACTACCCTTAAGCTTTTTGAACCACTCAACATACTCATAAAGACTCTCCGTAGGTGATTGCTCAATACTAGATAGCTTCTTCTTGAGTTTGTTGAGGCGAGTAGCAGGAAAGTACTTATGAAGGAAAGCTTTCTTCAATTCATCCCAAGTAGTAATGCTTTCGGAGGGTAGGTAATAAAGTCAATCGCTTGCAGAATCTTTCAAAGTAAAGGGGAACACTCTCAACATCAATTGTACATGTACGATGACCCTTGACAAATATCTCGGATGTTTAATTATCAATGGAAGAACTAATAGACATACCTTCGAAGAGGTGGTAACCAAAACAAAACAATAATTGACAAAATGGAAAGTCAATGCATTCTTTTATGAAGGAAGGAGCATGTTCATCTAAACCAACCTAAACACCGAACCAATCTACACTATGCAGAGTTTTCTTTCTGCCTACACAAGTACAAGTTGGTGTAGTGGTTGTGGGGCTATATCCCATGCCAAGAGATTCGAAGTTCGAATCCCCTCGGAAACATAGAGTCGCTTGTGAGTGGGAGGGTCAACCCCATTATATCCCATTATAAGATCTTGTTCTAGAACAAAGATGAGAACCATAGACGTACCGATTTTTTCATTAGAGGACAAAATATGCAAATCAAAGAAAAATGGAGGACTAGGAATAAGGAAAGCAAGATATATCAATGTTGCACTTTAATTGAAACTATGGTGGAAAATATGGACAGAACAACACTTATTCACGTACGGAAAAAAAGGCAATAAATCATGACAATGGGTAAACTTATAGGCATTTTCAAGGATTAAAATGACACTTGGGAGACAGAAACACTATCAACTTCTGGGTAGATATAGTTGGATTCTTAAAAAGAAAAACCATGACCAACCATTATCACGAACCAACCTAGCATAAACAAAAGTATAACACCACTATATTAAAGATGATAAAGAATTAAAAACCTGCTTTATTCTTCTGAATATAAACAACATGATGTCATTGCATATTACACAACTTATGCTAAAGAAATTAGAACTTAACAAGTAGTAGGTTTCAGTTTTTGAGCGGATTAGGTTTTACAAACACAAACCTGATACGCGTTAGACAATATAAACAATGTCTCTTTAAGTATTAAGCGCATATTTTGTTTAATTTACCACAATGCTTGTGCGTAAAAAAAGGCTAGTACTGCTTTTCAGCACCCAATCCTCTAGCTTTTGGCCTCCGGACGGCAGCAATCGGGTTAACGATACCCTGGGAATCCCGGCCCAAACCCGTTCCTTCTCTGAAACCCATCTTCGCCATCATCTTAGATCCAAACCCTTTTGTGTGCTGCTCAAACGCTCCAATTCTTGCGCCGTCACTTCTTCCAGCTCTGGGAGGAGTTGGGCCGACTCTTCTTCCGGCTCCAGGAGGGGGAGGAGGAGCTGGACCACTATCGCTGCTCTCGGAGAACTTGACCCCAAGACCAAGAGACTTTGGCCGTTGGATCACTTCAATTGGCGCAGCCATGCCCTGGCCCTCCTTCCCTAATCCGCTGCCTTCTACATAGCCCATCTTAGCCATCATCTTTGAGCCGAACCCCTTGGTGTGCAGCTCAAATGCAGCAAAGTTGGCTGACAATGGGTTCTCTAAGGCTTTGTCGCTCTCATTTGCAGAATTGACAGTGAAGGAAGAATCAACAGCGGCATCAACCTTGATAGAATCAGATTGTATGACACCACTTGAAACAAATGAGACAGGCTGAGAAGCAAATGATGCAGAGCTCTTCTTCCCACTGCTTTTCTTTTCGTTGCTGAAACTTCCTCCAGCTGAGTTCTTGGATGGTCGACTCCTTGCAGATCCAGAAAGTTTCGAAGTCTCCGTGACAGGAAAGTCAGCATCATCCTTGTATGCTCCAATTAGCTGGATTTGTTTAATAGATCAGCGAAAAAGACAGTATTATTTAACAATTAAATGTAGATAAATAATGCAAGATGTAAGAAATTGTCCAAAGATGCTCAGAATAACAGATACCTTCTCCAAACGAATTTGATCACTTGCCGACGGCAGAGACGTGTGTTGGGTTCTTGTTACAATGACAAGCCTAAGAAACACAAATAAAATACCAATCGCAATGACTTCACTTGAGGTGCATACATGAATTACTGTGCAACACAACAGGCATCCCCAAATGCAGACGTTCATTTAGTAAGACTCTAATTCGTGGTAACAATTGACTTGTCGACTCAGCAGATTTATTTTATGTTATGCATATCATTTTCTCAAAACATACAGCTAAATCACGTGTCCTACTGTACTTGTGCCTATTGTTTCTAAAGCACCATTCAGAAGAGGAGAAAATACATAGGTTTCAATTCACTTGTTTATATTGTGTGGTCGTTTTTGGGTTATATAGGCAGACCAACAAGATCGTAAATATACAAGAATGAGGAAGCAAAATGGTTACCGTTTTTTTCCAGATCCTTGACAACCACTTCGCAAACGATAAATTGCAGCTAACTTTTGCACCTGCAATCCCCCCAAGAGGACTATTTAGAGAGCATATTCAAAAGTCAGATGATTACAAAGCAGACTGAACAACATGGGTGTCTGTACCTGGGAACAGTCGCGTGAATGCATTGGATGAAAGGACATAATATCTACTTTTCGCAGGACCATATTCTTCAGTTTCTATAATGTAAAAGCATACAATTCATTAGTGTACAACCCAAACTGAAATCATACATGGTCCTGATTGGCACTTCAGGTGTATCATTAATGAGTGGACCTACTAAATGCTGCAAATAGCCCAATAATTATAGTGCGTCTTGCCCAAGGAAAATGAATCAAGGATTATTGGATCAACTCGAATCTGGACTGATCTGAAGTAAGAACATTATTGCGTGGGGGTTCATGCCATTCCAAACCTTTCACCATGTTTAAATGCAGCAGCGCATATAGTAAGGATTTTTTTAGGGGGTGCTAGGGATGGTGAAGGTTACACTGTTCAGGAACCATCACTCTGTAGAGGGTGAAAAGAACACAAATACCATTGTACATTCTTTTCACCTAAATTTCGCCACTAATTTGTAAGTGATTTTCCTCTCCGGAGGATCTTCAAAAATACCTTATCTCAGCTCAGCATTCAACGATGAAAACAGAATCAAGTAGTCTTCTTAGTTCTTACCGAATTTATTTGCTCAAGATCAACACCACGGCGCAGCATCCTCTCTCGTCGCTTGACAGCAATCAGCTCCTTGCGGTGCTTCTTCTTTTCACCTGCATAAGTACAACTCCTGATCAAATAAGATACACAGAGAGTGAACCTTTTAGCACAATCAGAAAAAGCAATCATTCAGTAGTAGCACACTCTAAAGAGAAAACCGCTAGCGAAATTGCAAAAGGCTCTTCTCCGAAAAAGTTTCTAACCAACTTCAACTAGATTCTCAGTCAGAATGTACATTTTAACAAGTTTGACTATAGAGAAGGCAACAAAAATGCAACCAATTGCATGCATTAATGAGATGAGAAGAGAACAAGGAAATAACGTTTGCAGTGTGGTGGTTTAAAACAAAAAATGAAAACAGAGGTGCAAGGAACATTATCAAGTTTAGATAGGAAATTATACCAGGATAATTTCTGAAACTTTTATTCTTTCTAGATCCAGAAGGCCATGACCCAGGATACTGAGCAACCTGGTTCTTCTTCTTAGATAGCCTTCTTGGATCCTTCACAAGCATTAGATCATCTAAAGCTGATGACCACATAATATTAGATGCTACAGGTTTACTAGGAGGTGCATGACTCTTCTTCTTTCTTGGTTGAGGGTTTTCCAAACCATATTCCCTAGATGCCTCCTGAAGAGCAATACCGCTCATCTTCTTCACAACCTCATCATCATTATTACTCGAATCATCATCATCTTCACGTTTTGGAGCATCTACATTCAACTTGGCCAACCACTTATCATCAAAAAGCTCACCACCACCACAAATTCCTTCCATATAATCTTCAACAACCTCATCATCAATATCAGAACCACTTTCAGATGTATCTTCGGAGTCCTCACTATCCGATAATTCTAATGAACTTCCTTCCTCTGATGATTCTCTATCACCCTCATCACTCCCACCTTCGGAAATATCTTCAGTATATAATCTCATCCCACCAATGGACAAGAATCCAGAATTTTTTGTGGGGGACGAAGTTTCGTCTAAAAAAGCCTGGACCATTTCAGAATCAACCGCACCCATCAAGTTCTCCTCTTCCTTTCCAGCATCTGTATCTTCCTCATGGGAAGAGGAACCAAAGTATTCTTCCAATTCCTCATCTACATTCTTTGGGGATGAAAGCATTTCACCGTGTTTTAGCTCCGGTTTCTCAGAGAACCCCAATCCTCTATGGGAACTCTCTTCCTTCATTTCTCCTTCTGACTGTTCTGTTACATCAGGAGCAGCCTCTGCTTCACTAGAGAAACCAAGTCCGTGGTGAGAGCTTTCCCCCAACACAAAGCCAGAACTATAATCATAACTGTACTCCACCTTAAAATTTTCTGATGGCAGTGACTGATCTTCATATGCGATAATTTTACTGTCCTTGGAGTCCAATAAGATAAAGGGCTTTGACACTTTTGAAGAATTATCAGCATTCTTACCCTCTAGATCAGATTCTGATAGCATATATCCCTGCAAGTGCAAAGTACAAACTGGCAGATCAGATCATCAAAATTACCGTTGGCAAGGAAATGACGGACAAACATTCCTTATGAAAGACCAATAGTCAATAAAATCATATGCATTTTGCACCAACTGGACGAAGAAAAATCAGCTCTGAAATATGCCATTTTCCTTGTATGATTTGAGGGAAAGAAAGGTATTGAACTGAAAATCCGAAATCGTCTCCATTAGGGAAAAAGGCTCAAATTTCCAATCCAGTTTCTTGTATGTGTTAAAGTTGGATCAAACCAGTAATTGAACATTAATCATCAAGGAAAAAAAGCTCTAATTTCAGGAAGAATCCACAAACAAATGAATGAATTCACAACCTACGCAACACCGTACCTGGCTATCAGAAGAAGGGTAGACATATCCAAACACATTTGCCCCCCGATTCTTCATTTCATTGTTCAAATTCGTCACATTTGCACGGCCAGAGCTCTTGGCCCTCGACCCGGACATCGAATTAGGGTTAAAGCGTTTTCCTGCACCTCAGGATCAGTAACAAACAAACAAAAAGGAATCTCCACATCCATATATAGAAGAAAGTTATTCTTCTTCGTAACGGAAACGACAGATCAGAGAATAACCTCGGGAGGAAGGAGGAGGAGTGCGAAAGCCAGCCAAAATGCCTCCTTCAACAAAGAGTGATGATCTTGCAGAGCTGGGATTCGGCCTTCTAGGCTTGGATTTGTTGGAAGGTCTGCGTTTTCCACCCGCCATGGATTTCACCGGAGAGAAGGTACAGAGAGGACAAACAATGGCGATTTTCGCGAGTCAGCGGAGAAAAAGGAGAGAGTTTATGGCGGTGAGGGATGCAGGTCGCGTTGCGGGACGGAGGATTAACCGGTGGTGGGAATCTTCACAAGGCCCGATTGGAATATCCGTTTTGTTGTTGGGCCTGAGGCCCATTAGTGGGTAAGATTCAGCCCATATGTGGAAACCGGTCAAGTCTTTGGCCGTTGATGGTAACAAATTTGGGTAATCATATTGCTCAAACCCACCCTTACATGCAATCATAGCCCCGCAGGATTTAACATAAAAACAGCAAAAAGTCTCAAAGTACTAGGTAGAATGGCAGTATCAACCCTCCTAAGCAACGTGTATGTGTCGAACCCTACACAATCAAGATCTTTTTTTATAGAATCACTCAATTATGTTTGCTACAATAGGTATAATTATCCTCACGAATCAATTAAAACCCTAGCACGATGTAATTCTACAAAGATGGTCAATCAAAGTAAAACTAACAACATAGAATCAGCACAAGGATAATGAAATAAACATAGGAATAATATAGAAATCAAGTCTCATGATTCAACCAACCAAGTCTTCAATCGTAGGCAAAACCAAATGAACCCTAAGTACTCATAACGTACCATGGATCTCTATGTAATGGCCCGGGATTATGATTCTCGAGTTACGTTTCAAGGGATAAAACCCCTCGTTGGATCTTGCGCTCCGCGTACAGGTTGAAGGTTTCAAAATCAACAATTTCGCTTTAAAGGTGGGATTTCATACCCAAAAACCTAGAGTACTTGCCCTATGGCCTAATTCGCGAAATTCATTGATCATACAACCAACAAAGATTCCAAATTCATACATAAGATTGCCACAACAAAGTCGGGTCAAAATGTGATCAAAACATCCAAAACTAAACCGTTAATAGATTGGTGAAGTCAGAGTCTTGACTCTTTCTTTCCGCCATGTTAGACCCCGCAGTCATGCAGTCAAACCAACATCAATAATGATAAGCATGATGGATACTTAAAAACGTTAATAGTGGGCGGGATCAGATCGATGCCCACTTGGGTCTGTCCCTTCATTAAGGGTGCTGCCCCCACAATATGTACACATATACGCTATACCTAATAATCATGCTTCTAGGTGCAAGGCGGAATATTAACACACTAGCATGCCTCTAAGATCAAGTGCTTATAACAATAATAAGGCCTTATCACAGAATACCAAATGGTATATCCCTCTCCTACCTCCACCCCCTTCCGATAGGGCGGAGACTGGCCAGCTCATGAATGCATTCCTTTCCATCATAATCGAATCGGCCCGCAGGCCCGACCCGTAATCATATATAAAGCCCGCAGGCAAATCTCGTAATCATGCTCATAATATAAGTAAAGGAAGTTCCATATGACTCGATTGACTCAGGACGGAACCCGATGAGACTGGGCTGTCCTATGACCCTAGCAAAGACTCTAGTTACTTCACAGATAACGACCGTTCTGTTTACATACGCATAAAGAAATAGAATGCTCAACGGTTAATGCAACCTAGCAGGATACTACATGGCATGCTGATCATTAATGCAAGCACCTAGTATATCATGCACATAAGGCAAGGAATATCTATTCGATCTGAGTAAGCTCCGTAGAGACTTACCTGGCTAGCGGAGCAGCAAGATAGAAAACCGGCACATATCAAGTCACAATCATAGAGTATCACCTAGATACACACATAAGTAATATAAATAAGTCTACTTCTAATGTTACTTAAAACATATAATGTCACACGGTTTCATACAATCCACATGTCACATCATTCTCATTTCCTCATGATCATTCGTTCATCTCATATCTCATAACTCATCATCTCAATGTATCATCTCAACTCATCATATTAATACCTCATCTCACTATTTCATCATGCTTTAACTCATTATCGTATCATATAACATTTTTGGTAATCATGTATCATCATCTCGTGTATATATAAGTCATACCCACACTTTAAGTCATATCATACTTATACATATATCTCGTCATCAAGTATAACATTAGTAAGATATTACTCAAGCCATAACTCAATACTACGATATCATGCTATTAATCACACATTCATGCTATTAATCACATATTCATTCTATTAGTCACACAATCATATCATCATGCTCATTAGTCATCGAATAAGTCGGAGTCCCAAGTTAGTCCCCAATCCATTTCATAATTCGAGTCAATTAGTTAGAAATTCTTATTATTAAAAAGATCCGTCAAATCCCTTTTTGTTTTAATCCGATAACATATTTTAAGTTCCAAAATTTTATAAGCTCATAACATAATATCTTTTAGTTCTCAAAATAATATTTATATCTTTTAAATCTCAACATAATATTTATATCTTTTAAATCTTAATTAATAAAATATAACATTTCAAATACCATTTTCTTTAAAACACTTTCAATAATATTTTCAAAACCTTAAATAACCAACTATTTTATTTAATTACAAAATAGCGCCCATATTTTATAAAAATATAAAACCAACCCTATCTTTTAACCACATACCAAACCGAATAGGGGTGATATGCGAGCTCACGAGCTCGAGTACTTGGTGTTCAAGCTCGGCTCATTTGTAAACGAGCCGAGCTCGAGCTCCAAATGAAAACGAGCTCAAATAAGTACTCGAGCTTGGCTCGCGAGCTCGGAGAGGTGCTTGAGCTCGAGCTCGTGAGCTCGCTTCCACTCGAGCCGAGCTCGAGCTCGAGCTCGTGAGCTCGCTTGTACTCGATCTGAGCTCGAGCTCGTGAGCTCGTTTACAGTTGATGTTTAGCTCGATTTGTATTCCAGCTTAACCATCTGCAAACCTAGCAAATTAACTTTATAATTGAATTGCAAGATAATCTTAAGAAGGAAGAAGGAGCGAACAAGCACACTTGGAGAGCGCAGTACAACGGAGAGTTGTATGCTGCGTTCGGAGCCATCGAACCAGCCCAACCGGCAACCAGAGCCGTATGCATTATATGGCTAAAAGACTAAAACATTACACCAATATTCGAAGTACAACCGACATTACAAAGTTCAAATACAAATGTCAACTCAAAATAGATAAAGTTTGAAATAGAGCAACATGAAGAAGGTGAAGTTTTAGGAGGATTTTGAGGGATATTTTCCTTTCTCCAATTTCCAGATCTGGTGGAAGGTTTGGATGCAAGCTTGTAAATACAATTCCCATTCTGCCTCTTCACTTTACCTTCTTCCACCTCTCTTGACTGGTTCTTCTTCCCATGTGCTCGAAGGTGGAAGTCCATGAGCACCTCCAAGTGCCATTAGAGCCTCGCACCGCTGTCAAAGGATCACCAAATGCTACCAATGAAGATGATCACTATGGGAGGAACTTTTTTTATCGAAAAGAACTTTGAAATGGGATGAATGCCTAAAAAATCACATAAATCAAACACAAAAAAATATCAAATTTGTTGAAAGTAGACACATTTTTAGGGTCTAGTTAATATATTAACGAATTTCCATGCTTGAGCTCAACAAACAAGATTGAAATTTGAGACCTAGATTTCAAAGGCAATAAAATCCCTAATATTACAATCCAATTCAAAATCATGAAATCAAAGGCAATAAAAAACATGAATCACATCAACCATTAAAGGCAAAATTTATGAGAACAAAACATCAACAATTCATGGTCTCTCTTATACATTGGAAGAGAGGAAGATGATGATGAACAGGGACGTCTGAATGAAAAACTAAAACTAAAACTACCCTTTAATCCTTATACTACCCTTATACTATCACTGCACAAATCATCTTTATACTACCCTTTAATCCTTTTTTGTCCTTTTACTTAAAAACTAAAACTACCCTTTAATCCTTATATTATCACTGCACAAATGCACAAATACACTATAATAATCCCTGCAGTACTGCACAAATCATATATTTATATCCACTGTAAATCTGAAATACAAATACACTGCACAAATCATTGAAATCAATTGACCAACATAATTAATCAACTTTTTTTTTGAGCATCTGAAACTCTAATACAAAGTAAGATGAGGTTCGGTGTACACTGTAATCATATTGGATATCATAGTGATTTGTTTAAGTTTTGGGCTTATTTCATGTATATGGGCCGCCTCTTCTTTCGGTCCATTTGCCATCAGCTGCATAAAAGGCTCAAGCCTGATATTTCCTGTAATTATCCACATTTTCTTCTTCATTCTCCAGAAATGCAAGAACTGATTTTTCACTCCCTCCTTCTTCTTCCTCAACTAAGCACCGAATGATCAGCTATGGATTCTTCGATCCGAACATGGTATCAAAGCTAGTGTGAAGCGCTGCTTGCTTCGGTTGTTTTCTTCTTTCTTTTCCGCACTTTTCCATAAATTTTTCCGCTGTTTTTTCTTCTGGATTTTTTACGACAAAAATGGAGGATTCGCGAGTCGATACTTCAGATCCTTTATACATTCATCCGAGCGACCATCCGAGGTTAGTTTTGGTCACACCTAGCTTCGATGGGCGAAATTTTGGAGAGTGGAGGAGGTCGATGAGAATCGCCCTTTCCGCTAAGAACAAAATTGGGTTCGTTCTTGGAACGATTGAGAAACCGGTCCAGACTTCACCTATGTTCAAATCATGGGAGAGATGTAATAACATGGTGATTTCATGGCTGATAAATGGATTGAGTGCAGAAATCAAACGAAGTGTAATCTACACCGAGTCTGCTCAAGAGATTTGGGAGAAGCTTGACACACGGTACGGTAACCCGGGTCCTACGCAGTTGTATTCCGTTCAAAAAGATCTCAGTACACTCTCGCAAGGTACCAAATCTTTCCCTGAATTCTTTGCGGAAATGAAGTCTTTGTGGGATGAGTTAGATACTTTGAGAAATTTTCCTAGTTGCAAATTTGGAGCTGTAGCAGAGCTGATCAAATTTGAACAAGATCAGCGTGTTTTACAATTACTTATGGGTTTAAATGATTCCTTTACAGTATCTAGGGGCTCAATCCTTATGAGAGTCCTCTACCGAGTGTGGATGTTACTTGATAGATCATTATTAGTATTGCATAATAGATTGCAGTTAGCATAGTTTGGGTGTAAATATTGCATATTTTAGTTGCATTTACATGATTACTTGTTGAGTTGGAAGATGCGGAATCTACACAATATTATGGTTTATTTCAGGAAGCATAGATTCAAGGTAGAAGGAACTTGAGGAAAGTTAAAAGAAGTAAAGGAGATTGCATTATCAGCTAGAGACAATCACGAACTGAGAAGCGGAAGAAATCGCTGGCCGCCTCGCGGCCGAGCTAGCCACCCCGCGGCCCGAAGACGTCTCGAAGGATTTCGCTGATCGCCAGGCCGCCCCATCGCCTGAGCCAGCCGCCCCGCGGCTTGTGCAGAAACGCCGAACTAGTTTTAAAGTTTAATTAGGGTTTTTATTATTACTTTTGGCGGATCCTTTGTAGGCCTTTAAAAGACATTTCTAAGTTATTCTACTATTCACCTTATGCACTTTTGAGAATTATTGAGAGCACGTTGAGCACGAGAAACTAAACTCTCGAAGGTTTCGCCTACAGTTTGGATCTTTGATTGTTGAATTGTGAGTTTCTTAATCTAGTTCTTATTCCTATTTGAATGTTTTGGCTTCTTTGCGCTTAATTCCTTGAATGTGTTTTATTCTCTCTGGCCTGATCAACTAGTTAGAGTAGATTCATTCAAATTGCTAGGGTTTTGTAGATTCCTCGTAGCGAACCTTAACCCAAGTGGCAATCATATCCCTTTAGGACTCGTAGGACTAATTGGATGTGTAGGAAGTTGAATATATGTTAAATATCGACTCGTAGCTTGATATTGCATATAACTTGGTTAATTCATAGTCTTAATGCTATCTCTAGTTTAAATCTTAACCATGTTAGGGTTATTTAGAGATAAGGATTGCTAGGACTCGTAGGACTAGTAATTTACCTAAGATCTGGACAAGGACATTAATAGGAAAAGAAAAGAACTAGAGGATGAAACAAGGATCAAATTCATCAATTGAAGTGACAAATTGTAGGTGAACCTATTTCTCTCTATTGCATTCTACAACCTCTATTTCCTTGTTTACTTGTTTCCGCTTTGACAAAAGGCGGATCTTTTTCTCATCAAACTCTCTTTTATTGTCACTTGCGATTAAATTAATACTTGGAGTTAATAGATTTCCCTGTGGATCGACCTCTTTCTTACCACTTATACTAGTTGTGAGTTTGAGTATTCTTTGGCAGGAACAACGACAGGTTTTCCTCTTGTCAAATTTGGCACCGTTGCCGGGGGATTCTTTTTAATTTCTTGTGTTGTTTAATCGCTGGTGTGGACCACGTTTATGGTCCGCACCCGTGCTACTAATCCATCTTTACTTCCTTTCGATTTAGAGATCGAGAGGACTCTTTCCAACCTAAGGCGGGAGGTTCGCAACAACTCTAGCGAATTACCTTTTGATCAAGAAGCCGAAGGGACTGTAGAGATGGGTGACAACGCGTTAGATAACGCAAACCAAACCTTAAGGCAACTCACCGCACCGAATATGCAAACACAACCATTGGCGGTGCAGTTTCCAGCGCTTGCTGATGGGACCAAGTTCGAGTTTAAGGCTCAATGGATCCACTTTCTACCTAAGTTCCATGGGTTGAGTGTCGAGGATCCCAACAAACATTTGGCAGAGTTCCATGCTATCATTGAGAGCATGAGACCCGCAGATGTCACAGAGGACCAAATCAACCTGCGAGCTTTTCCTTTCACATTAAAAGATTCAGCTAATGATTGGTTTTATTATTTGCCTGCAGGGAGCATTACTACCTGGACAGAGATGAAAAGGTTGTTCTTAGAGAAGTACTTCCCTGCTACAAAGCTGAACTTTCTCAAAAAGGCCATCAGCAACATCGAGCAATTAGCAACTGAGACCCTGTATGAGTATGTGGAGCGATTCAAAAAGCTCTGCTCAAGTTGCCCCTACCATGGTTACTCACAACAGGATTTGGTACTTTATTTGCATGGAGGTTTGCTTGATGATGAGCGTCGAATGGTGAATGCCGCTAGTGGGGGTAACATTCTCAACAAGACCCCAAATGATGCTATGGTGTTGTTCTCAGAGCTTGTTGAGGGGTCTAGACAATATAGCAAGAGGGCAAACCCCCGTGGAGTACTGGCTGTGGATTCTTCAAGCTCCAATTTGCAAGCTGATATGATGGAGATGAAGGAGATGATGAGAAGGATGATGCTCAAAGGGACCCCTCAAGAACTCAAAGCATGTAGGCTATGTGCTGATCCTTTACATCCAAACGATATGTGCCCGCTACTTCAGGATCCTAATGTTGAGCTCAACGCCATGGGAAACTTTGTCCCGCAGAAGCCCAGGTATGGTAACTATGGTAACCCCAATCAATTCAATAATAATTATAATGCATGTTACAAGGGGTATGGATATGGTAATAACCAGGCCCCTTACAATCCACAAAGGGGACACCAACAGAGGCCTCATCAACAATTCGATTCTAGGCAGAGAGCACCCCCCGCAGAGGATCAATCAACTGAGGACCCTATCAAGACCCTCACTAGGATACTCATGAGCCAGGTTGAGCACTCAAAGAATCTTGAGAAACAGGTAGGCCAATTGGCTCAATCGCTAAGTGAATTGCAGGCTAAGGACTCAGGAAAGCTACCATCTCAAATGGTGGTGACTCCTAAGGAGAACGTCAGCGCAATAACGCTAAGAAGTGGTAAAGGAACTGATTACTACTCACCAAGATGACGAAAACTATGGAGAACCTGAGCTGCATAAAGACAAAGGAGAAGAAGAGCTGTGGAATCGCGAGCCGCCCCGTTGCCACCCTGAGCCGCCCCGCTGCCAAGGCGATTCTGCAGATGCTGATTTCGGCGAGCCGCCCCGTCGCCACCCTGAGCCACCCCGCGGCCTTGCCCCTGACGAACCTTACGACTCTTATGTAAGGCCTGAATCCCCTCCTTTAAATTCTAACAAACCTGTTCCTCCTTTTCCTGAAGCTCTTAGAGATACAAGGAGGCCTGAGAATGACAAAGAGATCTTTGAGACATTTAGTAAGTGCGAGGTAAACATTCCCTTACTCAAATTGATTAAAAGTATTCCTCGTTATGCTAAATTTCTTAAGGAGCTTTGCACCATAAAGAGGAATCAGAAGTTAAAAGGGAAGCAGAAGATTAAGGTTAGCGAACATGTGTCAGCTGTGTTTCAAAAGCGTATGCCTAAGAAATGTAGCGACCCTGGCATGTTTACAATCCCATGTGTGATAGGTGAGACTAAGTTTGATAAAGCTTTGTTAGACTTAGGTGCATCTATTAATGTCTTACCTTATTCTCTATATGAATCATTAGGCTTAGGACCTTTTGCAAGAGACTAGAGTGGTGATCCAACTAGCGGACCGCTCAAATGCTTAGCCTAGAGGCATAGTAGAGGATGTTTTGGTCATGGTTGATAACTTGATCTTTCCTGCTGACTTTTTTTGTCATAACTCATCATCTCAATGTATCATCTCAACTCATCATATCAATACCTCATCTCACTGTTTCATCATGCTTTAACTCATTATCGTATCATATAACATTTTTGGTAATCATGTATCATCATCTCGTGTATATATAAGTCATACCCACACTTTAAGTCATATCATACTTATACATATATCTCGTCATCAAGTATAACATTAGTAAGATATTACTCAAGCCATAACTCAATACTACGATATCATGCTATTAATCACACATTCATGCTATTAATCACATATTCATGCTATTAGTCACACAATCATATCATCATGCTCATTAGTCATCTAATAAGTCGGATTCCCAAGTTAGTCCCCAATCCATTTCATAATCCGAGTCAATTAGTTAGAAATTTCGATTATTAAAAACATCCGTCAAATCCCTATTTCTTTTAATCCGATAACATATTTTAAGTTCCAAAATTTTATAAGCTCATAACATAATATCTTTTAGTTCTCAAAATAATATTTATATCTTTTAAATCTCAACATAATATTTATATCTTTTAAATCTCAATTAATATAATATAACATTTCAAATACCATTTTCTTTAAAACACTTTCAATAATATTTTCAAAACCTTAAATAACCAACCATTTTATTTAATTACAAAACAGCCCCCATATTTTATAAAAATATAAAACCAACCCTATCTTTTAACCATATACCAAACCGAGCCCTTTTATTTTAAACCTGTAAAGACGGAAAATAATTTATGTAATTTATATTTTATTATTTTAATTAAATATGTTATTATTCATTGCAATTTGTAAAAGCGGAGAAAAAGTCATCCTCGAGCACGAGTTCAATTTTAAAATCCTTCCGGCATCATTTAAATTTTGGATTTTGACGGGATTTGATTTTCACTTTCGAGTTCCGGATATTAATAAAATTAATTTAAGTTCCGAGATGATTTAAATTTGATTTAAATTATCGAGTGTCGGGAATTCGTTCTAGTGAGCGGAATTGGGATCGAGTGTCGGGATTTCAAATTTGTGTTGTGGGGCCCACTCCTCCCTATTTTCTTTTCCTCTTTTCTTTCTTTTCTTTCTTCTCTCTCTTTCCCTCCCCCTCTCTCTCGGTTTACTATTACATAGGCCCCCCCTCCCTTGTCCTCTTTCTCACACCCATCCCACCCTGCAACTCTCAGCCTCTTCTCTCTCTCTCACTCTTTCTATTCTATAACCCAAAAAGCAAAATTAACAACCCACACACCCACACAATCACACCCTTATCCCCTTATTTCCTCCTTTGTGTGCCGAATGTAGAGGCACTCCTCTTCCCCCTTTAATGCCAAAGCTCAAGCCACCACACCTCCTCCTTATGAGGTGAGCAACACCCTCATCCCCACCACTCCACCATCAGCCCCTCGTCGTCAACGTCGCACGCCATTGGAGCCGCAACAGAGCTCTCTTCGAGCCCTGTTTCCGAGAGGTGATGTACATATTTGTACCTTTGTTTATTGCATCTTTTGACTTCATATTTCATTCGATTTTCAAAGAAAAGTTTCAAAAGTATATGAACTTGTGTAAGAATGAGCTAAAGTATAAGAAATAGAGTCTGCACGAGTTTTGAGCTAACCATGCAGGAATTCGATGAAATCGGAGTCAAAACGAACAAGCCAAGTGAAGCTGAGAAGAGGTCGATATCGACTGGAGACATCGATATCGACCATGGATTTCGACACGACTTCTGAGCGTCGAGATAGGCCACACAGACCAGACAAGAAAGCCTCGATATCGACATACATGCATCGATATCGACCATCGTCATAGACATCGACTGGAGCAGGACGAGTCGAGCAGAAACACAAGCATCGATATCGACCTCTAGTGTCGATATCGACCCTACCTCGACAGAAGATAAATCCGATTTTGAGACTCGGATTGTGAAGTCTATCATCAAAGCCATGAGTTATCTCGTTCTTTTAGATATTAGCAGCTGTTTATCATCTTTTCCTTTAAGTTTTTATCAAAATAAAAGACCTATCCTAATTGGTCGGATAGAGTTATTAGTTTAGATAGGAGTTACAATCCTCGGATAGCGAGGATTAGTAGCCTATAAATAAAGCCCTAGGGGCTGATTTGTTAGATCATCCAATAATCCATTAATCCAAGATAAGAAGCAAGACAAAGACAATAGACAATAGAGTTAGAGTTAGAGAGAAGTTTTAGGGTTTGACGTTTGCGAAAGTTGACGTTGAGTTGTAAAGCTTCGGAGTTTATTTTAATGCAAGTTTCTTCCTTTCAAATAATAATGAGTCCCATGATGAGAAGCGAGTAGTTCCCCAAAGCTCTTAGGGTCGGGGTGAGCCCGACGTTAGTCATGCACGCTTGAGGTAAGTATTTGATGTTGATATCGTTGTGTCTATCTCTTCTCCTACGATTCTATGTTTAGTCCTAATCGAAAGAAAAGGGATTCATGCTAACAACTTGAGTTATCAAAATAAAATTGGTAGAGACAATTAGGCTTATTTGCAAGAGTAATCCTAAGAGTTGGTGTACGGCGAAAGCTCGTCCCTCGGGTGAAATAGCGCAATTGTCCGTCTTATTTATCTTATCGCATGCATTGGTTAACGTTGTGGTAAACCCTAATCCTAGGAGTTGCCTTTTTATATATTTTATACACCAAAACCACTGTTATTTCTGCTCATCCCTTCTCATCCATTCTTAAATCTTCGGCCTTTCTTTGCCGACGAAGAACTAACCCACTGTAAGGAGACATCGATATCGACCCCAGACATCGATATCGACCACTGAGTTCGTCGACAGGTTTCTGAGTCGACGACGAACATCGCTGCGGAGTTTACTGAGCATCGATATCGACCCCTTGTGTCGAAATCGACCCTTCTCTATCGACTGGCAGTCTTTTGAGCCAGTCGATTTCGTGGACTAACATTGATATCGACCCCTTCCAGTCGATATCGACCACTTGTTTTTCTTTCTGCAGGTCTTCTGTTGCAGAGAACATCGACAGCCGAGGTCGACATCGAGGCCCAAGGTCGAAATCGAGGCTTCTGGTCGATGCAGACGTGAGATTTCCAAGGCTACTAGGATCCCGCTGACACGCCTCCTCGTGGATCGATCCTGACTACCCTTCCACTACAACGGGAGGAAGTCTTGTAATTATTTGCTTAGGCTAGGAGTCGGTTTACATATTTACATCTTTACATCTGTAATTTAAGAACTCGACTTACCTCCTTAACAAATTGGCGCCGTTGCCGGGGAGGCAATCAATCGCGCCCTAGTAGTCTATCTCACGTCTCTACCTAGTTTGGTCTTGCAGGTGTATGCGACGCGCTGATCGCCCACCAGAATTTGAAGGAGTAGACGACCCTGAGCGTTATTTCCATCTAAGGGCCCAAGCTCAAAGAATCATGGCGGACAACGCGAACCAAGCAGAGCTTATTGAACAACTAAGGAAGCAGGTTGAGGACTTAACGACTAGAGAGGCGGCACTTAAGGAGCGTGCGGATAGGGAGGAGGAAGGCCGAAGGCAAATAGAAGCCCAAATCAATGCCCTCCCTAGGAATGCCAAGCAATATATGCACCCCGCTCTCACAGTGCCTGAATCGGCAATTCTTATCCCTGCCTCTAATTTTGAAATAAAACCTAACTTCCTAACTGAGATTAGAAGGCACCAATATGAAGGAAAACCTAACGAATGCCCTATGGCACATATTTCAACCTTCTTAGACCTTTGTGATACTATTGCTGATGGACGAAGTCTTGAATATGTCCAACTAAAAGCCTTTCGATGGTCTCTTACAGGAAAAGCATTGCAGTGGTTGGAGAGCTTAGCCCCAAGATCGCTCCGCACCTGG
The DNA here is from genome assembly GCA_963922045.1 of Persicaria maculosa. Classification (NCBI taxonomy): domain Eukaryota; kingdom Viridiplantae; phylum Streptophyta; class Magnoliopsida; order Caryophyllales; family Polygonaceae; genus Persicaria; species Persicaria maculosa. Next base: position 45,396,726 of record OY998270.1, on the reverse strand, counting down.
AATGAAGTCAAGGACGCGTTCCTCAACAAGTTCTTTCCTCCTTCTAAGACGGCGTTGATCCGACAGAAAATCACGGCTTTCAAACAAAAGCCTGGTGAGGCTCTGGCGACTGTTTGGGAAAGGTTTAAGGACCTCCTACGATCATGCCCGATGCATGGCCAACCACCGTACGTAATTCAGGAGATCATATACAATGCTCTTGACGCTGCAACTAAGGAGAGGATCAACACTTACACCTCCTATGGCTACCTTGAACTCGCTCCACAAGAGGCTTGGGAGACCATAGAGAGGTTGGTGGAATTTGACAATACATATGGGACTCCTGAGGCTTCCGACGCACCATCATCGTCGAGGCCTGCCCCATCTATGCCCTTATATGAACCCTCCAATGTAATCGATCCGGATGTAAAGGAGCAATTTCATAGGGATCAACTTCGAAAGCTCCAAAAGCAAGTAAGGTTCCTTTCAGCGAACCAAGATTGCATTGAATGCGGATTGCAGCGGCACACCACCATCGAGTGCCCCCATGCTGAACAAGTACACCTAGCGGAGACTCACCAAGAGGCACGCTACATGAGGGGTCCCAATCACCAATATTAGGGAGACCAAAGGTTCCATCAACCACAAAGGAACCCGGTAAACCCTAGGGACCCTCAGCCTTATAGAGCTCCTGGGCACCCGGAGAGAGACCAAAAGAAGGATGATCTTCAACTAGTACTGGATGAAATCAGGCGGAATCAAGCTAAGAATGATCAATCCAACAATGCCATCCATTCTCAACTCAATCACCTTACCACAAGGATTGGGGAGATGGATATTTGGAAGAAGAACGTAGAGACCCAACTGGGTCAATTGGCGGCGCAAATCCCTAGACCGTCCGGAACACTCCCTGGACAACCTACTACAAATCCTAAGGGACAATTCGGGACGGGCCATGTCGCAGCCATGCAATTGAGGAGTGGCACCAAAGTACATAAGCCACGAACGGAATCGGAGAAAGAACCAGACCCAGTCGACATCGACAAAGCAGTCGATGTCGAGGATGAGGTCGATATCGACCCCCAGGTCGATATCGAGGTCACTGCAGAGACATCAGAGCCACAACAGAGGTCGAAATCGACCATCTCAGTCGATATCGACCACATTCCAGTCGATGTCGATGTCCAGTAGGCCCCTCCGACCACCGTTTTGGCCCCTCCACCAAAGAAGACATTGCCATTCCCTTCCAAAGCATCGGAGGATCCCACCAAAGGTAAGTTTAGGCACTTCGTAAAGATACTTCAAGTACTTAATGTTACTATCCCTCTTACAGAAGCCCTAAGCGAGATGCCTGCCTATGTGCGATTCCTCAAAGACATCCTAAGCAAGAAGAGATCCATGGCAGAGATCGCAGAGGAGTGCCCAAAGATGGATTTCCCTGAGAAGAAGAGTGATCCAGGGAAGTTTGCAATCACCGTGGGACTTGGCCAACATCGCTATAAAGCCCTATGTGACCTAGGGGCAAGTGTAAGTCTCATGCCTCTCTCTATTTGGCAAAAGGTGAACATTGGTGCCCTTGAACCTGTGGACATGAAGCTCTATATGGCTGACAACTCATTCGTCAGGCCCACAGGTATAGTTGATGACGTTTCGGTAAAGGTAGGTAAGTTCTTTGTGCCTAACGATTTCATTGTATTTGAGATGCCTGAAGATCCTGTAGTGCCTATTATCCTTGGTAGGCCTTTCTTAGCTACTGCAGATGCCAATATCAATGTACGTCGAGGATTACTAACCTTTACTATAGGGAATGAAGTAATAGAATTCTCTTTCAACCCAACCATGAGCGAAACAAAGCACCTGGAACAAGTAGTCCTCTCGCCGGCTAAGGAGAAGCTTAGAAAATTTTTGTTGGCGAGGACGGAAACAGCAAGCAGGGTCAACATTGACTGGAACCAGTCGATATCGACTGGAACCAGTCGATATCGACTAAAAACATCGAAATCGACCCTCCTTGGTCGAAATCGACTACCCCTCAACCCGAAGATTTCTGTTTCGGGCCCAAACAAGTAAGCCCAGGTATGACTCCCAACCCTCCTCTGTCCCTGATTGATAAATCAATTAAGCCCATTATTGATAATTCTACTAAAGAGAGGGTCAAAGCTCCATGGTTTGCCTATATTGCTAAAGTTAGGTCAAGAAAGAGAAGAAAAGCGCCCAAAGAAGAACCTAACATCAAAGAAGCCTTGGTCGCTGAACTTCGCTACTACCAAAAGGACCTAGATGATCCAGGAGAAGGCTCATGCTCAAAGGGTCCCTACATAAAAGGGTCATAAAGCATTGATGGAGAAGTCGGCCTAGCGACTCAAAAATCTAGAGCATGTACATAAAACCTTTAAATTTTGCATAGATGGTTTTTAGGATTTAATTTTTGGTTTGTCAAACTTTTAAAACTGAGATAATTCGTGCTTTATCTATATGTCTAACAAAGATTTTAGGATTACCAAGCAAAAGGGACGACGAAGAAGAAAAGAAGCTTCTGCAGAGGCAGTCGAAAACGATCAGGCCAGTCGAAATCGACCCCCCCAGGGTCAAGCCACCTCCTGGAGTCGACATAGAGGACTCAGGAGTAAAAAAGAGAGGTCGATATCGACCATACTCCTTGATATCGACCCCAACCTGGCAGCCCTCGTCTTCATCTTCTTCCTCGACTTCGACAGATGCAGTCGACATCGACCTCTGACCTAGATATCGACTTCTGGCATCGACCAAACCTGAAATCGACCTAAAATGCGCAAGGTTGCGCTGTGAGTTTCTCTCTATCCTTGTTCTTCTTTTTAATACAGTGAGGACACTGTATATTTTAAGTATGGGGTGGGGGAAAGACATGTCTTATGGTCTTAACTTGGTTTCTTCTTCGCATTGCATTCATGTTTAAATTTTTTTGTTCTTAGTTTTACTTTTATAAAATGTCAAATAAAAAAAAATAGAAAAATTTCAAAAATACAAAAAAAAATGCATGTTTATTTTTAAGTTTATTTTTTAAACCCTACTTAGATGTCCTATGATGAAAACTCAATAGCTGACTTGATCATGTAAATCCTATGGCATATTTGGATGGTTTAGCCTAAGTCTTTAAAAATTTTATGTAGATTGTGAACTTGTGATGAAATTGAGCACATATGATCCTAGGGTAAAAAGCAAATCCAACAAAAATTGTCCTTGTGAGAATTTTGACCTATAGGGAGAACATCAAAAATCCCTCCACTTTCTTGAGTGAATTTACTCTTCCTATGCATCTCTAAATATTGTGATAATTATTCAAAACCAATGCATATATATGTTTATGTTTACGAGAATTAAATGATGGAGGCATCTTTTAAGCCATTTTTATCCTCTCTTTACCTACCCTGCATTATCCCTGCTTGAAGCCAGAATATTAGCCTGAGCCTGAAATTGCAAACTCCACAAAATTATCCCTAGCCGAATTGAGCCTGACCCCCATTTGGGAATTGAGACTTAGATTGGTTAGACTAATGCCTTGTGGAAAGAAAAAAGCATAATGTCCAGTTTTGAGCAAGGAAATTATAGGATAGTGCATATTTACATTTTGTCATATTTTGTAAAAGGATTTATGGCTCAACATATAAATGCACATATTTACTTATTATTTTCGAAAAAAAAAATCCGAAAAAATAAATAAAGATATATATATATATATATATATATATATATATATATATATATATATATATATATATATAGTGCATGAGCCAAAATCCTTAAATCTTTTATTGATACAAGTGTTATATTTTTTAGAGATATATTAGAACTTGGAAGAAGGGTTGATGGAATGCATCTTGAGAGTGTATTATGAAGAGTTATGGTTTGGGTATTGCAAAGTGTTGAGATTTAGGAGTCTTGATTCCCGAATTATAAAAGCACCACATAGCCAAATAATTCCATACCTTTTATTTCATACCAAGCCCCATTACAACCCCGCCGAATGGAGTCTTCTTTGAAGTCTTCCATTGAACGAAAGCCCTCCTGATAATTCTTATTGCATTTTCATAATTGGTTGCGAAGTGGATTGTTATAAATTGCAATATTTATGAGATTGTATATGGAATTGAGTTGAGAGTTGATCTTCATAGCCTAAACACATGAGAGTTGAGTGCAAACACATTATCCCTATGAGGTTGGATCAAAATTGCATATGCCTATGGATCGCCAAAATATGTGCTATGACGTTAAATTCACTTGCTTTACTTTGCTACCACTTATGATGTTGCTTTTGACAAAGGCGAAGACTTGAAGGGTGTGTTGTAGGTGTTGGTTATTGCTTGGTTATTGCTTGAGGACAAGCAAGTCTAAGTATGGGGTGTTTTGATGTACATATTTGTACCTTTGTTTATTGCATCTTTTGACTTCATATTTCATTCGATTTCCAAAGAAAAGTTTCAAAAGTATATGAACTTGTGTAAGAATGAGCTAAAGTATAAGAAATAGAGTCTGCACGAGTTTTGAGCTAACCATGCAGGAATTCGATGAAATCGGAGTCAAAACGAACAAGCCAAGTGAAGCTGAGAAGAGGTCGATATCGACTGGAGACATCGATATCGACCATGGATTTCGACACGACTTCTGAGCGTCGAGATAGGCCACACAGATCAGACAAGAAAGCCTTGATATCGACATACATGCATCGATATCGACCATCGTCATAGACATCGACTGGAGCAGGACGAGTCGAACAGAAACACAAGCATCAATATCGACCTCCAGTGTCGATATCGACCCTACCTCGACAGAAGATAAATCCGATTTTGAGACTCGGATTGTGAAGTCTATCATCAATGCCATGAGTTATCTCGTTCTTTTAGATATTAGCAACTGTTTATCATCTTTTCCTTTAAGTTTTTATCAAAATAAAAGACCTATCCTAATTGGTCGGATAGAGTTATTAGTTTAGATAGGAGTTACAATCCTCGGATAGCGAGGATTAGTAGCCTATAAATAAAGCCCTAGGGGCTGATTTGTTAGATCATCCAATAATCCATTATCCAAGACAAGAAGCAAGACAAAGACAATAGACAATAGAGTTAGAGTTAGAGAGAAGTTTTAGGGTTTGACGTTTGCAAAAGTTGACGTTGAGTTGTAAAGCTTCGGAGTTTATGTTAATGCAAGTTTCTTCCTTTCAAATAACAATGAGTCCCATGATGAGAAGCGAGTAGTTCCCCAAAGCTCTTAGGGTCGGGGTGAGCCCGACATTAGCCATGCACGCTTGAGGTAAGTATTTGATGTTGATATCGTTGTGTCTATCTCTCCTCCTACGATTCTATGTTTAGTCCTAATCGAAAGAAAAGGGATTCATGCTAACAACTTGAGTTATAAACATAAAATTGGTAGAGACAATTAAGCTTATTTGCAAGAGTAATCCTAAGAGTTGGTGTACGGCGAAAGCTCGTCCCTCGGGTGAAATAGCGCAATTGTCCGTCTTATTTATCTTATCGCATGCATTGGTTAATGTTGTGGTAAACCCTAATCCTAGGAGTTTCCTTTTTATATATTTTATACACCAAAACCACTGTTATTTCTGCTCATCCCTTCTCATCCATTCTTAAATCTTCGGCCTTTCTTTGCCGACGAAGAACTAACCCACTGCAGGGAGACATCGATATCGCCCCCAGACGTCGATATCGACCACTGAGTTCGTCGACAGTTTTCTGAGTCGACGACGAACATCGCTGCGGAGTTTACTGAGCATCGATATCGACCCCTTGTGTCGAAATCGACCCTTCTCTATCGACTGGCAGTCTTTTGAGCCAGTCGATTTCGTGGACTAACATTGATATCGACCCCTTCCAGTCGATATCGACCACTTGTTTTTCTTTCTGCAGGTCTTCTGTTGCAGAGAACATCGACAGCCGAGGTCGACATCGAGGCCCAAGGTCGAAATCGAGGCTTCTGGTCGATGCAAACGTGAGATTTCCAAGGCTACTAGGATCCCGCTGACACGCCTCCTCGTGGATCGATCCTGACTACCCTTCCACTACAACGGGAGGAAGTCTTGTAATTATTTGCTTAGGCTAGGAGTCGGTTTACATATTTACATCTTTACATTTGTAATTTAAGAACTCGACTTACCTCCTTAACAAGAGGCCAAGGCACCACCATTTCACCTCCTTCCTTCTCCCTTTTCATCTTCTATTGGCCAGCGATCCCCCTTCCTTCTTCCTCCGAGCAGTAGCAGTAAGGAGAACCCACGACGGCCACCGGAGCCCAAGCGCAGCCCTCCCCTGTTTTTCCGTCCCAAATGGTAAGCCTCCAATCCACCATTTTCTTCCGACTTTAAACCATATAAAATGCCACCTTTACACCTCCCCCACCCTTCCTAGGCAGTCTCCGACGAGGATCCATCTCCGACGAGGTCAGACGGGCGCCGACGAGCCTTCCCGAGCAATCATTCCGGTGAAACTACCTCCCACGGTAATCCTTCTCTCCCTCCTTCCTCCCTTGCTGCGCTTTTGTTCCGTTTGTACGGGTGTGGTCGGAATTGGGGATCGGTTGGAGTGGGTGAATCTTAGGCTGAAAGGCCGCTGGCTAGCCCTTCTTCTTCTTCTTCTTCTTCTTCTTCCCTTCTCTTCTTCGGTTCCGTTAGAACAGAGCTCTGGGTTGGGTGAAGGGGACGGGTCCAAGGATGCCGGTTCACCTCCTTTTCTTTCTCTTTTCCCGGTTCAACATTTTTTTTCATTTCACTTTAAAAATAGGCTGGGTTTGAGTCTTGGTTTTGGTTCCGGGTTGGGCTTGTGGGTTTGGGCTTGGATCTAGGTCATCGGGTAAGGGCTGGGCTGACTTTATTTTTGGCTGCTGGGTTGTTGATTAATGGGTTGTGTCTGAATTTTATTATAAGTAATACATATATGTGATGTGGTGTTTTAAATTTCGGTAGTTTGTATGATTTGTGTTATGTTATATATATATATGTTATATTAATTGTTATTTCGGTTTTGGGGAAAATATATATATATATATACATATTCTGAAATTTTATATATTTAAAAAGGTTTTAAAAGTAATGTTAATTGATATTGGGTTATAAATATATTTATGGTTATTGTTTTGAGATTATATGGATAGTAAGTGTTAAATTATTTGAATATTATTATTATTATTTTGGGATTTGGTTATAATTATAAATTCTGGAAATTAATCGTTATATATTGTTTATTTGTTTTAAAATATTATTAATTGAATTATTTATATATGATGCATCTTATGAGGATTTAAATATGTGAGTTAGAAATTTTAAAGTGAATTGTTGGTTTTGATTTATAAATATAATTTGTGAACATAGGTTTATTTTGATGATTTAATATTGGAATTTATTTATATAATGTTTTTGAAATGAGAAACATGCCGGAATGATTTCTATAATATGATTATGGGAAATTGGTTTTAAGGCTTAAGTGTTTAATGTCGGGATTTGGATAAGCGATTTTAAAAAGAATTGTTTGATTTTCTAAGTTGAGTTCTTTGAGAGATTGTTTTGGAAATGAGATGATGAGATGAGATGAACATGAAATGATATTTGAATTGTGATGAGATAAGATGGAATAATCTGAAATAAGATATGAGAAGTTATGTATGATAGTTAGGGGCGCCGTGTGTGAATTAGATAGACTTATGCATTTGTATTTTATTAGGTGATTGTGATATGTTGGACATTGCTTGCTATTGGTGACTCATTACATGGATTCTGCTTCTGCCTTGTTTCTCTGCTGTTCGGCTTATTCAGGTAAGTTCCTTTATGGGCTTACTCAGATTCGAAAGAGAATACCTGCTTGTGAATATATGACATACTAGGTGTTGCATAAGCATTAAAGCATGCTATGTAGTATCATGCTAGGATTGCACTTATGAATGAGCATTCGGTTACGATATAAGCATGATGATAGCGCAACACCATCGGGCATAAGCATGATATATGAGATGATGATGAGATATGCTATGCTATGATGAGATGAGATATGATATGCTATAACATCGAACTGGCCAGTCTCTGCACTAACGGAAAGGGGTGCAGAGGTAGGAGAGGGATATGCCACTTGGCATTCTTTGGGCGCCTTTACAGTTCTTTTCCGCATATTGTAAATTAGGAGCATGTTAGTGTGATTAAATTTCCGCATTGCATCAAAGCATCTTTATATTAGCGTATGTGTGTGTTTGCTTGTGGGACAGGCTGTGTTGGGGTCTCGGTCTGATCCCGCTCGCACCACTTGTTTTTAGGTATGATTGCTCCCTGTCTCTATGGCGTGGGAAAATCCCCCGAGCGATTGTAAAGAATCTGTCTAACCCCGCTAATTTGGCTATACGACTTTAGAACATATGTTTTAGTTTTGACCCGGCTCTGCCGTGGCTCTTGTATCTAAATCTTGCTTCTGCTTTACTTTCGTTTGAATTGGGTTTTGTGACTTTGATTGCTTGGGGTTCGAAATCCCCGCTTTGAATACTGATCTTCGAGGTTTGAAACCTCGACCCGTACCTGAATTGCAACATCCGAACGAAGGTATCCGACCTTCGAAACGTAACCCGGGTATTTATATTCGGGCCGTTACAAAGTTGGTATCAGAGCCAGGTTGTGCAATTCGGGTACGTAAGGTTCGGGTGTATGTTTTGGAAAACCGCCCATGGATTTCAAAAGATTTTAAAGCGTTTTAAAGGGGAAAAATGAACTTAATATGCCTAACTCAATTGGACTAAATATGAACTTGGCTTATGATAAAAGAGGAGAACCAACTAATAAGGGATCGAGTGGGTAGAAAAGGCGCTAGACCATCCCTATTGGATGTAGTCGAGAATGGGTAGGCGAAATACTAGCTTGTTCTTTACAGATGGGTCGGGGAGACCCCAAGGAGATCGTTATAATTGCCATTGACTGATTCTATGTTGAGTGCTTGATATGCTAAAGATTTGATTGGTATGTCCTAATTATTGAATGAGTATTGAACGATATGTGCGAACGGGATAGCGGGAGTACCCTTCTTCTTCTTATATGGTTAAGCTCAGCTTTTGTGGAACCGCCCCTTCCCTTATGAACCCTTTTGACAGTTCAATCGAGTCCTCCCTTCGAATATCGGTCTCCTCCATGGGAAATCGGTTTAGTAAACATATTGTTTCGGGAATCATGATTGAATATGAGGGTTGCTTGGGAGAGTATTGGAAGTTGGCTTTCGATATAATTCCAAGTTAGAAAGTAAGGTATTTCCGAGGTTGTCTTTCTTGATTCTTATGACGATCAACCGGTGTCTTCCTGCCATAAAAGTCGTATCCAAGTCTCACGGGAAAGATGGGTGATGAGTCAGTAGGGAGAGTCAATGGTTGTCCTTATGGATCTCTATCGGGTTATCTTGATTGCTCTATCCATGATTATGTGATACTATGTGGTACTACTCCTTGACCTACAGATTGATCTTTAGTGTGAAATTGTGCTTGTGTACTTTGGTGTTCGTAATGACTATTGTATGGGTCCGAGCTACATTTATTATATCCATATCATCCCGACATGATCTACTCAGTATATTGCATTGTCATACTGGGGCACGAATGAATATGTCATATGCTAGGATGTTGTATAATTGATGTCCTCCCTGTGAATAGGTTCATGATAGTGTGATCGTTCGATTCTAGTATCATGATAGAGTGAGTCCCTTACTTGATGGATACATGTTGTAATTTCATGTCAACATGCCTTATAAGCTACGTAATCCTCAGTACCTGTTATGATGATGATCCTTAATGTAAATTCGTGGTTGTATGACATCCTATATCCATGCTGGTCACATTACTTAGGTCTCGTGTTCTATCATGGTTAGATATCGTTATAGCATGTCTACTTGACCTATCGTATTGATCTTGCTGCTGATTGATTGAGAGCATAAACCACATGATATGAGTCTATATGATTGTTGCTCCTCCTAAATTAGGTCCATGATAGTGTGATCATCTCTTCCTTGTATGAATATCTCGTAAGATGTCCTCCTGAGCATATTAGCTAATGATGCCTTGATGCCTATCATTCCTTCTGTGACAAGAACCTATAGCACGCCCATCTATTTTGTATTTGTCAGATTAACTATTGTGGATTATTTTGCATATGATAGTGTTGTTTGTTCATTGCACTGAATGGAGAATATGTGGCATAATTAAGTCTTGGTGAATGCATGTTTCATCCTAGTATGTGCTGATTCGAACTCATGTCCCCATATCCTCGTCATATTACCCGTTACTTAGACTTGCATTATACATCGCTACATTTCCTCCCATGCTTCTGTATTATTGGAATGTGATTGAATTGAAGTCTTTCTTAATGTCGAGTAATCAATCAAGTGCATGTATGTGTCCTATGTTATGTTAAGCCATTAGTAACGTATAGGATCCTTGGTTATAACTTATGCACATTTATGCCCTGCTTGCATTATTGTTCATTCTCTGTTGAGCTAGGTCCCTGATAGTGTGGTTCTTCCCTCTCTTAATCCTCTTAAAGTGTTTTACCCATCCTGATAAGAGTGATATTGGATTCGAAGATCGACTTGCTTTCTGTGATGGTTAATACTAGCATGTTTACATGTTCTCGCTCGGTGGTATCCCTCTATTACTCTATGATATCTTCTTGTGCTTTCATGAGAGTATGATTTGACACCTCGCATGATCACACACCACTCTATGTTGTGATTTCTCATACGCATGACACCTAAATGTTGGAATGAATCTATTCAAAATACCTTGGTTATAGTCATGTTTTGATACGTGCTAGTAACATCCTGTAGAGCTTTATGCTTCCCAATAAGACTCGCTAAATGGTGACTTGCCATACTTATTCTATTACGTGAACATGCTTGTCCTATAATGTGATAGTTGTTATACCATTTTATGTGCACTATAACAATTGTTCCTAGCATGCTTATAATCTATCGCTGGTGATGTCCTCCTTGTTACTCTCTGTAATGATGCCTCATGCTTTATGAACATTATGTTGAACTCTTTTAAATGACTCTTGACTATGCCCATGCCTTATCATGTATCGCTAGCATTGTGTAGGATCTATCCTTTCTAAATGTGTTCCGTTGTATGATTACATGTCGTTTTCAACCTATTATGCGATCATTGTTGTCAGATGTGATAGTTATTATCTGCTCTTATATGTTCTCGTATGACACTTAGCCTGATCGTTATGTTATATCTCGCCATGCTATAATTGACCTCCCCTGTTGCTGCATGTACCATGCTTGTACATTCGTTCATATGTGAAGGTTCGATAATGTAAAACAAAGTAATATAGAAATACTCTAGAAGGGGGGTTGAATAGAGTATGCCGGTTTTTCGCAGATTATCAAGACTTTGAGATTAGACTTAGTCTTTTCTCTGAAAACCTGAATCACAAAGTTAAACAGTAGAACCAAGTGCGGAAATAAGGTAAAGCAATAAGTAAAGGACTCGATGAGTTGTTTACGAGGTTCGGCATGAACTTGGCCTACGTCCCCGCCTAGGGTTCTTCCACAACCCTAGGATTCAACCGGCTTTTATTGATTCACAAGACTTAGGATCCTAGTAGCTCCCCGAGAAGCCTCTCTCCTATACAATTGCAATCTAGTCAACTCACGTTCCCTTGGAGTCCTAGACCAATCTAGAAGAGCCCCACCTCTCTATGCTATCTAGTACAATCCTCTTACACTTAGTGAATCAATCGCCTAGTGTCTACTTCCTGAGTTACAAACTCTTGAGTATAACACTCTCTCGAAATATATCCTATAAGCTCACAGTGTAACTCTCAAATGCTTTGAAATGAAATTACAGACTCTTAAGGACTAGGAGAGAGCACACGAAGAAGACAGATCTCGCTTGAAGGCTTTAGTGTATGAAAGCTTGTGTTCAACAGGTGTATATCTGTCTTCTTCTTCCTTTTCTTTTTATTGAAACAAATCGGCGCCTAAGGATCTTCACCAACGGCTAGAGAGGATCATGGCTTGAGCTGGATCTTCTATCTTTGGAAACTTTCGGAGGCCATGATCTTCCGATTTGAATCTTCTCAATTTACAACATAAGGAAGGAAATAATATTCGAAAAACTTCCTGAAAGGTTAGTGTATATATAATAATATAATGGAAGCATATAATAACATAAAATAATATTCGAACATAATATCATATAGAACAGGTTTTGTGTTTCATCAATACTGTTAAAGCTTCAAGACCTTTGACACAAACAGACTTTCAAGGCCTTTGAAACTTATTCCGATTTTCATCAAGGGAGTGGAGTTATCAATCTCCCCCTTGATGAAAGACAAAACCTGTGCATCCCTGCAACTTAGTCAAGCATATATAATATAAGTAAAATCGGACTAAGTACCTGCATGGGTTAGACAAATGTTGGATCAAAATTTTAAAGCAATAAGACCATCCAACTGAAAATAAAACCAAGGTCTTCCAAGACCTTTAAATCGCAACAGTTTTAAAAAGTCTAACACCACCACAGATCATCTCCCCCTTTTTGTCTTTCAACAAAGGGAGGAGGTAAAACAGTCACCAAAAGTTTTGAAACAGTTTCCCAAAACCAGCAATGTTTCAGATTCAGGGTTAGGGTAGGGTAGGATAGGGTTAAGCTTCATCGTCCGGAGCATCATCAGTAAGCCGCGACCACAGTCCTTGCAACAGATTGGTTACCCCGCTCATCTCCGTCATAAACTCCTTGTGCAGCTCCTTGATATCCAGGCGAACTTCCTCCAAGCCCAACTCCATGTTGTCCATGCGTTCATCAATGGCTGAAGCAGTGGGAAGAGCTTTTGAAGGAGAGGCAAGACTCCAAGTCCCTTGGGGGGACCGAGTGATGCCAATCTTTTCAAGGCTCTTGGAGTCGAACTTACCCATATGACGCTGTTGTTCTTCATTTTTAAAATCGATTCCAGAAGCTTCGAAGATTTGGGTCAAAAGGGTAGCGAAGGGGAGGGGAGTTCCTTTCTTGGCTTTTCTAGTGTGAGCCATGGATCCTAAAATGGTGTTGGCCAGATCAAGATCAAGGCCATTGAGGATTCGGTAAAGTAGGATCATGGCATTGTCGGTTAGGAGAGAGCCAGAGTTTAAACGGGGTAAGAGGCAACGCACAATGATGTTAAATATGATCTTTCCCTCTAGGGTAAGGGATGAGTGGGTTAGCTGCTTTGAGGTGTTGGTAGATGCTTCAGGTAGAAGATATTTGGATCGGGCAAGGGTAATGCAGTCTTCTTTAGAGGGGTTTTCTTGAGAGGGTGGACAAGGGCTAGGAAGGCCAAGGAAATCAGCGAAGTCAAAGGAGCTGAAAGAGATTCTAACTCCCTTGACGACAGATTCCAAGAACCAACCATCGTCAGTGTGTTTGGCTTTGAGATTTATATAGAACAGGTGGGTGAGTTGGGGATAATAGACGGTTTCAAGATTGAGAAGAGTCCAAGCTGGGGATTTTTTAATGATAGCAATGCATGGTAAGTTCAAAGCTTCAAAGAACGCAATATCTAAAAAATCAGAACAGCAGATCCTACGAGTTCGAAACTCATCTACCCACTTACCAGCCATTTCAGCATTTTCAAACCATGAAGAGGGGAGAGATTGATTTACCTGAATGTGAGCGGGAGGATCAGCGTTCTTCCTTCTAGCCTGTGTTGGAGCAGACCTCTTGGCAGGCGCCTCAAGGCTTTTGAGGGTGCCCTTCCTGGTGCGCTTGGGAGGAGGAGGCTTGGCTGTAGAGGCTTTCCGCTTCTTTGGAGACGGGGGAGGAGGAGGAGGAGAAGGAGAGGGAGCATGCTCGGGCTCCTCTTCCTCTTCTTCCTCTGACCCCGAGTCCTCAGCGTTGTCTCCATCGGTATCCTCCTCGTCCTCTCCAGATTCGTCTTGCTCCTCGTCCTCTTCCTCAGGCTCCTCTTCAGAAGGAACCTCCTTGAGAGCCTCCGCCTCAACTTCCTTTCGGATTCTCTCAGCTTCCTCCTCGACCAACTTCCTTGCAAGCTCGGCCTCCTCCTCGGCCTTTTTCTTCCTCAAAGCTTCTTCTTCGGCTTCCTTGGCTGCATCCTTTTCCAGAATAGCATCAAGATCCTCCTCTTCTTCTTCCTCATCCACCTCCTCAGCGATGACCTTCTTTTTCCCTTTCTGCTTCGCACTGAGAGGCTTCTTAGCAGAGCGTTTTTGAGAGCCCTTGGTTACTGTAGTCGTGCTCTCAGTGATGGTGCTCTGGACAGTAGCAGGGACGATGGCTTGAGGAGTGGGTTCAGGTGTAGGAGAAGTAGCAGTGTCCTGGCGTCCCTTGGGGGTGGCGCCAAGTCTTTTGGGTGTGGAAGCTTTCTTTGATTTGGGAGCCATGAAGGTATTCGGCTAGGGTTTTGGATAGTTTGAGAGATTGGAGAGGGAGAACTGGAATAGTTTTGGGTAGATCTGAGGTTATGAGGTAATCGAGAGGGGTTGGGGTTTTAAATAGGAGAGATTTGAGTGATGGGATGGGGTTTAGGGTTCCAATGTAAGTAATGACAACATTGCCAATTTGAAAATTATTTCAATTCAAAATTCAAATCTTCTCTTAACCATTTTAGAATAGGAGGGAAAGAACCGAAAATATTTTGTTCCAAAAATATCTCAACGGATAAAGAATATGTAACATAAATAAATTATTTTGAAATCCAATGAAAATAATACTTGATCAAATATCTAAAAAGATATTAACCAAATATATACGATCCGATATCTGTTTTCTATCATTCAATTCACAAACCTTGACATAAAACTCAAGGGTCTTGACACTGAGTAGAATTTATCTTTCGTAAGGGAAAGCTCCCCCTACGAAAGTGCATCCTTGTTAAGCATCCCGATCTCCCGTCTAATGAAGGTGAACCTGTCCTCTGCCAAAGGCTTAGTAAAAATGTCAGCCCATTGATAATCAGTTGAAATAAAGGAAATGGACACATCACCTTTTTCGACGTGGTCTCTAATGAAATGATGTCTTACATCAATATGTTTGGTCCTTGAATGCTAAACAAGATTCTTTGTAATGGAGATGGCACTTGTATTGTCACACTTAATGGGAATGCCTTTGAGGTTGATGCCAAGATCTCGCATTTGTTGAGCTATCCAAAGGATTTGGGAGCAGCATGCTCCAGCTGCTATGTATTCGGCTTCTGCAGTGGATAGGGCAACTGAGTTTTGTTTCTTAGAATGCCAACTGATCAAAGATGCTCCTAAGAATTGGCAACATCCTGATGTGCTCTTCCTATCCACCTTATAGCCTGTAAAATCTGCATCAGAATACCCGATTAATGTGAAATCCTTTTGCTTTGGATACCATAGTCGAAGCTCCTTAGTGCCATTGAGATATCGAAAGATCCTCTTCACAGCCACGAGGTGAGATTCTTTAGGATCAGCTTGAAACCTAGCACACATGCAAACACTAAACATGATGTCAGGTCTACTAGCTGTAAGATATAGTAAAGATCCAATCATTCCCCAATACTCCTTTTGATTGACACTCTTCCCAGTCTTGTCTTGATCTAGGGATAATGTTGAGCTCATGGGAGTCTTGTCTGCTTTGGATTGATCCATCTTGAACTTCTTCAAGAGATCCTTAGTGTACTTGCTTTGGTTGACAAAGATCCCTTTCTTGGATTGATGAACTTGTAATCCCAAAAAGAAGTTGAGTTCACCCATCAAGCTCATCTCAAATTCGCTGCACATGGTGTCAGAAAATTCCTTGCACAAAGATGTGTTAGTAGCACCAAATAATATATCATCAACATAAATTTGAATAACCAAAATGTCATTTCCTTTGGTCTTGATAAAAAGAGTCTTGTCGATCAACCCCCTTTTAAAATCATTTTCTAAAAGATATTTTGACAAGCGCTCATACCAAGCTCTTGGGGCTTGTTTCAAACCATAAAGCGCTTTGTCAAGTTTATAAACGTGATTAGGAAATTCCAAACTTTCAAAGCCTGGGGGTTGAGCCACATAAACTTCTTCTTCTAAGAAACCATTGAGAAAAGCACACTTGACATCCATTTGATATAGTTTTATGCCCATAAAAGATGCAAATGCTAATAATATGCGAATGGCTTCAAGCCTGGCTACGGGAGCAAAGGTCTCCTCGTAGTCAATACCTTCCTCTTGATTGTAGCCTTGAGCAACAAGCCTTGCCTTGTTCCTCACGATCTTACCATTCTCATCTAGCTTGTTTCGAAATACCCATCGTGTGCCAATGACAGATTGGTGCTTTGGCCTAGGCTTCAAGGTCCAGACTTTGTTCCTTTCAAATTCATTAAGCTCACTTTGCATAGCAATGATCCAATCTGGCTCTTGAAGGGCCTCATCTACCTTCTTGGGTTCTATAAGAGAGACAAACGCGTGAAAAACACAAAGATCTTTAAGTTTAGAACGAGTTTGAACACTAGAAGTAGGGTCATAAATGATATCCTTTAATGAGTGTGATGAGGAGTATTTGAATTTCTTTTGCTAGTCTCAGCTCCTTGATTCATCACACCAGCAGGATTGATTTGTGGTACATCTGACTCCATAGTCCTGTTAGGTTCAGTTTCAGCAGTTTCTGACATTTCAACACTGTTGAATTGGACACCAAGGGCTTTGGACGAATCTTCAACACCTTGGGCCAATTCTTCAGTGTTGAGAATCTATTCCTGCATGTTCCTCTTCTCTGTGTTCTTGGTAGCAGCATCATCACCTTCCTCGTTCTCCTCATGGATGTTAAGATCTATATCTGCAACACTTTCACTCAAAGAACCGTCATTGCATTCATCAAATATAACATGTATACTTTCTTCAACTAAATGGGTCCTTTTATTGAAGATTCTATAAGTTTTGCTACTTGTGGAGTAGCCAAGAAATATGCCTTCATCACTACGTGCATCAAATTTCCCAAGGTTATCTTTTCCATTGTTATGAACAAAGCAAGTACAACCAAAGGGTTTGAAATAAGATATAAGTGGTTTGCGGCCTTTGAAAAGTTCATAAGGAGTTTTCTTTAAGATGGAACGAATAAGACAGCGATTCAAAATATAGTTAGTTGTGTTAACAGCTTCAGCCCAATAGGTTTTAGGTAATGCATTTTCTAAAAGCATAGTCCTGGCCATATCCTCTAGGGTGCGGTTCTTTCGTTCCACAACCCCATTTTGTTGAGGTGTCCTAGGAGCAGAAAAGTTATGGGAGATGCCATATTTAGCACAAAACAAATCAAACTGAAGTTGATCAAACTCCCTACCATGATCACTTCGAATTGACACTATGGGCTCGTTTCTTAAAGTTTGCAACTCCTTACAAAGTTTTGAAAACGCAAATAAGGGCTCTGATTTTTCCTTTAAAAATGCAACCCAAGTATATCTAGAAAAATCATCAACAACAACAAGCATGTACTTTTTACCATTGGGAGATTTGACTCGCGTAGGACCACATAAATCCATATGTAAGAGTTCAAGGGGTCTAGAAGAACTTACAACCTTTTTGGGTTTGAAGGAGCTACGAGTTTGTTTACCTCATGTGCATGCATTGCACATATCAATACCTTTGAAGTCCATCTCAGGTAGTCCTCTTACAAGCCCTTTGGACACAAGCTTCTGTAGTATATGTGGACTCACATGACCGAGTCTCCTGTGCCAGAGCTTTGGATCGTCCGTCAAAGCTTTGAGACAGGTTAAGCTTCCTTGTGCCACTTGATCAGCATTCACAGCGTATATATTGTTGTAACGATATGCAGTTAGTATAACTTCACATGTATCTTCTCTGCACACTAGACATCTTTTCTTGTTAAATCTGACATTATTGCCACTATCACATAATTGAGAAACACTAAGCAAATTATACTTTAAACCATTCACAAGATAGACATTTTTAATACTATGGTTGGAATCACTCCCAACGCTACCAATACCAACGATGTCACACTTTCCTTTGTCACCAAGAGTGATTGTTCCTGTGGATTGCTCCTTTAGATCATGAAAGAGAGACCTCTTTCCACTCATATGCCTCGAGCATCCACTATCAATAATCCATTTTTGCTCATTCACCTTGGTGATCTCCTGCAAAACAAACATCAACCTTTGTGGCTAGACCAATAAGCAAATTTGGATCCATTATTGGGATAGACCATATTTGGTAAAATAGTGCCTTTTGGGACCCAAACTTGTGTTATCCGTTCTTTTCTCAAATGAACAGGGAATGTATTGCGAATGATATATGGATCCTTTCTTCTATAGGGGCAGGTCTCTTTCACATGTCCCTTTCGAGCACAATGGTGACATATAGGAGAGGTTCTGCTTCCTTTTGCCTTTACAAAGGTGGTAATGTGCTGCTTCTTTAAAAACCTTGGATTGTAACCAATACCACTTTTGTTTAGAGAACTTTGTTGCTCACCCAACATCCTATCAAGAGTGCCTTTGGATTTGGTAAAACTTATGAGGGCTGTCTGTTGGTCTTGAATCTTATTATTCAGGGAGATCTTCTCGTTCTCTAAGTCATGATGTTCACTTCTCAGAGACGAGAGATCTTGCTTGAGTTCAGATTTCTCTGAGTCAAGAGTCTTGACTTTAATGTCAAGACCTGAATAAGAAGCTTCAAGACTTTTGAGCCTCATAGACAGATCCTCAATGGTTCTTTCCTGGTCCACAGTTCTCTTAATAAGAATGTTAGTTTGGGCAATGAGTTTCTCTTCATTGGCAATCATATTAGAAAGGAATTCCGATAATACCTCTTTTGGACTTGCCATAAGTTCTCTTACGGTTACCTCAAGCTTCTCATCGTGAGATTCATCTCCTGATGCAATAAGACAGACATTGGCCTTCTCATCGTCGGAGTCGGAGTCAGAATCGCTCCAAGTTGCCACCATGGCTTTCTTTTTCCATCTATCACCCTTCTTGGACTGGCTCTTCGTCTTTTGAGAGTCTTTCACAAGATGATCTGTTTCACCACATTCAAAACAAGACAACGGTTTAGTCTTCTTATCATTTTTGTTGTATTGAGACTTACCTCGGAATTTAGAAGACTCTGATCCATCCTTGTTGTTGAATTGTTTCTTCATTTTGAGGATTCGAGCAAGGCCTCTTGTGATAAGAGCAAAAGGATCATCCTCATCGTCATCCTCATCTTCGGAATCAGATTCATCTTTATTGTCATCCTTCTTAGATTTGAGCGCCAAATTCTTAGTGCTTGCTGGAAGTTCTCCATCGTCTTCATTAAGGATCATCTCATGCGTGATCAGTTTCCCAAGCAGGTCGTCAAGAGGCAGAGTAGTGAGGTCTTGGGATTCCTCTATAGCTGTTACTTTAGGACCCCACTTTTCTTTTGGGAGACACCTCAATATCTTCCTTACTTTCTCAACGTTTGTAAAGCTCTTGCCGAGAGAGTCAAGGTTGTTGGTGATTTCTGTGAATCGTGTGAACATGACCTTGATAGACTCATCGGGCTTCATCTTGAAAAGTTCATACTTTCGAAGGAAGATGCTGATCTTGGTGTCCTTCACTTGGCTGGTTCCCTCATAGGTGACGACCAGCTTGTCCCAAATCTCTTTAGCTGACCTACAAGATGAAATACGGTTAAACTCATCAGTGTTAAGACCACAATAAAGTAAGTTAATAGCCCTGTAGTTTTTGGAGATGAGTTCAAGATCCGCTTGGATGTATTCAGACTCCTTCTTTGCGACTTTGGTTCCATTTGGTCCATCTTTCTCTGGAAACTTTGGCCCATTCTCTATAATGTTCCAAAGTTCCAGATCTTGGTCTATGATGAACATCTTCATCAATGATCTCTAGTGGACAAAGTTGTTTCCTACAAAGAGTGGTGGTCTGCTGGTAGACCTTCCCTGTGCAAATCCTCCGCTTGCTTCACCAGACATGATCGAAAACTCACAAGATTGTTAGATTAAAAGCAGTGAGTAAAGCTCTGATACCAATTGAAGGTTCGATAATGTAAAACAAAGTAATATAGAAATACTCTAGAAGGGGGGTTGAATAGAGTATGCCGGTTTTTCGCAGATTATCAAGACTTTTGAAGCTCGTGCAAAATCCTTTGAGATTAGACTTAGTCTTTTCTCTGAAAACCTGAATCACAAAGTTAAACAGTAGAACCAAGTGTGGAAATAAGGTAAAGCAATAAGTAAAGGACTCGATTAGTTGTTTACGAGGTTCGGCACGAACTTGACCTACGTCCCCGCCTAGGGTTCCTCCACAACCCTAGGATTCAACCGGCTTTTATTGATTCACAAGACTTAGGATCCTAGTAGCTTCCCGAGAAGCCTCTCTCCTATACAATTACAATCTAGTCAACTCACATTCCCTTGGAGTCCTAGACCAATCTAGAAGAGCCCCACCTCTCTATGCTATCTAGTACAATCCTCTTCCACTTAGTGAATCAATCGCCTAGTGTCTACTTCCTGAGTTACAAACTCTTGAGTATAACACTCTCTCGAAATATATCCTATAAGCTCACAGTGTAACTCTCAAATGCTTTGAAATGAAATTACAGACTCTTAAGGACTAGCAGAGAGCACACGAAGAAGACAGATCTCGCTTGAAGGCTTTAGTGTATGAAAGCTTGTGTTCAACAAGTGTATAACTGTCTTCTTCTTCCTTTTCTTTTTATTGAAACAAATAGGCGCCTAAAGATCTTCACCAACGGCTAGAGAGGATCATGGCTTGAGTTGGATCTTCTATCTTTGGAAACTTTCGGAGGCCATGATCTTTCGATTTGAATCTTCTCAATTTACAACATAAGGAAGGAAATAATATTCGAAAAACTTCCTGAAAGGTTAGTGTATATATAATAATATAATGGAAGCATATAATAACATAAAATAATATTCGAACATAATATCATATAGAACAGGTTTTGTGTTTCATCAATACTGTTAAAGCTTCAAGACCTTTGACACAAACAGACTGTCAAGGCCTTTGAAACTTATTCCGATTTTCATCAAGGGAGTGGATTTATCAATATGCATGATACCTGTCATCCTCATTAAATCCCACATGACTTCGAATCTTGCATGATCATTACTGATTCCGCATATCTTTCTTGAAGTTGCTAGGCATATCTGCTTCCATGGAATATTAGAATGTTAGCTTGTTTCACATACATCAGCGTAGGACTCGATTGTGTCTTTGATATGAATACGAATGTTGCCCCCCGAGATAGGTACATGTTAGTGTGGATTAGTGTGATTGATATGCCCCATGATGAGTATGTGTTACTTGTCACCATTATAACCTAATAGACTTCCATAAGGGCATTATTGCTATTCTCGGGTCAGAGTTTCGTCTCTGTTTGTCGTCTTTAGTTGTGGTCTGTGTTTGTCTCCGAAAGGAATTTGGGTTGTCTTCTCTTGTCACTCCCCTATCTCCTCTTAACTTGGACTCTTGCGCGATACATTGGGTGAGCGATAGCATAGAAGAGGGGACGGGAAGTTAGATAACGATAGAGCAGCGCAGTGGAAGCGTGGGCCCATAACCCACGGGCCTCAGGATCGACGATGCCGACGGAACAAGCTTGTTTCGAGGATGACGGTTATGGAGTACGATATAACTTACAAGCGAGAGTGTCCTCCGTTCGAATTGCTGACCCTTCGGAATATGTTGATGATGATATTGCATTGACTTGATGTTGAAAATTTCATGTTGATGTGATGACTTGGTAATGATTATTGCCTGATTATCTGTTGTCTATGATGATATGTATGATTCGATGCCTGACAATCTTAATGTACCATGATGACTTGATGTGATGCTACTCAGAGTTGCTAAGCATGATCTAAGCTCATTGCCTATAAAAGTATGAACTGCAAATGCTGAGAACCTGAACTGTTTATTAGATATGGTTATGATGAAACGTGCTAGCTTGATTTTGATTAGGTTCATATATGATGTTTTGCAATACTTGTTGAGCATGACGGTAAATTGAGACTAGTGATACAGTTGCAATGTTTAATGATGAACTAATGATGCTATTGATATAAATGCTAGTTGATATGATGTAGTCCTTCTATGTAATAATGTCCATAATTGCTTCTTCTTTGAACATGTGAGTGAGGTCCTTAGTAGAGTGGTCAGAGAGTGGAGAAAGGTTTTGGGCAATTAGAATGATCGACGGCGGTAAAGGAAAGTTGCAGAAGAGGGGCGTTGACTTAGGTTGGACTGAGTGAGTTCAGGAATTATAAGAGGTAATGCTTGGTGGGTTTTGAAGAGATCCTAGGTGAATCTTGGATAGGGGTATGGTTAGGGGTAGGCTGGTTAGGTTGTGACCGAGGAATTTTTATAGAAAATGCGTGGTTAGTAGGGCATGACGTTTGTGATATCTTGGGAAGAGTGAGAAGTGTAAGAAATGACCTTTGTGGATATCGGGAACATAGTATACAGGGGTGCTTGGGGTATGAAAACAGAGATAGGGGTTGGAGTCTTAGAGGTGGATTGTTAGTGAGAGTGCTTGGCAGGAAGAGGTGTGAGATTGAAAGATCGAAATGACTTGGGGCTTCTTCTGTGGGGTAGTATCCGAGTGGATGTGGTAGGTCTAGATGAAGGTTGGTCTTGGCTTGAGAGTGGGGAACGAGCGAGCGGGGATTGCGTTTCATTTTGACTGGTAGTGATGTGAGGATTTTCTTGATTATGTGATTTGTTAATATGTACTGGCATGATGTCAGATAGAGACCATGATGAACATGATATGGCTTGATATTACATGTTGATATGCAATATTAGAAATCTAGTTGACAGTGACAAGTGTTATCATGATTTAATGATACATTGCTACCCTACTATGTTGTTCTAGAAGCATGTTGTGATGTGTTGTATGAATCATGAAATAATGATATGTTGCTATGTGAGAGCATGATATTATATTATGATCAGGAGAAGTTAAATGATGAATATTGATCGGGATCATGAATATGACTTATATATATGTATGAGATAATGGTGCGTCATTGCTAAATGATCGTCATATGGCATTATATGAGATGAGATGATGTTTTGTGAGTATGCTGACGTTTTGGTGATTGATATATTGATTGACCTTCCCCTCTGCTGAATCTTAATAGTCTAACCTTGTTGTGTTGATGTGTTAACAATGGGTTTTGGTTCGTTGATTCTATGATGAGAAATACTTTTATGACTTCTGGTGTGATGCTGAGACGTTGTTATGATTTTGTTATGTCGTTGAGATGCGTATTACGACCTATAGTACGATATGGAGATGTTGATGTGACCTTGTGGCACTACGTTGGTATATGTTGAGACTTGCCGTGTGATGTGTTGATTGGAGATTGGATTGTTATACAGTTATGCATTTCTTATGGCTTATGCATCTTGCTTGAATTGAGCCTGATAGATTGATTCGATTTTGGAACCTAGGAAGAGAATATGGGATTAGCCCTTAGAGGTGGATGATTCCACCTCCTACTTTCTGAATTTGATTGATTGGTTTGCGAGAAGCTGATTTAGTTTTTGGGAGACTTTGACGAAATCTTGATTTGAAAGGATTTGACTTGTTTTGTTGTGAAGCTGCTTGATTAAACGTTGAATTTGAAGATTTTGAGCGGTTTTGAAAATGGCCAACTTGGGGTTTTAAAGAAGTTGAGAGTTTCAATGATTTGGATGACAATCTTTCCATTTACAAAACGCTTTGAGGATTTACGAACTGGATTTACATTATGACGTCTCACGAAGTGGATACAAGCATTTTATAGGGGCGCTTATAGATTGCTTGCTAAAACCTAGTCGGGACGCTATAATACTTTTAGAGTTGTGGTACTTCCGAAAAGTCGAAGCGAGGATGTGATAAGGGCGCTTATTACACACTTGACAAGACCAATTGGAGATGTCACGACCGTGACTAGGATGTTGTGAGAATCCCGGAAGACGCAACCGAGATGATTACAAGATCCTTGGACATGGTCCTCGGACTCACCGATTTCAAATTCCTTCCCATTGCTTGAAAATGATTTTAGTCTCGGGGACGAGACTTGTTTTTAGAGGTGGATAAATGTAAAGACGGAAAATAATATATATATATATATATATTATATTTTATTATTTTAATTAAATATGTTATTATTCATTGCAATTTGTAAAAGTGGAGAAAAAGTCGTCCTCGAGCACGAGTTCAATTTTAAAATCCTTCCGGCATCATTTAAATTTTGGATTTTGACGCGATTTGATTTTCGCTTTCGAGTTCCGGGTATTAATAAAATTAATTTAAGTTCCTAGATGATTTAAATTTGATTTAAATTGTCGAGTGTCGGGAATTCGTTCTAGTGAGCGGAATCGGGATCGAGTGTCGGGATTTCAAATTTGTGTTGTGGGGCCCACTCCTCCCTATTTTCTTTTCCTCTTTTCTTTCTTTTCTTTCTTCTCTCTCCCTCCCCCTCTCTCTCGGTTTACTGTTACATAGGCCCCCCCTCCCTTGTCCTCTTCCTCACACCCATCCCACCATGCAACTCTCAGCCTCTTCTCTCTCTCTCTCTCACTCTTTCTATTCTATAACCCACAAAGCAAAATTAACAACCCACACAATCACACCCTTATCCCCTTCTTTCCTCCGTTGTGTGCCGAATGTAGAGGCACTCCTCTTCCCCCTTTAATGCCGAAGCTCAAGCCACCACACCTCCTCCTTGTGCGGTGAACAACACCCTCATCCCCACCACTCCACCATCAGCCCCTCGTTGTCACCGTCGCACGCCATTGGATCCGCAAAAGAGCTCTCTTCGAGCCCTGTTTCCGAGAGGCCAAGGCACCACCATTTCACCTCCTTCCTTCTCCCTTTTCATCTTCTGCTGGCCAGCGATCTCCCTTCCTTCTTCCTCCGAGCAGCAGCAGTAAGGAGAACCCACGACGGCCACCGGAGCCCAAGCGCAGCCCTCCCCTGTTTTTCCGTCCCAAATGGTAAGCCTCCAATCCACCATTTTCTTCCGACTTGAAACCATATAAAAGGCCACCTTTACACCTCCCCCACCCTTCCTAGGCAATCTCCGACGAGGTCAGACGGGCGTCGACGAGCCTTCCCGAGCATTCATTCCGGCGAAACAACCTCCAACGGTAATCCTTCTCTCCCTCCTTCCTCCCTTGCTGCGCTTTTGTTCCATTTGTACGGGTGTGGTCGGAATTGGGGATCGGTTGGAGTGGGTGAATCTCAAGCCGAAAGGCCGCTGGCTAGCCCTCTTTCTTCTTCTTCTTCTTCCCTTCTCTTCTTCGGTTCCGTTAGAACAGATCTCTGGGTTAGGTGAAGGGGACGGGTCCAAGGATGTCGGTTCACCTCCTTTTCTTTCTCTTTTCCTGGTTCAACATTTTTTTTCGGTTCACTTTAAAAATAGGCTAGGTTTGAGTCTTGGTTTTGGGTCCGGGTTGGGCTTGTGGGTTTGGGCTTGGATCCGGGTCATCGGGTATGGGCTGGGTTGACTTTATTTTTGGCTGCTGCGTTGTTGATTAATGGGCTGTGTCTGAATTTTATTATAAGTAATACATATATATGTAATGTGGTGTTTTAAATTTCGGTAGTTTGTATGATTTGTGTTATGTTATATATATATGTTATATTAATTATGATTTCGGATTTCGGCAAAATATATATATATATATATATTCTGAAATGGTATATATTTAAAAAGGTTTTAAAAGTAATGTTAATTGATATTGGGTTATAAATATATTTATAGTTATTGTTTTGAGATTATATGGATAGTAAGTGTTAAATTATTTGAATATTATTATTATTATTTTGGGATTTGGTTATAATTATAAATTCTGGAAATTAATCGTTATATATTGTTTATTTGTTTTAAAATAGTATTAATTGAATTATTTATATATGATGCATCTTATGAGGATTTAAATATGTGAGTTAGAAATTTTAAAGTGAATTGTTGGTTTTGATTTATAAATATAATTTGTGAACATAGGTTTATTTTGATGATTTAATATTGGAATTTATTTATATAATGTTTTTGAAATGAGAAACATGCCGGGATGATTTCTATAATATGATTATGGGAAATTGGTTTTAAGGCTTAAGTGTTTAATGTCGGGATTTGGATAAGCGATTTTAAAAAGACTTGTTTGATTTTTTAAGTTGAGTTCTTTGAGAGATTGTTTTGGAAATGAGATGATGAGATGAGATGAACATGAAATGATATTTGAATTGTGATGAGATAAGATGGAATAATTTGAAATAAGATATGAGAAGTTATGTATAATAGTTAAGGGCGCCTTGTGTGAATTAGATAGACTTATGCATTTGTATGTTATTAGGTGATTGTGATATGTTGGACATTGCTTGCTATTGGTGACTCATTACTTGGATTCTGCTTCTGCCTTGTTTCTCTGATGTTCGGCTTATTCAGGTAAGTTCCTTTATGGGCTTACTCAGATTCGAAAGAGAATACCTGCTTGTGAATATAAGACATACTAGGTGTTGCATAAGCATTAAAGCATGCCATGTAGTATCATGCTAGGATTGCACTTATGAATGAGCATTCGGTTACTTTGTGTGGTTGAATACAGAATGGTCGTTATCTCTGATAGTCCTAGAGTCTTTGCTAGGGTCATAGGGTAGCCCAGCCCCATCGGGTGCCCTGAGTCTATCGAGTCGATATGAGCATGATGATAGCCCAGCACCATCGGGCATGAGCATGATATATGAGATGATGATGAGATATGATATGCTATGATGAGATATGATATGCTATAGCATCGAACTGGCCAGTCTCTACACTAACGGAAAGGGGTGTAGAGGTAGGAGAGGGATATGCCACTTGGCATTCTTTGGGCGCCTTTACAGTTTTTTTCCGCATATTGTAAATTAGGAGCATGTTAGTGTGATTAAATTTGGGCATTGCATCAAAGCATCTTTATATTAGCGTATGTGTGTGTTTGCTTGTGGGACAGGCTGTGTTGGGGTCTCGGTCTGATCCCGCTCGCACCACTTGTTTTTAGTTATGATTGCTCCCTGTCTCTATGGCGTGGGAAAATCCCCCGAGTGATTGTAAAGAATCTTTCTAACCCCGCTAATTTGGCTATACGACTTTAGAACATATGTTTTGGTTTTGACCCGGCTCTGCCGTGGCTCTTGTATCTAAATCTTGCTTCTGCTTTACTTTCGTTTGAATTGGGTTTTGTGACTTTGATTGCTTGGGGTTCGAAATCCCCGCTTTGAATACTGATCTTCGAGGTTTGAAACCTCGACCCGTATCTGAATTGCAACATCTGAACGAAGGTATCCGACCTTCGAAATGTAACCCGGGTATTTATATCCGGGCCATTACAAAACCCTTTAAAACCGACATCCATTCAGTTTATATAACCCAAACCGAGCCCATTTTCTTTACCCAAAACCGAGCCCATCATTTACTACCCAAAGCAGATTTGCTAAAAAAAATAAGCCCAAACCCTACCCATTTTGGCCCAAAATAAAAGAAAAGGCCCACTTCTATCGTAGAAATCCAACCAATCCGAAGCCAGAAAATAAAAAAGAGGAGGGAGGTCAAGTGACGTGGCGAGGAGGTGGCAAATGAGGGTGGCCCACCACGTCTTCTTCTTCCTCCATTCAGATCGAAGAAAGAAGGAGGGAGCCTCCTCTGCTCAGCAACGTTCAAAGATGGCGGAAAGGGGAAGGGAGGATGGGCTGCCGGCGACAACACCCAGCTCTGACTCCGGCCACGACGTCGACACCAACACAGTGATAGGAGGTAAAGAAGAAGAAAGAAGGAAGGAAGGCTCACCTCGGCCTTTGACGCCGGAAAGCAAGCTCGGGATGTGGCGTTTGGGGCTCGTCGGTGGTCGATTTCTTTGAGCAATAGGGCCTAGGAGTGATGGAGGGATGTTAAAGGAAGGAGCTTTGCTCAATTAGAACGTGAGAGAGAGGAAGAGCGAGTGAAACAGAGCCTTACCGAGGCGAAACGGGAAACAAGGCGGGAAGAAGGTGGCGGCGCTCCGGGGGCATCTGGCAGCGCAGCTGCTCTTGGTGGATCCGGAGAGGCGGTGTCAAGGGAGCCACTGCTGCTGGTTCAAAGAAGAGGAGTGAAGGAGGATGAGCAAGGTAGGTGGCGTTGGGGTTCCGGGATCTCGGCACAACAAGGGTGTGAAGTGGGGCTGCTGTGATGGTGACGGTGGTGCAGTGGAGAGGTGGTGGCGGGGGCAGAATGAGGTGGTGGTGGAGTAGTGGAGTGGATAAGGAGGAGGTGGGGGTTTGCACCCTCGGTAGGAGTGAGAGAGAGGGCTCAAGGGGGGGGGGGGTGTGTTTGGACTTTGTTTGAAAATGTGGAAAATGGGGGCTATGTTTAATGCTCAAAAAGCTGGTCAAGGTAGGTGTTGTTTAGGTGTTGTTTGTTTCTCAAATAAGGGGGAATCAAGAAGAGAGGGAGGGAGTATAGGATAAGACTTTGCCTAAGTGAGAGGGGTGTGAGTTGGATTGGATAAGAGTGGTCCCATGTCGGAAATTCAAATTTCTGACGTTTGAAATCCTGAATCCCGCTCTTGATCAATTTGTTTAAAAAGCCGGAAGTATATCGTTATCCGAAGAAATTATTTCGAATTCCGAGAAAAAGACGGAGTCGATCTTAGAATGTTCAACATTGGGCCGGAATTCGTTTTAAGAATCTCGAGTTCGGTTTATTATTAAATTAAAGATGAGTTTATTATTATTATTTAGTTTTATTTATTTATTTATTTATTTCTAAAACAAAATCCGATTAAATCCGTTCTAATTTTATTTTTAATTTCTTTTTCCGAAAATCAAGATTTTAAAATTTGGGCCTTTACACTCTAATCTTCAAACCTCTCATTTCTCTTGTTTCCTCCTATTGTGTGAATAATAAACTACTGTAATATGTCTAATATAAGGCTAAACTCAGCCTTAGAACCCTATAATTTGGGATAAAACATTCCATAAAGATAAGATTTCAAAAGATCTCGCAGATTCTAAAAACATGAAAACCGGCGGACGCCATTTTCCAGCACCGAGCGCTGCTTTTCCCTTCAACAACGGGCGCCATTTTCTAGTGGTTGGCGCCGCTTTTCTCAATCTTGTAGAGCTCGTCAAGAGCTTTCCAACTCATAGTCATAATAGGCAATCAGACATTCGAGGACCTGGAGAAATCACGTTTTAAGTTCAGCTTGTCGCGGACAACTTTTGCAGCTCACTGTCGTTTCAGCTCTTAGACCTTGATTCCTTGCTTCCTTGCTCCTCAGCTTGTCTTGGCTTGTTCCTTGATGTCCGCATTTTTAGTCATATTTTGCATCATGTTTTCATCTAATTTAAGTCATTTTATTTGCTTTCGTGTTGGGAAAGTGTGTCGTTTGTGTTAGTTTTCGTATTATTCAAGATATGGAGTCTACACAAGCTTTGGTGGTGTTTTTGTAGGTTTTGAAGCTGATTTGAAGGGGTTTGGATGCACTTTAGAGCTTAATGAAAAATCATGAAGGCAATGGAGATGCCAAGCAAAAGCAAAAAGTGCTGTAGCTGGAGAAAAGCCTTATTTTCGCCATCCATCACTTCGATTCAAGCTTTTGAACCTTCATGAGAGTTGTAGTCCTTGAAAAGAGGTTTCCAACGCATATTCATATGCATCAATCAGATAAATGAGGACTCGGAAAAGTGCATTTGAAGTCAAAGTCGAAAAGCTGGAGAAAAACAGAAGTTACTTCATTCAAACAGACCCTCGGCGCCGACACCTCAGACCTCAGCGCCGAGGTATCTGCGAACAGGAGAAGTTTCTGCGGGCTGATTTTATTACTTAATGGGCTTTTTAATTAGGATTTTCATCTCAATTTCTTTAGGATCTTTTAGTTAGATTTTCATCTGATTTTCATCTGACTTTGAGGTTTGGTTTTATGCAATTTGAGATTATGAATTCTTCCATTGTTTTTGTGTTTTTGTTTGCAATGAGTGAGTAGTTCTCCTCTCTTCTAGGGTTAGGGTGAACCCAACAATAAGCATGTGTGTAAATGAATGAATCTATACTTATGTGATGTTTTTATCTACTTCTACCTATGTACTTCACCCTTGATGATAATCTAGGGAATTCATTGTTACAATTGAATTGACCAAAGGAGATTGTTAACATTGATAGTAATTAGGGATTTTTGATGAAAGTTAAAAAGAACTAATTAAGAAAAGGTATAGTCAAATAAGTCTCTTATGCGAAAGTGAATTGATTTGTTTAATTGAGATAAAAGCATATTTCTCATATGATTCATTAAATTATACATGTGTTTATTGTTGTGGTAAGGCCCTAATCTTGGAAGTTCTTTCTCATATATTGCATTCGTGTTAGTTACTTGTTACTTGAGATGAAATTAGTGTGTTTTTCCCTGTTTTACGGCCGCTACTTGTGTCTTTATTTCCCCTATTTTCGACCATTAAAACAACTAGGATAGAACCGCTGACATACTCCTTTGGATCGACCTTGATTTCCACTATACTATAGAGGGATTCGAGCATAAATTTATTTGATTAGAGTGAGCATAGGCATCGATCTCCCATCACGCACGTCAAATTGGCGCCGTTTCCGGGGAGTAATCAATCGCGCCTAATCTAGTTGTTTTAGGGTTTGGGAATAGCTCATTCCCCTTTTGCTTTTAATTGTGGTATCTTTGTTTTTGTTTTTGGTTTCAGTTTATGCCATCGGGGCGACGTCGGCTTGATTTCGATTTTGCTATCGATTCCGAATCGGAACGCTCTTTCCATCACAGACTAAGAGAAGCCAGGACAATGGGAGACAACACAGGCAACAATGGAAACAATGCTAATGTTGCTACGGAGATGGCTGAACTCCGTCGACAGATGGAGCCATTTCGGCTCGCTACAGAAAGGGAAAGGGAAGCGACTACTCATCTGTAACAGCAGTTAGATGCTATCCCAAGGAATGCAAAACAGTATATGCACCCAGAACTGAGGGTGCCTGAGTCTGCAATTGTCCTCCCTGAGATTGAGCGCAACTTTGAAATCACATGTCATTTCATCTCTTTAATTAAAAGAGCTCAATTTGAGGGCAAAGCTAATGAATGCCCTATGCTTCATATCAAGAATTTTATTGATTTATGCGATACTATTGCTGCTGATAATATATCATTAGAGTATGTTCAATTAAAAGCTTTTAAATGGTCTCTTGCAGGAAAGGCCCTGAATTGGTTGGAGAATCTACCGCCTAGGTCTATCACTACATGGAAATTTGTATGACTTGTTCATGACAAAATTCTTTCCACCGGCAAAGACAACGGAGCTTAGAAAGAAGATCACCTCTTTTCACCAATTGCCAGGAGAGACATTTCTAGAGACCTGGGAAAGGTTCAAGGAGTTGCAGCGACAATGCGCTACCCATGGGCAACCCGAGTATGTACTCCAAGAAATCTTCTTCCAAGGCATCAATACAGAGACCAAGACTCGATTGAACCTACACACCGATTGTGGGTTCCTTGAGATGACTCCGACTAAGGCATAGGCTCTTTTAGACAAGCTCACGGAGTATGATGCTATGTATGGCACTCAGGAGGCTATACCGTCAGGTAAGAAACTTTATGAGCCTCCTAATGAAATTGACCCTGATGTGCGTAGGCAATTCCATGATGATGAGACCCGACGCCTCAAGAAACAAGTAAGTTTTCTTTCTAGAAACCAACCTTGTTTAGAATGTGGTTCTCAATCTCATAACACTATAGATTGCGATAATATTAGCCAGGTACAAAGGGCGGAGCATTACGAAGAGGTAAGTTATATGAGAGGCCCTTATAGGCCTCCCAATTACAATAACAATTATGCAGGGAACCCGAATAATAACTATGCAGGGAGGAACAACCATTACCCTAATTGGGGTAACTATGGACAAGGCCAAGGGAGCCAACCTCCCCAAGATCAAAGGAGTCCCCCATATAGGCCCCCTGGCTATCAAGAACCACCATCATGGGTACAAGAGCTTAAGGAAGGATTCAATGGGCTTCGTTCCGATGTAAACTCTCAAATTAAAGGTGTTCAAGCCCAACTAGGAGATATGGAAACATGGAAGAAGGGAGTGGAGTCTCAATTAGGGCACCTAGCGGCTCAAATCCCTAGACCTCAAGGGAAATTCCCGGGCCATCCCGATGAGAACCCTAAAGGGCAAATATCTACAATTCACCTAAGAAGTGGGAAGAAAGTGCCTGGACATGAAAGCACGTCAAACGAGGAAGAAAACGGCAAAAACAGTGTCCATACCGAGGCCGTACCAACCCTCATAGGGTCGGTACCGACCTCTCTACAGGTATGACTTCTTTTTCTTCTTTTTCTCCCGAGCCCAGTAGCTGTACCGAGGGCCGTACCGACCCCCCTAGGGTCGGTACCGACCCCCAGTCTTCGACACGTGACGTCCATCCATCCAACAGTAGCTGTACCGAGGGTAGTACCGACCCCCCTAGGGTCGGTACCGACCCCCAGTCTTCGACAGGTAACGTTCCTCTTTCCATCAGTGACCGTACCGAGGCTGTACCGAGCCCCCCAGGGTCGGTACCTACCCCCCCTTCAGCAGTGACGGATTCTTCTGCAGGGCCTATTTCAACCCCGAATCCGACGATAATGCTTCCATACCCTTCGAAAAAGGTAAAGGACACGGCGGAAGGTAAGTTTCAAAGGTTTGTGAAGATGCTTCAAAGTTTAAATATAACTATTCCTTTCACTGACGCTTTGAGTGAGATGCCTGCTTACACTAAGTTTTTGAAAGACATCTTAGCCAAGAAGAGATCCATGTTTAAGCTTTCTGACGAGGTCCGTTCAGTGAAGTTCCCTGAGAAAATTGGAGATCCAGGTAAGTTTGCTATTACTATTGGTTTACGATCTTACCGTTTCAAAGCTTTGTGTGACTTAGGTGCAAGTGTAAGCCTCCTTCCCCTTTCTATATGGTCGAAGACGAGCTTAGGAGCCCTAGAGCCCGTCAACATGAGAGTGTCCATGGCCAATGGCGCAGTAGTAACACCGACTGGGGTGATTGATGATGTTCCTGTCCGTGTAGGTAAGTTTTTCGTCCCTACTGATTTTATTGTTATGGATATGCCAGAGGATCCAGTGGTGCCCATCATTCTTGGATGACCATTCTTAGCGACCGCTGGAGCAATAATTGATGTTAGGAAGGGACTCCTAACTTTTGAGATAGGAGACGACCTCGTTGAGTTTCGCTTCAATCCAACAATGAAGGAAACCACGGACATGGAAGAGGTAAGCTATTTTGATTGTCTTGAGTCTGCAGGCCCAATCTCAGGTCTTCTGGCGGACCAAGAGGAAGTTTATTCTTTAGAGGCTCTGGAGGCGATACTAAAGACGGAGGAGGAAGAGCCAACACTTGCTCCAATTGAGCCCTCCCCAGAGCTTAAGCCACTTCCGGAAGGTTTGAGGTATGTTTTCTTAGGTCCCAATTCTACTTTGCCTGTGATCATTAATGCTAAATTGAATGAGGAAGAAGTAGAAAAGTTACTTAACGTGCTAAGAACTTATAGGAAGGCTATTGGTTATTCTTTGGATGATATCATTGGAATCTCACCTTCTTTGTACATGCATAGAATATTCATGGAGGATGGTCATAAGCCAACAAGAGAACGTCAGCGCAGGCTTAACCCAATTATGCAGGAAGTAGTCAAATCTGAAATTTTGAAAATGTTAGATGCTGGAATTATTTATGCAATTTCCGATAGTAAATGGGTGAGCCCGGTTCATGTTGTCCCTAAGAAAGGGGGGATGACTGTAATTGAGAATGAGAAAGGTGAGTTAGTACCTACTAGGACCACTACTAAATGGCGCATGTGCATTGATTATAGGAAGTTGAATAGCGCTACTAAGAAAGATCATTTTCCTCTTCCTTTTATTGATCAAGTTCTTGAACGTCTGGCACAACACGATTATTTTTGCTATTTGGATGGCTATAGTGGTTTTTGGCAGATTCCCATTCATCCGGATGATCAAGAGAAGACAACCTTTACTTGTCCATATGGGACTTTTGCTTATAAGAGGATGCCATTCGGGCTTTGTAATGCCCCTGCCACTTTCCAACGATGCATGATGGCAATCTTCTCCGATATGATTGAGGATATTGTTGAGGTATTCATGGATGATTTTTCCGTATATGGTACTACTTTTGATGCTTGTCTAGCTAACTTGGCCAGGGTACTCAAGAGATGCGAAGAGACAAGTCTTGTGCTTAATTGGGAGAAGTGCCACTTTATGGTGCAAGAAGGAATCGTGTTAGGACACTTGGTGTCCATGAGAGGTATAGAGGTGGATAAAGCCAAGATCGAGCTTATTGAGAAGCTACCTCCTCCAACGTCGGTAAAAGATGTCCGTAGCTTTTTAGGACATGCTGGATTTTATCGTCGTTTTATTCAAGATTTCTCCAAAATTGCTAAACCACTCACTAATCTATTGATGAAAGAAGTTGCTTTTGAGTTTTCTTTGGAGTGTCTTGATCCTTTTAATAGGTTTAGAGAAGCTTTGATCACGGCACCAATCATGCAATCACCCGATTGGTCACTACCATTCGAGGTCATGTGTGACGCAAGTGATTATGCCGTGGGAACGGTTCTTGGACAGCGGAAGGACAAAAAATTGCACGCCATCTACTACGCGAGCAAAACTTTGGATGATGTCCAAACAAGGCACACAACCACGGAGAAAGAGTTTCTACCCGTGGTATTTGCCTTCGAGAAGTTCCGCTCTTACCTAGTTGGCTCGAAAGTTATTGTCTACACCGACCATGCCGCATTGAGGTATTTAATGAACAAGAAGGATGCCAAACCACGACTTCTACGATGGATGCTCCTTCTTCAAGAGTTTGACTGCGAGCTAAGAGACAAGAAAGGAGCCGAGAATCTTATGGCCGACCACCTCTCTAGGTTGTCACCCGAGCACATTGAAGGCTCGGAAGATATGGTGCCCATTGATGACTCACGGGCTGATGAAAGACTCCTGCGCATTGAGGTGAGTAAGGTATGTACAGGTACCTCGGCGCCGACACCTCAGACCTCGGCGCCGACCCTTTTTGCTTGCGCAGAAACTTTATTTGCTACAGGTACCTCGGCACCGAGACCCACAGCCTCGGCGCCGACACCCAATTACACAGCCCAAGTTTCTGCAGAAGTTGTGCAACACACAGATGCCTCGGCGCCGACACCCAATTACACAGCCCAAGTTTCTGCAGAAGCTGTGCAACACACAGATGCCTCGGCGCCGACACCTCAGACCTCGGCGCCGACCCTTTCCGCAGAACATAAAGTTGAGTTGCTAGGAACATCGAATGAGGTAAGTTTAGGTGAGGAACTCTTCTTTACTCCTCCTTCTAGACCTTTTCATGATATTTTTCTTATTAAGAAGGCTAGTACACCTTGGTTTGCGGATTATGCTAACTACATTGTAGGAGGTGAGATTCCGTCGGATTTGACTTCACAAGGTAAGAAGAAATTCCTACATGATGTCAAGAGGTATTATTGGGATGATCCTTACTTGTTTAAACAAGGGAGTGATCATATTTTTCGTCATTGCATCCCGGAGGAAGAGGTAGAAAGTATTATTCGCCATTGTCATACTCTCCCCACCGGGGGTCATGCTAAAGGTTTTAGGACCACTGCGAAGATACTTCAAAGTGGATTTTATTGGCCTAACATGTTTCGAGATGTACAGGAGTTTGTGACATCATGTGATGAATGCCAGAGGGCCGGGAACATAACATGGAGGAACGAGAATCCGCTCACGGGGATCCTAGAGGTCGAATTGTTCGACGTTTGGGGAATAGATTTTATGGGCCCTTTTCCATCCTCAAGCCCTTATAAATACATCCTTGTAGCGGTCGATTATGTCTCCAAATGGGTGGAAGCCATTGCTACACGAACCAATGATGCAAGAGTTGTGGCTAAGTTCTTTAAAACTAATATTTTCCCTCGTTTTGGTGTTCCTAGGGTCTTAATTAGTGATGGAGGCTCACATTTTATAGAGAGAAGCTTTGAGGCACTTTTGACCAAGTATGGGGTACATCACCGGATAGCCACACCCTACCACCCCCAAATTAGCGGTCAAGTTGAGGTATCTAATAGGCAAATTAAGGCTATCTTGGAGAAGACCGTGTCAAGATCACGAAAGGATTGGTCATCCAAGCTTGATGACGCACTATGGGCTTATAGGACGGCATATAAGATGCCTCTCCGCACGACCCCCTACAACCTCGTGTATGGTAAGTCATGTCATCTACCCGTCGAGTTGGAACACGAGGCTATGTGGGCTCTCAAAGAGCTTAATATGGATCTCGACGAGGCCGGAAAGAAGAGGTTTATTGACCTACAAGCACTTGAGGAGTTGAGGCTTAAGGCGTACGAAAATGCCGAAATCTACAAGGAAAGGACCAAGAAGTGGCATGATCGGAAGCTAGTGCCCAAGACCTATGAGGTAGGTGATAAGGTATTGCTTTTTAACTCTAGACTCCAACTTTTTCCAGGAAAGTTGCGTTCAAGATGGAGTGGACCATTCGTGGTTCAAAAGATTTTCCCTCACGGAGCGGTAGAGCTCTTAGATGAAAATGGTGCTACCTTTAAAGTCAATGGGCACCGGTTGAAGAAGTACTATGAGCATGCCACATTTGACGAGGATATTCGTGCCTCATGGGCACTCATCCTCTCCGATTGAAAAAAAAGGGAAGTATGTGGAGCTATAGACTTTAAATATAGCGCTTCCGGGAGGCAACCCGCTTTCTTGCTTTCTTTTCTTACTTTTTTGCTTTTGATTTTTAGTTAGGAGTTAGATATCCCAAGACCTACTATTTTTGTTGAGAAAATAGGTCCCAAATATCAACCAGGATCGAGAAGAAAACGGGCTACGAGGGAAGTAGACGTCCTGAGAGGTATCGGCGTCGACCCAGCCCCTGTTGACGTCGACACCTGTGCAGATTTTTGAACTCCTCCAAATTGCTCCATTTTTTCATCATTGTCCATGTGAGTTTCTTTTTCCCTTTCCCTTGTTTTATTTTATTCAGTGAGGACAATGAAATTTTAAGTATGGGGTGGGGGAGATTCGAAATTCGCATGACCGAGCTTTGCATATTTTTGTCTTTTGTCTTTATTTGTTTTGCTTATTTGGGTCTTTTGTCTTGTATTTAGAGTCCCTAAAAAAATCCAGTAGGTTTACCGAGTCTGTACCGACCCTAATAGCCTCGGTACCGACCCCCCCTAAAAAAAAGGAAAAAATGCATAATAATTTAATTTAGTTTATACCCTAACTTAGATGTCCAATGATGAAATCTAATAATTGAGCTGATCATGTAATATCCTAAGGCATAGTTTAGATGGTTTAGCCTAAGTCGCGCAAAATGTTTTTATGTCAAGTTTGACTTGCAAATGAAATTGAGCATATATAACTTTGGGATTTAGGTGATTGGAATCCAACATGTCCTAGAGAGTTACTTGGCCTATGAGGAATTGATCTTTATATTTTTCCTTCTTTTTGATATGTGTGTATTACTCTCCTTATGCATTACCTCTTGATATTGCGGTGTATATCTAAGTCTTGAAACCAATATGAGATAGCTAGTCATTGCATAATTTGATCAAATGATAGAGGCACTCTTTATTAGCCACTTTTAATCCTCTTTTACCTACCTTATATATGTTTCCTTTGCTTGTAACCACTTTGAGCCTTATAGCCTATTCTTGTAACTCCACAAAATCTATCCTAGCTAATGATTAGCCTTACCTTCTTATCCGGGAATTAGGACTTAGTGATTGGTAGAGATTGATGTTTGAGGAGTAGAGACCTATGATTTGGTTTAAGTGTGGGACACATTTTTGGGTGGGTATTTTATTTTCTCGCCACTTGATCTATTGCAAAAGGTATTTTTGGCTCTTATATTTAAATAAATGCACATGAGATTATGAAAAAGAAAAGAGAGTTCGAAAAAAAAAGAAGAAAAAAAGAAAAAAAGAGAAAAAGAAAAAAAACCGAAAAAAAAAGAGAAAAAGGAATAAATGAGAAGTTGTGCATGAGCCAAATTTATCTTTATTTATTTTATGTGAGATATATTGGATATTTTGGGGTTATTGAAGAGGTGTGCCATCTTAGATGAGTTCGGATGTGTTTATAATGGATAAGCCAAATTTATCCTTATGTGAAATGTATTGGATATTTTGGGGATTTTTGAAGGGTTGTGCTATATTAGATGAGTTTGGAAGTGCTATTATATGATGGAATTGTTGGGATGAGTTGAGTTAGAAATTTAGGAGTCTTTGGTTCCCGGATTTCTAGCACCACATAGCCTAAATGATTCCTACCTTTATTTTCTTACCAAGCCAAGTTACAACCCGGCCGAATGAGTCCTTCTTTGAAGGCCATTGAGCCAAAGTCCTCTTGATGGTTAATGCATGTTTTGACATCTCGGTGAATCGATTGGTGATATTAATTGCAATTTCTATGTAGCTTAATGTCATAAAGGATTGAGTTGAGAGATGTATTTCAAGCCTAAACACATTTGAAAGGGAGTGAAAACACATTAGTCCCCTTGAGTGGTTGGATTCTAGTTGCTTTGCCTAAGGTTATCTAAATATATGTGATGATGGTTCAATGCTTGTTCTTATTTGCACTATGCTTAATTGATGTTGCTTTTGACTAAGGCGAAGACTTGAAGGCATGTTAAGGGTTTTGGTCATAGTTTGGTTATTGCTTGAGGACAAGCAAGTCTAAGTATGGGGTGTTTTGATGTCCGCATTTTTAGTCATATTTTGCATCATGTTTTCATCTAATTTAAGTCATTTTATTTGCTTTCGTGTTGGGAAAGTGTGTCGTTTGTGTTAGTTTTCGTATTATTCAAGATATGGAGTCTACACAAGCTTTGGTGGTGTTTTTGTAGGTTTTGAAGCTGATTTGAAGGGGTTTGGACGCACTTTAGAGCTTAATGAAAAATCATGAAGGCAATGGAGATGCCAAGCAAAAGCAAAAAGTGCTGCAGCTTGAGAAAAGCCTTATTTTCGCCATCCATCACTTCGATTCAAGCTTTGGAACCTTCATGAGAGTTGTAGTCCTTGAAAAGAGGTTTCCAACGCATATTCATATGCGTCAATCGGATAAACGAGCACTCGGAAAAGTGCATTTGAAGTCAGAGTCGAAAAGCTGGAGAAAAACAGAAGTTACTGCATTCAAACAGACCCTCGGCGCCGACACCTCAGACCTCGGCGCCGAGGTATCTGCGAATAGGAGAAGTTTCTGCGGGCTGATTTTATTACTTAATGGGCTTTTTAATTAGGATTTTCATCTGAATTTCTTTTAGGATCTTTTAGTTAGATAGACTTGGGATATTTTATCCTTCCTTAGATGGATTTTATTATTTTCCTAAGATAAAATCTATTTTCCTTGGAGATTAAGTCTTAAGTTTTATCTTTTAAATAAAGCCAATTAGAGGCTAATTAGGCACACGTTACACGGCTGAGTTTTACAGCAGGAAAGGGCACGTTTTAGAGCTTTAGGGTTGAAGAATATTGAAGGTGACTTTGAGGTTTGCTTTTATGCAATTTGAGATTATGAATTCTTCCATTGTTTTTGTGTTTTTCTTTGCGATGAGTGAGTAGTTCTCCTCTCTTCTAGGGTTAGGGTGAACCCAACAATAAGCATGTGTGTGAATGAATGAATCTATACTTATGTGATGTTTTTATCTACTTCTACCTATGTACTTCACCCTTGATGATAATCTAGGGAATTCATTATTACAATTGAATTGACCAAAGAAGATTGTTAACATTGATAGTAATTAGGGATTTTTTATGAAAGTTAAAAAGACCTAATTAAGAAAAGGTATAGTCAAATAAGTCTCTTATGCGAAAGTGAATTGATTTGTTTGATTGAGATAAAAGCATATTTCTCATACGATTCATTAAATTATACATGTGTTTATTGTTGTGGTAAGGCCCTAATCTTGGAAGTTCTTTCTCATATATTGCATTCGTGTTAGTTACTTGTTACTTGAGACGAAATTAGTGTGTTTTGCCCTGTTTTACAACCGCTACTTGTGTCTTTATTTCCCCTATTTTCGACCATTAAAACAACTAGGATAGAACCGCTGACATACTCCCTTGGATCGACCTTGATTTCCACTATACTATAGAGGGATTCGAGCATAAATTTATTTGATTAGAGTGAGCATAGGCATCGATCTCCCATCACGCACGTCATTCCTTAGCTCCATTTTCTCCATGATTTCTTCATCTTTTGAGCTCATATCTTATGATCTACAAATAACACTAAAAACAGTAGATTCCGAACTTCGAATACCAAATGATCAAGAATGCAAAATAGCTATAAAACCTATCTAATGTGCCCTAAACATATATTAAAACTACCTAGAATGCCTATACAAAATATGCATTATCTGTATGCTCTCTCTCTTTAAGTCAAGCGTGAGAAGCTGGAGTGAAAGAGCTACAATCTCTTCAGGAGATGAATAGGAACCTTCCTCTCCCTTGCAATTGCAACCCAATGAGGTTTCGGTCATTCAAATTTCACTTCTCCCAACAAGTTTTGTACTTGGTTTCTCCGATTGTGGGATGTGAATCCCCAATTACATATTTTTCCCTCTCTTTGTAGATGTAAAGGCCGGGAATTTTGAAATTATTATTCGGAAAGTAATTAATTATATTTGATTAGATTTGGAGATTCGGAAAATTCTTGAAAATTCCGTCCTCGAGCGACATGTTTCATTCTAAATCTTTTCGAAATAAATTCCGGCAACAATCTTTCGGATTTGAGATTTCGATTCAAAATTTGGTTGAGTCGGGTTTGGTTCGGGATTAGCGTGTTTCGACTTTTGAATTTCGGGACTTTAAATTTGTCGTTCTGGGGCGCACTCCTCTCTCTCTCACTCCCCCCTGGGATTGCCGTTGCACCCTTCTGTTAAGAAAGGCACACTCCCCACATGGTCCCCCTCTTACCCAGATCACACCCACCCCATTTCACTCAACCTCACACACAAAACTTATCCATAAAAAAATAAACCCTCTCTTCCTCCTCTTCTTCCCCATCTCGGCCGAGAAGTTCCAAGCTCAAAGGTCCCTCCTTTCAGCTGTTGAGCACCACTCTACAGCCCC
Organism: Persicaria maculosa; assembly: GCA_963922045.1. Taxonomy (NCBI): domain Eukaryota; kingdom Viridiplantae; phylum Streptophyta; class Magnoliopsida; order Caryophyllales; family Polygonaceae; genus Persicaria; species Persicaria maculosa. The sequence continues at coordinate 45,355,628 of OY998270.1, read as the reverse complement.
CCACTCCACCACCAGCTCCTCGTCGTCATTGTCGCACACCATTGGAGCCACAATCGACCCCTTTTCGAGCCCCTGTTTCCGAGAGCCAAAACCCCAAGCACCACTCTCCGTTTTGGCGTCCTCCTTTTGCGAGCCATCTACAAGAGCATCCTCACATTCACCTCGACGTCCCCGAGCCACCAGCAGCCCAGATCCGCCCAAAAGAGCCCCGGAGCCGCCTTCTTCTTCCTTCTTCCCCTGTTTTCTTTGTGCGAGCTCGGTAAGCACTTTCTTCTCTTCCTTTCACTCTCAATCCGATTAAAGGTCCGCCTTTAAAGTTCATTCTTCCTTCCTAGGCCACCCGGTGTTGATCTGTCTCCGTCGAAGCCTAATCGTGCCTCCGGCGAGCGTTCTCGGCGAATACTTCGAGCTCTCGGTGAGATTCTTCTTTCCTCGATTGTGCTTGTTTGGTTGCTTTTCTTGTTCCAGGGGTGTCGGAAAAGAGTGGGTGAACGAGAGAGATCGGGTTGTGGGCAAGGAGCCGCAGGAGACCTGGGTTCCTTCCTCATTCTTCCTTCCGTTTTCTCTATTGCCCAGGAGTGAGGAAGATGGATCCAACTATTCTTTTTCTTATTTTTTAGTCCGGTTCATTAGGTGCGGGTTGGGCTTGGTTTGGGCCGGATACGAACTCGGGTATTGGGCTTAAGGGTTGGGCTGGCTTCTTATTCCTATTGGGTATATGGTTGATGTTGTTAGTTGTTGTATTTTATATTGGCGTTATTATGTGTTAGATTTATATATATGTTGTATTATATGATTTTGGGATATATATATTTTCTGAAAATATTCTATGTATATTATAAAGGATTTTAAAAGTGAGATTATATGGAATATGTATTTGTGTGAGGTTTTAATATGTGATTTGAAGAATTTTGAAATAATTTATTGGTTTTGATTTATAGATGTGATGTGTAAAGATGATTTAATTTTGGTGTTGTATTTTAGTTAAATATTATTTGAGAGATGTTATTCCATAAATATTTTATTAAGTGATTTTAAGATGATGACTTTAAAATAAAGTAAGAAATGCCGGAATGATTTCTATAATATGATTTTGAGAAAATGGGTTTTAAGGTTTAGATGTTTAATGTCGGGATTTGGCTAAGCGATTTTAAGAATTGTTTGACTATCGAGTTGACTTACTTGATCTAACTTATTGGATGGTTTGATGATTTGTATGAGTATTTGGTGTCTAAATGTTTATAAATTGTTGGCATGATTATATGTTATATGAAATTATGACTTTTAAGATGTTGAGATCAATGTTGTTAGGATCGAGATTCTAGATCGGATCGGTGGGAGTGCAGCAGAATCGGATCGTAGGATCGTAAGATCTTACTGCATGTTTAAATTTTTTGGTAAAGTAATTACAAAATATTGCATATCAATTATATGTAAAGTTAAATCAATGCTCAATAGTTATAACCACTTTATTTGTCTATCCATATATGAAAAATCCACACATGCGTATATAACAACCCAAAAAATTCGCGAAGTAAGTCATAATTCTAGATTTTTTATATCCCTAAATAGAGAGTGAATCAATACATTATTTAAAAAAATCAAGATAACTATATCAATCAACATATTAATTCAAATTACCTGAAAAAATATAAAAAAAAATCAAATTACCAAAAAAAAATAAATAAAAACATCAACATATTAATTCATGTTGTAGGATCTAGATTCTGATCCCGATCCTACTACATTCCTACAATCATGTACGATCCTGCTACGATCTTGTACGATCCTGCCGCGATCTTGCTACATACGACTCTGTATGTGCGATCCAGATTGATTAGGCCACTTTGGATCGTATAATCGTACGATCCCACGATCCGGATCTAGATTTTAACAACCATGGTTGAGATCTAAAATGAACTAATTATATTATTTGAACTTGAGAATTATGTGATATATGTGAATATGAGTTGATTAAGAGCATGAGGTATTGGGAATGAGATTTTGAGTATTTATGAGAATTATGATATGATATGATTATATGTTTAAAGCATGGTGTCATATTATATTACTGATAAGCATGATTATGGATATGTTATATGATTATTAGAGTACGAATATGCCTTAGAGTATGAATATGTCTTATATGTGAGATAATGATGCATGATTACTAAGTAATAGTTACATGTTATGATGATGGGAGGTTGAGTTGAGATGCTACATGATGAGATGCGATGAGATTATGCGATGAGTTATATTGAGTTATGGAATGGTATATGATGAGTTGAATGATGATGATGAGATGGAAGTGACATAATGAGATCTTCGAATATGTGAACTGATATGGGATTATGTATGCTTGTGTGTTTTGAGTGTTGATGTACATATTTGTACCTTTGTTTATTGCATCTTTTGACTTCATATTTCATTCGATTTCCAAATAAAAGTTTCAAAAGTATATGATCTTGTGTAAGAATGAACTAAAGTATAAGAAATAGAGTCTGCACGAGTTTTGAGCTAACCATACAGGAATTCGATAAAATCGGAGTCAAAACGAACAAGCCAAGTGAAGCTGAGAAGAGGTCGATGTCGACTGGAGACATCGATATCGACCCTGCATTTCGACACGACTTCTGAGTGTCGAGATAAGCCACACAGACCAGACCAGAAGCCTCGATATCGACATACATGCATCGATATCGACCATCATCATAGACATCGACTGGAGCTGGACAAGTCGAGCAGAAACACAAGCATCGATATCGACCTCTGGTGTCGATATCGACCCTACCTCGATAGAAGATAAATCCGATTTTGAGGCTCGGATTGTGAAGTCTATCATCAAAGCCATGAGTTATCTCGTTCTTTTAGATATTAGCAGTTGTTTATTATCTTTTCCTTTAAGTTTTTATCAAAATAAAAGACCTATCCTAAATTGTTCGGATAGAGTTAATAGTTTAGATAGGAGTTACAATCCTCGGATAGCGAGGATTAGTAGCCTATAAATAAAGCCTTAGGGGCTGATTTGTTGGATCATCCAATCATCGAATCATCTAAGACAAGGACAATAGACAATAGATAGTTAGAGTTTTTGAGCTTTAAAGTTTCAAGCGCTTATGATAGTTGGCGTTGAGATTGTAAAGATTCGAAATTTTCCATTTATGCAAGTTATTTCAATTCAAGACATGTCTACAATCAACATGAGTGAGTAGTCCCCCTTTCTTCTAGGGTCGGGGTGAGCCCGACGATAGCCATGATGGTAAGGTAAGTACGTCGCTAAAGAATGTATCTTTTATCTCCCTCAACCTTGTTCTTCATCTTTAAATGCGAATTTAAGGAACTCGTGTTGTAAAACTTGGGTAGTAATTAAGGTTTCTATTCGAAAGATTATAAACTCAATTATGACAAAGGTAGACACAAATTAGGTTAAGTAATTGAAAAATCTCTTTTCCTATTTGTCGGTCTAGGTGAAAGCCTTTTCCTTTATGATAAAAGCATGTATCTTTAGTTGATTCTTACTTCTTCTATCATGGTTGTCGTCCAGTAATCCTTGGCTTTGGAAGACTTTTTCTTTATTAAGTTTACATTAAAATTTGCCCGCCGTTCGTTGAGTCATCGAAAAACCCAACACCCTTGCTTATTTCTGATCATTGCTTCCTTCCCATCCTTAATTCTTCGGCCTTTTCTTTGCCGACAAAACCACTAACTCTCTGCAGGAAGACATCGATATCGACAGCAGAGGTCGATATCGACCAAAACTGATAGATCGACGGTTTTCTGAGTCGATCTCGAGACTCCTGGGAAACTTCTGCAAGCATCGATATCGACCCCCTTGTGTTGAAATCGACCCCCCTGTATCGACTGGCAGACTTCTGAGCCAGTCGATTTCGTGGACTAACATCAATATCGACCCCCTCCAGTCGATATCGACCACTTGTTTTTGTCTCTGCAGGTCTTCTGTTGCAGAGAACATCGACAGCCAAGGTCGACATCGAGGTCTGACATCGAGATCGAGGCTTCTGGTCGAACATAAAGGACGTGTCTTCAACGCTACTAGGATCCCGCTGACTCGCTTCCTCGTGGATCGATCCTGACTACCCTTCCACTACAACGGGAGGAAGTCTTGTAATTATTTGCATAGGCTAGGAGTCTTAACAAATTGGCGCCGTTGCCGGGGAGGCAATCAATCGCGCCCTAATAGTCTATCTCACGTCTCTTTCTAGTTTGGTTCTGTAGGTGTATGCGACGCGCTGATCGCCCACCTGAATTCGAAGGAGTAGACGACCCTGAACGCTACTTCCATCTAAGAGCCCAAGCTCAAAGAATCATGGCGGACAACGCGAACCCGGCTGAACTTATTGAGCAACTAAGGAGGCAGGTTGAGGACCTAACGACTAGAGAGGCGGCACTTAAAGAGCGTGCAGATAGGGAGGAGGAAGGCCGAAGGCAAATAGAAGCCCAAATCAATGCCCTCCCTAGGAATGCCAAGCAATATATGCACCCCGCTCTCACAGTGCCTGAATCGGCAATTCTTATCCCTGCCTCTAATTTTGAAATTAAACCAAACTTTTTAACTGAAATTAGAAGGCACCAATATGAAGGAAAACCTAACGAATGCCCTATGACACATATTTCTACCTTCTTAGACCTCTGTGATACTATTGCTGATGGACGAAATCTTGAATATGTCCAACTAAAAGCCTTTTGATGGTCTCTTACAGGGAAAGCATTGCAGTGGTTGGAGAGCTTAGCCCCAAGATCGCTCCGCACCTGGAATGAAGTCAAGGACGCGTTTCTCAACAAGTTCTTTCCTCCTTCTAAGACGGCGTTGATCCGACAGAAAATCACGGCTTTCAAACAAAAGCCTGGTGAGGCTCTGGCGACTGTTTGGGAAAATCACGGCTACGATCATGCCCGACGCATGGCCAACCACCGTATGTAATTCAGGAGATCATTTACAATGCTCTTGATGCTGCAACTAAGGAGAGGATCAACACCTACACCTCATATGGCTACCTTGAACTCGCTCCACAAGAGGCTTGGGAGACCATAGAGAGGTTGGTGGAATTCGACAACACATATGGGACTCCTGAGGCTTCCGACGCACCATCATCGTCGAGGCCTGCCCCATCTGTGCCCTTATATGAACCCTCCAATGAAATCGATCCGTATGTAAAGGAGCAATTTCATAGGGATCAACTTCGAAAGCTCCAAAAGCAAGTAAGGTTCCTTTCAGCGAACCAAGATTGCATTGAATGTGGATCGCAGCGGCACACCACCATCGAGTGCCCCCATGCTGAACAAGTACACCTAGCGTAGACTCACCAAGAGGCGCGCTACATGAGGGGTCCCAATCACCAATATTGGGGAGACCAAAGGTTCCATCAACCACAAAGGAACCCGGTTAACCCTAGGGACCCCCCGCCTTATAGAGCTCCTGGGCACCCGGAGAGAGACCAAAAGAAGGATGATCTTCAACTTGTGCTAGATGAGATAAGGAGGAATCAAGCTAAGAATGATCAATCCAACAATGCCATCCATTCTCAACTCAATCACCTTACCACAAGGATTGGGGAGATGGATATATGGAAAAGGAACGTAGAGACCCAACTGGGTCAATTGGCGGCACAAATCCCTAGACCGTCCGGAACACTCCATGGGCAACCCACTACAAATCCTAAGGGAAAATCCGGGACGGGCCATGTCGCAGCCATACAATTGAGGAGTGGCACCAAAGTAAAAAAGCCACGAACGGAATCGGAGAAAGCAGCAGACCCAGTCGACATCAACAGACCAGTCGATGTCGACCCAGAGGTCGATATCGACCACCATGTCGACCCCCTGGTCGATGTCGAGGCCACTGCAGAGCCATCAGAGCCACAACAGAGGTCGAAATCGACCATTCCAGTCGATATCGACCAAAGCCCAGTCGACATCGATGTCCAGCAGGCTCCTCCGACCACCGTTTTGGCCCCTACTCCAAAGAAGACGTTGCCATTCCCTTCCAAAGCATTGGAGGATCCCACCAAAGGCAAGTTTAGGCACTTTGTAAAAATACTTTAAGGACTTAACGTTACTATCCCTCTTACAGAAGCCCTAAGCGAGATGCCTGCCTATGTGCGATTCCTGAAAGACATCCTGAGCAAGAAGAGATCCATGGCAGAGATCGCAGAGGAGTGCTCAAAGATGGACTTCCCTGAGAAGAAGAGTGATCCAGGGAAGTTTGCAATCACCGTGGGACTTGGTCAACATCGCTATAAAGCCCTATGTGACCTAGGGGCCAGCGTAAGTCTCATGTCTCTCTCTATTTGGCAAAAGGTGAACATTGGCGCACTTGAACCTGTGGACATGAAACTTTATATAGCTGACAACTCATTCGTCAGGCCCACAGGTATAGTTGATGACGTTCCGGTAAAGGTAGGTAAGTTCTTTGTGCCTACTGATTTCATTGTATTGGAGATGCCTGAAGATACTGTAGTGCCTATTATACTTGGTAGGCCTTTCTTAGCTACTGCAGATGCCAATATCAATGTACGTCGAGGGTTACTAACCTTTACTATAGGGAACGAAGTGATAGAATTCTCTTTCAACCCAACCATGAGCGAAACAAAGCACCTGGAGCAAGTAGTCCTCTCGCCGGCCAAAGAAAAGCTTAGAAATTTTTTGTTGGCGAGGACGGAAACAGCAAGCAGGGTCGACATCGACTGGAACCAGTCGATATCGACTAAAAACATCGAAATCGACCCCCCTTGGTCGAAATCGAGTATGCTAGATCGCTGCCAGGAGCTTAAGTATGGGGTCACAGAGGTCGATATCGACCCACACATATTTATATGACCACAGCTCTGGACATCGACCCTCCTTGGTCGAAATCGACCACCCTTCAGCCTGAAGATTTCTGTTTCGGGCCCAAACAGGTAAGCCCAGGTATGACTCCTAACCCTCCCCTATCCATTATTGATAAATCAATTAAGCCGATTATTGATAATTCTGTTAAAGAGAGGGTCAAAGCTCCATGGTTTGCCTATATTTCTAAAGTTAGGTCAAGAAAGAGAAGGAAAGCGCCCAAAGAAGAACCTAACATCAAAGAAGCCTTGGTCGCCGAGCTTAGCTACTACCAAAAGGACCTAGATGATCCAGGAGAAGGCTCGAACTCGAAGGGTCTCTACATAAAAGGCTCGTGAAGAATTGACGGAGAAGTCGGCCTAGCGACTCAAAAATCTAGAGCATGTACATAAAACCTTTAAATTTTGCATAGATGGTTTTTAGGATTTAATTTTTGGTTTGTCAAACTTTTAAAATTGAGATAATTCGTGCTTTATCTATATTTCTAACCAAGATTTCAGGTTATCAAGCAAAAGGAACGACGAAGAAGAAAAGAAGCTTCTGCAGAGGCAGTCGAAATCGACCAGGCCATTCGAAATCGACCCCCCCAGGGTCAAGCCATCTCCTGGAGTCGACATCGAGGACTCAGGAGCAAAAAGCAGAGGTCGATATCGACCCTAATACTCGATATCGACCCCAATTAGGCAGCCCTTGTCTTCATCTTCTTCCTCGACTTCGACAGATGCAGTCGACATCGACCACTGACCTAGATATCGACTTCTGGCATCGACCAAACCTGAAATCGACCTTAATCCGTAAGGTTGCACTGTGAGTTTCTCTCTACCCTTGTTCTTCTTTTTAATACAGTGAGGACACTGTATATTTTAAGTATGGGGTGGGGAAAAACATGTCTTAAGGTCATAACTTGGTTTTTCTTCTTCATTGCATTCATGTTTAAATTTTTGTTCTTAATTTTACTTCTATAAAATGTCAAAATCAAAAAAAAATACAAGAAATGTCAAAAATACAAAAAAATGCATGTTTATTTTAAGTTTGTTTTTTTTTACCCTAGTTAGATGTGCTATGATGAAAACTCAATAGCTGACTTGATCATGTAAACCCTATGGCATATTTGGATGGTTTAGCCTAAGTCTTTAAAATTTTTATGTAGGTTGTGAACTTGTGATGAAATTGAGCACATATGATCCTAGGCTAAAAAGCAAATCCAACAAAAATTTGTCCTTGTGAGAATTTTGACCTATAGGGAGAACATCAAAAATCCCTCCGCTTTCTTGAGTGAATTTACTCTTCCTAAGCATCTCTAAATGTTGTGATAGTTATTCAAAACCAATGCATATATATGATTATGTTTACGAGAATTAAATGATCGAGGCATCTTTTAAGCCATTTTTATCCTCTCTTTACCTACCCTGCATTATCCCTGCTTGAAGCCAGAACATTAGCCTGAGCCTGAAATTGCAAACTCCACAAAATTATCCCTAGCCAAATTGAGCCTGACCCCCATTTGGGAATTGAGACTTAGATTGGTTGGACTAATGCCTTGTGGAAAGAAAAGAGCATAATGTCCAGTTTTGAGCAAGGAAATTATAGGATGGCGCATATTTACATTTTGTCATATTTTGTAAAAGGGTTTATGGCTCAACATATAAATGCACATATTTACTTATTATTTTCGAAAAAAAAATCCAAAAAAAAGAAAAAAAAAAAATAAAGATATCTATATATAGTGCATGAGCCAAAATCCTTAAGTCTTTTATTCATACAAATGTTATATTTTTGAGAGGTATATTAGAACTTGGAAGAAGGGTTGATGGAATGCATCTTTAGAGCATATTATGAAGAGTATGGTTATATTGCAAGTGTTGAGATTTAGGAGTCTTGATTCCCGAATTATAAAAGCACCACATAGCCAAATAATTCCATACCTTTTATTTCATACCAAGCCCCATTACAACTCCGCCAAATGGAGTCTTCTTTGAAGTCTTCCATTGAGCGAAAGTCCTCCTGATGATTCTTATTGCATTTTCATAATTGGTTGCGAAGTGGATTATTATAAATTGCAATGTTTATGAGATTGTATATGGAATTGAGTTGAGAGTTGATCTTCATAGCATAAACACATGAGAGTTGAGTGCAAACACATTATCCCTGTGAGGTTGGATCAAAATTGCATATGCCTATGGATCGCCAAAATATGTGCTATGACGTTAAATTCACTTGCTTTGCTTTGCTACCGCTTATGATGTTGCTTTTGACAAAGGCGAAGACTTGAAGGGTGTGTTGTAGGTGTTGGTTATTGCTTGGTTATTGCTTGAGGACAAGCAAGTCTAAGTATGGGGTGTTTTGATGTACATATTTGTACCTTTGTTTATTGCATCTTTTGACTTCATATTTCATTCGATTTCCAAATAAAAGTTTCAAAAGTATATGATCTTGTGTAAGAATGAACTAAAGTATAGGAAATAGAGTCTGCACGAGTTTTGAGCTAACCATACAGGAATTCGATAAAATCGGAGTCAAAACGAACAAGCCAAGTGAAGTTGAGAAGAGGTCGATGTCGACTGGAGATATCGATATCGACCCTGGATTTCGACACGACTTCTGAGTGTCGAGATTAGCCACACAGACCAGACCAGAAGCCTCGATATCGACATACATGCATCGATATCGACCATCGTCATAGACATCGACTGGAGCTGGACAAGTCGAGCAGAAACACAAGCATCGATATCGACCTCTGGTGTCGATATCGACCCTACCTCGACAGAAGATAAATCCGATTTTGAGGCTCGGATTGTGAAGTCTATCATCAAAGCCATGAGTTATCTCGTTCTTTTAGATATTAGCAGTTGTTTATTATCTTTTCCTTTAAGTTTTTATCAAAATAAAAGACCTATCCTAAATTGTTCGGATAGAGTTAATAGTTTAGATAGGAGTTACAATCCTCGGATAGCGAGGATTAGTAGCCTATAAGTAAAGCCTTAGGGGCTGATTTGTTGGATCATCCAATCATCGAATCATCTAAGACAAGGACAATAGACAATAGATAGTTAGAGTTTTTTAGCTTTAAAGTTTCAAGCGCTTATGATAGTTGGCGTTGATATTGTAAAGATTCGAAATTTTCCATTTATGCAAGTTATTTCAATTCAAG